>CM017906.1:8861534-9461534 GCA_008369825.1 Triplophysa tibetana
GTGCACACGGATATAAATGTGCCCTTATTTATTAAATATAACGGGGAACAAATTAGAGAAGAAATTCAAAGCACTATTTATTTAAAAATACAATTATTACAAAATAACAAAGGTGGAAAATATTAACATATAAAATGTATACAAATACAAAATATGAATGATAAATATATATATATCTTATTAGTAGTTATATGTTAGCTAATATATATTGTATTATAATATATATATTTTTATATATTTTTTGTAATTTACATATTTCTATACATTTTTGATAAATTACATTTTTGTATATTTTCCTTTGATTACGTAACAATCGGTTTTAAGTATTAAATGATCTTATTTATATTATGTTATATTATATTTTATATGCTCTACATTTTTTGTTGCTTAAACATTGATACATAAAGTATATTTTATTTGTTAATATTAGTTTTTTATATATTATGCTACTTTTATATATTATGCTACTATGATATGTTATTTTATATTATTAAGCATAAGTTCTATTAATTATTATTATTATTTTTTTAGCCGTATTATTCTCAATGGTGATTCTCATTGTTTAGAATAATATTCAAATCTATTAATGGAAGAGAAATACGGGTAGACAGTAAGTGCATGTTGTCTATGAAAGGTTAATATGTATTTTATGAACCATATGTAGCACTTTAAGGGTTGATGACATCAGATCAGCAGATGTGGGCGGCTGAGAGTGGCCTGGGGCAGAAGACAGATCAGGGATGAGTCTGTAGGGCCTGACTGAACAGGGAGATTTAAGAGCTGGTGTGGTAGGGACAGCCAACAAACAATAAAAATATCAAAACAGGCACATCCGTCCATACACACAGATGAACTACTCCTTAGTTCTCTCTCTCTCTTTACCAGCCTGTTCTGTTCTTCTGTCTTGGCAACATCTTACTCATTCATGGCTTAAAGGTTTGCAAGCCAAACATACAGATGCCTGCTTAATACAAATGTTCTAGATGTTGTCTGGTTTCACACAAAACGAAACAATGAACACAGACAGACATGGCATGGTGTGTGTAAAATGCATTTTAAGGTACGCTAATAGAAATCAGAAGCCATTTGAAATGACTGCTAGTGAAGTTATATTACAAACACCACAGTGTGTGCGATTGTGTGTGCGCAAAGACTGAAATTTAACCACAAGCAACTAACTTCATTAAAATAATCACACTTAAAATTTGGTGCGATCAGCAGGATGGATTTGAGAGGCCCGAATTTGGGATTGGGTGGCAAGTCACTTTACTCGTAAATCGGGAAACAATTTTCAGAAATGCCCTGTACTGAGCAGAAAATTGGCTTAGGGTAGTTCAGTGTCAAACATCCTTCGATTCTCTCTATTGCTCTCTATCTCACACCCTCATCTATTTGTGCTTAATTCAAACATTAAGAATATGAATTAATTGTTTAACTTTTATGAATAAAAAATAAATACATTTTTAGGGATTTTATATCTTTTTGTCTATATAGTATTTTTACCTAAAATTGGTCACACAAACAAATACAGGATGCACAGTTGATCCTCATTGATATTTATACTGTACATTTTACACATCACCCAGGGCTTACCCATTATAAAACATAGATTGTTTTTTATTTGTGTCGATTGTATTCCTAGAAAAACTCTGAACTGCTCTCAAATTAATTTTAGACAGAAGACACATAACTTAAATTCAAGGACCTTTTATCTTAATTTTGTTTACTAAGGTGGAGGCTTCAGATAAGCTCTTTGGGTTTTTTTTTGCCTCTCCCTGCACAGTATTGTTGTACATTTTTTATAAAGAATTTTTTTATATATATATATATTTATATATTATTTTACATTGTGCAAAAAAAAAACTAACAAGACCTTGTGATATTTTGTCCTGCGCCTTCGGGTCGGGGATAGGTCTCTCACTGTCGTGTGTGCCTATGGGCCAAACGGCAGTGTAGAGTACCCGGCCTTCCTGGAGACTCTGGGAGGGGTGCTGGAAAGCGCCCCGACTGGGGACTCCGTCGTTCTGCTGGGGGACTTCAACGCCCACGTGGGCAGCGACAGTGATACCTGGAGGGGCGTGATTGGGAGGAGCGGCCCCCCTGATCTGAACCCGAGTGGTGTTCTGTTATTGGACTTCTGTGCTAGTTACAGTTTGGCCATAACGAACACCATGTTCAAGCATAAGGGTGTTCATCAGTGCACATGGCACCAGGACACCCTTGGCCGGATGTCGATGATCGACTTTGTGGTTGTTTCATCTGACCTACGGCCGTATGTCTTGGACACACGGGTGAAGAGAGGGGCGGAGCTGTCAACTGATCACCACCTGGTGGTGAGTTGGATCCGATGGCGGGGGAGGAAGCTGGACAGACTCGGGAGACCCAAACGTACTGTGAGGGTCTGTTGGGAACATTTGGCCGAGTCCCCTGTCAGAGAGATCTTCAACCTCCACCTCCGGCAGAGCTTCGACCAGATCCCGAGGGAGTCTGAAGATATTGAGTCCGAGTGGACCATGTTCTCCACCTCCATTGTCAACGCGGCCACTCGGAGCTGTGGCCGTAAGGTCTCCGGTGCCTGTCGAGGCGGCAATCCCCGAACCCGGTGGTGGACACCGGAAGTAAGGGATGCCGTCAAGCTGAAGAAGGAGTCCTATCGGGCCTGGCTGGCTTTTGGGACTCCCGAGGCAGCTGACAGGTACCGACAGGCCAAGCGGACTGCAGCCCGGGTGGTTGGTGAGGCAAAATCTCGGGCCTGGGAGGAGTTTGGTGAGGCCATGGAGAAAGACTATCGGTCGGCCTCGAAGAGATTCTGGCAAACCGTCCAGCGCCTCAGGAGGGGGAAGCAGTGCCCTACCAACGCTGTTTACAGTGGAGGGGGGCAGCTGTTGACCTCGACCGGGGATATCATCGGGCGGTGGAAGGAATACTTCGAGGATCTCCTCAATCCCGCCGTCATGTCCTCCATTGAGGAAGCAGAGGCTGAGGGCTCGGAGGCGGACTCGTCCATCACCCGGGCTGAAGTCACCGAGGTAGTCAAGAAACTCCTCGTTGGCAGGGCACCGGGGGTGGATGAGATCCGCCCTGAGTACCTCAAGTCTCTGGATGTTGTGGGGCTGTCTTGGCTGACAGAGTCCGCGTGGCGGTCGGGGACAGTACCCTTGGACTGGCAGACCGGGGTGGTGGTCCCTCTTTTTAAGAAGGGGGACCGGAGGGTGTGCTCCAACTATCGGGGGATCACACTTCTCAGCCTTCCCGGGAAAGTCTATGCCAGGGTACTGGAGAGGAGAATCCGGTCGATGGTAAAACTTCAGATCCAGGAGGAACAATGTGGTTTTCGTCCCGGTCGTGGAACACTGGACCAGCTCTATACCCTCTCCAGGGTGCTGGAGGGTTCATGGGAGTTTGCCCAACCAATCCATATGTGTTTTGTGGATTTGGAGAAGGCATTCGACTGTGTCCCTCGCAGCATCTCGTGGAGGGTGCTCCGGGAGTATGGGATTCGGGACCCTTTGCTAAGGGCTATCCGGTCCCTGTACGACCGGAGCAGGAGCTTGGTTCGTATTGCCGACAGTAAGTCAGACTTGTTTCCGGTGCATGTTGGACTCCGGCAGGGCTGCCCTTTGTCGCCGGTTCTGTTAATAATTTTTATGGACAGAATTTCTAGGTGCAGCCAGGGGCCGGAGGGCGTCGGGTTTGGGGACCACATGATTTCATCTCTGCTCTTTGCGGATGATGTCGTCATGCTGGCTCCATCAGACCAGGACCTTCAGCATGCACTGGGACGGTTTGCAGCCGAGTGTGAAGCGGATGGTATGAGAATTAGCACCTCCAAATCTGAGGCCATGGTTCTCAGTCGGAAAAGGGTGGCTTGCCCACTTCAGGTAAGTGGAGAGTCCCTGCCTCAAGTGGAGGAGTTCAAGTATCTGGGGGTCTTGTTCATGAGTGACGGAAGGATGGAACGGGAGATTGACAGACGGATCGGTGCAGCTTCTGCAGTGATGCGGTCGCTGTACCGGTCTGTCGTGGTGAAGAAGGAGCTGAGCCGCAAGGCGAAGCTCTCGATTTACCGGTCAATCTACGTTCCTACCCTCACCTATGGTCATGAGCTGTGGGTCATGACCGAAAGGACAAGATCCCGGATACAGGCGGCCGAAATGAGCTTTCTCTGCAGGGTGGCTGGGCGATCCCTTAGAGATAAGGTGAGAAGCTCGGTCACTCAGGAGGAGCTCAGAGTAGATCCGCTGCTCCTCCACATCGAGAGGGGCCAGCTGAGGTGGCTTGGGCATCTTTTCCGGATGCCCCCTGGACGCCTTCCCGGGAGGGTGTTCCGGGCATGTCCCACCGGGAGAAGACCTCGAGGAAGACCTAGAACACGCTGGAGGGACTATGTCTCCCGGCTGGCCTGGGAACGCCTCGGTGTCCCCCCGGAAGAGCTGGAGGAAGTGTCTAGGGAGAGGGAAGTCTGGGCATCCCTGCTAAGTTTGCTGCCCCCGCGACCCGGCCCCGGATAAGCGGTAGAAAATGGATGGATGGCTGGATATTCGGAATGCACAATAAAAAATCTGATCTATGAAACTTTTTAAAAACTATATTACTTTTTTTCCCAAAATTTGAAGATTTTTTTGCCAGATGCACTTAAGGGTTTGAAAAAGACAGCAACGATATACAAAATAAAACTTTAAAATATTTAAAAAAGTTAAATATTAGTTTTTAAGTATGAATTATCATATATTTTACGTTATGCAATTTGAATAACATTCAACAAGATAATGGGCATTTGATGAGTAAAAACTTTTATTTTTAAAGCTGCTTTAAAATTTTCGGTGTGTCTTTACACATTTGATGATGTTTCATTACAATACTTATGATTCTCCTCACATTTTCTGTGGACTGTTGTATTTTATGCAATTGACACATGGTGTGAAGCCGAATTGGGCTGACTGATACCGTTCTTGTAGTCATTAAATACTTTGGCAGATCAGAGGATAAAACTAATCCAATAGAATTGCTTCCCCAATTGAAACTGTCTGAAAATCTTCGAGTTGAAGTTGAGTGGTGGATTTGATATGTCGCAGATGTTGAAATACAGCAATAACAAGGTGCAAAAACGTTCATCTGTCTTAAGCGTGCGTTTCTCCTTCCATTAATCCAATGTGCCTGGATTGTAAATTCGTATTTGTTGACATTACCATGGTAGCTGATCTATAAACAGACCAAAGTTGAAATCTTTTCACTGGCCCTCACTAAATAAAGTCTGGCTCACTTCAAATAGATACTTAACCCGTCTGTCAGAAAGGAAAATATTAGGTTCAGATGTGAATTGCTTCCAGAAGGGATTTCGGTAACGTTGGAGTTCGATCCAGTGAATTCGATAACATCATCTTGTATACTAAATTTGAAAAGATTGAACAAACCCATGCACAAACATAACATTGGGATAGCAACTACGGGATATCAAATATGCAAGCTTTTACCTGTCCTTACATGATTAATATCTAGAAAATAAATAGCATAATGCGGAGTTAGGCATGAACACGTTCTGATTGGTTTCTGTCATGCTAGCCCCGCCCATCGTGAAATCTCATTCGTCTAAAATCAGCACAATAAACTATAAATCTTCTGGTTGTTCTTTAAGCAATCCATATACAAAATATAATAAAAAAAAACATTAAAAACAAATCACAGCATATGTGGGTATGAGCCAAAAACACAAAAAAATCAGATCCACTAATGTCTATTCTCACATAAACGACTGGGCTCAGGATTTAATATATTCAGCTCTGCCAAACCAGCTAAAATGACCATGAGATCACATTATAATCATCACACAAAAGCAACCTAGTAAAATGAAATAAATGTTAAGACAACCCAGCCAAAGTACAGTTTGAGTTTTACAGTTTGAGTTTCTCAAGTGTAAACATGTGGAACAAATTTGTGGAACAATTCAACCTCAGGTTTTTATTTATTGGCTGGGAAAGTTTATAAAGACCAGAGAACAGACACATTAGATAGAAAATAAAATGTATGCATTAAAGGAAATGCATTGGAATTGCAAAACAAATCAAATAAAAAATTGTGCAACAAGGTGCAAAATCAAGTATAAAAATGGTTCCGAATTGAACCGGCTATTATTACGGGAATCACATATGCTCGCACACAACGATGTAAGACAATGATCTGGTTATGTCTCTGTACACTACAATACAACTGTCTGGTACAAATATTGGAAAACTTGTGTTCAGTTGATAAACACAAATCGTCTAATGTGAAACAGTTGCTTTTGACGATTGCTTATTTAAACAGACCACCACTGAGAGCTCGATTGCTTTGGTGAACAAAGACACGGTGTGTGTGTTTTGGAAAGGCTGTCTCGTGGTTGAGATGTCCTTATAGAAACTCACCAAAAACCAACAGCCCAGTAATAAATGCCTTTGAGCTGCTCATTGAACCCCACCTAAACCTCAGCCGGCCAAATTCTACAAGCTCATTTTTGCTCTGACGCAAAGCGACATCGCCTCGTTAGGCCATGGGTTCGAAAGTTCACGGCTGCCAGTCTGTTTGTGCTGGGCACTCTTTCGTTTCTGTTATCCTCCTCTGTTCCCTTGCTTTTCTGATCTCGGCTTGAATATAAGTGGATTAGCTCTGGAGTTTTTCGACCAAAGCACTTTCATCTGGCTCTCGTTGAGACATGGATGGCAGACCGTTGACCGAAGGAGAGAGAGCTGCTGACAGATACAGCAGATAGATAGACAGACGGACAGACTAAATCAATGGACAGACATAAAATAGATTAGATGTAGTTTTTTATAGACAGATGGACAGACAAATACAGTAGATAGACAAACAGATAAGATACGGTAGATAGACAGGCTGACAGACTAAATCAATAGATGGACATAAAATAGATAGACATGTAAAATAGACAGATGCAGTGTTTCACAGACAGATAGATACAGTAGACAAACAGATAAGATGGGGTAGATAGACAAAGTTA
The DNA here is from genome assembly GCA_008369825.1 of Triplophysa tibetana. Classification (NCBI taxonomy): domain Eukaryota; kingdom Metazoa; phylum Chordata; class Actinopteri; order Cypriniformes; family Nemacheilidae; genus Triplophysa; species Triplophysa tibetana. The sequence goes on from CM017906.1 coordinate 8,868,529, forward strand.
TAGCAGATAGAAAGACAAAGAAGAAAGGTTTGGTAGATAGACAGACAGACAGATGAAGCAGACAGACAGAAAGATACAGTTAATAGACAGACAATTAAAGTAGACAGACAGATAGACAGACAGACAGACAGACACACAGAGGCCTCTTTTTTAAGAAAGAACAGCCACACTTTCTTCATCTCAAGAGGGTCACCCTAATTTGTCTTTCAATACGGAGAAAAGTCTTTCTATTGTAAAATTGGGGCGCATAGCAACCGACAGACCTCCAACGGGTGGGATACAAAAAGGAAAGTGTGCCAGTTCAGTCAACTCACAAGAGTGGCTTAAGAGCTTATAAATAACATATCATGACAACATAATTTCCATAGACCCTCCACGAACTAAACAGCATGACAAGTCCATATGAGAAATCTGCTGGGTAATGTAAAATGAAAACATTTGTTTTTATATTGCCTGCACAAAATGAAATTAGGGATATCTGATTTTCCATCCAGAGAAATCAGATGGACATGGCACGACGTCTTAAACTGTCAGTTTTCATAAATGAACATGTGCCTCACATGTTGAATGGATGGGTTATGTATTTTTTAATTATATTCTGTTATATTCAAGTGTTTGTTTCTCCCAGTAGGAAACGCGTGATAATCTTTTGTAAAGCAGGAGGAACCTGCAAAGATGTGTCGTAGAAAATGCGATCAGAGGTTTTCCGTTTGGCAGGGTGACTGACGATTAAAACACAGACATCTTAAAGCAGGACGCTAAATGTGCTACTACAGGAGAGATTGCGCCTAGATTGGATTTTGGGCTTACTTTAAATCATCCTTTTCCTTTCCACCCGAATCGAAGTTGACTACATGCTGTCCTTCTGAAACCCTGTATCTACATATTTTGGAAAAAATAAATCATTATTATAAGTCGCACTTTATGTTTGTCACTGGGTTTTGCAAATATCTAACCAATAAAAAGTATTAAAAAATGCTTGTCAACTTTGACAACACAGTATGCAATCTTTAAAAAAGCTCAGTGTTTTTAGTTTCCTTGAAAACAGCAAATTTGGACATATACAGTAGCAATGGTGTAAAAATAAGAATGGTATAAAAATTTAAGCACGTAAGATATAATATACCAGAATACCAGAAAATACCAGAAAAGAACATGAAATACACAATTATGTAAAAATGAAGTCATTTGTTATATTTTCTCTGGTTATGCAGCAATACCTAGATGCACATTATTTAAATTATGTGTATTTCCAACTGTGTATTTCAAAATGCAGTTATGTTACCAGATAGTTTATATGCTGCATAACTACAAATAGGTTATTTATGTTTATTGATAAGCCAGTAAATACTTTAACTATAAAAGATTAACGTTTACTTTGCATATGGCCTGCTTGTTCTGATCCTGCAAAAAAAAGTAATGTTTAGAAATCCACTCCTCTGTACAAACAGAGATGATTGAAATTAGAAAAGAAAAACAAAAATACTCATTGAGCAATTACGATACAGAGAAAAACAGCTTCTAAGATGTTAAATTTAAAAAACTGAGGTCTTCCCTCTTTCGATCTGATTCTCAATTCTCAATTCTAATTCGTGGCATGCATACAGAGATGAAGGATTGCCCCGAGTTGACCTAGCAATGCATATAATTACAATACAATGGGAAAAAAACTCAAATAGAGTAAAAATCCCTGTCTGGTTAAACTAACCCTTAACCTTAAGTGCTTCATTTATGTAACCGGAATGCAACACACTAGCAGCCACTCTGAAGAGCCTTGCCACAAAGCAACACCCTGGCAACAACTGACATCACCTCCCTTCATTGTCAAGCATAAATCATATTAGAAAATATGAATCATAAAAAATCTGTTTTATATCAGTATTAAAACCTAAAATAAAAAAGACCTAAAATTAAGCATTAAAATAGAAAAGAAAATATATTTTATGTTGAGTCCATAACAAAACACTGGAAAGGGAATTACAAAGGCATTAAACACAGCCGAAGCATTCTGCTCGATGTCCCAATTCTCAATTGCATTTACTTTAAGGTTGAATCTAATATGCACAGGTCAGATTGAATTTGGTTTGTTTACACAAAAAATTATGCAGTATTTACTCACAACAAATTATCTTGTATTTCTTAAAGGGAAAGAAAGGGTGGAACTGCCAGTGCCATGTCCCGAAGAAATAAACTGATATATTGATTTATATTGATATTTTTTACTTCAACTCTGGGTCATGGTACAGAGAGAAAGATAAACAGTAAGTTTAATTGGGGTCTTGTTTAAGTTGCTGTCTCTCGGATAAAATGGGAAGCTTCCTGAGGCATTATAAGTGCTAAGAAACACTGACCTACATTCAGTACTAAAACGCCCTTTCATCCCTTAGGAGAGCATCGGAAGCGGTTTAACGTTGATCATGAGTCAGTCTCTAAACATATTTTGGCTGGCGTATTCGCCAAAAAATGCCAGAACTACATGATGGTGAATTAATGATGACGACATTAAAATTTTTTAGTGGGTAAATGTACATGTCTGATCTTTTTATGAAAATTGATTCAGTTCCATTTAATATCACCTGAATTATACTCAATATCCTAAATTGTAAATGTGCAGTAAATTTAATTTCAGGTTAACTTCAGGTATTTCAAAATCCAGCACCTGTACATAAAAAAATGATACATTTCAAGCTTCGAAGAAAGGAAAAATCGTCTCGATATCTGTTGCTGTTTAATTTGTTTTGACATTGGTATCAATAGCGTTCAAAGAATAAATTTTCTCAGCTTTTTCCTGAGAAACCAAACCAGTGTCAGATAGCAATAATTGTTTTGTCTTAAAGTAAATTGAACGACCATTAATAATAATTATCTCTGTAACAACATCATCACAACCTTCACTGTTGTTGCAATTGTCTGTGACATCAATCCACAATTATTCATTGTTATAAAACAACAACACACGCACAAGCACACATGCAAACACGTTATCTCGTCCTGTCTCACATATTCACATTAACAGCCATTTTATAATTTTCTCCTTTAAATAAACACAGCTCCATAAATTCTTTAAACCGTTGTGTTGAATTATTCATTCCTCGAAAGAAACGTATTCCCGCAGTGCACCACGTCCACGCTCCATTCGGCGCTCAACAAGCGCGTCACGACGAAAGTGACATATTTATGCGATCGTATCTCAGTTTCAGACGCATTTGCTTGGAATTTGTTTGTTTTTGCTTGTCTGAATCAAAACAGAGGATTCATACATGTGGCTACAGAACTGCTTGGCCACACACAAAAGTTAGAGATGTGTTGTTGGGGTATTTCTCAGGGAGTTCAGAGGTTAAGATGTGTTAGGAATAGAAGTGTTTTGATAATGGGAATAGAAGTGTTTTGATAATGGGAATGGAAGTGCTTTGGTAACGGGAATAAAGTGTTTTGGTAATGCCGAGGACAGCTGAGACCACACCGCAAGGACAGCTTCTGCCAAACACTTTCAGAGCAAATAATACAGAACACGAACAATGTGCTGACCTTGGCGTTCTTGGCAAAGCCGAAAACAAACAAATTAGAAGAAAATCTCAAACTTCGTGGAGCGAGAACGTCACAGAAAGGGGGCCAACAAGCCAGATAATTTAAAACAAATCGAACCATCTTGGGTATGTAAATCTGGGAACAGAAACACGTAGACTATTTCTAAAAAAGAAAGAAAAGTCAAATAAAAAATTCCTGGATCAATCTGATTTGTTAATATATCTTTAGCTTCCTTTTAAAACACATTTTGAGATATTTCAAAACAATAAACCATTGTTTAAGTAGTAAAGTTCTTTTAGTAAAGTAACCAAATTTACAATTTTGTCATTATAACATAGTTAACCATTGTATTTGGGGTAATACAAGTGGTAATCAATTCTCCCAAAATCATGGATACAATACTTCTAGTAAAATAAAACTATTTTTTACTTTTTAATAGTTTATATTTTGTTAAACAGGAAACAAGGCCTTGTGTCCCATGATTCTCTGCAGTGTGGCTGTCCTATTTTTTCACTGCCCTCTGAATTTAAGCAAGACTCCTTGGCAAGTCTCCTCCGAGACACAAAGAAAAATACACATGACGTCCAAACTAACACACATCAAGCTCCAAATGCACTCTGACCTGAGAAGAAGTTCTTAGCACGCAGGTAACTGACGCTCAGACGGAGTATGGAGAGCTTGTCCAAACTGCCGGTGACCTCCTCGGGAAACGGAAGGAGGCTGGCCAAGCGGTCCAGCTCTGAGTTCAAGCGATCTCTGTGACGTTTGGATGGGTTTGACTTGGTCCCTTCGGCTGGGGGTTGTTTCAGCCTGAATACAGAGACATACTTGCATTGTAAAAGTATAGACATCGCAATGACAGATCCATATGTAAGAAGAACTTTTATTGTTATTAAACACAAGGGCTTCGTTTCATTCAGTAACCCAGCCAGTCAACACAACCAAATGTCATGAAACAATGTAGAAAAACAGTTACCTTATTTTTATCAAATCGCATTTAAAAGATACAAATGAAATACAAAAAGGAAAAATTGACACGAAATTGTTTGGTGCCTAATGCCTTTGATGGATAAATACATACAAATATCAATATCAATAGCTTATAACAATGACGGGTTATAAAATATAAATACATAATTGTTAGTACTAATATAAACATGTATAATATTAATTGGCATTAAAGATATTAAATGTATTTTGATGAGATGAAAACGTTTTATGCATTTTTTTAAACAAAATCTCAATCGAGTCACAAACTGACTCACATAAATAAATAAAATAAGCGAAAAGGCCTATCTTTACACATTTGTATCCGAGTGTATATTTTACGTCGCTTATTTTTCGCTTGTAAATGAAACGAAGTGCAAAAAAAACCCTACATTTCCATTTAGTCATTTGGCAGACGCTTTTATCCAAAGAGACTTACATTGCATTAACCTATACATTTATAACTTCTAAAGCAAATATTCGTTAAATGTTTACCTAATATGACAGAAAAATGTATTAAATACAGTACTGTATATGTTGTAGTAGGTCGTCATATTTACATTTACGTTGTACGAATAAACTATAGTTAGCCTACAGTGTTTTATACGGAAGGGCCCGTAAGAGAGATTACATGTGTGTGTCATGCATGCGACTCTCTGGGTCAGACATAAATAGACTCTTATTGGCGTCGACTTTTAATGTTATATGCAGGAAAAAGGTGTCACTTACGTTCTTTGCACTGGTTTTCTTCGTTTGCGTCCCGCATACATGTTTAAGGCTCGGACAGAGCCCTCTTCAGATCCAAGATTCAGTCCAAAACAGATCCAACACCGAGACACCCACTCCCTTTTCTACTAGCTACTTATACAAAGAATACGCAAAAAATATAATCTTTGTGCATGGCATGGTTTTTTAAATCCAAAGTCGAAGTTCAATATATAAAAAAACAATTCTAATAGTGATGCAATTGTTTTGTGAAATAAAACGACAAACCCAGAGTCACCAAAACTGCATGAAACAGTCTTATAAACTTTAAAGACGAAATTAGAGATGCAAAAAGTGTAATTCGTGATATAAATTCTTAATTCCAGCAGTCATATAAACTGACAGCAGGTGCGCGTTCGCCTTCCCATCACTTTCTTCATCGTTTGTGCCGTCGTGTTTAAATAAACTTCCTTCTAAACTTAACGCATCGATAAAATAATGAATTGTAATCTAATTATGTGCAGAGTACGCCAAATAAACCAAATCCAAAGTCAATATTTGTCCCCATTTCGTGTCCAACTCATGTTTGCCTCAACTGCTCCGCTAAGTCCCCAACTGCGCGCCCCCGACATCAGGCTAGACGCGCGCGCATTTGGTTGACCAGGCAACCGGCACAGATTTGCTCGGGACGGCGCGCAGAGCATCAGAGGCAAAGGGGAAAATCTCCTAGGAAACAGGAGGTCAGACTTTACCTCCTAGCCGACATGTGATTGGTCAACGAAATTCGGGCCGAGGGCACGGCTGGTGAATAATGCATATGCAACGTCACGCTGGCTCAAGTTTGATTTGCTGCGGGGCTTACGTTAGTACGTGGGCGCAACGAATCCTTCTATGAGGAAGGACTGATTAATGAATATTAATTAGATTACGTGACGGACGGACGGGAAGGTTTCCGGGGTGATCTAGTACGTTCATTCAATTTCTGATGATATAAGCGACCATAAAAACGTCATTTTTTGTTATTTAACGTAGATCACGTTATATCTTATAATTAACAATAAATACAGAGGACAACATAACAAATTTTCCTTCATTTGTTCAACAAATAATTCACCTCATTTTAATGATTGGGGGACGGTTGCGACACTTTTTGAATTTCCTTCGGTTTCGCAGACACTGTGTTTAATAAAAAGCCAAGATTTGTATATGTTAACGTTAAACACACATCTGTCAGTTAAATTGATTGTATGAGACTAAATCGGGAAAAAGATATTTCTAAGTAATGAGTGACAAACCATGTTTGTTATTTTGTATTAATATTTTTATTGTTTTATAATTATTAGACTGAGTTTTTTATGTAGGCTACATTTTGGTCTAGTCTGAAAGTATCTTCTTTAAAAGGTGGCCATTGAAAGAGTTCTTTATTCATCCATAAAAATGTAATTGTATTATGCTAATATGACAAGATTTTATATCAGCCTTGACATAACAGCATCATGGCAGCCATGAAATTGCTATTCTAGCTTGACACAATAACTTTGACTCTTGCTAGCAATGCCTTTTAGATGCTAAGAAAACTTTTAAATTAGATAAATGTATAATGGTTCACAAAAATAGTTTAGACAGTAAGAAAAAAATCAGAGCAATAACAAAAAAAACTTTTTTATCTTGAAATTTGGTTTGGCTAGAAGGTGGTCACATATGTGTGACTTTTTCCTGAAGTGTGAATGGGCGAACTGGGCATATGCAGTATGAGCATCATTACTCTAACTCATTCCTGACCAGAGGAATAAGCCATGTTGCAACCATCCCCAGTCTTCCCTTTAGTCCGGCTTATTAATAATGCAACAAAGAAAAAACATCCAGGCAACAACTTTTGTGTACTTTGCCTTACATATAGAGGAAAGCATTTAAAAGGGGACATTTAAACAGTTTAAAACCTGATTTTTCTATTCTCAAACTTTGTTGTGACTCATCACATTTTCAGAAGCGTTTATAAGCCTGTTTAAGATGATGAACAGCAATCATTGACTATAATGATATCATCATATAATAACTGCTTACAACAGACTCCTTTTGTGTGTATGCAAGCTCGTAAGACTCGTAAACATCACAATCTCTTCAAGTATTTTATAAATTGTAGTCTGCCACATTGTCAATGCCTCCATGCTACCTGATATTTATGCAAATGAGTACATCACAGTGTTAATGTAGCCTACCAAATATGTACTAACTGTCATTACCTTACCCTGAACATTTCCTAAACTATCATTGCAAACTAGTTTATTGACACATATTGTAAATATGTACGTGAGCACTCTCACGTGGTAAACCCATGGCCAGTACATCTGTGTTACAAATAGAGGTCAACCAAGGTTACATCTAAGCTAAATTTTTGCGATTATACAAAATAATTATGAAAAATTAGATGCTTAAAGCTGTCGCATTTAAAATGATCTGTGGGCATTTAAAATGATCTGTGGGCATTTAAAATGATCTGTGGGCATTTAAAATGATCTGTAGGCATTTGTGCACGTTCACATAAAAGAAAAAGAATCAGGAAAACGTTTGAGTCATTGACCCCATTTTAATGTTATTTAGATATCAATATTGAGAGGAACAACAAAATTTATCATTTTGATAATACAAATACAAAACAAACAGAAGCAATAGTTTATATATTTATATGTATATAATATAGACGTGTGTGTATAGCCTGTATTTGTGGGATATCCATTTGCGTATATAGATTTTACAGGTGTGCGGAACAATGTACAAAATAAGATATACAATACATGTGAACGCATTTACAATGCTGGGTGAAGAACAAAACAAAAACAAGAAACAAACGATACAACAAATAAACAAAGATACTGCATTTAAAGAGACCTCACAAACATTTGGGAAACAGGTGATCTAAGTGCTATTGTTTTTTTCTCTTGTATAGTTTAGTGGTGAAGAGCAGGGCATCCTAACAAATTTCAACCAAATTCTTGGCACGGGGGCGCTCAATGCTGTTCGTGAGGTCTATGAAATTGGGCGTTTTATGTATTTTGAATCCGTTGTAATGGCACTTTGAGGAAACGGGACACGAAAGCAACATTTGCTGAATCGCTACACCTTGACTAGTCGTAAATTACTAACATTTAGGCCATGATTTTGAAGTCATTTCAAAATAAAAGGAACGTAAAAAGATAGATGAAATAAAAGGGTAAACAACTGCCTTACCCCTGTCTTAACCTAGTGCGAGACGAGAAGTGTATGTACATTAGCGTACATTAAGATTGTTTAATAAGTGGAGCGGACCAATGAGATTCCATTGTGGGCGGGGCAGGGGGGGTTGCACAGTGCTATGACGCTGTACAATAAAAAATGAATGCGTAAAAACCACGTCAGCGCAATTCCATTGCTGTTGCATGTGCGTAATCTCATGTATCAGCATTAAAAATAAACAGATCGATCAATTGATGGATTATCCGCAAACCAGCCAACAAACGACAATTCAAACTAACATCCACTCGAATCCACCAGACATCTGTCAATCTAACAGAGAACGCACTTATTTACACCTCATTAACTCCTTTAGCGTTCACAACGAACAAGAAACCCAAAGGGAATCGTTGCTAATCTCTGAAATGAATGTAGATTTTAGAGCACATGGACAAATAAAGGCAAAGAGGAAAAATGAAGTGTCCTGTAAACTAAACTGTGAGGCTATGTACAATACTTAGCATACTAGCATCAACTAGCCTAAGCGATTCCGTCCATGCCAACAACAACCAGTTGTTAAATAAATTGCTTCTCAGATTCAATTATAGCTGCCATTTCAAATCCTTTCCTCCTTCTGCAAGCCACAGTCATGTCATGCAAAGGCAGAGAAAAATGGAGGGAATAAATGAAACATCATTGGGGAGAAAGAAATTAAAGCGCACAGTTCCTATTTTAGATGATGAAATGACAAGAGCCCAGGGTGCATGACTTTGAGGGTTCTTCACATATGCTGTTATTATCAGACCATGCGTAATGTCCTCGCCAATACGAAAAAGTACTAACTCCAGAATGAACCAAAGTTCAAAACACTACAAGTTCTAACAGCAAAAAAGGTAAGACAGAGGGCTTGTCTACAAGAAAATACAAAACTGGAGCCTTTTCAAAAAGAAGGCGATTAATCTCTTACAAAACAACCATTTTCGTAGCTATAAGAAATGTGTCGTAGAAATATTTGGTACATTTACAGATTTACAGTGTTATAAAATCTTATCAAATGACTTTATGCTAAAATAAGGCACAAGGGGCCTAAAAACTTTAGATCTGGTTCACGAACCAAGAGCGGAAAAAAATGCGTAAAGATTTCAGCTAGAAATCAGCTAGATTCACTGTGGACACAATATTAGGAAAATCCAATTAAAAGGTCTTTCAACAATTACTGAAGCAGATATTATTCTTTCCTCAGAGGCTTTACCACACAAATCTTTTCTATCTCTTGCAAACTCCACATTTCTCCCTTTCCGCTCAACTACGTTACAAGTCTTCGTCTGGAGGCAGGATCAGCTGAATGATGTGATTGTCATGGCACGTAACATGATTTAAGAATTTCTTGAATTCTTTTATAAGCATTTAAGCAAAAGCATTAAGGAAAGCAAGGGCATATATATAGATATATATATATATCAAGACTTAAGTCAACAAAAATGGCTCAATGGCTTTTTCATAATTTTGATTAAATGCATAAAAAAAGTACAAAAAACATTTTCAACGACAAAACTGAACCAATAAATGATACGCTGTATCATAACATTCTGTTACTTTTGTAATACACAAGAAACATACGGTTAACAGCCATAGAAGGGTGGCAAGAGAAGATGCATCCAGAAAAGTCTTTATGCTTCTGTTTTTACTCAATAAAGAAATAATATTCTGCAGATTCTTGAGTAAAAAAAAAAAAGGAGCCACAGTTTCTGTTGAAAGCGTGACACATCTCCGTTTCTCTCGGGGATATCCAATACGGCGGTGTTGCCTATTTCTCACATCCAACAAATTTTATGGATTCATCCATAATATGGAACTCCGCACAACCTTTGGATACTACACAGTCTATCGCTGTCGTCCATAAATTCCGAGTAGGCAGAGCTCTGTGACAATTCTACTGTCAACAAATCTCAATTTGTTCCAACAGTCCGATAATAGAGTATTGATTTCAATATTATATTATGAAAACACACTCACTGGATAATTAGAAGTAAGGGACTGTACATTGCTAACACTAGGGTTTAAGGTCTAGAGGTGGGACCTCTTAAGTGCATTGGTAGCAAAAATAAAGGGCCTGGCTTAGGCTGCATCCCTCACGAGATCGCCGTTCCCTTTTTGATCCGAAACTTACCCCAATAAATAGCATCTTGTGCGCACCTTAATTCTCCTTGCCACGATTAAAAGTTTCCACCTTTCCTTCTGCATACTTCATAATTTAACTCTAGGCTCTCTCGCCAAACACTCAAACTTATATCCATGGGAACGGACAAACTTGCTTGCACACCTCACTCTCTCTCTTAATGTTGAAGTGGTGATACTAACAAGTAAATGAAGCAAAATCTATACGGGATGAAGGACATGCTTCAAATAAAAGATAAATGTTTATTGCCACCGCTTACTTGTCATGAAATTTCAAAAGTGAGTGTGATACGAAGTGTTGTCGTCGAGTGTGCTTAAAAGGCTCTTGAAGATCTCTAACATCTTAAAGGTTTTCAGCAAAGAGTTTTATCAGAAGGGGAGGAGTCTCTTTCGAGGGACAAACAAGCGTGCACACTTTAAGACAGGTGCTGCTTCTCAGATCGATGATGTGCACGTCACTGCGATGGGTGAGAGCTCTGTCTAATAGTCACAGCAATTGCTTTGGTTATTCTCGGAAAAGTAGGTGATTCCGTTGGCCAGAGAGGGAAGGTGGAACGGTCCTTTCACTTCCAGCGGGCGGTTTGCGATCTGCGAAAGGATAAAATTTAAACCATTAAAGGAATACTTTTCCAATTCTGTGGCAATCGTGTCATGATGTGTATTAAGTTGAGAAGCTTGAAAATGATTTAAAGCCTTAATGAGCAGTTTTTGGATTTCTTGTGGTTTTGAATATTAGCAAGCAGTGTGTACATTTTACAGAAAACATAAAGATGTTAAGTTTTAACATACATAAAACATTCAGATTTCGCCAATCCAAGAAACACATATGTAAAAAAAAAGCTGCAATCTGTATCCTCAGTTTTTTAAGGTAAAGTAGATAAAATTCTTTTCAAAACGGTCTCCTAAAAGATTTACAACGATTAGCTTATAATAATGAATTAGGTTAAGCTGTTGGGTGCACTTTTTTGAGGTAAATTAACCTGCAATTTTTTGTTTCAAACACAGGTGGCGACATATAGGCAATCTTTTGAAAACTCCTAGAAAGATTTTTTTTAGGTCTGAAGACATTTATCGGTTCAACATTATATTATGTTAAATAAATTCATCATTAACTACTTGCTTATTAACATGCCTATTGGTTGTATCTTCGTATGTATAAAACACATGTTAATGCCTTATTCTGCATAACTTTATTGTACATCCCTTAATCCTACCCAATACGTAAACATAAAAACTACCCTATAAACAGTAATAAGATGTTTATTGAAACAAAAGTCGTAGTTAACAGTTAATTAATAGTGAGAATTGGTCCTTATTTTCAAGTGTGACCCATTTGTCAAATATCAAAGTCTGAAAAACATTTTTCTATAACTGCTCCCATACAGTTTGCCCACACGAGTTGAAAGAACATGCATAAGTGCTGACACATTTAGCCTGGGGTGAGATCAGGGCAGTTCAATTACTTTTAAAGATTAAAAAATCTAAAAATAGGGAGTCGATATATACCTGGTGATTTGATGTTTGAGCATGGTAGTGTCAAATTATAAATACATAAATAATTAGATTAGCTGCGTTTACCTGTGTCTGGCCGTTGCATGAGAGATACTGCTGAGCAATCATGCTCTCCGGAGTCAACCCCAGCGAGACCTGGCAGGCCATGGGGCTAATGTTGGTGTCTTCTTGCGGGATGACCGACATACCAACAATCAATTCGCTAGGGCCTCTTTGGTAGTAGCAAGATGCTTGGGTCGGACCCTGGGTTACGAGACTCTTTTCCCTCTGGCAGGTCGACATGGATGTTGGATCTGTAGAACCATACTGAATTCCGTTGTCTGCGGGTTGCGGGGCACTTCGGAACATGCAGCTGTTGGCGGTCTGGTGAGGGCCGTTATTAACCATGCCGCCTTGCTGAGGATAGGCATTATTAGCAGTCGTCTGGGCCACAAAGCCAGAGCCAAATCCTTGTGCGCTTGTCTGTGGCAATAACTGTCCGAGGGGGTCTCTTTGGATTTGTCCGTATAGGCCGGTTCGATTTTGATGTCTGCCGGACAATGATTGAGGGATCTGTTGGGAAGGGGACTGGGACCAGGCAGGCAGGCCCGAATTAGCAGAGTTTTGGGTATGAAGAGAAAACTGTCCTTGGAGGCTTGTGATAGAGGAAGAGTGCAGCCCGGCATCTTGTCTTAGTGAAACATTATGGGCGCAAGTGTCCATCAGGTTATCCACAATATTGTTGCTGTCAGACACAGATGGTACCCACTGAGGGTTCTGATTAACCGACTGTTGCTGGGGAAGCAAATTATGATTGGGAAAAGCCATTGCTTGGGTGGGGGCACCCAGTAATAGAGAGTTTTGAAGAGGGAGAGTCATTGTGTTGAGAAGGGACTGTTTTCCAATCTGAATCTGGCCACATGGTACGAGTCCATTTTCTTGCACAGCACCATGCAGACCAAGCCTGACTTGGGCCTGCTGCTGGGTACAAGGCACTCCAAGAGAAGAATTAAACATCGCGTGACTGTTGACAGGGGCATTTTGGGGCATTTGATCCAGTCGGAATGACTGCACAAATTTGTTGTCAGGTAGCGCTTGCTGTACAATTGGTATCTGTGCCCCCATGTGGGTCAGTTTCGCCATCCCTCTTCCCGAGCTACCGTCATCCATGGCCTCTTGGACATTCATTCCTATAAACCCACCCTGACCAGGTGATCCGGTGAGCATCCCTGGCTGGCCATTGAATCCCTGGTTAGAAGATAAAGCATTCTGTAATTCCATCTCAGGAAGGCACTCTGGAACTTCAACAAATGGTCCCTGCCCCTTCAGATGTCCGGGCAGCTGAATACCATTTTCCTTAAAAAGTGCATCCTCAACATAGGAAAGGATGTCGTTGGTGATGGTCTCATTAAGTTCCATGTCACTGCTTATCTTGAGCAGAGTGCTCTCCCATTCCTTCAGCTCTGAACTGTCGACGTCGAGTTCCTGCAAGCTGTTACAAAGAGTGCTGTCCCCCATAATCTGCTGTAAGGTGTCCATCATGTCCTTGACGACGCTCTCCTCCTTTACCCCGTCCAGTGTGTTTTGGGTGGATGGCTGCCAGGTGTTCCCAGGAAAGGTGAGCAGGGCGTGGCTATCCCTAAAGGCCTTGTCCAGGTCAAACTGGGATTTAGGGTCTCTGTTCTCATTATAGTCCTGCTTTAGCAAGTGTTCCTGCTTTTGCATGCATCCAAGTATAGAATTGGGGTCCAATGATGCAGTTTTGATCATCTTCTGACTTTGGTCCTGATTTTGAATGTCTGAGATGTCCAACGTGGGGCCGACCTCGTACAGTACACCCTCACCGGTGGCGCAATTGAAAGGTAGCTGCAACTTCCTTTGACGGAGGTGTTCCTCGCCTTCCTCGTTGCTAAAATGTATATACATTGTTGTCATTAAAAATACAAGGGCATTAAACCGACAAGAACGTCACGAGAATACAGGTCTGGGTTTAACGTACGTTAACGCTCTCTGTCGAGCAATGATGAAATCAGGCCGTCCTTGTTTATACACAAGCCTAGCATTTGACTGCACCCAGATCCAAATGCCTCCTTTTGAGAGTAGTCTAAAGACTGTTAAACCACTCTCTCCAGTCTTTATCACTGTAATGTGTAAGAAATGGAAACTTTAAAACATCTGTTATGGAAAAACACTGCTTGTCTATGTGAAGCAAGTTCATAGTTATACATGACTTTGAATTGAAGCTGAATACTTTATCAAGGTCTGACATAACTCACTTCTAATGTGGTTGTCTGCGCAGTACATCATGTCGCCGGCATGAATGAACTGATAACCAGATCCTCTAACGCACAGCTCAATTTCAGTGTAGCCGAGAACCACTTTCCCTCTGCAAGACAAAAAAGGTAGGAACAGATTTACAGCATATTTCCACCCAACTTGTTCATTTTATTTGCAAATCAAGATTCTCCATCCCAGCAGTGATCTCTATCACTTCTCTATTACTGTTTCTAAAAGAATAAAATGTCTGTTTTCATTAAAAGAGACACAAAATAGAAATGGAAATGGGATTATTAAGGAATGAATTAGTCTTATACAAGAACACAAATATGCATCTGGAATTTTTAGGTTGTTTGTGCACGTCTTCCTACCAAATAAAAATATGCTGCATCTCAAATTATTTCAGCTATTGTTTTGTACTACGTATAAAACTTTTGGAAAAATGTTTTCTCCCATCACTGAAGTTGCCATTAGGTTTGAAAATAACAATCAACTCTACCTTGTGTCGATACCCATAGGTGTGAAGTCCAACTTGTGTTTGGTTTGGAACAGAAGAGTCTTGCTTCGGATTTCCATTACAGATGGTTGCTGAAGTGGTGTGGCTATGACAAAAAGACCCAGCTGAGGGTGGGTCATGGTTCCGTCTTCCGCCATCTTGGTCTGGCCGTGGAGATATTTAAGCCTCCCCTGGAAGTTCAGGGCCTTGGTGGAAAAGGCAAGTTATTTCGGAGTCACAAGGATCAAACATAGAACGTAAAAATCAGATTTTTTTATTCCAGATTGTTTTACTGTACAATTTTTATACTAGGGCTGTCAATCGATTAAAATATTTAATTGCGATTAATCACATGATTGTCATGAGTTAACTCGTGATTATTCGCACGTTTTTATCCGTGCTAAATTAACCTTAAATTATTACTTTTTAAGATTTTAATACTCTATTCAACATGGGCATGGGCAATAATGATGCTTATGCTAATGTATGTTGTTTCTTATTAGTCAAACCATGCTGGACATGAGTATGAAGACATGTTTCAAAGGTCGTAGAAGATAGAAAAACCACAGGTTTCCATTACTTCTTTCTTTGCAGCTATTTAGTTACACAAGCCTGTTTACATTTTCGCACAATAGGGCACTGGGCTATGCTTGAAATGGCCCACTACCTTCCTACATTTTGCCAAGGCGCTGTCGAACCGGATATTCTGGAGAGAAACTGTGATAGCTCAGTGGAGGGCATATGCTCGAGCGGGAGCTGCCTGCCCGCTGCAATCATGTTGCGTGCAATATCGGTAGTCAGTGTGCTAATTTAGAGTTCAATATTCCGCTGTCTGGCTACCTGCAGATAGTGCTCAGCGCAAACGTTAGCATAGTGCCTCTCATCTGTCTTCATAACGGTCAAAGCGTGCGACCTAAGTTTCCAGTGTGTGTCAAAATAATGAGCTGTGACCCCCAGGTAGCTATGGTTACTGAGGGAAGTCCAGTAATCTCCGGTAAACGCAACCGTGTTTGTCTGTCTTTACGCCTCTTTGACTTTAGCTATCGGTGAGGTGAGTCTATTGCTTGTGGAGTTGCTCGTCTCCGCTGAAAACAATCGAGTGTTGTCTGACTTTGGCACGGGGGTGGAGAGCTCTCTGCATCAGTTGTTTGCTTCGCCATCAAGTGATATTTTAAACTCGACGTGCTGCAGTGATAACTTAATTCACATCGACAGTGAATGCAGATAATTTTTATCTTGTCGACAGAACCATCAGACATCTTTTTATACATTCATTTTTCTTTCTCCATTTCTGTTTTCTGCTGCATGTCCATTTGCCAGAAAATGCGTGCTGTCTTAATCGCACGTTAAAAAAAATAGTGCCGTGAAAATTAATTTTCGTTAACGCGTAATTAACGTGGTAAGATTGACAGCCCCATTTTATAAAAAAAATCAAGCATCACTGAGTCTAGAGCGTATCGACGTTTACCAGGAAGCCTGAAGAGTTGTCAAGCAAACAACGAAATCGACAGCAGAAGCTTCGTTCCAGGAAGGAGGAGTTTTCTGGAGGGATGTGTTGAGGATTGTAGTTGACCATGTCTCTGGTGATATCACTGCTGTTCTGCATTCCTGAAAATCAATTGGTTGAAACAAACATAATAGAAACAATGTTAAAGTCACCTGCTGCGACTCACCCTCATACAAGGTTTATACAATGCTCCATTTAAAAAAATTTGAACACAGCTCCCAATCCTTCATTGTTTCCTGTACACACACTTTCATAATTCAGTGATGACAAGAAAAGGGATCTACTCATGCACAAAACATTCAGGACTGGCACCAACAAGAAAGTCTATGACACCTCTTCGGGAACTCATGGGCACGGCTTGGAAGTCAGGTGATAATGTAACTTCTTACCGTCAGCACCATCGTCGGGGTTAAGAGCAAAGTGTAGTTGCCTTCGAAACATTGCACGGTCGTCTGTATGGATGAGTTCGAATACACTTTGGTGGACCACATCCGACTGTAAGAGAGTGATAGAAAGTATTAAAAACTTCAAGATTTGTTATAGTTCCTAATAGCGTTTAAGAATCCATATGACTCTGCCAATTGGTATTGTGTTTTCTACTACCCAAATTCTCCAATTTTGCCCCAAGTTTCAAAATACCTACCTTGCGGTTTTAATATTTTTGTTGCATCATAGCAACACGCTTATCGGTACAGAAATCCTACCTCTTGAAAAGAAAGATTATGTTACCTTTTTAATCATAAAATAAATCTACTTTTATCTACAATTATGGTCTTAAGATCAACTGTCTCTTATTTGAAGATGACAACTTAGAAAAAAGTCACAAATTACCGAAGACTCAAATTCCCTTAACGAAAAGTTAGGTGTGCATGTGCTACCTCACTTACAGGCCCTAAGGGTAGTAAGAAAATACTACATAAGATCTTTAATTTTCTACAATGCTTCTCCTAAAAGCAGATTAAATGGAGATCAAATAAAATCTCTTGATTTGTCATGTCACAAAAAAAACTTTGTATGTCACATAAGTCTCCATTAGAGTTTCAAAGAGATCCCAAAGTCTGGATAAAAAAATAAGACTTCAACATGACTTAGAAGATTTCTCTGCGAATTACTCCAGGAACTTATTATTTGAGATAAACTATCCACACTTTCTCATTTGTTTCCATATTTGCTTTCCCTGCAAAATTGAAGAGACATCTCAAACAACACTGATGTTTACATTAAACATAAGAAACCGCATTACATCTGCCAGGCTACAAAAAGGGCCTCTTCGCAATAATATCTCCTTTGAACTTCGATATGTACATTATGATTCTCTGCATGTTAGTTTGTATATGCAGTATAAAAAAGCATATGGCCCCCTCTGGGGGTTCGGCATATTAACTGCATCTTGTCATTATTTTCTATGGAGTTTGATCTGTGCCCCCCCTCTCTCTCTCTGGCTCTCTCTGGCCCCAGAGAGAACCAGACCTTCAGCAAGCCAATGAAAACAGAGCTTCTGTTGAGCGCTTGCTGTCTGTGTGCACTATTACTGTTGGCTGTCAGGGTGCAGGATGAGAAGCAGAAGTCAAAACCAGACAGTCTAGAAAACATCATGACTACTTGCACAAATACACGTACATTTAAAAGTTAATGAGGTCACGCAGGGATGGGCGTAGAAAGAGGAGAAATATATATGAATTGCTCAAAAATATGTATACACCTCGCTTCTATATTTAACATACATCTCTGTAAAACTGTGCAGATATATAGTATGTATACACACACATTAGCACTAAAGAACAGTGTTCACAACAATTTAAGTCACACGTGTGAGGTGAAACTAAACCTACATTTTTTGTGCATTAAAATGAACGTGCATTAAACAGATTTGTAGGCCCGCACAGACATACAACCACACTATTTCCATGTATGAACACACAAAGCACAGTTCTTATTCATATACCGCATATCTAAATAACCAGTAAATCTGTAAATATTCTCAGCTCAATGTACATATTGTATGTAATAGAACTGAACTTTTGTGTGTCTGGAGTGAGAATGTGTATTTGATTACAGTCTAAATGCTGTTATTGTTAAACGCAGGTGATGGAATTACTATTGTGGATTCGATCTTTAGCATACATACAATCTTTACATTCACACTCAAAGACCACCCAGGGGAAACACATGTTTGCAAACATGCATACTCTCTTAGTATAAGCTGCCTTTTTGTGGACACTTCTACAAACACGGGCGAGCAGGTTTTTCAAGTTTTTTAATGAAGCATACAAACATTCAATTTGCCCCTCTTTGATGTTCTTTTTCTAAGCTTCACCTCTTCTATAAACAAAACTTAACTTCCGTCAGATACGATCTTACATCAGCAGCTGACGGGGAAAATTAAAAAAGGACTCTATCGCCAGGCATTTGCAAATATTAGCTTACATAAATTTGATTAAGCCATTGAAATAGGACGAGGAAAAAACTTGTGTTGCGAGCTTGTTAATTATTAAAAGACTAAATCATCACCCAGAGGACATTTTTATTGTTCAGTAGTTGCTCTTTTTAAGCTTCCGAGAATTATTGCTGGTCTCAGTTATGTTTCATTTAAGCATTAACTATTATACAGTTATTTCCACTAATATGAAAACAGAAAATAAAAAAAACTACATTTAGGCAAAAGTGAATATGTACATACTAATTATAAAAAATGCAGATAGAATAGCCTAAGTAATCTTGTTTGAAAAGCATTTGATTCAATAAAGTAGTTTGTATAAAAAAGTAAATATATTACAAAAACTATTTTGACAGTTGCAAACTTCGATGTTAAGTTATACATTAGAAGCACGAGATCTCCAGGTGTTCACGATGTAGTCTCACTGCTGTCTAGGTAAACAATCAAGAGATTACATCTCTTATTTTTTGCTTTGTTATTGGCGCCAAGGTGGAACCATAACCAAACACCTTCGAAAATAAGTAATTGAAGTTATGAGAAAGTGCTAGTGCCATAGATTCTTTTTAAACTTTGGTTACAAAACTGTCCCAACAATATTGGAGCCCACAAAATCATACCGATGATGGGAGACATGAATAACTGCACACAGCGTTTCTTTGCGTTCAAAGTTTGAAAAAGCAAATAACCTTTCTTCAGGATGAGCAAATTCACGAGCATGTCGAGTACTTCAATCGACATTAAGAACGACACAAATGTTCTCAGAATGATGCCTTATATTAAGATTTGATGACTATAATGAAATTCAATTGATGATCACAGGAAAGGCAGTAAAATTACTTGATTAAATTCTATTGCTGATCACAGGAAAGGCAGTAAAATTGCTTGATAAAATTCAATTGCTGATCACACGAAAGCCGGGTAATTGCACACATATAAACGAAAGCCAAGTGACCACCTGGTGTTACCTTTAATCTACAACATAATCTACAACCTAAAATCTGCCTGCCCTGTTTATATAAATCAGCAGGGCCAGATGTTTTTTTTCCGTTATTTGCACTGGTTTGATGGAATATCTGAAGAATAGAGTTGAATACAGTAATGAAGGCTGAATAGAGAGAAAATGTTTAGTAATTTAAATGCAAGAGGTGGGAAAAGAGTTCACTGTATTTCCTACTTTTTGATCAATACAAGGGGAACTGCAAATGAAAAGAATTGAAGACAACTCACCTGATGAAAGCCCAAGTAGTCCTGTATAGTCGGAGAGGTGTAGAACGCGTAACCCTCTGCAGTGACCACCAGAACAAAGCCATTGAGAGCCTGAGAATGAAGAAATTACAAAGTACAAATCAAGTCAAATTTGTGAAATTTTAATAGAAATTGTGACTCAAAACACAAAATGTAATTTTTGCATAAAGTGCATTGAACACTGTGGATGCCGCCTTAGATGTGTAACAGTTATCATTTTATAAAAAGATGAAATAGAGAATAACTTTTGGCTGGTAATGTGATAGCGACATGGTTGTCATTAGGAGGCGAACCATTCCATGCAAAAAACACATACACACAAAAACATTTAAGACGACGGGATTTATGTATTATTCATTTCTTTAGGAGCACACACTGAGATTGTGTAATGGTTGTGTGGTTGGAATTTTCAACAAACAACCACAATTCAGATTAGCTTCAGTTTGTTTTAAGCAAAGCCCGGTGGATTAGATAGTGTTCAAGACTGGAGACGAGTGGAGGTGGGAGTTGAAGGGACCATTTTTTCCCTTTTTCCTTGGTAAACATCCCATGTAATTAGCCAGGCTTTTGTTAAAGTGTTGAACATGACAACAGACGGGGGAGAATATCGCCTCTAGTCACGCACAGGAACCGACAACGCTCGAACAATAGAGAGAGAGTGATAAAGAGACCAACGTGAATTAAAATTCACAGTATTTGTAGGTGCATGGCAACATCTGATATGGTTTACAGTAAAATATAACATTGCTCAACTCTGGAGAATCAGGATTGCTCAAACTTCATTCCACTTCACCAAGCATGAAAACAGCTAAAATAAACTAAAGCTCAACCAAAGGGTTTTTCCTCTTTTAATAACTTATAAACGTGTTTCACTTGACTGTGCAGAAACAGTTTTTAAGGCTGATTTGGATTTTTTATTTGCTACGCCTGCTGAATGATTACTGATCATAAAACATATTTTTCAACTATGGTCGTGCATAAAACCTTATGCACCATGTAAACCATTTTTATGTAAACCTTTGTTTTTCCTGTCTGCAACATTTGCATGCGTATGAATATGAAGTCAATGGAACAAAAAGTCTTGTGACCACGAAAGACTTTCGACCAATAAGGCAAGACCAAAAACACTGGTGTAACCTAAATCTATTTAAACCACCATAAGATGATTTTCAAGTCTTTGGCAGCCTGACCTGCTAAAAAGTGTCCGAACCCCTCTAAAACCAGCCAAAAGGCCAGCCAAACTGTGGGACCATCTTAGACCATCAGACTTGCTTAGACTTGTTTGAGCTGTTTATTCAGCATTGTGACGTGGCAAAGACAAAAACACTGGAACAGCCTTCCAGTAGACGATTTTTATCTGGCACATGCACAGACACACTAAGAACTGGCCCGCTTTGAGTGGGAAATGAGGTGTATGATGTTTATAGAAGGCATTAAAGTTGAGACAGGTGGGGTGTGTGTAAACAAGTGGGTAGTTCTATATAACTGCAAGGATGATATGTAAATTGTGGTGGAATTAAGCATTTTATGGAGTACATTGTGTGCGTTACCTGCAATAGCAGATCCCCTTCTGAGAAACTGACTCCGTCCAGACTGGTCACCGAACGATCGCCAAGCCATCCACCTGCTGTCTCTCTGATTGTGGCTGTAGAAGAAAAAGAGAAAGTGAGGATGGGTCCATATGCAGGTCCAATAACCCAAAGGATAAACAACCAATATATTTTTCTTTCTTTTGGGCAAGCAGTGAGCCATTTCTCAATGTGTATAAAAAAAATCAGGTAGAAACCATGACCAACATGATCAAAGTGTCTTACCACAAGGTTCCATTTGACATTTTTTCTACCGATGTCAAACACTCTTCACTTCCTGTTCTCAAAATGTACCAAGCAAGACTACGTTTGAACATTACAGTCAAATTTATAAGGTGCTAGCAAGTGAAACAATGTTTTCACATTAGCTCTGTATTCAAATATCAAAAGTATATTGGGGCTTAACAGTGTTGTTTGAATACATGCATTTACGGACATAAATACATCGTATTTCACACATAGCTAAGATTTGAGGTGAACTCTGACACAGGGCTAATATCTGAGGTAAACTTTGACATAAATATTAAATCTGAGGAAAACTCTGAAACATAGCTCAAAAAGTAGAAAACACTTACACACAGCTAAAATCTGAGATGAACTCTGACATTAAGCTAAACTTTTAGCTCAAATCTAAGGTAAACTCTGATGCGATACTTGAAATAAACATTCACACTGAGATAAATCAGTCACACTGACTGGGAAAAAGGAAACTTGTGGAAGAGTCTTCTCATTCCTGAGAGAGAGAGAAAGCAATTCCACCACTTTCACACCACACACATTTTCTGTCCAACTAAAACCGTACGTCTAAACATGCACACACACAAACACATCAATGCTCAACTTCACAGACAGCAATTTTCCAGCTTTGCCACATCGTCCGTTTTTATGTGTGAGAAAAACAAATGACGAAGTTGTCAACTAGGGCCTAGCTTTACCTCACTAATGTACAAATGAAGCTCAGCTGACATCATTGACAAACATCACTAAACGATTTCCAGTAATAGTTCCAACTTCTTGATCGCTTTGGTTTTGCTTTATTCCATTCAAGTGACGTGGACATGTGCATTTTCTAATTCTAAACACTAAAGCAGCAATTAACTGATAACTGATAAATCACTCCGCTCATGTTTTCCATCAAGTCACGTGTTCAGTTATAGTTCGGCTGGGTTTTTTTTGGCTAGCTCGAGGCTAACGTTGAGTTAACATAAGCCAGTGGGTGCGGCTCGCAAAGCCATTTCCTTTCTGACCAGCGCAGATGCTGTGCTATTTCTAGACCTTATCAAATGCCGTCTATCTCAACCCTCCCAGGGAAAAAAAGAGTGGAGAGAACAACGTTTTGCTGCTAGGGACCAAAAATATCTCCCCACAGGACGCAGATGTTGAGAGATTACTTAGCGGGGGGAAACGCAGAGACAAACCTAACCACTTTAAATGGACTTGCTCATCATACTGGCAGTTTAAATTGCAGAGGAACGAAAAAAGAACAAAAAGGAAGGGAGAAAGACGGCGACAGAATGTTCGGTTTATCACCGCAGATCCTGACAGAAAAGACAACGGCGGTGTAATACAGATTCTGACCACAAGAAATAACTACAGTATAGACATCATAAGGCAGAGACAGAGAACATAATATTTGATGAGAAAAACAGCCAAAACATATTGGCTAAATTACTAATTCGCCGCTAGCATTGTCATCGCTAGAATTCTGCAGCTAAAGAGAGAAAGAGAGGGTGTCAACGCAAAACAAGGCAGCTCGTAAGGAGCCTCTTAGTCTACCAACATACATAAAACTCCACAGAAAAACACAACTCATCGAAATGTGTGCAAGTTGGATTAGCTTGAGCTGAAGACTATTCTGCGGTCTGGATGTTTCCTGGCACGCAGGTCCGTTGAGCGCTGGCACCCCGTTGGCCCCTCCGTATTTAAAACGCAAGCCTTTCATAAGAATATCTGGCCTGTTATTAAAGATGGAGCATGTGGAACATCAATGTAAACACAATCCACCTCTTCCTCATGGATCACGCCGTCCTCCCTGACCCTTGTATGACGGAAATGAGGTTCGGGCAGAGCGGTCGCAATCGGGAAAACACACAAGACAACACACATGCTAATACACGCAAAAAGGCAAAATCTGAACCGCCAATCAATTACTGTCTGTTCATCTGCCATCGCTGTAATTCAGAACACATGGCCTCTCAAAGAAACCACTTTCACCATTTCTTTTTTACGTTTGTGGCGAATTGGGGATCTCGACCGCAACATCCAAACCCTTTTCCGTACCACTTCTGTGTGCCACTGAAGAAAACTGGAGACATGGTGTGGATGGTGATCAGGTACAGGGTGAACTTTTCTAATAGGGGTCATGGAACTGCCTGAAATGTTTGATGTGAGGCCCATTGACTTTTGCATTTGTATTTTATCTGTATCTTTTATCTTTTCTGTTCTGTTCAGCTCAGTTGTTATGGTTTACTGAAACAGTATTCGCATATCATTTAGTTCTGAGATTCTTTAGCTCTATACTGAAACTTTAAGGATGTCTTGAAAGAAAAAAGAAAAGTTATGTCATTATTTATTCACCCTCATGTTGTTCAAAACCTGTGTAGTTCAGCGGAACACAAAAGAAGATGTCAATGAATCAATGGTGTCCAATGTTATTTGCTTACCGAAATTCTTCAAAATATTTTCTTTTTGTGTTTTAAAGAAGAAAGTGGGTGAATAAATGATAAGAATTTCCATTTTTAGATGAACCATCCCTTTAAATGAACACAAACAGTATTGAACAGTGTTAACTATTGGCAAGACAGTGACAGTAGCCCGAACCACAAACGTTCTGGAAATAGTTTAAAAAAAATGTGCTAAGAGTAAACACTTGGTGTCCTTAAAAGTTTTGTTTACTAAGAAGAAGATAAAGGGAAGTTCAAAGTTTCCTGTCACCCTTTATCAGAAACATCTCCACCGACTCGTGCTTAAATGTGAATGTTGCTAAAGTTTCATTTCGCCTTGAGCAATCGGGTAATATTTACATACTTACGAAGACTTTTGAAGATGCCACACATAACCAAATCAGCAAAACAATCAACAGTTGTTTACTATTGTAAACAGTAAGGAATGATTCGTTTTTGGTGTCCACCAAAGTGAAGGGAGGATGTGTTTCTCAGAGTTTAAAAGAGTGAGAAATTAAGAGAGAGCGAGAAAGACACCCATAGAGATAGAGGAAAACCCACTGGGCTCTCGGTTGGCTTGTGGTTTAATAACCTCGCGTGCTGAGCATGACAGAATCTTTGACAGCACCTGAACCCTATTAGCTAACAAACTGGACCACTTCCCAGGCATTTTCTTACCAAACCTTTTTTTCACTCCCTTGACGCTATAAATGTTGGTCTGCACCAGCTATAATCGCTCTCTCTTTCCCTCACTTATTGAAAATCGTAAATTTAAAAAAGTTTTTCTTTTAAATGTGAAACGTAATACACACGTTGTTGACAATACAAAAACATACACAACGACGAATGCCACCTTATTCTTCGCAGGGAACATAACCTTAAAGTAATTTTATTTTAAACAAACATTCTTCATGCATGTACCAACACATTGTTAACATTAACATGCTCCTGTCAGGTATCAAGATTGCTTGATCTGTGTTTTAACACCGTACCGCATGCTTCATGTAAATTTTCGGAATTTTTGGAAACGCTGCCAGGATAGTTTTGTTCGCACCTTGTACTTCATTTTACATGAACTCCTAACATTGCAGAACTTTTTTGTGACATTTTTTACACGTTTTTATGACAAAAATATGAGCACACACACAGACAATACCCACCCACGGGGATATTAAACTCCCTTGCTGAATTGAGCCATTGTTTCCTTTTTTTTTTACATTGTCAAGGAAAACCTTGACTCTGATTTTCAACTAACTCTCTTCTCTCTGTGGTGGAGGGCAGGTAAAGACTTGAAGAAACAAGAAGATGTAGAATGGTGGTATCAGTCTTTGTTTTATCTTTCTCTCTCTATCGCTCTCTCAACACACACACACACACACACACACACACACACACACACACACAAGCAGTGCTATACGAAAAGCTGCATCGTGATACATTTAAAGGTTTGTGTACCCGAAACTCACTTGTGGTAATACCGTCTGTTTCCCTGAAAGAATTACGAAAGGTCAGGACCTGTGTATATACTGAATGTGTAACCCCGCTGTCCTCTTGACACAATCCTGACCTGACATCTTAACCAACTCTCATTACCAAAAGATACCTTTATAATCTAACAAGTATAGTACAGTACAGTATAGCACAGTATTCCACACTAAACTAAGGACACTATACTATAAGGAAAGTATGAGTATCATACAGTACAGGATAGTTCAGAACAGTGCAGTATATAGTATACTTTAAAGAAACATTTTACATATATTCTCACATATTCTTTCATAACATCATTTTTGAAAAATAATGAGTTGATAAAGTACTTAAAAAGGGGTAAAACTTAATTAAGTTCATGTTTTATTCCACTGGCAGATATTAATGCGAAATGTCTTTTAACCATAAACATTTTCAAGTAAATGCATTTTGATTAAAGATTTATTTTAAATATTTAAAAAATATTGGAAAAAATACTAATAAAAAGTAACAAAAATCCATGTAGTGTAGTATACTATATTCCAGGACAGTATGGCATACGTATAGTCTAAGAAAAGTATAGTATTAGTATAGTACAGTAGAGAACAGAACAGCATAATACAGTTATGTATTCTATTGTTGGAATTAATAGTTGCCAATGCAATAGTGTTGTTTCAATAAATGTATAGTATATGTAGTCTAAACTTTGTATAGTACAAGCATAGTGCAGCACAGTACCATACAATATGGTATATTTCTACTATTGTTGTTTGTACAATTGTAATTGCAAAACTGTTCTTTCAACACTAAATGAGTAGTAACAAATGTTCTCCGATATCTCACACTTTTGTTGCAGTATTGTAATTTTTCACACAGACAGATCAACAGTAAGCGAGTCAAGGGAGTGTGTAAGAGCATAGGAGGACCATGCAAATGAGAGCGAGAAAACAGAGCCGCTGGGGGATGGGCGGATCATGAGACTTGTTGTACAACTCCTTCACTGTTTACCGGCCCTCTTTGTCGGAGAGTGGACTGGACCTGAGGTATCGGAGTCCACAGACCCTGGGTCATACTTGGATTACAGCTCATTAAAATATCTCCAAACAGCCTTAAACATCCACAATAATCTGTCTCTCACTCCATCAACCGTGACCTCCGTTCACATCCACGCAAACAGATTTGACCTTGACCCCCTGAGAGGAGCGAGGTCCAGCCGAGACGTCGCACAGTTTACATTCTGTCGTTGTGTGTTTGTGCATGCGTGGGAGGTTTCGGTTTAAAATGCTTAACTCGCTGTAACCTCGCTGTAACAAAGTGCAGGCCGGGCGTAAACTGACCTAGGGAACGAACAGCGGCTGACCTGAACGATGCAGCATACACGGCCATAACTCAAGGCCTTACGTAAACAGTGAGCTGTGCGTAGCTAACATGATTAGCATTGTGTTCCTGGACAACACGATTATTACAGAGGTGACATATCTCCTTTTATTACTAAAATTATTAACTGAACATAAACTAAACAATTTTTTTTCTTTTTTAATCATACAGCAGTCTATAATTAAACTAGCAAACAATAAAATGACGAAAACGCATAACCAAATAAAAAAAAAAATGAAACAAAGTTAAAATATTTAAATAAAATCGAATAACTAAAACTAAAAACAATACAACAGTAGTTCTTATGTCCAAAACTTAAAATGTGTTTCTGAGTTCACATTATTTAGCGAATTTTCAACAGTAGCAACAGTTTCAGACAAACCCGCCCATAAGCATCACACACAAACACAACGAACAATGGCTGGTTGTTTGAATGCTGGTCAGATGGTGTCTTCCTGTCTAAATGGGTGTGGTCCTCAAAGAGCTACAACGCAGACACGATTATATGCAGACGCCACACTAGAGAAGTGAAAGATGTGGTGTTAAATGACTAGAAAAACCAGAAGCTTGTGAGAACAAAATGTACACAAGTCAGCCAGGTCATCAACCTCCTTGACCCAGTCGAGATGATCAGACCCAGACCTTTGACGCAGACTTACACAGTTTTACTGAGGTACTGAGTTGTTTGTCCTGAGGTCAGGTAGGGATAGGTCAGGGCAATCTGTTCAGAATTTCAAGTAATAAAGGTCGACAGAGTTCACCCAGTGGCTTGATGTACCAAAAAACGTGTTTGTTTGCATTCGTGTGAGAGAATGGTCAGAGGGACGTCGAAACACAGCCAAAACAGAGTCAAGGAGGAAACGTGTTTGTGTGTAAAATGGAAAGGGGCGACGTTCTTCCATCCAAAGGTTTAAGGGTGACTCAACAACATTTAGAGCAGGAAAACCACATCCTGAGATCTGTTTGCAGCTATTACATAGATAAAGAGAAAGCCGACTGGACAATGACTTGAGACATGGAAACCAAAAATAATTATTTTATTTCAGTTTGTTGAAAAGAATCGACTAAACTACTGATCAAAAAGTTTAAGCTTTTAACTTGAGATTTTTCTGCCTCAAAAATGGAAACGCTGAAGTTAAAATCACGGGCAGAATGGAAGTCAGATTTTTTTTAACAATCCAGTCAAATCTAAATTGATAAAATCAACATCTGTATATCTCATTTACTCTAAAATACGTTACATTACGGAAGTAAAAATGTACGCCGTTTAACATCGACTATAAAGAACTTGCAAGACGACCAGGTGGAAATTCCTTCAAGTACAAATACAAAGTGATGTCAAAAAACACCGCCCTTATAGAAACCATCCGTTTATATAATCCAAGCTATAAAGTTTTTCTAGCGATACACGTCTGTTACGTCGGGCTAATTATGTCTAGGGTGTGTGCACGTGTGTTGTGGACAGGCATTGCTGGAGGTAAGTTTACATGTCAGGATCTTAATGAACGGCCACATTACATTTAAGAGTCGAAGCCAAAGCCAACATCAAACCAACACAACGGGCGAGAGAACAAAACAGGACAAGCACCGGCCTGTATCTGCGAGTCTGGAAAGAAAGAGAGTGAGATGTACAGATATTTCATTGGGAAGGAGCCAGCCGCTCTGGTAAACTGTCGTGCATCGATCCTATTTTTTTGGGAAATTCAACACTACAGTCATTCCCATCTCCCCCATTTCCCTCTCGTTCCCAACGAAAAACTTGACACCGGTGAGGCAGGTCTTATTTTTGGCTCGGACTTCAACAATAAGGACGACTGGAGTTTGGCGTCCAAAGTGATACTGTACTTGGCCCGCTCATGTTTCATATCTCAAACATTTCGTTTTATGTGATAAAAAAAAGTAAAAAAAAAACGCAGCTAAAAATATCAGATTTTTGTGTGAGGCAGATCAAAATATTCACAGGGCAAGTAAAACTCGGACCTCCCGGCCCAACTAGACCAGCAGAACACATTCTCATCTAACTGCTGATTTTTTCATGGCGTCCGATAAGCCGTCGCATTTTCACTGTGAACATTTCACTGGCAGGAGTTGAATCAACCGGACCCGCTATTTTCTACTGTAAATCACCTCGTGGCACGAAAGACCGAGAGATAAAGAGAGAGAGCGCGGGATTCCAGCCAGAAACCTTCCCTAGCTTTCCCCTCTCTCCAAATCCGCTTGACCACACGCTGAAATGGAAAATGCAGCTGAAATGTGAGCACCCCCTTTTTCTTGGCAGTTTTGCTCCCCGCTTGTTTCCCTGCTGCTCTTAATTACCGAACTCCATATCCTTGTGTAACTGAACCCTTCTCTCCCAGACCCCCTTCCTCCCGCTCCTCATCTCCCTCCCTTAATCTGCTCTCCTCGTTCGCTCGACACTGTCTGGCCCAAAAACTTCCAGGGTTGAAAGTCCACACGCTTGCTGTACACGCAAGGCCTGGGCTCCGGTGAGTTATCACTCAGCACTTTTATACACACATATTGCCCGGCTCCATTCTTAAAAAGAAGTAAATTCCAGCCTGCAGAAACACACAATCCCGCCCAACGCACACACGCATCATGTTCAGCACGGCTGCAACACTGCAGCTGCCCGCCAGGTAAACACAAACATACACATGCACAAAGCAGCTCATTGTTGCAAACGCTGGCCTCAACCTGTGTAATGTAGAAAAAGCAAGGAGAAAAACGACATCATTCCATCCTTCACACAGATGTCTGTCAACTCCCCCCTTTCTGTTTTTAAACACTGAATAGGTCAACCACCTCTTCATTATCTTTGGCAGTCCTTTTTATAACAGGCACATCCTGTTGCTTAACAGGTAAAGCATGGCGCAAGCATCATAAATGTTATGGGTTTGATCCCAAGGAAACACACATACTGACGCATATATTTACATTTACATTTATGCATTTGGCAGATGCTTTTATCCAAAGCGACTTTCATTTCATTATCCTATTTATTTTTACATAAGTATGTGCAATCCCCTTGGATTGAGCCCACAACCTTGCGTTGTTAACGCAATGCTCTTACCACTGAGCTACACATCTGTTTTACTATGATTTTATGTACATTGATTTGCGAAAATAAAAAGCAAGTTAGTTTAAGACGTTGTGATTCATTTGAAATACCCTCCCCCTTTCCTTGGTGTTTCCCAACCGTTTCCCGGCCAAGCGTGTGACTTCGCCAGTCAAATTCGCCCACGGTTCCTTTAAAAATGAAACAATAACTTTAAACAAACATCATCTAGGATAAACATGGAAAAGGGATTGTACAATGCATAAAAGGAACATTTGAATTGGGAGTTTGGTTGGTTCATTCGGAAGGCATTCTTGCGATTACATTGATGTTTGATGCTTAAAAACTAAATGACTTCCATCCATAAAAAGGGACGAGAAATTCCATTGACAGGTGCCAAAAACCATGTTGAGATCGTCAGAGTGCCCCAAAGACACGTCAATGTTTCCCTCCATTTAGGAAACAATCCACCCATCTTTTAAAAGCAAAACACATGCCATTCTCCAAAAGTAACCTCTCTCTCAACTGCTCTCGTTTCCTCCCCTGACCTCCCCTTCTAAATAAACTCTTAACACGCAACGCTACTGGCAGTAAAGCCCCGCTCAGGGGCATCTGCCAAGCGCTGTCGCTCATCGGAGCAAATGGAGAAAGAAAGATACACACAAAACTTGGGAGACGATAGCGGCGCACAATCAAGTCCATGCTGTTTGGGTCTTTTTAGACAATTTACGTTTCACACATGCACGTTCCCACAAACCGACTTGATGTTTTCTACAAGGTTCTCTCGTGTAGCAGATCCTTGAGAACATGTGTATTTTGTGTATGTGTGGGTGTGGTTTGGAGGGCTTAGGGCTGGTGAAAGCTACCATGGTAAGGACATGTCGCTAACCGCAAAGTTGCAAAGCAGCTAGGATCCTGACGTCTGGCGCACAGTCACACACCCAGAGTTCCTCGGAATAAATCAAAAAGCTGTGGCAAGGACTCTGGGAAGTTTCTGGAGATCAACAGTGGCGCACCGAGCCTGGACGTGGTTGTCATACCAAAGCGTCTTGGATTATTACATATAAACCCAAGCGATGCAAAACAGGTCGCTTTTTAAACATACGGTGTATTTTTGCCGTATTCCACAAGTAACTTACTTCCTTTCACAACCACAAACACAAATCAGAAGAGGCAAATAAGGTGAAAGCAAAAATACATACTAAATTTTAAAGGGTCATCTCACTCAATATTGATTTCAGACACAAAAGACTAAAAAAAAACATTATTTATGATTTAATTATCTATTTTATGTTTATAAATAATAAAAAATCATTTATAAATTGTATACAAATAAAATAGGAATAAAGCAGCATAATAAAATCAATAAATAAACTAAATATATTCTCATATTTTTATTAGGGCTGTCAAAAGATCATTCGCGATTAATCGCATCAAGAATAAAAGTTTGTGTTTACATAATATACATCTGCGTGCTGTGCATAATAATTTTGTATATATTAACAAATACACATCCACGAATATATTTAAGAAAAATCTAAAAAATTATTAAACATTTATAAATAATTTCAATTGTTGGTATATAAAAAAATACATGTAAATATGTATACATGTGTATGTGTTTGTATTTATAAAACCGTAATTAATATGCACAGTACAAAGACATATTATGTTAACACAAACTTTTATTCTGAATGCGATTAATCGTGATAAATCTTTTGACAGCCCTAATTTTATATAATATCATTTATTAATATAAAAGAAATATAATTTTTAGTGCAAAAACTAAAATTTAAAAATGCTAATTAACTATAAAAGAGGTTAAAGTTTTTTCTTTTTTCTTAGGACCCTGCACAGTCATAACTCCTACATGATCACACGACACAAAAATACCACTATCGATGACATCATAATCTTACTGTCCCATTGCGAGCTGTATTTTCCCACTGTAATGGTTGTCATGTACCCCGTGAGGGTTTGTTGCTAGGTTACCAGCGATACAGATGTCATTGATCGTCAGTTAGATACAGGCCGCCTTCAGCGGCAGATGGGAAACTCGAGTGTGACGTCAAGATTTCGCTGCACAGCGGAGAAGAGTTCCTAGAAACAAGGTCTCGTGTGTGGGCTGGGGTTAAGGGTTTGCCTTTGATGTGTGCGGCTTTAGATGTCACTAGGAACGTGTGTGTGTGTCACTATGAAACCATCGGTGAGGACGAGGTTGGCGAGGTTGTGCTGATGAGACCAAATCGGGCACTGGTTTTTGCGCGCGTGTCTGCACAACGATACCATTAGAGGAAGTGGCAAGACTCGCGAGACATGAGCCACGTGACTCGGGTACCACCACTGAAAGTAAGCGCCCAGACCGCAAAGGGTGTAAGGGGTTTCCCCTTGTGTGGAACTGTGCAGTTGCAAATGACGCAGACAATACATAAACAGACAAACTTGCTAAATCTGAACATAAATGTAGCAAAAACATTCAAACATGCACGCTTGCTCAAAAAACATGCTGATAACAACAGGGGCATAATAACCGTCCCTTTAAACTCCCCTGAGTGATGCAACTAAGCATAAGAAGGTCTCTATGGCAACCGGCCTTAGCAACACGTTTAGCGCTTAGCAGCACGTTTACCCGTTAAAACAAACCTCTGTGAGCCTTAACTTGCACACAAACACACACATGCACACACAGAATAGCATACACACCTGCTCAATGTACAACACAAGGTCATGTATTTACAATCATTCACCGGCTCTAATTTGAATAAAGCAGTTACATGGAGAACAAACGGATAATGAACGCTGTAATCACCAAAGTATTTACCCCTATAAACGCCAAGCATTTAAATGCATTTTACAGTAATTTAATATAATTTATTAATAAAAATAATTAATAATACAAAACAATTGATAAAGACAAAATATGCTACTAAATATATAAGCCATGCAGTATGCAGTAATTAAAAGCATTTATAGTAATTTACATAAACATAACACAAATAATAAATACAAAATATGTTACGACATGTAAAAAAGGCAATGTACCATACAGTATTTAAATGTGTTTTACTGTAATTAACAGTACTTTAAAATGTTACAATAATTAAAAATAAATAATAAAAACAACAATATACTACGCTAAAGCTAATATAAACACAAAACAAAGCATGCTCGTGCTAATTCTAGGGGTATAATGATACGCTTAATTAGCTTTAATTAATTCGCCTATTCAATATAATGCACGATACTGGATTTACAGTTACCATATTTGTAAATAAATGTAAAAATATTAAATCGACACTAAGATGACCGATTTTTCCGCAAAACATTAACAGTTTTTAGTAACATTTGTTATTTTGTTAAAAAAAAGATAACATTCAAAATTTAATTCAACCACTTTTATGTAAACTAAATGTTTCATAGTCCAATAAAGGCAAAAATGCCTGTACATATATCTATATAAAAAATTATATACTATGCTAATATAAAAGTGAAATGATTTTGCAACACATTTTTTAAGTGTAAAATACTCTATATGATTATATACTTGACGTCAAGACATTTAAAAATCTGTTAAAATGAAGACTGTAAACGTGTCCAAACTCATAATGCTGTCATCTGTAGTGCTA
This sequence comes from Triplophysa tibetana, assembly GCA_008369825.1. Lineage (NCBI taxonomy): Eukaryota > Metazoa > Chordata > Actinopteri > Cypriniformes > Nemacheilidae > Triplophysa > Triplophysa tibetana. The sequence continues at coordinate 8,902,367 of CM017906.1, forward strand.
GCTTTATATTTGTTTCTTTGTTTCTTTACTGTACCAAATACAGCTGTAAACAGCATGCGTCTGCCACAAGTTGAATGATTCAGCAGCATCTGTTCGTCTGCAAAGCAACAACCGCCACAGGCGCGTTCACAAGCTCGCAAAGGGAAACTGCCTATCGTATTTGGGTGCACGCGCAATGAATTTTGTAAAATTACTGGGTGCAGGCACTGCAGGCCGAGAGTAAAATGCAGCCCTATGACATTCTACTGTGGTAAACTGCGGAATGGTGAGTGAACTTCTCACAAATCAGCAAAACAAGACCGGCCCCTCCCTCAACTCAACCCTCAACATTCCTGACCTGCGTGAAGGTGTGTGCACTTCCACAAATCATTATGAAACACTACATGTAGTGGGTGTAACAATGTTTACATAAAGAAGAGCAACTGGATATGACACGGCTAGAAAGCGTCTGTTCTTTAAGAGGAATGAGGCCTTATTTGTATGTATCAGCTAAGTTTAGTTTATTACATATCAGTTCACCGTGAAGTTGTTTTATTGTGATCAATGGGCTGATAGGACATGTCAGATATAAGGCGCTGTCCCTTTAAGATGGTTTTTCGGTCTGTGTAATCTCACGAAGCGTTATCGAGTGTGGCACTCTTCTGCTCAGACATTCAAATTTGCTCTTCTGTGGCTTTAAATAACCATACCCATGTAAATATTTGCGAGAAAGAGTGGGTGAAACAGAAAGGCCCGACAGTAACCCTTCTCTTAAAGAGCCACTACACATAAACGAGAGCTGGGACAATATAATGCAATTCAAACTCATTATACCTGTCTAGGGCGATTATGAAATTGTAAAGGTTTCGATTCTGTGTTTTATGGACAGCTACTTTGAGAACCATGGCTCTTTGATCACTAGGAAGTACAGCTCAATCTAAAATCACTACGAGGTTGAGTTGTTTATAACATGCATTTGAAAAAGCAACCTTCGTCAAACATCATCTTCATCACAATAAAATATACCTTATTATTGATTATTTTATACCTGATTACAATTTGGTCTTAAAATGTCAAACCTCAATCGTTACAGTATTTAAGAAACTTGAACAAAGTAGCTGCGTTTACGAAGCCTGCATGCGTCCTCCGGAGATCACATTTGGAGGGCGCCAGCGCATGACATTGAGGTATATATAGGTTTTATTTCAGAAATGCAAAAGTTACATTGGGTAAGTGACAAAATGTCTCCTTGAGATAAATAAATGTTAAAAAATGTTTTAACCGAAATGAGCCTGTATCAAACCTCTTGTCTCGCATCACCTCTGCAAATGGACGAGGTGTTTTTTATTGACGCGCATGCCCATGCCGTTGTGCTATTATTCAGGCTTCAGGCTCATGCGGTGTACATAGGACGATAATCCAGCGGCAAAAAAGTAAATCACCAAAAAGACTTGTAAGCACTCTTTATCCACTAGTTATTCGAACACAAATAAAGTCATTGGCACGGCTGGATAAAAAATCTGACACCACATATACTTGTGCGGCCATAAATATACCTGGGCGGACAGCCCCAAGTCAATGCATAGTATGGGAAACGCTGACATGGCCAAAAATAATAATAAACAACATTAATTATAAAATAATGAATAACAAGTTGGCAGAAATAACCCAACAAATTGGTAAATTCTTAACCCAACAGTTGGGTTAAACTTGTAACCCAATATATTGGGTTAAAATTAGGGATGCACCGAAAGGAAAATTCTTGGCCGAAACCGAAAAAGAGGAAACCAAGGCCGAAAACCGAAACACCGAAAGAAATTATGCCAATTATTAGTACCCTTGCATTTTTGGCTATGACTGTGTACTAACTTTACTAAAATCAAGGCATTGCAATTGCACAAATATTTTAAATCAATTACAGATTATGCACATATTTATTTAGCACATTGCAACAATGCACAGTAAAAAATTAAATTCAACTAAAATGTTTAACTTGACCCCATTCATCTGCATATTAAATAATAATGTACAGGCCTACTGGCCTGCTGAAAAGTTGTACAATTAAATGTTCTCTCATGAAAACAAAGTGCATTTTAATTTTTTTCTCTGTAGGACTACTACAAGAAAGTGCATTCAGAACAAGTGCAACTGCTTAAAGATACAACAATATTTTCTCTGTAGGCCTTCAACATAGTAGTGTATCAAAACAAAGACTCCCATAGCCCATATGTTAACTGTAGAACTTTAACAACAACAAATGCACAAAGAATTGCAGATGTGCAAAGTGGATAATAAATATTTAAACACTATATTTTAATATTATAGTCACATATCTAGTAGCCTAAGAATAGAATAACCTACTTATTGTTTGAGACACTTTCTTGCAGGATTTCACTGAACATATCAGACAACGAGGGTCAGGGCTCTAGACTAACTTTTTGCACTGGTTAGACTGGTGTGCCTAACTTTTTTTCTTAGGTGCACCAGCACAAAAGTTAGGTGCACCCAAATTTTTGACCGCATCGAATTTAACGCATTTAACAGGTTTTACCAGTTCACTTTGTTTTAAATGTCCATAGAGGCAAAAATTACTTGTCAATGATTAACTAACAATCTGGATACACTTTTTTACTGTCCGTCATTTTGACTGACAGGCTCGTAAAAATCCGTCATAATCTATTATTACCCGTCGCTATGGTACAAGGTGGCGTTATTTGGTAATAAGTATATTCGGATGTCATCACGCTGTACTTGCGTCTCAGAACTTGTTGTATTTTAATACAACCGAATGCCCAATAAAGCCGTTGTTATTTATTTTTATTTTTATATTTAATCTTTTAATGTTTATGTTAATATGTGATTGGATCTGGGAAAACCCAACACATGGTTCAAATTTATATAATTTGTATGTAACTAAAGTTATGTCTGAGGTCGTCTGAAGCGCTCTGATGTTCAGCAACGGAATTTGATAAAAACGTGTTTAAAATTCAGTAATGAAAATAAAAGCACAACAGTCCAGTATCACAAGTAAAAAACACTTTACAGGGGTAAGAGACTTACTCTTATAACAATTTAGTAAAAAAAACATTTCTTAGTGTTGAAGTCTATAAAAATACTGTACAAAACCGTTGGAATAAAACGAAAGTAAGGAAAATGATTCAGCGCACACTTAAAGAATGAGAGCTCTGCCGTTATCACTACACAAAGAAACATTACGGAAAACAACTAATAAAGAGTGAAGCAAGATTTACGTTGTTTATCATGTGAATAGTGTCTGGACTTTTGATCAACACTTGTTTTGCGATCGAGGTCCGGTCGCGTGAGCAGCGGAGGGGCGATAACTCCTGGCGCTGTAGACGGGGAGCTCTGTCAACTCACGAAAACATTGTATGAAAATTTTGCATGCAATAGTTTACAAAAGACTGGCGGGAAATGTGCATTAATATTTCTTCATTCTTCATGTTATGTGGTTTACTTTGATAGGTGAACTGTTTTTTCCGCGTCCCAGCGCGACATCCGACGGGTTTTCCCAAATCGCATCACATGTCTAGTCAGTAAAAATGACAACGACACGTAGGTCGCTTCGCGAGCATATCACGCTGAAGGCAAACGGGGGTTTACAAATTGCCCTCATTGTAATCTGCCAGAATGACCGGCGGCCATCAGATTTTTCCGTCACTGGTAAAAAATAATCTGTCAATGTGTATCTGTTTGTGTCATCACAACATTTCGGCCGCATTGTTTCGGTGATAAAAGTCTTTCGGCCGAAAATGCACTTTTGGGCCATTTTCGGCCTAAAATTTTCAGTGGCCGAATATTCGGTGCATCCCTAGTTAAAATAACCCAACAATGGGTCGGTACTAGAGTAACCCTGCACTGGGTTACTTCTTGGGTCAATTTTAACCCAACTGTTTTTAGTCAATACATGTTTGGAATGACAGAAATGAGTGAGTAATTCCCCTCACCCACGCTATTCTGTATCAATGCACAGCTGTTTTCCATTACAAGTTACAATGTGGATATTTTAAGGGTTTAACAGGCAACAATAATGAGTCCAAACTAAGGCAAGAGTACCAAAATGCACCTGTTCGTCATAAAAAAAAGTGTTGAAATGACAAAAGTACGTTTCACTTGCAGAAAGTATGCTTAGCACGGCAGGAAAATTCACAAAACAAAACATTCGACTGGGTTTTAATTTTGTTCAATGGCGTCCTCTTAAAGCAAACAGTGCAAAACTGCAAAGTTAGCATAATGAATTAAAAAAGATAAATGTAGCATACAGAAGGCTAAGTAACATTTTAATACAGCTGTGCGTACTATGTAGCTAAAGTAATTGGAGTTTCGTAGGAATATTTTGGTTTCTGCTTAGCATGTTACACTAAAAAAATGTTCAGGTCATATTTCTCTGTAAAAGTCAAGAAATAAGATAATTTTCCGAGTTGTTCTTAGTGGACAAAAATACATTAAACTTTTCATCTAAAAAAAATATGCATTAACAAGATTTGTGTTTTATAAAAATTCACATTGAAAACCAATTTGTGAAAACACAAGTTCGACAGCTTTCCGATAGTGTGCAAAATATTTTTGTAATAAATATACAAAAAATATACATATTTAAAAACTAAATTAAATTATGAATTGATTTATCCCAGTTTTAAAGTTAAAATTAAAGTTTAGAAGTAAAAATAACACATTTACTTCCATAAGGTAAAATTACTATTATTTTCATAATGAAAAAAATTATAAAAAATTTAAACAAACAACCATTGCAAAACTTTAAAAAAAACACAGATGACACTGTCATAGCCTTGCGTAGTCATTCACAAAGAGAGAAAGAAAGAGAGATTAAAACACACCAACTATGCAGAGGGAATATTATCTTAATCTGAAAACATTTAGTTCCAGTAGATGTTGCGTTAAGATATCCCCTCTCACGAAGGGGCTCTGGGCAGCCCTGTATGTACCGTCACTTTAATTATCACAGCCAATGGGTTGGGAGTACTATCTAATTTTTGTTGTCCCTCCATCCCTAAGATCTTAATAAGAAAACCAAAAAAGAAAAGCGAGAGACAGAGTAAGAGAGATCTTCCATTACTTTTTCAAGAAACAACCTCACAACCTGCTTGCCGCCCAAGCCTGGCTGATGGCTATCTACAAGCGCCATTGTGTCTAAGCTTGTTTTGCTTTGCGCGTATGGAGGCGGTCCAGGGTCCCTTCATGAGCAACACCGCTTCGACTTTACTGCAAGCAAAGCTTGGTTTGTTTTCTGTAAATGTAGAGTATGAAGTTTATAAAACGCAACATACGCCCTCAAAGGGTGAGCGTAGCCCGTTTTAAGCTACGGGGCTTTATTTCGGGCCGAGAGAACGTGACCCATATTTCGCAGAGTGGCTGTCTGCTTTCAGTTAGGCAACAATAATTGCAGCTTCCAAAAATAAAACGTGTGGCCATATATTTCGACTGCTGTTTATATCTGCTCAACAGCTGGACATTTATTGTTTCACAAACTGCCTCAGCTGTTGCCCGAACCGTTGAGGGTGAATAGAGAGAAGTGGACAGGGATAATTAAAAGCAGCCAATAATGATCGAGAAATCGTTGACGGTGAAGAAAAACAATAGGCCAAAACACAGAAAGAGAAACCGTAACGATAACAAAAGAAACTGTTGTGAACTTGAAGCTTGGTTTTCTGTAGACACTACATATGAGGCCAACTCTTTCTCTCTACCGTTTTTTTGTCGTTAAGTTTACCGTGATGCCTTCCCTTTCTTTCCTCTGTGTGCGGCTCAGGGTATCCTGTTTACATACCTCAGGCCAGCACATGAAAGCGGGCAGCTGCAGGAGCCCCCGACCAGACTTGTTGGAAAACTGCTCGTACAAGCTTGCCGTGCCCTCGGACCAAAAACAGCACAACAATGTGAGGCTTGTGTAATCGCGACACAATCGCTAGCAGAGCTTTTTGCCCCTCGCTGGATTTAAGGTGTCACTGGGGGCTGTGAAGGTGGTAGATGGCAACCAAGTGCACCTGCTTCGGAGAGCGACGGCTAAAGCGTATTACCACATAACCAATGGGATTTGGAAAGAAAGCCAAAACGGAAAAGGATAGGAGGCCCGAACAGGAAGGTGGATGGCCTGTAAAAGATTAACTGTGTGTGTAGAGATGGGAATCATATGGAATCTAACCTTTTCTGGTCGCAATTGTTCTTAAAGTGATTCATAATTTAAAGAGGCATCATCCTAAAATCGAAAACCAGTTGTCGATTCGTAACCCTGTCTGCTCAATTGACAAAACTTTACTTTGAGTACTTAAATTAGGTCAAGTGACATTTTCGGGGAAGACCCAGTGTGCACACTGTTGTAGGCGCAACTGTAAACAAAACAACATTAAGCCATGCTTAGTACTCATATACACCATGTTGCGTAAGCATAACCTGCATGCATGTAGCCGCTCGGCTTGGGGTTTGAAGTCAACCAATTGGCTTGAGGTGTAGGAGAAGGCTTTTGGTTTGGGGTTACTGGTTAAATATTGGTTTCTTTTTCTTCCCCAGCAATAAAAGAACAACGATATGTTAATTCTGACTTTCTGTTCTACGACAATAACAACTTCACACAGACCAACCCAGTTTTCACTGATTAAGTCAAGATAGGTTTGTAAAGTGTCTTCGACACAAAGAATGTTAGATAACAAAGACAGAAGGCGAATGCCTCCTTCGTGGCCTTCATGATGGAGACGAATTCTTGATTGTCAGTTACTGTCACCACAACTTTGGTGAGAGCTTGACGTGCCGAGAACAGGAGGTAATTTATGTGCCTGCAAAAGCAAGAACTGTGAGAAAGGACGAAAGAGCACAAATATTTCTAACAAAAACATGTTAATTAAAAATGAAGTGACACGGCTGTTCGTGAACTGTCGGGTTGGATTGAGGTCAGAGGCATTTTTGATAGTTCTGGATTTTAACCTTGTTTTATGGTTTCCTAGTTTTTTTGAAAAGTGAAACTTCATTATCTTTACTGTGATTGTGCAAGAACAGACATGCCGAAAAAAATGAAATCTAGAAAATGTCTGTATAAGGGGGGGCCCCTATCACATAACATTGAAAAAACAAGTTGTCATATCAATAATAATTCATTCTTGATGTATCTTCGCTGTTGCTCATTTGATAAAAAGCTTAATCTTCCAATATTATAGAAACTTGGGGTTTTGATCTTGACCAACCACCGCACAAGCACTGAGACACTCCGTCAACACACCTTAGAAAAATCACATGGCATCACCCTAGCAACCACCCTAAACCATTATTATAATTTCTTCACAAAAAAATCAGGTTTTGAAACTAAAGATTTTACCGCATTATACACATATTGTACACACCTCTTGGCTCAATTGTTTATGACCTTATTGACTGGTTCTGCATTACACCAAAGAGCAGGAAATGATCAGATTACTAAACTATCCTACAGAGGAACTGTGGGATGATGAATGAGTCAGTCAGTCGGTGAGTCAGTGACTTGGCCACGGCATTGTTTGGCAGGACTAATACAAAAGAGCTTTTATGACTTTACACCATCGGATCAAAGCCTTCGAATGCTGCCATGCAAAACATGCTGGGCCATTCCACATGCAATAAACTGTCACATTCATCCGCAAATAAAAAATAAAGGGAAGCAAACACAGAAAAGAGTAATTTGTTGTATTTATCTAATCTACATACAACTCCAATCTAACGGGAATTGGCATTCTGAATAATAAGAGCAGCAAATAACACATTTATTAAATATATATATAATAAATAAAATGTCTTTAAACTGTAAAATGTCCATACACAATTACTAATGTGAATTGGGAATATGGGGGATGAACTCAAATGGTACAATTATATTAAATGATATATCTTTATTTATTAATATAAATAAATACTGTGCCTCTAAACAGAACCGCAAAAATTAAGTCTATTTTCATTTTCCTGAACGTGCTTCCTCATTTTCCAATTGTCAGGAAAAACTGACATACTTCACCTTTAAGGAAAATATAATTTCTTGCTTTTTCTATTGTTAGTGGGAATCCAGACATGTTTTCATTAGATTCAAGCATCCTGGATGTGTGTGTGGAGTCCTAAGAAAACGGGAAGTTTCGACAGTCCTGCTGTGAGAGTGAGAACAGAAAACGGCAAGGAAACACACACACACACACACACACACACACACTTTTTCTCATTACCTACATACAGACAGCAATCTTTACCATCAAACAAATGATCAAATTAATTTTAATACTTATTAAAAGTTATGTATAATTATGTAAAATGCCAAATTGTCAAAAGCACTACAGCATTTTGAACTGAAAAAAATCAAAATATTGGCTGTTATATTCATGCGTGTATTTTTTCAGAGAGATAGATAAAAACTATATTATAATCAAAATAATGCACAAGACCATTCAAAATATCTTTAACAAGTACACTTTAGTTATTCACCCGTCATCAGCAGGTGTGATCATTCCGGACCCTGCAAACACACTTCTCACACTGAACTCTAAAGAGAAGGTAAACCGAGCTCCATGCTTTGAAACGGTCCACAATCCCTCGCCTTCCGCAGCCCCCCCTCGATAAGGACGGGACATTTACACACATACATGATCGGCAGCTCCATGCTGACAGACGGGACTGGCTTAACCCTGCCTCCCTCTCTTTGGGGGGGAACAATCAGAGCTCGCCGCAGACACACACACACAGACTCTGCCAGACCTTGAGCAGCTCTTTTCTCACTGACAGATCTGCAGCAGTGCTCTCACGCAAGCCCTGCCTCCCTTGAGACGCTTTACTGCCAACAGAAAACACACATACACACACAAACCAGACGTCCTGAGAGCGCTTGCGCAGACACACACCCATAGTTTCCTGTTCACATACACAACTAACGCAAGTCACATAATCAACACACAAAGGTCTAAACGTTCACCTTAAAACACACTTTTCACCACCAGATATGAACTGATACACCAACTTGGCATACCAACCTGACAAAACGCACACAATTTGTCGCCGTCTGTAAACAGGAAATCAAGCCTATCTCTTCCTGTGTGCTTTGCAGCAAGGCCAAAAATGTGAAATGATACAACGCTCATTAGACGGCAAAAACAAGGCGAAGGGTGAGAAAGGGTGAGGAAAGAACGGAAAAGAGCCTTGAGAGGAAGACTGCAGTGTGACGGGCGTCCAGTGACCTCTCGAGTCTGCGCGGACGGGAAACGGTGTCTGGGTCCAAAGAAAACTGCTCGCGCCCGCAGGGCTTTCTTTATCGGTCTTGTCTTACAATGCTGATATTGTTCTCGCACTTGGCTTTTTCCCCCCTGCTTTCTTCCTTCTTGTTAACACTCCTCACGCTACGGTGCTCTTTTTTTTGTTGTTGTTGAGAGCCGAGTGTCATTTTTCAATGACATACAGGAATGAATCGATTTCATCTTTCGCCGCTTAAACAAAAGGCTGGCTATGATTACAAGATGGATAGGATTCTGATCTTAAAAAATATTACAAGCAAATCTTTAAACTAAAATGTTTTAATTGTTCATAGTTTAACCAAGTATACAATAAAAATCATTCAGTGTTCAAGTGGAAGTTTCAAGTTCAAGTGTTCAAGTTTCCAAACAGCTTTAGAGATAATGTGATGATCAGTAACCTAAGTAATCAGGTGCTTTTTAATTTTTCACCAAATGATAAGCAAACAAGTAGGCAACAAAAAAAAACAGTTTCTTAATGGAAGCGGTGTCCTTGTAAGGTAACCGCCAAGAAAATATTAGCTTCTCTATTGCACTGAAATAGTTTTGTTTCTGCAACTCAAGAATCACTTCCCCAATTTTTGCGAGTTACTATAGAACAGTTATGAAAGAGAACGAGCGAACCTGAAATGTTTCGATCGTACTTCAAGCCAAAGTGGAAGAGCGTCAGGAAACAGCTTTTTCCTTCTCTGAACTCTAGATAATGCTGATCATAAACCTCCAACAAAAGACCACCTCTTCCTTTCTCACTTCACTCAACCACTCATATATCTGCATCTATTTCTGTCTCTTTCCCTTCACTATCAACATTAACATTTATGCATCATCTTAACGTGCTGAGGGTTACTTTGGTCATTGAGAAAAACCTCTGTCATCCATAAACCCTTTAAATGGAATTTACCATAAAACTCGCAAAAATAATGGTATCAGATAGTAATACACTTTGATGCAGGAACGGGCACATTTACATGATCAATGCAGCCATATGTCCTTAATAGACTTTATAATGGGCACAGGTGGATTGTCATCCAACAAAATATGGGATAATAAAAATACCATGGAAATGTTTTGTAGATGTACAAACCCTAAAGACAACACATATCTTTTGGATATAGATCACAGCTGGATGAGTGTGAAGGTAGCAGGCAGGTGAGAAAAAGGATAAGTTGTCGATTGACGAGTGCAGATGTACGGCGACAAGCCTCAGAAACCGACATTTCCCTAAGGCAGTTCTTCTCTTCAGGAGAACAGAACAGTCGAGAAACAAATATTGAACTTGGACTGGTATGAAGTATCTGTTGCCGTAATCCTGCTTATCAAAAAAGCACCACGGTGCCACTGCGGTATTTTGTAAATATATAACACCACTACGATTTCTGGAGAAAATATGGCATTCTTGGCAGTACCTGTAAGTATCTTGCAAACACAGTTTCAGTCCCATGGTATAAATCAAAATACATTATGATACAATTACTGTACCGTGATACCACTAAGGTTATAAAGGACATAAAGACTATCTATACTGTGCTGCGATAGAATTTTAGATGAGTTTCAAAAAAACTCTTTCTCTTGCACTCTTACCTTCTCTCATTCTGAACACAGAGTACTTCCTGTGTACACAGAGGAAACTAAGCAACACGTTTAACAGGTTTCATTTGGTTAAGACACCAAGAGATCCAACAAAACATGTTCCAACACATGTGTAAGAACATCAAAGTTCAGGATTAAGATAAATAAAACCTGTCATTGGCTCTTTTTCTGAATCCGCCATCACTGCCACAGGCGATCACGACACTTCGAAAACCCCCTAACTTTTAAACCAGTCTCAATGTGGACAAACACGTTCATATGTAACATTTCATTTTTATAAATTAGGTAAAAATATTTTTACTATTTCAAGTTTTTTCTTAGGATTTCAGTTTTTGTAGTCACTTAGTATTTTTATTATAAATACATCCAGAAGGTTTATTTAAACTTGTTCATTGTAATTTAGATTAAAATACCATTATCAGGTATTGCATCAAATAGCAAGCCAATTTAATCAATACACCCATATAAAAAGAATAACCAACTTAGTTTTTGCCGTTTCCTATTCATGTTAGCATTTCATTTATCATGAATGACTAACAGACAGGAGATGACACGTGATTTATTTCCCAGCGCTCTCAAGGTCCCAGTCACTTCCACTCTGACTTTGGCTCCCATCTACTGAAACCATATAAATCCTGCTGTGCACAAGCGTGTTTCAGCGGGAAATAACACAAACTAAAAATCTGAATGAGGCAAGTAGCAGCCGCAAGTCAGCGAGCGTTCACCCTCAACATCTGCTTGAGGATCTAACCCGACCAAGTGATTCATAGTTTCATGCACACTACGAAGAAAACAATCAGTTTGGTGACATGCACATCCCGCACGAGTAAAATGAGGGAGCGCGTCTGCATGATGCAGTCTATTTGAAGAACACTACAACCTGGAATTAGGAGATTGCTCATCGCTGCTAATACATGAATGACTCAAAGATGTCACGGAAGAGCTTTTGTCTTTCTTTGCTCACCACAATACAAGTACGTGGTGCCAGGTGAATGACTTACAAACTTTGTTCATTTCAAATGTATGCCAGGGTTAGGTTTCTCTCAAACCTTCTCGCAAAAGTGGGAATGAAGTTATGCTGGCTCTTTATCGTTCTCGGGCCTGTCTCCACTTGAGTTGCCAGTTTCTGTGTTGTGACTGCGAGGATCTTAAAAGCTCGGTCTCTGGTTGCTGATAGGCACGATTGTTGATGCTATCGCCTCCCGAAGTGTGGGGCGACACTACTGTGGTTGTTGTTTTTAACGTTGCGAGAGCCCCTCTGGATTAGTTTCACAGACCTACTGGTTCTCTTTCTCCAGCATACAAAAACAGTTTTAACCACGTGTGGTTGTGCTAGACAAGCTAATAACGGTTGCCATAGTTGGCTGCGTTTCAGACTTTCGAAAGATGTTTATCTAAACCATGAGTCAAAAAAGTGAAGTGGTGGATTTGAATGATGAAAAAGCAGGTTTCACATTAGTGGGCGACCTGGTTTGCATAGGTGCACATCCTGGGTGATAGAGGTTTTGTGTGCCAGGCTATAAATAGAGTCAGAATCACCTGTTTGAGAAATTTCCTCGGGCAATGCCTTATTATAAAGTTAATTCAAGTGAGTGTCTCAGGAAAAAGCTCAACTTCAAAGAAGAATATGCTGGTTGAGTTGAATCGTGACTGTAAAAACAAGATAAATGCATTTGTCTCCTAAACTAATACATCAAAGTAACCAGGCGTAATGTAAACCTGCGCACGCACAAGCTCGGATTCGGACCCCTGCTGGGTTTTGTTGTTTAGCGACGAGACTGATGACTAAACAACACATCAAAGGCTTAAACAAAAAAAAAAGCATTCAGAGACGCGGCGGGTCAGGTCATCCGTCGGTGAGGGTAGCAGAAAACTGCACATCCTTACTTTCTCTGTTCTTACTTTGCAAAGCCTCTGGTGTCGGCCTCCATTGATTCGCGCCAACACAAATATTGACGTTCCGACTACATCTGTCTTGTCCCGTCAACAAATGAAAGGGCAAGCAAACTCTTATGACCGAGGACAATAAGAGAAAAAAAAATAAAAAATAAGGGCAGGGAAAGTAAAACCTCAAGGAGGACAATGGTGGATGTTGCTTTCATGGCCTCAAAAGTGTAATTGAGCGTTTTAGTGCTGGAGGTCCGACTTGAATATCAGGTGCAGAGAAGCACTTCTTTTCGTTCTCAGAATCAGCTCTGAAGCAAGGTTATCGAAACAAATTGAAAATAAAAGTAATTTAGTTAAAGTAGTTAGAAGTTAAAGCACTGCAACCAGTTTATGCTAAACGTTATGCTGAAAAGTTTTTTTTTTGTCCTGGATCAGTGCAAACAAGACAACTTTCATTGACAGAATTGTCTACATGACCATTTTGTCGGCTCTTTACATTTTTAAAAGAAAATTAAATTAAAGCACATTTTCAATCTTCCTTTCAATCCCCCACCTGCAGCGCCGCCATGGCGTGCCTTAATGCCTCAGGGCTCAGAATGCTTCCCTCAGCCCTGCAACCCTCACCATGCCATCCATTTACCTTCAGGAACGTGGTGATCCATCCCTAGATAAGATGCACAAAAAACCTGAAGCTCACACAATCAACAAATAACCATATTTTTTTCGGCTTCCGGGCATAGCATTCGTTTTAAATCCACCCAAATCTTCCCTTAGGTCAATTGTGACCCAGACTAGAGACACACCACGTTACATTTCAGACAAGGACGGTTCTGTGCGGTTTCTCCTCCAGACCTGACCCTCATCAACACCCCACGCTGTCCGGGCCCCAGTGAACGCTGGGAGCGAAGCTCACACAATGCCACATTTGTGCACCCCGGCGTGGGACCCAATCCTGCGGTTTTTCTCATCGCAACCTTCCAAATCTATCAGTCTGTACGACGAGATGATGCCAACAACAGAATCCATTCTTTCGCTGGATGTATGACCTGCCAGAAGTCAGACGGAGAAGAATTTGTAGCCCTGGGCACGCCTCTCTCTCCGTGACGAAAATAGCCCTGCTGATAAAAGAGATACAGTACCCACGTCTACTCAGTACCCAAGTTAATACTGTTGAAGAAGAACTGAAAATAGCTCGGTATGGGCCAACTGTGAGCACCCCAAAAAGAGTGACATGCTATTTCCTGATATTACTGTTATTACTTACAGAAAGTAAAAGAAATGATCCAATGCTGTCCAATGTAAACACTAATATAAAACTATACCTCAAAACCAATGGGAAGTTGAAAACAAAGAGTAACGTAGGAATGTGACACAAAAGGAAATAAGACATTTGGCGAGACCGTCTGTATAGCGCGTCTACAAAATGTTTCCAATGTATAACGCCTCTCTCTTACCACAATGCTTTGTGTTTCCTGTTTTATTATATACATCTATTTGTGTCGCCCAGACGTTGGTCTACAGTCTCATCCCATACGTCACGCCTCTCGGCTTCAAACTTTTGGTAGCTAGGCAAGTTCTTCACACAAATAAATACCCAAACACATTTTACAAGATTTCCTTTCACGCCAGTCTTTCAAAAGTGACAAGTGCTCAGCGCAGCTGTGAATCTTGAAGTAGGTCGAAAATAACCATGTCTATCTTTCCCATGGCGTTTCTTCATTTTCTCTTCTACTCTTAAAAAAGTGCCTGATTGTAATTACTGCTAATTTAGCCGAACAATAAAAGGAAGCTTAGCTGGGGGGCAGTAGGCTGGCACGTTTGAGTCTCTGCCGAGCCTTTGGTGGGCTGTTTATTTGAAGAGACAAAATCAGATGTGAAATGTAAAAGGTGGAGGAAAAGACATGATGATGTCCACACAATGCACAGCTAGTTCCTCAAAGGAAAGGGAAGTTTGAGTCAGTGAAACTATTACAGGAGACCTTTGATATGACACCAGGTAACGCTTTGTGTCCCGCACACACCTAGTCTTTTATAAACAGCGTTTCGAGAGAGGAGGGAATTACCCTAATTTGGATTAAGCAGGCGGTGTGTTTGAATGTGTTCAGACGGGCTTAGCATGACTGAACACAACGGGGGCTCCGGGATGGTGCCAGGAACTCGGTGTCGACTGATTCAGCACTTTTCACGCCAAACCGTGCCTACTTGTCGTCCCTGCCCTCTGATGGTGCCATGATGACTCTAAACACCCTATCTCTTTAGACAATGGAATTCTATGCATAGATTTCATAGCTGCCATGCTTAGTCAGCAAACTGTTCTAGACACATGCTTGCTGCCATTATCGGGTGCAAAAATGAGATAAGGGAGCAAAAGATAAAACGCCCTGAACAGACACCGGGTTCGTAACGAAAGTACAGCGTGGACACGTCTTGAAAAGAGATGTTACAGATTTTTAGGAAAACAAATGAGAACCAAGGGTTGTCTACGCCTGACAATGTACGCTGGTAAAAATCAAAGTCTGGAGACAGATATTTTATGTTAATAACTAACTCAAAGGTTATATGACAGGGAAAACCAAATCCTGAGAAGCAATACGCCTCCTTTTGATTTGCAATTGTCAAGAGGAGATGGAGAGGAGTGGCGATAGGAGAGGATGCCAACACACGTCCTTTGGCTCACTTTTCCTCTCTGTCTTCGTGTTACGTGGTTAAGCTGAATTTGAAAATGCTAAAGCAGTATCGGACCGGCTCAATATTTGCCACAGCCATTACCAATAAAACTACTTTGAAGCTCTTGAAATCGGACAACATTTGCAAAACATACACATCAACTCTTTCTGCAATACAACCAGCTTTGCTTTGAGAATTACTTCCACGGGGAAGTTTCCCCTTCATATCATTTAAGTCCAACAGTCCACCGAGGTCATCGTGAGATGTTTTAGCGAGGCTATTTTCTCAAGACACGCAAACAAACAAGCAAGCATCTTCTGGCTGAAGATCTAAAGTCAGAATGTATAATTTGGAAAGAAGCACTTAGGAACAGGAAGAGCTAGGTCTTATCGCTGAGCGCACGGCCCTAATCGCTGAGAAACTGGTCCTGAGCCCTTTCATGTGTGTCTTTGTGAATCATTTATGAAACCTTTTAGCCGGAGAAAAAAGGCGAAATGAAAGCGAAACAAGCACTAGGCGCGACGCATTTAGGTAAGTTAAGGTCTTGAAACCGAAGGGGACTGGTCATGTGATCGTTCAGCTCCCTAGAAACGTTTCACACAATTAACAAACAATGTTCACTAAGGTCACAAGTCTACAGTCACATCTAGCATGTGATATGAATCTTTCTTCATGCAAACAAATTCAGCAGAACTACTCAAGATGCATAAAATAAGGGGGAAATATCAAGCCATCAAACTGAGAATGAATCATAATTATGTGAAGCGGTTTCGCACATTCGGTTTCCAGAAAACCATCAAGGGAGATAAAGGGAATCACTTATTCGGTTCTATATGCCTCTAATGTGGTAAAAGGACCTCAACCAACCCTGTGTTGAAACATTAACCTCCAAGCTATGGATTTTAGAGCAACTGTTAATCAGTTGATGTACTAATGACACGGGAGTCGCGGTTGTGGGCGAGCGGTTACATCACACGATCTGACATTCGGCACATGCACCCGGCTAAATCACAGTTTACATCACTTCCTGTTTGCTTCTATGCTAAAAAGCTAAAAATTGCCTGAAGAAACGAATCAGTTTAAAATCTGCAAAGAACAACATTTACCACATTTTACTTTGGCAATGACACACAATTCGGAGAGAAGCTTGATTTTGACAGGAAAAAGTATAAGCATCAATCTAGAAATAAAAAAAGTAGGGCAGAGGTCGAAACATCTTTTCGGGCTTCGATGACATCAGCTGAAAAGTAAAGTGGCTTAAGGAGTCCAGTAAGGTTTTGAAGATAATGAAAAAACATACACTTGTGGTAACAGTAAGACACAACACAACTATAAAGGAAATATATTTTAAATGAGGTGATCTTACCGTTAAATAAGCTTTTAACCTTCAGGTATCCAACGCTGAGTCGGAGCACTGACAGTTTGTCTAGCCGGGCACGGACGTCTTCAGAGAAGGGCAGCAGGTTTGTTAGCTTGTCCAATTCGCCGTTTAAGCGGTCCCTGTGTCGTTTGGAAGGGTTGGATTTTACTCCATCGGGTGGAGCAGGTTTTGGGCTGTGAGGAGAGTAAAACAAATGAAAACTTGGGTTAGATCTTGAATTATGAATTCTGAAGTCACTTTTGTCCAAAGCTAGGTAACAAAAAATGTAGAGCAAACAAGCAAATTGTTTCTTTTATAGGTTAGAAACAAATTACTACTTAGAAACTTGTCTGGCCTTGTTAGCACATTATAAACTTGCCAGTGATATATATTTAGGATCGCAGATGACCTTATTGTTTGGAAAGTGTTCATAAGACAAGCTCATAAAGAGACAGAGTTTAAAGAGCTGGTGTTTCTGTAAGCAAGACGGATGATATGCGCAATTCGGAACTGACAAATCCTTGTTTTGGTCCAAACCGAGCAAAAAATATAAAATAAGGGCCCAGACTGGAAAATTATTGCTAAGCTCTGCGACCGTGATATGTCAACATTTCTTTAGATGTTCGACCTGACCTCAATGGTTAATCTTCGACGGTACCATACGTCAATTTATCCAACATTCTTATCACAATACATTGCATTATGGGAATGAGGTGAGGGATAAAAATGGCAAACGCATCCATGAGACAAGAGATGAAGACCCAAAGGTCTATTAGCCTAAACGATAAAATAACTCACATCATCAGAATCTGGAAGCTAATGAGGGCATAACAGTATTTATACAAAGTCTGAAGACTTTCCACTCTTTGACTAAAATGCAAGATCCGGACCAGAGCCAGGCATGAAGTGGCAGCCATCTCCAATCTTTCTAATTGAATATAACAGATGTCCTCAAAAGGTCCTTTCTCATAATTTAATTTTGGGCCTTGTTCTACCAGACACACTGCAATAGCTCCAGGATACAACTAATGTTTTACATTTAGTCATTTATCCATTTATTGTGAATCTTGTAAACACAGAGACAGACCAAATGATAACTTGGTTTCAGGGTATGTATGTAATGCTTGGAAACATTGAGATGTAGTCAATATTTATACGGTTAAAACTGCATTACGAAACACTTTAAAGGGCTTTTCTCCTGCATACTTGAAGTATTACACACGTCTAATAGGTCTTTGCTTATCATCGCTTGATTCAAAAGTGATGTGGGCAGGTATGCAAAGACCCAAAGTTACAGTTTCCATAATAAACCGGCACTGTAGATTTTAATTCATGTGTAAAGTAGCAACAATATAAAGAGACAAACTTCTTCCAGGCAAAACACATGAAAATCCCTTGATATGTTAAATAGTCTTGTCCTGTGTTCAGCTGTTTTCCTAATAACAGCAGACTTTATCCAAGTTACAGCTATAGTCAACTTGCTATTTGTTTTCAGGTGGTGCTAGGGGGAAAGCTTCTTATTGGACAAAAATCTGCGTAGTGCAAGATGAGTTACAACTTTTTTTTGGCGAGAGGTATATTTTTTGTCGACATTTGAAAGTACACTAGACCAAACATGGTTTCTAAAATAGATGAACTGATGTATTTTAGAGAAGTTGGTGTATTTTAGAAAAGGCACCATCCAAGAGTTTTAACCCGTTACATGAAAAACTCTGTCAAACAACACCACATTTTAAAACAATGACGTAAGAGACAAATTGTTTTATTTAGCGCTGGTGTCCTGTCCAGCCCTCGATATAAAGCCTGTTATATAAGCATGAGCTGTCTTACTGGAATTATAGTCTCCAAAACTATGTCTGTAACTCAACCTTCTTCGGCCTTTTCATTGCCTGCCAGTCGAAGCGGTAACTCTAGCCACCCGAGCCGGACGCTAATTATGTTTTCCCAGAAAGAAAGGAAAAATAACCTCAGAAAAAAGCCCTGCGGAGACAAAAGACCGCGTTCAGCCCCTTCCTTTCCTTTGGAATGGTGGTGTTCATCATTTATTAGCCTTGCAATGGTTCACCTACTGTACTGTTATATTTCTCATCAGATTTCATATACGGCATCTGATTGTCCTATTGTCCGAACACCATCAACAACTGTTTAAACTTTTATAACAGTTAAGATAGAAGTCACAAAGTGCCTTCCAAATGCCTTGAAATATATAGTTTAAATTAGTGTTGTCACGATACTGGAATTTCTAACTTCGATACGATACCTTGAAAAATATCGATACTCGATACCATTTTCGATACCACAGAGAAAAAAACTGCCACAACATTAAGGGGGTACTTTTATTATTATTTAAAGCTAAATATAACATATAAAATGTATTATAAAGAGTTATTAAAGGGTAAAATGCATTATAATTCTTCATAATGTGTGTTGTAACGCATTATGTACTGTTGCAGTTCGAGTCTCATCTTCTTTCTGGTGCTACAAGAGAATGCCAAACTTTAATAAACATATATTTTTTTTGACCGCACTTTTAAAATGAACTGAACTTTGTAACTTATCTCAGAACTTAAGTAATTGGTAATAGATATTTGTTAACATAAATAAACAATGAAAAATACTTCCAAGACATGTATTAATCTTAGTTAAAAGTTAATTTAAACTAACAATTACTATTACATGTACTAATTAAAATCCAAAGTTCTATCTGTTAATATTTTTTTTCATTGGACCAGATCAAACATGATCCGTTGTATTTTATTACATACTGTCATCAAAGATTAAAATATACTGTAGCAAATGCGTTGCTCATCGTTCATAAATGCTGGTCAATACATAACATTATTTGATGAACATATTTTAATGCCGGATTCAAATATCACCGATCCACACACGTAATCATTTTTTGAATTAAGTTAATTAAGCACAAGTTAATTTACATTTGACCAGAGTTAAAGTATTTAAAGATTCACAGCTAAAGATTCCTCAGTCGGATTATATTAACTTTAAGAACTACGCTGAAAAAACGAGACAACACTCATATCGCTATATTAGAGGTGTTAGCGCCTTTTGTTAGCACTGCTCTGTAGCAACTCTTGCATATTGGCTTGTTTGTGTCCTTCGGCTTTCCATGTTCATTTTCTTCATTTTCTTCATATCCAAAATATTTCCAGATAGCACTCCTGCTGTGTTCATTATCAACCGAAGCCGGTTGCGGAGGCGCCGCACACGCCATATTTATATTCACTTCACTTTTGTTATTTAACCAGAGCAAATGAGACGAGACACGTGACAGGCACTGCGGTCACGTGTGGTGTTTGTCAGCGCGCCTTCGGAGATAAGTGAAAGTGACAGCTCGGCTAGGATCGTAGTATCGATACTTCGGGAAATTAGTATTGGTACCGTTCAGATATTTCAGTATCGATACTTATCGAAATATCGATATTTTTGACAACACTAGTTTAAATATTTTAATGCAAAAGTAATGCAATGCATGAAAACATCAACTAAGAATAGAGGCCTCTCTGCTGGCCAATAACAGTTTCTCAATCATTATAATAAATCAATAAAACACAAATAGTGATGGATAAGAATGTGACACATATCTTCATCACATATGAGGTGTTTTTTCTTCAGAGGAGCTTCTATGGCGCAAAGTAAACAGTCTTAATTCAATTACAAGCTCCGCTTCCATCAAAAAAGGCCAAGTAATCCCTCAACACAGTTCAACCAGCAGTACTAACAAAACAACTAAGCGTTACCCCCTACCGAACATAATGAATTGTTTTCAGCACTATGATGTTTGCAATTACCAATATGCTGGCTTTTTTCTACTGGTCTTTGTTTTGTTGCTCTTGCTGGAAATACAACCCGAGAGCTAAACCCTTAAACATTCCTCCTCACATTCCGAGCGAATTACATCTGCTCGGTAGGAGCTGGGTAAAAATGCAAGTTTCTGCCTTGGTACCGATTGTGTGGACCTCCCACCATTTACTGTGGTCGCGGAGGTTGGCTAGTTTTTTATTATTAAGAACATCAGTCGTGAGGGAACATCTGAAATCTCTGTTGCCCTCCTCTCGTGCAAAAGCGTCCCTGGCCAACCACATGAGGTGTGACATCACGAATGTTTTCCTTTTGCAGGTCCTGACATGCAACACAGCTTCTCATCTCGCCTGCAATACACCAAGGACCATCTCAAGACTACACTCTTTGTTCTTCTTTTCTCTCCGTGCATTCTGTAAGGCTTTCTCTCCCTTCGTTTTCTCTCCCTTCGTTTCTCAAAACGTATGTTTGTTTAATTTCTCACCTAAGTTTTACACTTTGCAAAAGCCTTAAAACACCCAACCGGAAAGACTGTTTTAAAGCGTTCGTTGTTGCACAACTGCTTTTTTCATCTGCATTGCGCCGTTCAGAAGGTTAACGTAGGACAACGAGAAGGAACAATCTGAATGCTTTTTTTCACAAAGTTTTAATACAAGTTTTACTTCACGTCTCATGGTGCATTACTGCTGCATTGTTTTTTTCACACTGTCAGAACTGGTCACTTGGAAACCTGTATGTAGGTATTTACATGAATCTCAAGCCATCCCCCTCCCAACCATAGCCCCAACGTTGCCTCTTACATGAGAACAGATCTAAGATCAGATGGAAAAAAAGTGAATTCAGCCAAACGCAGTTGTTTTCCACCCGATAAACTCAGCTGAAGCTCAACCACATCTGGTTTGGATAAAAAAAAATAGTTGGGGGGGAAGTAGAATTAAAATTGGCTCTCATGGAGCGCATACAAAGAATCACACAGCATCAGTTGTTGTGACCGAGAGGGTCAGCCGGGGCTGGCTGATATTTAGAAAATTCACAAGACATGATTACACCACCAATATAAAGAAACATTCTTATTTCTGGGAACACTACGGCTGTCTCGATATTCGATTTTTACACCCAGTCCAAAAGTCACCAGGTTCATAGAGACACCATCCTTAGTAAAATTTCCCAAGCCAACCGCGGAAACACATGACCATCATTCTAAAGCGTCTGCTTTCCTCACACCTTCCTCAAGCCAAGATGTTCGGGTATCTGAAGCGACTAAGAGGCTGAAACTCTAATCCGTGAGGGAGGGGTTGGTGCTGACCCAAATTGCTTTCAGCGCACATCAAAGCCCAGTTTCAATGAACTGGCTCTGTCCTCAGCCAAAAATACTCATCTCGAAGGCACACTGCAGTAAACATGCCTCTTCTAAGCCGCTTTGACGGGGCGAATGCGACTGGCTTACATCATGGAAGGGACCTTGTCAAGTAAGCGGTTTCTCTGACTTCTTCAATAAACAGACCACCGAACAACAGCGTTTCATGAGTCAGTCATGAATGTCCAAGCCATCTGACTATTGTTTACTCAGTGGACTCTTATAAGAAAATCTGGTTTAAAATTAGTATTTATTTTGCCCTCGTTCAATTCCAACCTAACAACTAAAGAGTTTCAGGTCAAATCTGTTTGCGCCCAGGGTTTGGTATAAGCTATGCTTGTATGCTAAGTATATGTGAATAAAACTAGCCGTTGAGGTGACAGCAACGTGATGGATGCCCTGAATGGCCTTGACAAAATTGTGCCATGTAAGAAAAAAAATGCTCAAATTCTGTCATCAGAACCGCACTAGACTCCAAATCTTCTAAAGAATGTTGGCTTTTTCCATACATCGAAAGTGAATGGGGTCTGAGGCTGTCATTAACTAACAATTTGCCTAACCTTTCTTTTTGTGTGTTCTTCAGGGGCAAGAAAGTCCTGAGGGTTTCACTGTGATCTTCAATGACTTGCGACTATGAAAACAACAGGGGCAAGTAAATGATGAGAGAATTTTCATCTGTAGGTGAACTCTCCCTTTAAGACCGTTCCGCTTACTCACCTAATTTACTCCAAATGAGAAATTCTTTGACATTACATGTGCCACTAAACTGTGCACAACAAGACCGGGAATGTGTATTGTAAACAGGGTCCACTTTCATTTCGCACAGACATTATATACAACCCGCCCGGTCGAAGCTCCAGCTGCAGTTGAGGTTTTCAGCAGAAGTTGAGCCGGTTCATTTCTCATGCCTGTGTTTTTGCACAGATTAGGAGTGAGGAAATCTTGACAAGGTTCTTTGGGGGTGGGGGGGGTTAGAGAAAGAGAGAGAGAGGTTCTACTGTTCTACAACATTCCAACTTCCAGCATTCGCGGTGTGAAGCCAGGAGTCCAGTTACACTGCCTCTCAATACCCTCTTTGTGTCAGAAGCAGACGTTTGGCTCTACCAGTACCTCACCACCCTACCGGATTGTTTTAACGTCTATCAGCACGCTTAAACACACGCTGGCATTCAAACTCCAATAAGCAGCTATTCTGGAGTGCGGACATACCGTGCAAAGGTCGCCCTTCTTCTGCGCCAAGGACAGGCGTAATATACACACAACCCAGTGGGTGGGCTCGACACCGCTGTCAACAGGTACAAGCTCTATGCCATGGTGCTCTTATGAAGAGCGTTTGCAAGGCGCACAACAAGGTGTAAATTTGTTTTACACAAACCATGTCTGTCCAGTATATGTGATATAAACCATGAAAGCGCTAAAATGTTTGTAAAGAACTACAATATTACCAAGAAAACTACATTAGTCAAAGGGGCTCTTGTATAAAAGTTTGCAAAGATTTCATCCTTTATGTGCACATATTCAAGTTTACTTTAATAAATCCTGATTTGTGCAAGAAACATGCAAAATTTTTACATTAGGCCCCAGCTACTTACGCATCCCATAAAGAATAAAAATGTTGTGACAATAAAGAGCTATGTTACCTAACATGACACTTAGAAATTACTTTAATATTAATATTTTAATAATCGAATTAGTCAGCTTGATTAAATCAATTATATATCCATTCCACCTGACAATGCAATGCATTTTTACAATGCACCGAGTAATGCAATTACATGAATCCCCATTGATGCATGATTAAAGGAAGAAAGGATTAACACAACCTTCATCTATTTTTCATAACAAAATGATGGCTACTTTTCCCCAATCTTACTTAAAGTCAAAAGCAGTCAATATCCCAGAGGTGAATCACCACTTTTGTTATGCATGTTGAATTTGTGTTGTCATATAACAGAAAGAGAAGTAAAGATGACAGTCACACAGAATTGTGGGTAACTGTCAAAGATAATCAACTATCGAAGTTTGTTGCAAGCCTGAATGCTACAAATTGGCAACTGGGGTTGAATGCAAATATCTTGAATTGCTGCTTGTATGAAATAATGTGTTTGGATTTTTAGAATTGTAATTCATATATGTAAATTGAACATTTATGTAATCCAGGAAACAGAAGATCTGACTGCAAAAGAGGACCTCGAAATCATACAAACATATTTCAACACGTGCAACACATTAAGCAGCCCTAAATCTAGCATGTAATAAACTTTTAACTGTAACATTTTCTGCCTGCTAAACTGTACGAAAATCCACAAAAACAGCATCCACACGCTCCTCAAGCAAGGCTTGGCTTTTCAGCCAGCCCCACAACAATTGCGTAAGAGTTTGCGTGACTTAAAAATATGTTAATTTGAGGAGGGGGAGAGAGCGAAAAAAGTAAAAAGTAAAAAATACTCTGTTCTCATGATGTGAAAAAAACTTATATCAGATTACAATAACATACTCCCCCCGGCTCACCCCTCCCTCGTGTAAGCATCGCGTGAGAGCGCCGCCAACTCTCGACTTGATTATGATTAATACAAGAGTACTGTTTCCATGCCAGATCCAAAACTATACACACCGAGCCTGAATCTTAAGGTGTCCCGACGAAGTCTGGGAGCCCCCGGTTAGAGAACTGGGTCAAATTCAGATTCTCTTTTGTTTGCGATGCGAACAATGAAACTGCTGTGAGAATCGTCAGAAAGTCCCAAATCACCTCAGGAAAATTTAAGGAAAATTGTTTGGCAGACAACAACCACGAGTGTGCGGGAGTAATGTCCCAGCATGACAAAAATAAATATTGATACTGTACGTCCAGCTGCTACGTTTCATTATATCCTAAATCAAAAGCTATACAGTATAAACTAACTAACATACACTGCAAGAACCGTGTTGCAACTACTTCGTTTTTACGACAGCGTTATCTGTACAAAACCACACATGAATACGACTCTAACCAAGTATAACGACGTAATACGCACATATTTCACCACAGAAATGTAAATGACACATTGTATTCTTTTCATTGTCATAATGTTGTAGAATCGACACATTTTGATATAAACGTTAAATACGCGTTCTCTCGAAGTTTCTATTACACGGACTATATAACCTTGATGCACGAGACAGGCGCGCTTTGAACTTGAACGCGAGACTTCCCACAAATACTCACATTTTCTGGACGGGCTTCTTCCGCTTTTTGACCGCATATGTGCCGATACCACCCGACATGGTTGTCTGGTATCTGTGAGGCAAGTCTTTAAAATATGACTGGCTTGTAATTCCCCTCCGTTTCCCTTAAAATGTCGATGAAAGTGTGCGTAGTGCAGCTCCGTCCGACTAGTAAATCGTCTCACACAGACAAATCAAGAGGCGAATATTTCCAGTCGCATGTAATTCCTGTCCTCGGTTCTACTGTTCACCGAAAGCAGCTTAAAACGAGTGCGGAAAGTTTCCGAAAGTTTTCATCCTCCACGGCGGATGGCAATGGCGTGAGTTGAACAAATTTTCCTTCTTCCTTTTTTATTTTTTTCGAGCTGTCATTCTCTAGTGGCTCCAAACAAGCAATGCGAGCAGTGGATTCGCTAGACTTTCCACGCGCCGACCAATCGGAAGCTTCGGTTTGGTCTACAGCGTTAGGCAGGTGAGCTTGTCGCTGCGTGGTTGGTTGGAAATGTTTTCAGGAAATCATAAACTCGGAGTAGCGCTTTTAAGGTGGACCGGAGAAAAACACGAGCAGCAGCGCTCGTCTCTCTCACCCGTGCAGTTTGATACAGTTAGAGATTGGATCTCTGCCTTGTTAAAAGGTTGTAATTAAAGTTTATTTTTATACACACATATGAAAGCTTGCGTTATGGAACACGAACCCGTTCGTGTAGAAAACAACGAAATGCTTTGCGAAAACAAAACCGAGGCGCACCAAGACACGTTTCAAACTCTAAAGAGTGTGATAACACAATAAGTGGTCGTTTACTGTAATTACTGCAAGTGTCTTTATTTAGACTTGATGTATTATTTTGCATATGTAGTGTTTATGCCTGTCGTAGTTAAACCTTTTCTCTTTCATTTTTTAAAACCAATGCACCCCTCAAAATATATTTGTACACCTAAACCACGCCCACAAATTGTTTGTGGTCCACATTAATGTCACTATCAAAAATAATGAAGTCAATTAACAATCCAGTTTCTAATCACCTAAAGAAATTAAATCATGGGTTTAACTGTCCAAATGTAAGTATACATATCATATGATTCTGTTGTATAGGCTTATCAAATGTATATTAAATGTATAAATCATATTGTTATATATAAAGGGAAGGAACATGAAAAATTTTACCTTGTACCGTCACGGCTGTAAAAGCACAATACATGCAGCTTTAAGAGCAATCTGTCAGTTTAGGTTGCCTAAGCAGATAGGATGTGCCTCGGGCCTGTTTTACCCACATACGATTTCTCTGCTTTTTTAATAGCTCGCTCATTGTGGGTGTGTGGGTGAGTGTGTGCTTTGCGGACGTGCCTGTTATGGTGTCTGCAATCACTTGCTCTACAAGTCAGGTTTCTGTGTCTTTTTTTTAGGTATTGTCTTCTCATACACTGTTTATACAACTCAACCCGGAAATACACACACGCACACATAAAATGGACAGACGGAGAGGGACGGAGGTTGGGGGATGAGTCTAAAAACTGGAACGTTTTCAACAATCCAATAGGAATACAATGCCCTGTTGTTCTTTAAACCGCTGGAAGGATTGGCTGCTTTGTGAAATCTTTGGAATCAAGGCCTGATACTTTTTGAACACGCACCAGGAATGTAAAGAGATGTGCAAGGTGTTAACAAGTGTAGTTTTATCTTTTTTATACTGGCAAGTGGCCAATATTGTTAGATCCACAGATTTACGAATCGTATGCACCTATTGTTGTGTGTTTATCAGTAATGTTAATCATTGGCTGGTTAAACCTGAGAAAAGTCAAAGTGACTTTTTGCCTGGTGGACAGATATTGTGAAAAAATTCTAGACACATTTTAGAAGTGATCCGAAATAGGAAATATCAAGGACTGTTCTTTGTTTTTATCCCTGTTTGTTTTACTTTATTTGTTTTGTGAAGGTTGTATAGTATTATATAAAAATGGCAAAATAAGAATCAAAGGCTTTTTGTTTACTCCAGCAACATACAAAAATACATTTAATCAACCGTATAGCAATGTCCGGGCAACCATATAAAAACAGTACTTCATCAGGGGCGAGTGTTAGTTAGGTATCCGTTTGTTCGACCAATGGAAGATGAAAAATGTGCTAACGTTTCCATTTGACACTAGTGGTGCAGAAATAACACACATTTGTCAATGTTCATGTAACCCGAAGCCCAGCATTCCACTTTAATTATAAGAATAATTTAACTCACTTCCAATATTTAATTTCCTTAAAACTACAGTGGAACGGTTGCCCGGGCCAGCATGTGTGGGAGGTTTCCAGTCACCGCTCATTAGGTCTGTGAGGTCTGTGTATGACAAAGGGATTTTCTTTTCCATAAAAAAGCAGTATCGGTCTTCCGTACACAGTTTACACTCCGGTGATTTGTCAGCCGCGTGTTTGAAAGTCCGGTCGTGCAGCAAGGGGTAAAAACAGATGCAGAATGGGACGCTGTTTGAGACGGCGATTTTCAGTCATGATGTAGGTCTATTTAAAATGTTCAGAAGGAGGCCCAACCTTGAGAAAGTAATTTTGAATGCAGCCAAGTTAAAAAACGAGTCATTTAGTAAATGGGTCATTTTAAAGGCGAATAATGAGAGTCTTCAGCGTGTACTTGAAAATAAAAGAGTGATAAAAAGAATGTCAAAATTTACCATAGTAACCTGAGCTTTTAACAGATGGTACAGTACATGCTATGACAAGCATCACTTTTTATGAATGTTCACACTTTAGGGTTAAATGACCAGAATTTGAAGAAAATATTATATTATATTGAGATTTTGCGATGGATTCCCTTGACATGCACATGAGGAAACCACCAAGCAACCACTTAGCAAAACCTTGATATTGTCCAGCATGGTCAAAATCTTATTTTTGAGGAAAACTAATAACAAGCTTCAACAAAAATGTGACAATGTAAAATAAGACACTCTTTTCATTAAAAAAATTAAAAATATGTCCGATTCTGAAAGCTCACTGTGATAAAACCATCCAGTGTTTTATTATGTAGAACTTTACTGAAGAGTAAAAAAAGTGAAAAGTTAAAAAAGATGCCTGAATTCATAAACCTCAATTGAATTTGCACGAATGTTATGGGTTTGACTTTCAAGGAACACACATGATTATGACATAATTGTTCAAATGCTTTAGTTAATTGAACCTTTTTCAAAATTACAGTATGTACAGTCCGTTGCCCTTTTGCTTCAATGGCGGCATGCACTTAAGATGGCACACACATTTAATCCACAGGTTTGAACAAAACCCTGAAAATCCGTCTAGACCCGGCATGATTTGAGCAGTTGCAAAATACATCTTGTGTGTTCCATGATAGCTAGAAAATCTGACCTTATTCAAAGGACATGATCGGAGCTCATTGTCACAACTCTGCTTATGTGGTTAGCCATCTAGAAATAGCTAGGATAATTCTTCTGCATTTTACATAATGATTTTTCTTTGTTTTCAATTGTATAAAAACCTAAAAACGCTTTGTTTATTTGCAGGTTAAAATGAGCTTTGGAGTCGTGGCCTCTGAAGTTCCCACCCCACTGTCTCTGTATTATAATATTCCGTACACACGACTGCTTTGTCTACACCCTTAACTGATATCATCTCAATGTGCTTTTAATGTGATGTTAACATTTGTTCTGTTTCAAAAGATTTTTCTCCTTCCAAGGTCTAGCGCTGGCATAAGGCCGTGATTTGGTTACTCTGCACGTCCAGCGCAAACACACACTCATACACACACACACATACAAATGCAAGGACCCACGAGCAATCTCGTAAATACACAAACGCACACCCTTGGACAACATCACAAAAGCATTGGTCCCACTCCAGTGAGTCACCTTTAAATAAAACAGCCAGGCCAAGGAATCCAACCCTGAGAAGAGATGTGTGGTCTATTTACCCCAGTGATAGCATGAGAATATAAACACAGAATCACCATTAGGACATGTAAACACGGTGAAAGGTTAAGTGAACTCCACATCCCGTTTTAAATCAATACGTCACGTATTTCACCGCAGATACAGTCACACCTAAGCAGTCTCCGGTTTCCTTCAAACTGAATATGGAGTGTGACTGAAGTGGATTGGTAAACAGAGCAAGACCCGATCAAACTGGACCCGGATACCTGGAAAAATACAAAGCTTTGTTTATGCCAATGATAGGGATCTGGCGTAAATGAATCGATAAGCTCCCTCCTGAAGGCCCTCTGAGGTAAACATAGATCTTGAAAGGAGCTCAAGTAGATGAGCAAAAAAATATCTAAATATTTTGGGGCTTTGTAATGTGTTAAGATAAAATATACTGAACACACAAAACATTAGCCGAAACATCTGTGTCTCTGTCCCCATGATGGAATAAAACAAAATACATTTCTATCTCTGTGAGTCCGAATCATTTTGTATGAAGAAGATAAAATATACAAAAAGAAAGCTTGAATTCCAGATCGCTGTTAAAAAAAACATGCTGGTTAGGTATGTTTTGAAGCATGCTAGCTGGTTTGTGCTGGTTTAAGCTGCATGGTCATGAGCTGGTCCTAAAATGGTCATGTGATAATCTGGTCCTGAGCTGGTTTAGGACCAGTTTATATCAGGACATGACACGTTTAAACTAGCACACCAGCTAGCAGGCTTCAAAACCTACCTAACCATAAGTGTTTTTTTTCACAAGGAGCTGAGACTAAATTAAAATTGATGGATTAATAATGGGACTATCATTTTTTTCTTTTGTTTTTAGTTATCCTCAGTTGGAGTTTACCCAAAATGTAACATACTGTCTTTTACTCACTTTAAAGGTTAATTTGAACTCTTTCATTATTTTTCTGCTGTAAACAAAATATAAAACATTCAAGTAAAAAAGTTGAAGCTCAATATAACGCATTTCACATTCAATACAAACCTCAAATTTACATTTATTCATTTGGCAGACGCCTCTTTCCAAAGCGACTTACAAGTAGCAGAGCATTCAGTCTAACATTTTGTCAAGAAACTTAACAGTACGGTTAGTTTGCAAGGCCATGCTACTAGGAGGATGAACATTATTGGTTAGTCAAATAAATGCGTAACAGATTTGTTTTAAGCAGTTTTTTGAAAGTTGCAGAGGATCGGGTGTTCGGGTGGAGGCTGGCTGTTCATTCCACCGCAGGTGAACCCAATGAGTAAAGGTGTTTGCGGGTGGTGTTTAATTGATGGGTGGGCTGGAATAACCAGGAGTTCTGTCTTGGAGAAGTTGAGTTGTAGGTGACCTCCTGCTCAGGAAAGTCATAGATCTTTAAAATCCTCAAGGCATACATGCAAAAAAGCTACAAATATTTAGGTTTTAAACAAAACTGCCTTTAAACTTGTAACCGGTACGCCTCAGGGTCCCAGTGTGGGAGTAAAAGTAATTGGTACTATTAAATTTACAGAAACTTTAAGTAGTGCACACCGCTCGCTTTTATTGCATGATGTCAAATGTTTCTTTGCAATTACAGGAGTTTTCAATTATAATCCGATCTGCTGCCCGGTGCATTTATAAAGTTGGAAAACTGTGACTAATAACGACACCTTGTTTAATTGCGAGCTAAAACAAACCTTTGGGCCTTTCCGTTTCGCCTGGTTGATCTGGCAAGGTGCCATTGGATTCGTCTACCAGGAAACGTTTGGCTCGCCACGAAAATACGACATCGGCTCAAAACTAACAACTGTTGGCCAACTCGGGGAAAATATTTGCAGTTTGCGAAAGGAAATGCAGTCTCGAGTTACCATAGAAGCACTTTTGTTTAATTACAAACAAAACCAGCAACCAGTTAATTGCGGTTTATGATGTGCTACCCTCCTGATTTTACTCAAATTGCCTTTTTGGGGAAAAAGAAATGGAGTTAAAATAATTGTTGCCATTAGGCCGAGCAGATCTGGCAACGAGGTCTGGCATGTGCTTTAGTAGACTGAAGTGAGTTTGTGATCGTGGCGGTGAGTCTGGTTCCATGGGTCTCCATTAATGGGGCCATTTAAGGTCCTCACCGTCGTGTCATTCCAACCTTACATTCAACTCATGCCCAAAAACTACGAAGCCATAATGAAAAATAGCCACACATGCCTGCCATTTCCATAAAACTGCATGTGCACATTTTTGATGTAATGTGAAGACACTTTGCTTCATAATTAACCTTTATAATGGTTAGCTGTCTGCCAAATGCATGGTTCTAATGTGTCAGATTGAAAATGAACAACACAACAAAACAAAAGCAATTAAGGTTTAAGAAGACTCTACTTGTATATTTAGAGAGGTCGTGTAGTACTAAGTACCTTTTTTGAATCCTGGTCACTATTGATGTTGTGCTCCATGGAAGCAGAATGAGTAAAAATAAAAATAAGTATTGAGGGGAAGAATGAATTTAGATTTTTGGGTGCACGCGGGGGAACTGTAGAAGACATTTGGGAAAAGGGAAAAGCTTTGGAAGGAGGGAGGGAGGGAACCAAATGAGAGAAAGTGAAGCACAGACAGTATGAGGTCAAGAGAGGTAAGATTAGCAAAAAGAGAATCAAAATTTCCAAACGGCACAGACACACACCAAGCCAAGATTCCTCAACACTGGAAGAATGAGACTGAAAATATGAATATTTAACAATTCAAATAAACAAATGAGATTTGAAAATTGAAAGGAAGGAGAAGTAGTGGTCACCAATGACAAAAATCTTTCTATGTCAATTGTACACCAATGGGGCAGTTCTACCTATTTTGTTTTCTGCCAGGTGAAAAATCCTAAGTAAAGAAAAAAAAAAAGAAAAGAAAAACATAAAAAGATTTGGTTATCAATACATCTGGTTATGAATCATGTACCAATACCAAAGACACTTTTTTTCCCTCTAACATATTGTTATAGATCTACTTATTTTTTTTTACAAATAATTCACACTGTCTTCACAAATAAAGGAAAAAATAACTTTTTGTCACATGCTCTTGCATTCAAGTTTGGCCAATTGCAACCTTTTAAAAAAGACAGATTGTGTACCTTTTACGACACATGTAAAAATGTATTACGCTTTCACTTTAAAACCGCAGATTGTCCCAAGAATTTGCACAAAACATGCGGAGATGATTTACACCCACTGTAAACTGTTTACAAACGGAGATGTGCTACAAACAGATTGACAACAAACAATATGCACTTGAGCTATTGTTTGTTTAAGAGCTGAACTCCTCAACTGAAAAGCCGTAGAATTACACTACATAACTCAAAAAATACAGACCGATTTAGAGGGTCCAAGAGTCATTTTTAATACTTAAAGTCACAAAGCGTTACATACATATGACCTTTCCTAAGCAAAGTGCACATTTGTGCTATGGATCACCCTTTAAGCCTGGAAACCGAATTTCAGTGATTTATGCACCCTAAAAAGCCTAGGGCCCTCCTTAATAAAACACCCCTTTGTCGTGAATGCAAGGACAAACAAAGGGTTTATCCATGGGTAAAATAAACCCCATTGGTGACGTTTGAGTAATATTCTGCTATCTGAACTCCTGTCAGGTAAACCTTATATAAGAAGAAAACTCAACCAGTTTGTAAGCAACTGCCAATCAATAAAAAACGCAAGGTTTTTCTACCTTGTTTGAATGTGATCAAAACAGTTTAGATAACAGCCGCATTAATTTCTCCCAGCTGTAGTAGTCACAAGGATGTCTTAAGAATAAACTTGTGTAATTGCATTGACACACGTTACACACACCAGTTTGAGCGTGCAGTGTCATGCATGCATGGACGGCGAGCTGCTAGGGTGAAATTACGACAGATCAAGATGTGCAATAAATCTTCCTTACGTAAACACACAATGTCTTCTGTTTCACACTTAAGCAGAAGGGTGGAGAATGGAGATAATTGAACGTTTGCAGCTAAGCAATTTAAGTCCATAAATTATCATAGCTGGTATGATTGTGAATCACTTTTTTGCATGAAATATGCAAGACAGAGAAATCGAGAATCTTGGAAGAGCATGCGAAGTACACTTCAATTGTTTGTTTTTAGGAGGTCTGGCAAATGAGCTCTGTGATAAGACTCTTATCAAAACAAGGACCGAGTGGA
This sequence comes from Triplophysa tibetana, assembly GCA_008369825.1. Classification (NCBI taxonomy): domain Eukaryota; kingdom Metazoa; phylum Chordata; class Actinopteri; order Cypriniformes; family Nemacheilidae; genus Triplophysa; species Triplophysa tibetana. The sequence goes on from CM017906.1 coordinate 8,935,583, forward strand.
ACAGCGCCTTCTAGTGGCCAAAAAAAGAACAAAACAAGTGCGTGCATGTTATTACAGAATTGTTTTTAGTTTCTCTCTCTCTCATTTTATTTTTGTGAATGCATGTGTGAGTCTCTTTCTCTCTCTCTCTCTCTCTCTCTCTCTCTCTTTCTCTTTCTCCCTCTCTCTCTCTCTCTCTCTCTCTCTCTCGCTCTCTCTGTCTTTCTCCCTCTCCTTCTCTCTCTCACTCTCTCTCTCTCTCTCTCTCTCTGGGTGTTTATGTAACCAATCAAACGTTGTTTTATCTTCTGTCAGACTCAATACAATCATTGCATTTACATTAAACAAACATTATTTTTCCGCAGCTTTGAAAGAAAGCTACAGATAAATGCATTGCCGGCCATGTGACTAAAGTAAGAAAGATGATTTTGCAGTTACTAATACTGAAAATAAATAAGCCGTGCAAAGGGAGTTGTAGGTGGTTTCCGGGATATTTATAAACACTTTTATGTGGTTTCCAAGAAGATCGGAGTGCATTGCTAGGTGTTTCCCACAGTGTTATCCTTAAGAATGAATCATGGTTTCACAAAAGTATTTGTGGTGGTAAATACTTCGATAAAACAACAACAACAAACGTACCAAGTCTAAACAGATCGACGTAACTTTAATCTGGAAACATTACCATTGCATTTTTCAGAAGTACCTGTAAATCTTCTCCAATGGTCAGATCTGGAAAACCTTTAAAGGTTTCTGAACGAAAAACGGCCTTCTGGATAAATGAGCCAGACGGAGCCTGTGAAACGCAGCTGAGCGTCTATGTTAAGTATTGTGTTGCAGGGCAGCTTATGAGGTTTCAAGTTGGGAAAACACAGCTGCAAAATGGACGTTCCTCATACTTTAGATTTGGTAGCACACTCTTAAAAGTTCCAAAAACAGGACACATTTCCATTTTATCATTAACATGTGGGGGCGAATATTGAATTAGAGCGAATGAGAAGACGCACCGCACACACAAACACACGCTGACCTATAACAGCTGTCTCGAGTGTTTTGACTTCACAAAGCTGGTCAGTTTGTTTCGCTAATAAGTAGCAGATGTTTGGAGTTAATGTCACTGATCCCTGACTCTATTTCTCTCTACTCTGAGTGTGTGTCTATGTGAAAAATAACTAAGCAATGGTCTCAACTTTATTCTAAACAAGTTCCGTCACTACTATTGTTTGTGTTATAATATTAACTCTTAACCCAAATGCAAAGAATAACTTTCCCTGTTGGGTGAAAATGAACAAACAAAGGAGGGAGATGTCAGCTAGTAACCCAGGTTTTGACCTACAACCCACTCAGAACACCTTACAATCAACATAGCAATTATCTAAAACCACTAAAACACTTAAGCAACCACCTAGTACCCTAAGTGTAAAATAACCCCAACTCACTAAGCAACTGCTAAGCAACTGCTAAGCGACACCCTAGCAACCCAAAACACCTTCCCAACTACACAGCAAGGATCTAAAACCAGTCACAACATCTGTGCAACCACCCGTCTGGTTGCAAATGCTAAAAGCAACTTACAGAACCCATTAGTAACCATTTAGCAATGCCCTAGCAACTACATCAGTAATGCATCAGCAACCTCCCGATACACCATACTAACTACATGTGAATGGTCTTAGACCTGTTAACTGTCGGAGCCCTTTTCGAGCCTACACATGAAAACGCATGTTGGAACTAAAATGGCGGTAACTCATGAATTCTTTGGAATACAGACTTACGGTTGGTCTCACAAAACAAATTTCAAGTTCATGTCTGTCTTTGATTGAGAAATACATTAAAGAAATACGGGTCGCAAAAGGATAACAAAAAATCTAAGTACACTCTTTATAAAAAAGGATTACTCTCCCTACATAAATGATTTAAAAAACACCAAAGAAATCTGCCCCTCCTTGAACTGCCACCTTACCGTGGTGGAGGGGTTTGAGCACCCGAAAGACCCTAGGAGCTATGTTGTCCGGGGCTATATGCCCCTGGTAGGGTCTCCCAAGGCAAACAGGTCCTAGGCGACGGGTCAGACTAAGCGCGGTTCAAAAAAACCTTATGATGACAAGAAATTGGAGGAGCGTGACGTCGCCCGGGAATGGCGCAGCCGGCGCCCCACCCTGGAGCCAGGCCCGGGGTTGGGGCTCCTATGCGAGCGCCTTGTGGTCGGGCCTCCCCCCATGGGGTCCGGCCGGGCTCAGCCCGAAGGAGCGACGTGGGGTCACCCTCCCGTGGACACACCACCTGCAGGAGGGACCGTAAGGGCCGGTGCAAAGTGGATCGGGCGCCAGTCGAAGGCGGGGGCCTCGACAACCTGATCCCTGGAAGCGGAATCTAGCCTTAGGGACATGAAACGTCACCTCTCTGACGGGGAAGGAGCCTGAGATTGTGCGTGAGGTTCAGAGATTCCGACTAGAAATAGTCAGGATCACCTCTACGCACAGCTTGGGCTCTGAAACCACTCTCCTCGAGGGAGGATGGACTCTTCACCACTCTGGAGTTGCCCATGGTGAGAGGCGGCGGGCTGGTGTGGGTTTGCTTATAGCCCCCCAGCTCAGCCGCCATGTGTTGGAGTTTACCCCGGTGAACGAGAGGGTCGCTTCCCTGCGCCTTCGGGTCGAGGATAGGTCTCTCAATGTCGTGTGGGCCTATGGGCCAAATGGCAGTGTAGAGTACCCGGCCTTCTTGGAGACTCTGGGAAGGGTGCTGGAAAGCGCCCCAACTGGGGACTCCGTCGTTCTGCTGGGGGATTTCAACGCCCACGTGGGCAACGACAGTGACACCTGGAGGGGCGTGATTGGGAGGAACGGCCCCCCTGATCTGAACCCAAGTGGTGTTCTGTTATTGGACTTCTGTGCTAGTTACAGTTTGGCCATAACGAACACCATGTTCAAACATAAGGGTGTCCATCAGTGCACATGGCACCAGGACACCCTTGGCCGGAGGTCGATGATTGACTTTGTGGTTGTTTCATCTGACCAACGGCCGTATGTCTTGGACACTCGGGTGAAGAGACGGGCGGAGCTGTCAACTGATCACCACCTGGTGGTGAGTTGGATCCGATGGCGGGGGAAGAAGCTGGATAGACTCGGCAGACCCAAACGTACTGTGAGGGTCTGTTGGGAACGTTTGGCCGAATCGCCTGCCAGAGAGATCTTCAACTCCCACCTCCGGCAAAGCTTCGACCAGATCCCGAGGGAGTCTGGAGACATTGAGTCCGAGTGGACCATGTTCTCCACCTACATTGTCAACGCGGCCACTCGGAGCTGTGGCCGTAAGGTCTCCGGTGCCTGTCGAGGTGGCAATCCACGAACCCGGTGGTGGACACCGGAAGTAAGGGATGCGGTCAAGCTGAAGAAAGAGTCCTATCGGGCCTGGCTGGCTTGTGGGGCTTCCGAGGCAGCTGACAGGTACCGACAGGCCAAGCGGACTGCAGCCTGGGTGGTTGGGGAGGCAAAAACTCGGGCCTGGGAGGATTTCGGTGAGGCCATGAAGAAAGACTATCGGTCGGCCTCGAAGAGATTCTGGCAAACCGTCCGGCGCCTCAGGAGGGGTAAGCAGTGCCCTACCAATGCTGTTTACAGTGGAGGGGGGCAGCTGTTGACCTCGACCGGGGATATAGTCGGGCGGTGGAAGGAATACTTCGAGGACCTCCTCAATCCCGCCGTCACGTCTTCCATTGAGGAAGCAGAGGCTGAGGGCTCGGAGGCGGACTCGTCCATCACCCGGGCTGAAGTCACCGAGGTAGTCAAGAAACTCCTCGGTGGCAGGGCACCGGGGTGGACGAGATCCGCCCTGAGTACCTCAAGTCTCTGGATGTTGTTGGGCTGTCTTGGCTGACACGCTTCTGCAGCATCGCGTGGCGGTCGGGGACAGTGCCCCTGGACTGGCAGACCGGGGTGGTGGTCCCTCTTTTTAAGAAGGGGGACCGGAGGGTGTGCTCCAACTATCGGGGGATCACACTTCTCAGCCTCCCCGGGAAAGTCTATGCCAGGGTACTGGAGAGGAGAATCCGGCCGATGGTAGAACCTCGGATTCAGGAGGAACAGTATGGTTTTCGTCCCGGTCGTGGAACACTGGACCAGCTCTATACCCTCTCCAGGGTGCTGGAGGGTTCATGGGAGTTTGCCCAACCAATCCACATGTGTTTTGTGGATTTGGAGAAGGCATTCGACTGTGTCCCTTGAGTCATCTTGTGGAGGGTGCTACGGGAGATTGGGATTCGGGACCCTTTGCTAAGGGCTATCCGGTACCTGTACAACCGGAGCAGGAGTTTGGTTCGCATTCCCGGCAGTAAGTCAGACTTGTTTCCGGTGCATGTTGGACTCCGGCAGGGCTGCCCTTTGTCGCCGGTTCTGTTCATAATCTTTATGGACAGAATTTCTAGGCGCAGCCAGGGGCCGGAGGGCGTCGGGTTTGGGGACCACATGATTTTATCAATGCTCTCTGCGGATGATGTCGTCATGCTGGCCCCATCAGACTAGGACCTCCAGCATGCACTGGGACGGTTTGCAGCCGAGTGTGAAGCGGCTGCGATGAGAATCAGCTCCAAATCTGAGGCCATGGTCCTAAGTCGGAAAAGGGTGGCATGCACACTTCAGGTAGGTGGAGAGTTCCTGCCTCAAGTGGAGGAGTTCAAGTATCTGGGGGTCTTGTTCACGAGTGAGGGAAGGATGGAACGGGAGATTGACAGACGGATCGGTGCAGCTTCTACAGTAATGCGGTCGCTGTACCGGTCTGTCGTGGTGAAGAAGGAGCTGAGCCGCATGGCGAAGCTCTCGATTTACCGGTCAATCTACGTTCCTACACTCACCTATGGTCATGAGCTGTGGGTCATGACCGAAAGGACAAGATCCCGGATACAGGCGGCCGAAATGAGCTTTCTCCGCAGGGTGGCTGGGCGATCCCTTAGAGATAGGGTGAGAAGCTCGGTCACTCGGGAGGAGCTCAGAGTAGATCCGCTGCTCCTCCACATCGAGAGGAGGAGCAGCGGATCCTTTTCCGGATGCCCCCTGGACGCCTTCCCGGGAAGGTGTTCCGGGCATGTCCCACCGGGAGGAGACCCTGGGGAAGACCTAGGACACGCTGGAGGGACTATGTCTCCCGGCTGGCCTGGGAACGCCTCGGTGTCCCCCCCGAAGAGCTTGAGGAAGTGTCTAGGGAGAGGGAAGTCTGGGCATCCCTGCTTAGACTGCTGCCCCCGCGACCCGGCCCCGGATAAGCGGAAGAAGATGGATGGAAAGAATCTGTATTCTAGAGTCTTAGACCTTTCCAATGTATAACAGTTTTTCATGATTCGATTAGAAATTACATCCACAATATTGACGCAAACTTAGGTGTCCCGTATACGGAACGGGTGACAGTTAATAGGCTACACCAGTCACCAACACCAACTTTTCAAAATGCTAAGAAAATAACTCAGGACAAATAAGTAGCAACGCCCTAGCAACTACAGTAGATAGCAATGCTTTAGGCACCCCCTTACCAACTACATGCTCTTAAGCCACTCAAAACACTCAAGCATCCACCTAGCATTGCCTAACAACCTTATAAATGTAGCATTGCGGCTTGCTCAGAACACACTGCTTATCAATGCCCCTAGAAACTACATATATGTTTTAAAAAGACACCTTACCAACATAGCAATGCTATTGAAGCATTCAGAACACTAAAGCAACCACCTAGCAAGGCAAGCCACTGCAGAAATGCTAAAAATCAACTCACAACATGTAAGCAGCCTCTTAGCAACACCCCTAGAAACTACATAGCACTGGTTTAAAAAAAGACCGAATAATGTACCAACTTCTCAGCAAACACAATACGTTCTGGCGACATCGCCAGTTCGTCTTCTTTTGGCCATGGTGTCATTACTTTGTGACCCCGTTCTGAGGACGTCTTGGCAATGTTCCATTTCTTTGAATTTTTTGATAATGTTCCAGAAACATCGTAGCCACATCCTCCAATAACGTCATGAATTAACAAATGGAGAACGTTGTAGCGACCTGGTATACTGGTTTTAGATAACTTGGACACAGGTCATTTGATTAATGCATTTGGTCATTTCTATTTATTATGTTATTATTCATAACGTATGATTACTGGTTACATTATTACATTACTGGTGGGCATTTGGAGACAACACAATCACAGTGATATATTCTAAGATATGTCAGTGCAAGTTGTTTTCGATTAAGACAGTTCTAACATTTAAGTTAGTCTGGGACTAGCCTTAAACCCAGTCCGCGAAACCGCCCCATGTTTGTAAATCTCTGTCAATAAGTATCTGCTTTAAATCCTATATGTTGTGTTGAAGTCTTTGGTTATTTATGTCATTTACTTCAGTTCCAAATTATAAATGTCTGATACTGATGTACAGTGCTATGTTAAGGTTATTAATTCTTTTTCTTTGTATAAAACTGAACATTTAACAGGAAAGTTATTCAAATGAAGCATAAAACTGAATATTAAATGCAAAGATTGAATAAAAAATGAGTTTGATCCTCCATGTGTGGGAGGATGTTTTCAAATAAAATTATGGTCCGGTCCAGGTATGTCATCACAACGTAACTGTGTTAGCTGAGTACATACTTTAACAATTTCTTAATAACACCAGAGCAATCACATTACAACATGCTAAGAAAGTACTAAGAACATATTGGAAATGCTTTGCAACACCTTAGCAACTGCACAACAAGGCTTTAAAAACCATCCTGAAAACCTTACCAATAACATGAGCTTGATTCACTCAGAACACCTGAGGAACCACATAGCAACGGCCCTAGAAATCACATCCATAAAATCTCGGAACTCATTAGCATCCTAAGAAACTACATTGCAAATTAACTTTCCTTCACAAACTGTATAAAAATGTTCTCTCTTGCTATCGCTCTCACTGATAAATCATACGTGCCGGTTTCTCATTACTCTAGTAGGCGTGAAATGAACCTTTCAAAAACAAATCCGTTCCAATCCACTCCTCATCGTTTAAACAAGGGATTATAACTGTCTTTGTTCTGGAGACATCAGAATTTATGACCGCTGTCAGGGTTACGTCTTGTCCTTACACCTTCTAGTACCTGGATTTCAATCATATTACAAAATGTGTTTTTCCCTTCTCTAAAGTCCATTCCTCGACATCAACCTTCTCAAACCGCCAACATCATACTGCTAGATGTCTTAACACCTCCATGTGTTTACATTAGGAAGAGTTTGGACAACGTGTGGATGGTGTTATATATCTTTGTTGGTGTTATTATAACGGGGTCAGGTGCTTTGTCAAGTGTGTATTTAAAGCGTGGGCTGCTTCTGTTGTATGCGTAAGGTGGGATTGACAAGTACATTGTGTGGCCTGGTTGACGTCACCCTTGGGTGTTTTGTTTTTGAGGCCATGGGGTCATAACAGCAGAAATCCTTTAGAGGTATAAGACAAAGTAGAGGGAGAGATAAAAATCCTTGGACTTGCATGTTAAAACCTCTTTTATATCATAGCATATTTTTAAATAATTTACTCACCTTCATGTCACTTTAAACTCTTATAAAAAAATAAAAAAAATACTGGAACACAAGAAAAAGATTATAGTAAGAAAAAGTTAAGTTCAAGTAAAAAGTTTATGGAAACAGGCTGTTATTTTCTATATAATGGATGTAAATGGAGACTGGCATGACTCGCAAATTACAAATAAAGGCAACAACAGCATCATATCTGTAGTCCATATATAATTTGCTATTATGTTTATCAAAGTCAGATAACAGTTTGTTTTTAAAAAACATTTAAAAACCTTTTTGTTTGTTAATATTCGAACATGGTAAACACTGAAGTCCCCATTCACTTATATTGAAACTGAAAAAGATGAAGCAAACCTTACCTGCGTTTTATTTTTCATGTCAGTTCATAATTCTGTAAGGCTGTCATTTTCTTTAACGTTCTGTGATCTCCGAGCCAAATATGTTAAAACAGATTATTAAATCAACACTTGCTAACAGAAAGTCCCTTGTTTGATTTAATGCTTGGAAGAAATGCACCGAGGGGCACCGTTTCGATTTAAGATAAGAAGGGGGATTTTGATCTGATTTGCATGTGCTACACGAGCCTAAATTGATGTACATGTGTGATATTCAAATTCTCCAAACAGTTTGGGAATGTCAAGCAAGAAATATCTTTCAATGGTGTTTACTAGCTAAAATTAGAGAGAAGAACCCTAAATCACATTGTCACTATATATATGAACGTCACAATCTCTGCTTTTTATTTTTTATGTGTAATTATTTTGATTTAGCTGTTATTCACTGTTTGCCTGCCAGGTAAATAGAGTATTTAATTTTATAGAAAAATTATCCTATATTTTACCTCAGAATCCTCATAATTAATATATTGCAAAGGTTGTTATCATCTCGAATAAATATGGCGTTCCTTCTCTTCTAACCTCTTTTACGAACTCTTCCACCAGCGATCCGATTGCCTACTCTGTGTTTAACTTGTTTCCAGTACTTGCTATTTTCCCTCTCTGTATTTTAGCTCAGGTCGAGTTAATGCATTCTAGTGCCAGCTGCATTTAGAGCCAAACCTTAACAGAGCATCTGTGGAGAGTTCCCACAAGCTTAGCTTTGGCAAAATTGCACAACGAAGAGCCTCTATGGAGGGAATTCACAAAAATTGAACTGCGCACGGTGATGGTGGGTTTAGCGTTAGCGCTCCATTCACTAAAGGAATTATGCAAATTTGCTAAAATCAGGAAAAATCTTTAATGTGCACAACTTTCCCAAAGCAATTTCCAAGTCTAGTTTTCAACAGCATCACTATGAATCAGTGAGATTTAGACACCTGGAAAAAATGACTACACGTCTAGACACATGGCCACCTGTAAAGCTTTTCTCTATCATCTGATAAATATTTGAATAACTTGCCATAACTAACATAAAAATCTATCTTTAAGTTCCCTTTTTTCTGTCATTTATGAAAATTTTATCCACCATTGACGTAATTTTCACTTTTATACAGTAGGGGCGCTGTTACCCATCTTCTAAGAGAGTACAGAATCAAAACAGTAAATACCAGAAATGAACCAATACTAAATTTCCCCGCCAATACAATGTTTTCTATCTACAGAGCACAAATTCATTGCATTTTCCTTTCCGCTTTAGATTGACAGGACATATCGGCCCTGACCATCGGCTGTTCTTGAACAATCAAAAATAGCTTTTATCGATCGATACTGATTGTTGGCCTATTTATCTCTTGTAAATACTTTTACAGTCAAAGACTTTGTTAACAAAGCTGATTCACAACAATATATTTTTTTTTTATTTCTTGTCGCATTTTTACATTCATTCAATACAGGCTCATTCAAAGAAAAAAATATTCCATGAAAAAGATCAAGTAACAGCAGGACTGTCTGGCAACTTTTTTAGTTAAAAGATTCTGGTCAAATACGTCTTGTTTGTCGTTGCAAATCGCCTACTGGGCAGTGTTTCCGACGTATGCTGCGGTTGCGTTTTAGGGCGACACAAGTTCGAATCCCGGCACATGGTAATTTCTGAACTCACCTTCCTTCTCTCTCCCACCTGACTTCCTGTCATCTCTTCGCTCTACTGTCTAAATAAAGGCAAAAAGCCAGAAAAAAAATTCTACTTTCTACTTTAAGGCTAGCTTTAATGGGATCATGTGGTGCGAATACAAGTTTTTCTGTGTCTTTGGTGTGTTATAAATTGCCCATGCATGTATTAGACAAGTAAAATTGCAAAAATTAAAGTTTCGGAACAAAAGATGCGTTCTATCTAAAAGCGAATACTCACCCAGACCTGCCTGATAAGCCTTGTGTAACCACACCCCCACAAATCTACTTCAGTTCGTGGTATGATTTGACCAAAACCGCCCAAATGTATACGCAAGTGAGGTGGGACTACCTGTCAGTACAATTGCTTTGGAACCTGATGTTCCAAATATGGTAAGAGGCGCAACATTTTCGTCACAAGCTTGCAGTATTCGACCAATCACTACGCACTGGTTAACTGGCCAATCATTGCACACCTCTCTTTTCAGAGCGATGAGCTTTGTAAAAATTCTGCGCGTTTCAGAGAAGCGGGGCAAAGAGGAGAGACAAACATGCACTGTATGTGGAAAATACAAACGTTTTTTAACCTTAAATCATGTATACACGTTTGCATTACATCTAAAACAAACGATAATATTCATTTAAGCCGTGTCATATGACCCCTTTAAGAAACAATGCATACACTAAAAATATGACATTCTGCAGAAAAGTGCCACAGTTGTTTGATGTATTCGACCCTCGCTGTCGATTCTCAATGAAAGTTCGGAATGATTGATTACAATACATCTAACACTGTAATTTTACACTGTGAATTGTCCATTCCAACCAAATTGATTTAAGTAATTTCAACTTACTAGTTTACATTTGTGTTGTTTCCATTACTTTACCCATTAAAATAAGCTATTTCAATTAATCATGATAAGGCACAGCCACTCGGGACTGATCAAATTGTCAAATAGTAAGTAAAGTTTTTGTCTTGGGTTATGACATATAGTTTGCAAACTGGATTAATGTAGAATTAATGTAAATTTCCAGTACAGTCGAATCAAGAAACACCTACTAGCAGCCAGAAGTACAGTTACTTGGAAACATATTTTGCTGTTGTTGGGTGTAATCTGCGCAAACATCCAAATCTACAATTTCCCTTTTTTCCTTTTGCAACATTGCCCATAATATTGGGTTTAACAGTGGTTTGTAAAATCAAGCTTCACCACAAAGCAACAACACGCCCACTGCAACCCAAACGCAAACCATTGCACCTTTCTGTTGTCAAGTAAAAGCTGTTTTTATTCCTGCTTTTGTTTTACACAAACTTCCCCCTCCCTCTCTCTTATTGTGTTGGCGGGGAGCCCCTGCCAAAGTCTGTGGCTATGTGGTTTGGTTGGAAAGGGCTCGCTCACTCTCGCTCTCTCAGTCTGGCATAGGTGCAGTGCTGGGCCTCTGCGTCTGAAAGCAGACGCACACAAACACGAACACGCCGTTTTCTTCGCACGCGAGGCGCGGTGTGGGCCAGTGGTCTCAGACATTCTCAGGTGGTGACTTCAGGAGGGTGAGTCTACATCCACAGGGCTCCTGGGAAAGCAGGCTGGCGGGTTCCTTTAGGAGGTGCTAGCGTTCTCTCGCCTGTCTCTTTCCCGCTTTGGGTCCTTGGCTGTTTTTAGCAGGCGATCATCTGGTGCTGATTAGAATTCTCCCTCCCTTGAGCTGAGCTTTGATAAAGTCTTTTTGTTTCATCTCCTCATCTAATTTTTTCTTTCCCATATCGTCTTGTGCTATCTCCTCTATTTCTCTCTCCCCCCTGTAAGACTTCAAACCAACCCAGAAATCCAATCCTCTCGTTCCCAGGGACGACTCATAACTCTCTTTTTGTCTGTGGCCAGCAAGTGTGAATCACATTTTTATCTGCGGGAAACACAATTCGGGCCGAGAGTCTGAAGTCTCAGAACGCCCTTCGTGAACCTCACAAACCAACCTCAGTCGGAACAGAAGAGTACCAAAAGTTTGACGAATAGCTGTTCTTGCGTATTAAAGGATTCGACCGTTTTAAGGTCGATTTACGTAACTATAATTTAAAAAACGTGTGTTATTTTGACCATTATACGTAATTACGTGGTTGTTTCGTCTTTCCGGAGGTCCACCAATCGTCTGTCTGTGCCCACTCTCTACTGTACTTCTACTTTGCTTCTTGCTTTATTCCTTAGCTCTGAACTTCCCAACGCTTCGCATGCCAAGCTCAGCTTTGATGCTCGCCTCCTGAATTGACTTGACAAGTCGTGCAAGGAAAAGAACAAATTCGTGCCTCTTGTTTCCTGCTGCTTTCCGATTCGTCAACGCCGACCGCTGGCTGCCTCCGTCTGTTTCCACAGCGACATTACCGCAAACGTTTCGGACGTGTTTTCGCTGGAAAGCAGACAAACGCCATCACATTCGCTTAGCATACATTCAAGTCAAAACATGATTGTATGCTAATCATCCAATCACATTATAAAGGAAATGACATCGTCAATATATAAAATCAGAATGTGGTTATTTTTTTCTAGCACTCCCAAGCTTTTTCTTTGCATAATATACTACTTTAAGAGGACATGGATAGGTACATACAAACCCATCAAGTGAGGAAGGAATTTCTTTTGAAATGATCATTTGTTGAAAGATGTTTAGGTGGTCTAGCAAAGGTTAAAGGTGAAGTGTGTCATTTCTGCGCTGCCACTCGCACCAGACAATTGCAAAAATAATGACTTTCCAGAGAACTACTCAATTTATTGCTACTAGCGTCGCCATGACAACGGCTCAGGTTGATAAGAAAATCTGGGACACCTGCAGAGCCAAAATTAGAGATGATAGGATTTATCACTTATAATGTGTGAAGCAAGCCAGGCACTAATGCCAGGTCAACAAACAGTGAAAAGTCTCAAGTTCCATAAAAAAATCTTTAAAGGGACATAACACCCAAAAATCTTTCATCAATTATTCATCCTAATCTCATTTCAAACCTGTATGATTTTCTTTCTTCTGCAGAAAACAAAAGAAGATATTTTAAAGACCTTTTAAAGATATTTTAAAGTATTTTGGTGACCAAATCACATTGACCCCCATTGAATGGACACAAAACCACTGAGACATTTCTCCAAATATATTATATTGTGTTCCACAGAACAAAGAGTCATATACAGGTTGGCATGACAAAAGGGTGAATAGTGTTTCCTTGGAGCGGAAAGGTGTGGGAACGAAGAGGTGCTGCCCCAGAGATCCTGTTGCCTAAAACTCATTTGATTTAAAGCAACAGGGTAGGAATTACAAACCAGTAAATCAATGTCTCCATATAAAGAGGGAACTTCTTGTGCCTCCATTAAGACAAAGATCCAGCTCCGACCGAAAATACTAAAGCAAGCGACTGTTTTTATGACATGTCTGGGGTTTTCTGTTCTTTCCGAAACCGTTTTGTAGCTCCTAATTTGTTTAAGAGACTTGGAGAGAATGAACAGAGAGAAGATTCGGTGACAAACTGCAGCAGAGGCAGGTGAGAGAAGATCACGTAGCTCACAAAAACAACAGTCACGATTCCTCCGAGTGTTTGACTGATTAAAGCCGACATTTATTGAATCGGTCCTTCGCTCTCCTGGTGGCCCTTGACACTAACTGACCCCCAGTCAGCTTAACGTCCCATCAGTTTTTATGACAGTTTTAGCTCCTGGAACTTACTCTCTTGCAGGCGTCCAAGAATGAAATTTATGTCATTATACACCTTAAAAAAGAATTTGTGATATTTCGACATAACATTATAGGTCAATAAAAAAGTGGTTATTAATGAAAACGTCTCGGGTTGTTATAACCCATTTTCCGGTCAAATATAAACATTTCTGGGTTCATTTAACTCAATTTTTAACACAATGCTTGGTTGATATAACCCAACATTTTTTCGGAGCGCATTTGTGATAAACACAGGATAGCTACAACGTTTCCCATGTGCGCTGACCGAAAAACAGCATAAATTAAAGTCTACTGTCTGTGCCTTGTTGTTAAACCTCAAAATGCAATGAATCACAGTAGCTGTTTTTCAAGTCTGTTTGAAAAGATTTTTCGCATGTTAGACGTCACGCACGAGTTGTTGTTAAACTCGAACATACGATTTTCATTAAAAATACCACCATGATTACCAAACATCTCAAACGTGGTGTTTATACTCTCAGTCTATTTTAGAACCAAAAATCCCAACGGATAGCTATCTGTTTGGGATGGTTTACTAGTTTTGGATTAGTCTGGCTTCCCAAAAAAGATTCACACTGCAAACCAGATGTCAAGCGTGATCCCTGTAGGAGAAAAGAGACACACAGGTAGACGGAGTGAAAGAATTGTTCGGATCAAAATGAGAGGTGTGGTTGTATGAAAGAGATCCATGACACACAATGAATGCTACACCTTCACACAAACACATGAACAATGGGAATGAACTAAAAATAGCAGCGCCGGTGTCTCTCTCAGTTGTGAGTATACGACAGATGGGTCGCTGGTGTAGTTATGAAATCTGTTTCAACGTTGTGTTTGGTGACAAATAGGGCATTTTGGAGTGAGGTGGAGATAAAATACAATATGGTGTCTGATAAAAGAGATAAATGAAACAAACAACCTGTAGTATTAAGACTTATTAGGAGACTGCATTAAAGAGATACTGTAGTTCACAAAAAGATGACAATTCTGTCATCATTTTCTCACCATCTCGTCTTTGAAAACTTGTATGTGACTCTTTCTTCTGTGGAACACAATGTTGAGAAATGTCTCAGAGGTTTTGTTCCTATACAATGGAAGTCAATGGAGGTCAGTGTTGTTTGGTTACCAACATTCTTCAAAATATCTTCTTTTGTCTTCTGTAGAAGAAATAAAGTTAAACACGTTTGCAATGAAATGAGGGGTGAGCAGAGGATGACAGAATTTTCATTTTTGAGCGAACTGTCCCTGACCTCAGAATAAAAACCTTTTTATGGGCTCTTTTGACATGGGTCTTTAAGTAAAATTCTCACTGGTCTAAAATGTTTTTTTTTAAGTAGGTACTCTGATGTTGAACCTACTTTTCATAATGTGACGGAAAACCACTGAGAGGAAAACAAATCGACACTTGCACTGCATCCGAAAACGTAAACTGTGACAGTACGTACTGAATTTGAAGAAGTACCTATCAGCTGTTAAAACAGTAGGTTCTATATAGAATGAGGGGGTGTAGTATGAATACATTTCGGACGTACTGCGTCCACCATGTTTTATGGTCATGTGACCCGTATGCTCTTTGACCTACGATGTATTAGCAACAACTATACGTGAGCGTTGATAAAAAAAAAAAATTTAAGTCACAAGAAGTTAATTTATTGGAACTTAAATTAAAAACGGACGTCCAGCCTAAAGCTTTCAGCTATATTTATTTGATTTATTTTTGATATTTGACCGTTGCTCAGTACCCGTCGTATCATGGTATAGTGTCCATCCGATCCACACTCAAGAATCTCGGTGAAGTAATAGTTTATCCGGGTATTTCTCGCCTACTGAGGTTTCGGATATACTATTCATGACTCTTACTCATTTTCGCCAACTATATAGTATGGTAGTAGGCGATTTTGGACACACCGATTCTGTTAGCCTAATCGCTAATGCTAGTTCTATTTCCTGTTCACGCCCTGCTAATAAACGCAACATTGCTCCATTCAACTGTGGCCAGGTTGTACCATGTGTTTTGAATTTAAAATCTGTGCTCATAGGATCACCTTTCCAAACCGAAAGCCCAATAAACCTTGGCATACACAGGTTGTGCAAGATCGGACATCTTGGTGAGCATGGTAAACAAACCCTCTGCAACATTTCTCATCTGGTAAAAATCGCAGAAGGTCAAAGGTTTGACCGAGTGATGGCAAACTATGGTGGAATCTGGACCAGGGATCCAGAGGAAAATTGGCACAAATTGTAGTTTCTCAATAAAACGGACACAAATGAGCCAATTTGTGGGGTACAAAGTTATAAAGTGCATGCGGATCTTATTGTACGGAGTTCATATTGAACTCTCTGGAATTTATTGTTGGCTGAAGGTCTGAGTACATTGATGAGATTAATGAGATGTTTAAGGACACGACACGACACATGCACACACACACACACACACACACGATACCATGTTTTATGGGGACATTCCATAGACTTCCATTGATTTTATATCGGGCTTATGATATATTCTATCCCCAAACCCTGACCCAACACATAAACCTGATAATCACACAAATCTTTCTGCATTTTAAATTTTCAATAAATGTCATTCTGTTTGATTTATAAGCTAATTTGTCTCATGAAGACAGAAAAAATGTCCCACAAGATCAAAATCTACTGATATCATCAGCTGTTACAATAATGAACAGATCAGCACGCACAATTCAATGGATAAGAAATATTTTTTGCATTTGTAAAAGTAAAGCATGGGATGGGCAGCAGGGGGCAGTACTGAAACGGGGGTCGAATTCCAAAGACGCCGTTACAAGTGGTGGTAGAAGTGACAGGAGGGTGTGCTTGCGTTTTTTTCCATTTAACTACACACACACACTTTAATATCCTCCAGGGGTTGATTTGAACTAAATCGGATTTCTAAAAACAGATTTCCACTTTCCGGTCGTTTTCTTTGAAATGTTCTACACTTGCCTTGACAATTGATTTCGTTTTATCTTTATTTTTATTTTATTATATTATTATTTAGATCACTTTCTATTTAAAGTACACCCCTTTAATATTTGTTTAGATAACTAATGAAATATAAATTAAATACAAAACATTTGATCTTAAATGGACAGTTGACACAAAAATAAAAAATTTGTCAACCTAAAGTTCTTTTAAACAAGGGAAGATGTTTTGAAGAATGTTTGTAGTAAAACAGTTCTGGGTCACTGTTGACTTCCATAGTACAGACAAAACCTCTAGCAGTCAATGGTGCCCCAGAACTGTTTAGTTTCCAACATTCTTCAAAATATCTTCTTTTGTGTTCAGCAGAACCAAGAATTTTATAGAGGGTGAGTAATTGATGACAGAATTTTCATTTTTGGGTGAACTGTCACTTTAATCTGTTGAGCTATAAAGTTCACCTTTCAACTCTTTATCTAAAATAACTGTATAAATGTTTAAAGTTATCCAAAGTTTATCCAAACATAAACATGTGGTCTTATATAAACAAGCAATTTAACGTATCATTTGTTATATTTACACCTGTCCTCTGCACCTCGTTTTCCAAGATCGCGTGTCTTGTTATCTGCATGTTGATGGCCTTTTTATAAACCATCAAACAGATGTTCGCACATCTTTAAAACAGTCAGAAAAAACATCCATCTCACAATCTGTCAGCAGATGCCTTCAATTATCACCTCATATCAAAACGCTGATAATAAACTAACTTGCCATAAAAGTCGATCCTGTTGGTTGAAAAAGTGCAAGTGGTTCCACCTCGTTTTAAAGCTTTTTAGGAACAAGTTTTTATTATATATATAAAAAAACATTATATAGTACTTCATTTCTTACATTTCTTTTAATTCTGCGTATTTATTTTTTCATATTTCTTATGTATTTAAATTATATGTTTAAAAGCTCTTTTAACCCTATAAACTTATATACTCACGGTCATTATTCTTCTACACCAGCAGATGGTGCACAACCAACATCAAACGCACAGTCTTCAAGCCGCTAGAGGGCAGCATCACACTGTTTACATGCTCCTCTATATGTACACAAAACAAATAAAGCCTGTCTTGTTTCTCTATTCAGCCAATACTCAGACTTTTATTGCCATATTTCCATCTCTGCCACATAAATGTTTAAAACCCCTGAGGGGAAATAAAGCTGAGTGGTTATTACAGCGGTGTCTTATAGAAAAGTTCCAACTTCGAGTGCAAATGGTTCGATAATGGACTTTATAAAAAGAATCATTTCTGTTTCATAAAGCGTCTGTTTGCAAAAGCGATGTTAATAATGGATGCAGTCCGACTGCTAACCGCCTGTCTTGTGTCAGTCGATAGCAACCCTTAAGTGCTTGATGAATTAATGTTTGACAAGAATATAGGTTAGCCTATTTGTTGACTGTTAAAGAGAGACACCGACAATAACTTTGTTTTTTAATATAAGGATGCTCTACAGACCGGGGCAACATACTATTCAGGGACGTTCAATAAAAACAAATCACATGTGAAACAAAAACAGCTATAAAATGCTTCATTATGTTAACTTTAAGTATATTATTGGCCTACTGGATTTCTGTACACAGTTGTTCAGTTGTCACAGCATCTCAGTCTATTAAATGAGCTGTTTTAAGTCATATTCAAATAAAAATGTCAAGAATCCGACGCTGTTATGAGGAAATTTCACAATTTTTGATTGGTTATGATTATTTTTAAGATATTATACTTGATTTCTGTACACATTGTATAAACGGAAAGCTATGGGGCAAGTTGTCACAGCCTCTCAGTGTATTAAATGGCCTGTTTTTATGTCCTTTTCGAGAAAAAAGGTCAAGGATTCTGCGTTCTAAACAAGCAATTTCATAATTTTGATTGATTTCTTTTATTTTAAGATATTATTCTTGATTTCTGTATACATCCGCCTATTAAACGGCCTGTACGTTTATTTTTTTCTGGCACCAGCAGAAACAGTCAACAGATTTCTTGTAGAAAAGACTTGAGAGTACATGCCTGACTTCCAAATAACAAACATGAGAAATATTCATTAGAAAGTGTGTCGACTAGCCCCGGTCTCTCCACACACTTTAATTTGTATTAACTTGAGCGATCGGATGTTGTCCGTTCTTTTAAATTGTGACGTGTGTTTTAATTTCTAAATAAAAATGTAAATCAAAAAGCTTTGGTACGCCAGACTCCGGGAAGTCATGCAGCAGGGACAGGTGGCATGCTGGGAAGGGGAAAGACTGGATTGATTGGGACAGCTGGATGTTGGAGACAGAATGACAGAGACAGTACAGAACCGATGTGGCGATATTGAACGTGTCATGTCGAAGACGTTTATACCACCAGGAAGTAGAACTTCAGGGGTTCTGAACATAAAACAGAGAAACTGGGATATAAAAGCAGTCAGTAAGGATTGAGATGGAGTGGGTGGTTGGAAAGGGGCCGTGACTGATGGATGAACATAACCGAACTCTTTCTCTCTCTTTTTCTCTTTCAGTCTTGATAAGCGTTGGCATCAGGCGAACAGTGCAAGCTATCCTGTCAGCTCTAATTGCAGAAGAGAAGAAAGGTGAGGGGATGTCTCCAGGGGCGGGGCACGACACGGAGATATGAGATCCACAACACGCGAGGTCGGAGCCAGCCGGTGTCAGAGGTTTGACGGGGATCTGGAACTTATGTCTTAAAGGGACAGTACACCAAGATCTGCCAAAGCTCTAAAATCACATTTGTATTTACTTGTGTACATTTTTTTATTTATTCAAACAACTGTTGTCACATCTCCTAAGCTGATCGTGATGCCAAGTGACTGACTTTTGAGAAATACTGTACTTTACAAATGGAGCATAAATATAAATGTTCACAAACATATTAATGCACATTTTGGGCAAACTCAGCATCTGATTTGAAAAACGTCTTAAGATAGATTTGTCTTGTCAATATGGATTCTCGCATGGTTTCGTGTGAAAATGTACTTCAGCTCAAACCTGCACAAGCTTTATATAGATGCTCAATAAAGAAAAACAAAGACAGCACAATAAATAAGACATCAAACTTCCCTCTGTGTGTGCGTGTGGTTTCTGCTGGTCCAAAGTGAGATGTGAACTTTGACCTCAGACACTCACTGTCTGTCTCTTGAGAGATAAACTCAGACTTCATTATATTATACAAACACGTACAGAAATACACACACACAAAGCGATTTTTGAAAGCATCGGCATTCTATCATCTCTCTCTCTAACACACACACAGTAAATATATACAGTAGTTGCATATTTGCACAGTGGATTTATTACAAAAAGCAAGGTAATCCCACATAGGAGGGATGAAGAAAACAGAACAAATATAAATAAAAATTAAACAAATTGAAATTATGGTTTTGGATTTCAGAATTCACAAAGAAATGAAATTCTGTTTGGTATATGTATCTAGATTTGTGTTATGGTCTTTATGGATTTTATTTTCTCTGTTTATTTTTGATCTTAAATACATTTTTGTTTATAATTGACTACAATGAATAGTTACATATAGTCTGTATTGTTTATTACTAGCTACATATATATATATAATATATATATTTTTAGATTAGATTCAACTTTATTGTCATTACACATATACAAGTACAGTGTAACGAAATGTAGTTTAGGTCTAACCAGAAGTGCAATTAGCAAGTGCAGGATATACAGTGTGAATAAATACAGAATACAATATTAGGGGAGTAATATACAAATGTTCTATGACAATATGACAGTCGGTATGTACTATGGACAATATATACAGAAGGATATATACTGTGAACAATAATGTACAGGTGGTTATGAACAGATAACAATTTAGACTATACAATAGTGCAAGTGACTTAAGTGTGCATTAATTACAGACATATATATATTAAACACAGTATTAAATAATAATAATAATATCTATTTTATTATTAATATCATAAGCATCATTGATAATAATAATACTTAATATTGCAATTATTGTCATTATTATTATATAATAATAGTCTTAAAAATGCCTCTCATGGCACTTTGTTTAAATTGCAGTTGAATTAAAATACTAATAATGTAATAATAACAAAATAGAAACAAAAAAATAAGTAAACGTGTGTGACAAGAGCACAGGCCATAGTTGCTTGTGCACCCGTACTTCCTGTTCTCATAAATCTGTTTCCTGTTTGACACAGCTGGTGTCCAAAGATACACAACCAACAGGCAGAAGACCTTGCGCACACTCAAACCTATTTCACTATCTGCAGGTTTTTAATATAAAGGCCGCCGCGAGCTGTGCACCTCTATACTTCAAATGAAATTCACGAAAGGAGGTTAAAGCAGAGTGTTGTTTTGGACACAGATCAATGCTCACCCGCTTTAGCGTTACGAAAGAGGGAAAACATGACCCGAAGTATAAAGACCTGCCTCAGGATTTCTGTTCAGCCCCTTCTTGAAATAAAACTACCCGGTCTGAAGTTACAATTGTCGGGCTTAAATCTCTCGCTTCATGCTGGCCACATTAAGTTATCAGTTCAAGTCTTGATCTTCTAGGCAGTAAAATATTTCAGTAAGCAAAAAATATCATTACAGTTCACACTGGTTTACCAGATAGATTAGCACCAAACCAGCAAAACCAGTGTGGAAATTCATGCTGGCTACATTGAGGACAACATAAGAAGTATCGCAGAGAGAGAGACCTCTACTGTCGTGCCATTAAAACCATCCTGACCTAGAGTAGTTTGTGTTTGTCAAGGGCCATAGGACAGCAGCACAATTTTACCTCAAGAGGAAGCGTAGCCAACGTATTACATCGAACAAGAACCTACCAGAAGATACATTCCATTACTCTCGAAATGCAATCTCTTATGGTGTACTGCTGATTTATTTGGTTTCCAGGTCCAAAGTTCTACAAAATCTTGTGAAGTTCAATGTTTGTATAGAGGACCTGTGAGATAAGCCAAGGAGACAATCATACATGTATGTACTTACTCGACCTTCAGAGACCCTTATAGACCTTGTTCATCTGCAGAATACAGCGTGTTCACCTCCTGACACATTTATCATGTTGACAGACCTGAAATACGGAGAAAAAAATCGGATTAAAAAGATGCATTTTTTAAACCTTTTCAATTCAGTTTAGTCTTCTTTATTTGTAGCAAAAGGGAAATCTTTAGTATTTTAAAACGAATACTTCATATTGATCAGAGTAACATATAGATTATACAATTACATTTTGTATTAAATAAAATATGAAAAGGTAAATGTAGAAAAAGTAATGTAATGTAAATGAATAAAGATAAAAATATTTTATTTCAATGTGGTGTGGAAATATTAGTAGAAATAAAAAATAAAATAAAAAGTTCAACCTAGATCAAATAATAAATATCAAAAACTGATCATAAATTACATGAAACAAATGCAGAAACATCTTTTTCAAATGTTTGCTACTGTATTTTTACTGTATTTGTATTTTACTTTATTTGCATCTCCCGTTCAAACTTGAGCTAATGCATAACCTACGAAAACAAAATAAGTAAAAACTAAATCAAATAATAAATATCATAAATTCACCGTAAATTACAGAAGAGAAATGCAGAAACGTCCATTTGCTACTGTAGTTTTACTGTATTTTGCTTTATTGCACTCTTGTACAAACTTAACGTAATACTGGGGAAAATAAACAATAGGTAAAAATTTCCCGCCCAAATCCGCTAATCTAATAGTAATCATCAAAAACTGAACATAAATGTGACCCTGGATCACAAAACCAGTCTTAAGTAGCACGGGAACAATTTTAGTTCGAGACAAAAATACATGGTATGGGTCAAAATGATAGATTTTTCTTTTATTCCAAAAATCATTAGGATATTAAGTAAAGATAATGTTTCTTGGAGATATTTTGTGAGTTTCCTGCCTAAAATATATAAAATATTTTAGGCAGGAGTTTTAAACGGTTGTATCTCTTGAGTTTTAAACGGTTGTATCTCAGTCAGATATTGTCCTATTCTAACACCTTATACATCAATATAAATCATATTTATTCAGCTTTCAGATTATGTAAAAATCTCAATTTCAAAGAATTGACCCATAAGACTGGTTTGGTTGTCCAGGGTCACAAATGACATAAATGCACAAATGTACATTTTAAATAACTTCTACTGTATTTTGCATTTTGTTCAACCTTGGACTAGAGCCAAATGGGGGAAAACCAAAAAATAAGTAAAAATTAAATCAAATACTAAATATCAAAAATTGAACATAAATTACAAGAAATAAAACACAAACGTCTATTTTAAATGTTTGATATCTCATTTTTACTGTATGTTATCCATTGCACTCTTGTTCAAACTTACACTAATCCCTAACCTTTGAAAACTAAAGTACCCGCTATCCCGTGAGCTATGTTCGGATTCGTCTTGCTCAGCTGACGTTGTGCTTCTTGAAAACCAAAAAGCCAATTATTTTAGTTATTTCTCCCCTGCGTCCACGGTCGGAAGAATACAATTCCTCTCGCCCCTACGCTGGAGGAATTTAACGAGAGTTCACTAAGCAAACACCTTCACCACGGGGCCCTAAATTTTAAGTGTCAGAAAGGGCCCATTGTCCCGGGTTTAGTAACACACAAAAAAGATCCACATCTTTCACGAAGGTTACAAGTGTAAAGAGATCTGCTCACCACACTTGAACTCAAAATAAAATTCTACTCGTCATAAATTAGCATATCATTACTGTGATGAGTTCAAACAGAATAACATATTCATGAATTAATTTATTTCACACCCTCATCCATTCTGGTCTAAATGACAACACAATGGATATGATTGCCTAAGTGTTGAAAGAATGTGATTGAGATGAGTCTGCTATTTTTGTACTGGCATCCGCATAAAAGGAAATTGTATACAGATCTCGGTCTACATTTTATTCCTTTACTCGATTTTATTTCTCTACGTGGATGGCGCGCCCACACACCGCCTACAATCCTGTCCTGACGGCCTGAAACAGATTGCACACAAAATTAGAAAGTGATCCCATCCAATCAGATTGCCCGAGTGATGCTCAACTATTCTCCTGATTCCGAAAAGTTTTCCAATCAAAATTAAGTTTGGATATTTTTACTTATTTTCACGCCTTCGTGATGTTGTAAAGAGGAGAAACTTCTTGATTCAATCTGTCAGCTTATATCTGTCAGGATGCAATTAAAGCTTTAGTAAATAAACGACAACTCAACTGAAACCTGATGGTTGCAAAACAGAAAAGTGAGTAAAAAGCATGCACAAATATAAAAATGCTGTGACTTTGCATGGTGTTCATTTGAATATGACTTCAAACATCTCCCGTCCAGCTTTTACAAAACTTTAAATAAGATAAAACTTAACGTTTGATTTCCCCTCCAATAACACACAATCAGCACAATTTAAGTACCAGATTTTTCCAAGATGCTGTGAAATGCGCATCCCTCGGTTTCTCGCACTCTTCCTCATCGCCGCTTGGACTTGTAATGGAATGCAAATAGGCTTTTCTGTTCCCTCCAACACAAATAATGGTTCCCTCTTAAGAACTGAGACGGCGGACGGCTTTGAAAAATGGCATTGTTATCATGAAAAGCAATTTCTAGGTGAGTAAATTGCTTTCCTTGTTCCACAACTTTTCAATTAGTCAGGGAAGCTCGTGCGGGCGAACGCGCGGGCGCTAATAAAGCAGCCCTAATTCACTGTATTGTGATACGTGACACAAAAGAGAAACTGAGCCAATTAAAGCCGTGGCGAGGGACACTGCTTATAATACATCCTAAACCTCTGCAGTCTTCAGAGGCCACAGCCAGCTCCTTCTCTCTCTGTCTCTCTCTTCATGTAATCCCTGACTCATGCTCTTCGTACATTACGAAAGACGGAATCGTAATTGACATCTCGGGCTGCGCAGTTCTTCAGCGGAACATCAGGGGTAATGAGTGGAAATACATTATTACATTTGTTTGATTTTTTTTGAGGAACAAACACAGGCACAGTATGTGAAGTGAATCAACCAGACAATAAATGAGTTTATTTTAAACTCTCATGAAGACAAAACACTTTTAGGTCACGTTTTACCTCGAAAGCAACAAATGAATTTTTTTTACACAAAGAATATGAAGTTTGATATATAACATATAGTGATTTATAATACAAAGCAATTAGTTAAATTAAAAATACATATGTGGTGTTGTTTTGATCGCAGTTAAGGTAATAGTTCACCCCAAAATATTATATTTTATAGATAGATAGGTGCTGGTCATATAATTAGAATATCATCAAAAAGTTGATTTATTTCACTAATTCAATTCAAAAAGTGAAACTTGTATAATGTATACATTCATTCCATACAGACTGATATATTTCAAGTGTTTCTTTCTTTTAATTTTGATGATTATAACTGATAGTTAATGAAAACCTTGAAATATATCAGTCTGTGTGGATATTTTTGAAAATACGGTCGAAAATGACAGATCTTGACAATTTGGGTGTAAAATAGCATGGAAATTATAACTTTACTAAAAATGTAATTTTATGGTGTTTTCTGACACCCCATTCTGGAATATTACTGTATTTTTTACAGTGCGAGTAAACTCACCTCTCATTCCAAATCCGTCTTTATTATATTATATCACCAAAATCTCTATAAATATAAAAATCTATAAGATACAAACATATGAATGATATACTTGAAAGATAATAATACGAATAATAATGATTGTTCTGACATTTGATTCTCATTAGATTCTGAGTCCTGTGACCCAACTTTATGCAGTACGGACAGAAAAATTACTGCGATACAAGATTTTTTATATAAATTAATATTTAAAATCTTATAACACTAGCAAAAACTACTGACACTTTGCAAATTAACCTCTTAGGTTATCCATCAAGGTTGGATAATAAACCATCAAGATTATAAGAACCATTGTTTTTATATAGCAACGGCAAGAAACAAATATTTTTTACTCAAGCACATTAGTTTCTTATTATAAAACTAGATATGATTCAAATGTGTGGTCTACCACAGTGCTTAGCACATTTCGATTAGCTTACCTTTAGTACGTAAAGGTCTGTCAGGATGAAGCTAATGCTAAGTTACCGAGCTGCGATTTCCCGCCCAAATCCGCTAACGAGCAGGAAGTCGCGGCACCAGGGCGATCTCTAGTGGAATGAAAGGTGGTGACAACTCTTGGGGCCCCACTGCCCAGTGGCCTCAAAAAATCCAAAAGTTATACTGTGAAGTCACCTGTTTTGAAAAAAAAAAACTCGATTTGTATATGATATTTGAATGAAATCCACAAAAGCATGCAAGTTGGCGAAATTCTTTCCAAATAATTGTGATCCCCCTTTCCCAAAAATGATTGATGGTTTAGTCTTAAAGTCAGATACCAATCAGAGGCGGCAGACAGCTGAGCTCAGCTGAAGTATGCTTCAATAAAGTTATGGAGAAGAATGAGTGACTGAAAATGTCACGCCAAAAAATGAAATGCAATAAAAGGAGAAAGGAAGTCAGAGAATTGCTGCATCCCAGTCTATCAAGACATTCCTTAAATTGTAGTAATGGAGTCTTATTTGCGTTATCCAGGGGTAAAACATATGCTCATGGAGTTGTGAGTGTCTGTGTCTAACGATATAAAGATGGAAACACAAGAACATCTCAGAGGTGCTCTGAGAGTTTCCTTTGACATGTCTTTGCAGCGGCCACCAAAATAAAAGTCTGGTTAATTTGAACAAATTATGGCCCACACTTAAAGAAACATAGTAGTACACTTGTAGTATATTCTGTTTTAGTTACTTTTAGCATACTGTGGTATATCACAGTGATGGTATAGTATAGTATAAGTACAACATTATACTATATATAACAACAGTATTCTAGAAAACGAAGAATTAAAATAGAAAAAATACTTTGAGAAAATAAATATATTTAAACAGGTCTCTTCACGATTTATTCGTAGATTTTTTGTATAGAAACATTTATTGGCTTTATTCTATTATATATTATGCAATTCCATATTATTTTCATCAAACATTAAGAGTTTGGAAACATTTAGGTGCCTTTATATTAATTTACATGACAGCATTCTTTGAAAAAATGGTATGTTAACTTCATTTATTTGATAACAGATTGATTGAAAAGACTATTATACAGGACTGCTGATCATTTTTACATCAGTTTTATTTATTATTATTTAACAATGAATTTTATTAGTTTGTTAAAAGTCTTCATGCATTTATTTAAACCAATGTTTCATAAATTCATATAACATTTATAAACATCTCTTGTTAGATGTAAATAGACTAAGTCAAAGTGATATGATATAAAACTTGATATAAAGTGTCCCTTAATTAGTTGGGAGGCGGTGGGGGCCCACCTGAATATTTTTTCAGGGGGCCCAGAATTCTTTAGCCACAGCCCTGCTTGGCACAATAATGTTCTGACAGGTGTGCTCTGAAGAAATATTAGTCTTTGTGCCTTTGATTAAATCTAAAGTGGTCCCTGCAGTCCATTGCGTAATTGGACATTTGGGTTGCGAGTTATCGGCTCCGGAGTTAATCAAAATAAACACAACCGGACAGGCGAGTTTAAATCGCCTCCACTTTGGGGCTGCTCCCAGCGTGAAACATTTCCTAAGTAAATTTTCTCACGGTTGCAGGGTGGGCCGGGTCACAAATTGTTTTGGACTTAAAAACAGTCTCGATAAGAACCAATGTTGGACTTGAGGATCTAGATAGGAAATGGTGAGTTTCACGCTCGCCTCTCTGATTGGCTAAATTAACCTGCAACGTGTATCAAACCATATACTGAAAATGAAAGATCTGGTCATGCAAAACTATAACCTTCCTTACAATGCAACTGACATACATAAAAAATCTTTAGGGCTCTCTTTTCGACTTTTGTGAGCTCTATCAAAGTTTATGAGTTTTCAAGGACTTCGTCAGTCTGATGCCTTCAACTTCAAATTCTGCTACTTTTCACCGTTGTTTTATGTGCACGGCTAATGTCTTCCTGAAGTTTGTGAATCCTCCTGAGGTGAGAGACAGCAGTGTTGAGATGTCTCGATGTCTTGAAAATCTGATGCATCCTCTTTCCCCGCTGTGGCTATTAGTCACCTCCTCAGAGATGATTGCAGAAGACACAACACACGCAACACAGGCTGATGTTATGAGTCGCGTCCCAAAATACCCCATATATATCATGAATGCTAACTCAATGAATGCAATGGAGACAAGAAAGAGAACACAAACTTTAACCCTTTTTGAGGTGTTTGCATCTCAGGGTATTATTTTTAATGTTTCCTAAAAACTGTTGTGGATAAATTTTCAATGAAATACGAATAGCATTTTTTTCATCACAGAGGTGACAAGTACACATATATGAGGAGTTTACTTGTATATTAAAAAAAAACACATTTATATGTGATCATGTTTTTATTGTGTTAGCTAGATGTATTGTTTTGAGTTATTATAACTTAATCAAAACAACCCAAACACAGTTTTATTGATATTACTAGGAGTAAAAGTAAAGGAGTTAATCCATTTTGCAAATGAATAATTCATATGGTGTCCGTCACTTGTACATGGAATAAAATAAACATCGGTAAAGTATTTTTGCAAAATGTTTAAGGCTGTATTGATCAAAACGTATAAAGTTGTGGGTCCACCAGGCCCCTAATCAATACTTGTAAATAGAAAAGTTGAAACATTAAATACGTGTAGATTTTGCATACTTGATCATATTCTATCATTTTACACCCTAAACAGTAATACCAATAAAGAGAATTTATGTGCACTTTCTAAATCTGTCTTTCAACTTTCTAAGTTCTTTTTAATTCAACAACAATCCCTCTTTTTTAACCCCCTGACTATTTGTAACCATTCTAGACACAATTTAACAAACATGGCTCAAGGCTAGTCCTAGACTAAAATGAACGTGTGACCTGTCTTATATATAACTTTCTCAGAAATATTTTTAAATATGTCAGTGCCATTGTTTTGTCTCAAGATGCACACCAGTAATGTGTTATTCTGAGGTATTTATAAAAGTGACATAAATATATTAACTCAACAAATAGTCCTGGCTTAAGCTAAGACATGTCTGTGAAATCGGGCCCTTAACAGACAAAATTAAGTCATGTCCTAAATTTCTTCATTCAGAAATAATATCACACAAAAATAATTGCAATAGCGGTTTCATTGCTATTGTAATTCTGCTGCTTCAAAACAACTGTCACTGTTTCGTGTCGCACACCATAAGGTGATCCAGGAGAGACATAAACTGTAATTTACCTTCCTGTGGATAAAATCCCTCTATATTAGTCAGAGCAAAGACTTGCATGAAGGGAAAATGACACATGGCTGCAGGGCTTCATAGCATCACAGCGCAAGCTCCATCAGCCTGAGGTAAACACGCACCTGCGGGTGTCTCGCAGATGTAAACAAGCACCTCTCATACTGCTTTCTAATTCTAATAATCTCGTCCTGACGACATGAGAGCCAATGAGAGTAAAGGAGCGAGTAGATAAACCAATGACAGTAAAGCAAGCCAACACTCAACGACATTCACAGAACATCATAAGAAAACTCAAGATTGAAGATAAATAGTTGTTTTCTGCTACAGTTGTAGGTATATTTCACAATTTATAATTCAAAGATTGTTGCTCATCCAACTATAGCGTCTAATCACAATTCAGCTTTTTTCATATTCCTCCAGAGTCTCACACAGGCCTAGATTGACACTAGATTAGGCCACTCGTATACTCGAAAGATAAGAGGACATGTTGTAATTTTTTTCTTACAATAAGCAGAGCTAAAATCATTTTAAACCTACACTTATCTCACTCGCGTACTCCAAACTAATCTAGGTGATAAGAATCCGCAGTGAGATGAGACCGAATTGAGGTGGCAAGAAAAGCGAAGGCTTGTAGGAGTTTTCCACGGTTATTTTTAGATTAACCATAAATCATTAACATTCTGTTAACGTGAGTTAGAATCAGAATGTACATATTTGTTCATAACGGATCGACTTATGAAACAAATGACTTCAAATGCTTTTTTGCTAGAGATAAACGAAGGTCTGCTTGGACATTATTGTATTTTCCTGTAATTTTAATGTCTCTTAAACTAACCCTTGGCAAATCCAGTAGTTAGTTCTTCTTATCAAGCTGGTAGCTTGCTGACCAATCAAACTGAAGCTGCATGTTTCAGCCTGGGGGCGGGGCTGTGGGTGTGTCATCCAATCTTCTAGTCAACTTTGAAACACAAGTATTTTCCATAGAAATTAAACAAAACGTTTCACCTTTTAATACGTTTCACCGTTCAATCCATACGAGCTGACAAACAATCAAATAATAACACATACGAGTCGATGCTAGCTTGTTTCCTTTCATCCTTCACTATGTTTTATTCGATAGTCCAATCAGGGGCTTCGTTCTCTCTCCGTTCATGAATACAAAAAGACAGACTCAGGTGGATCGCTCCCGACAGGCCTTCGATATAATAAGCACAGCAATGCCACGCACAAATATGTAAATACACAAAACGGCCCAAAACAAGCAACAAATGAATCGGCTGGGAATACCTGTTCGTATAATTACACACAAACACGAGCGAAACAAAACAGCTCCCAGCCGACAGAATGAATTTAATCTTAAGGATCTAGCCATTTTGGCCGTCCAAGCTAATGTGGGAGGCGAGTCTGAAAGCATATTGATTTGGTTGCTGGCTCCACGCTGGATTATTTTGGTCTTGCATCCTGTTACACTGGCTCAGATGCACTAAAATGCCAGATGTGCGTATTTGAAATATGGTTATGGGCAAAATCAATACAGGAATGTATATCTCAAAAGGCGAAAAATTCCCTTTCTTGCTTATTGTACAGTAACAGGGTCAAACGTTTTAGTTTAACATTACAAGCTTTGGGTTTGAGGTTGTGGAATTACAAAACCAATTCAACTCGGATGTTTTTACATTTTTTCTATTATAAATTTACGAAAATACACTATGAGAACAGGGTTGACAAAAGTATATACAATAAATACGTATCTGGATATATCCTTTGATATTTTTGGATATGCTATACTATAATTATGCATTTTTTTTTTCACACCAAAGTGATGATTTGTGGATAATTTTGTGCAGCCGGAGCTGGTGGGCGGATGCCCCGTGTTAAAATGCTTTCTCCCCTGGAGAGACCCATCGGCCAGCAGCAGACCCCGCCAAAGTAAAGCAGATTCATTCTTTTTCCCTATAGGGAGATTGGAATGGGTAGTCATGCATTTAAAGCCATGGAAACAGCTGGGGGAATACGGCACGTTATCTCATTCAGAAAACGGAACAGAGCTGAAAAATGCTTCAGAGGAAATTGGAGGGGGGAGAGTGAGAATTTGTTGGAATAGTGACCTTGAAGGTGTGATTTGATAAACTGCAGTGTGAAGAGCATGTTTTCTCGACAACACACGCTGTGTTTATTCAACCGTGGACACTTTGGGGCCTGGGAACTTGCGAAAAATAAACTCCTACACTAGTTTGTTTACTAACAGTTTCCAAAATTTCATAGGAGCAGTGCAGTCATATTGGTTGTTTGACTAAAACATCATCTTCATCATGATGTCACTTCCAATTCATCTGAATAAAAAGTTCCAAAGTGTTAAAATGACATCTTTGATCATGTCGTTCCCATTGAAGAATAAAAAAATGTAAACACAACCTCTATAAATTTCAATAAAACCTCTAATGTCATTAATAGCATTTGTTTCTTAGTTTTAGTTACATAATCAATAAGATTGAATGTTCTGCATACGTTATTAAATAATTCACGATTTTACCCCAATCCTGTTAGATCCGAATGAATTATTTTTGGGTATTATGTCAGCAAGTCTAATAGAAATAATTGATGTGAAGAACTTCTGATCCACATTTAAAGAGTACGTAACATGACATCATTAAAATGACGTTTAATGCAGTGTTTTATGTTGCCGTGTTTGAAAGTAAGCTGTCTGCCAAGTTGTACGTCCGAAGGTGAATAAATAACGATGTTATTTGCTTGTAAAAATGGGAGTCGACTCTGAATCACACAAACGAGTCGTGGACGCATATCTACGTCACTATACATAAATGTGTTGCTGAGACTGCCGGGAAAACTTATGTCTCCTCCCCCAAACACTGTCGCATGTTTGTGATGCATGTGTATCATGTCTAGAGCCTGTGTTCTACGGTGTGAAACTAAGTCCGTCTTATTTCAGCTACCTAAGCAAGAAAGTCTGAGGGAAAAATGGTTACAATTCATTTTTCAAAGAATACCGAAGGAGTATAACCCCAGGGTTGTACTGTGTGCGCGTCATTTCACCGATGATTGCTTTGATAATCTTGGCGTGTTCAGTGCAGGATATGTGAAACGACTATCCTTGAGGGAGGGGGCGATACCAACTCTATTTGGACCTTTTAGCTCCACCGAGTCCCAACCTGTAAGTGTGACTTTTGATATTTGTCTGAACTTTAGGAAATATTTTTATTTACCTAAAGTACCTTAAAGTGCACATAAAGTACCTTATGTCTGTGTTTAGCTAATGCATATAACGCTAACATTAGCATGTAGCGTTATTTCTGGTGTGTTACAGTTTGTTTATCTTGCAATTTACTCGGCTGATTTAATTGTTCAATCCATGAATTCTCAAAGTATTTGTTTCAAGAACTAAGTCGAGTACTATCTGTATTGTAATAACATCTGAAGATACGAACACGGTACACTGTATGCCGTGTCAACTAGTCCATGTCTAATACTGTTACAAGAGAATTGTAAATGTCCTTTTTCTTACTAGGATCTGCAGAAAGATGAATTAATTCTCTAAATACTTTAAACGTTTATGAACTTAATAGAATGTTTAACAGACTACACCATCTGACCAATCACATGACACAAGGTTACCGGGTAGGAGGGGCCTAGATGGGTGAATCGCGGAATGAATCATTTGAGAGTCAGTCAAGAAGTAGGGTACGAATAACTGCACATAATTACGAGATTAAAGTCTTTTTACACATTGTATATAGATAAACTTGTTGTTGGACACTCCATTACCCAAAGTAGGGCCTAAAAAAACATATGTTACCTACTCTTTAATAAAGATATCCGTCTATAAGATGAACATTGTGCAGGGTCTTTCCCTTCCTTTAATATTTCGGTAAGAATAGATGTGTTCCATGTCTGTGGCCACTCCTCCTGTTCTAAAAACCAATTAAAAACCTCAAACAGAATTGGGGACAACAATGTTTTAAATTCTTTATAAAATGAATTAGTGAATCCATCACTTCCAGGACATTTTACCTACTATTAACTCGTAAAATGTCTTCCAGGGAGGTTAAACTCTTTATTTTGTTGACTTGTAATTGTAGGAAGATGTAAAGAATTAAAATATTTTTTATTTAACTAAAGTTTCAAAATCTGATTTGTAAAGAGGCTGATAACATGAAACTAAAACCTGAAACTTTTTCTAACTTTCCCTTTCTATAAACTGACAATTTGTCCCTTATTCCTATTATTGCAGATTTTTCTTTTTCTTTTTTAACTTAAATGGTAACCCACTTACAGATTTTGGATTATTATCATGATGTATCTGTCTAGTATACCATACATTAAATTCTTCTCAATTTCTGCAAACTGTTTAAATAGTTTTAAATCTGTTGTCGTATCCGTTTTATTTGTCTCCTCTGCATGCGGTAAAATTGACTGATCTGAGATGGAACTTTACTGAAAAAAGTTTAACTTCAATTAGTGCATTTGCCCGTTGAGGAATGTCTACCTCCGGGGTGCTGAGAAGATGGATCAGTCCACCTCTGTTGTGAGCGATGCAGCCTGTTTTCTTCATCAAGCTGAGGAGGGAAGAGAAGGAGGGGAACTACTTTAAATTTCAAAAGAGCAAAGGTATTCATTAAAATTCCAGGCTCATTTATTTACATTGTTTTCCCTTGTTCGTGCATGTCTTCTCTGCAAGTAGATCAACTTTAACAGCCTTTTTGCTTGTTAAAATGAGACCAATTTCAGATTCACTTTAACAATTAGAACCTAGACAAATGACTTATAAGAGTCTGCAGTCAATCCAATTAGATTCAAAAGTGTTATTGCATTAAAATATCAGAGAACAAAACAAACCTTAGGTGTTGTCAAGCAACTAAAGGCAAACCTTCATTATTTTGGATTCCTTATTGTTTTGAATTGTTCATAAGGTTCTGAAACTATTCTTTGAAAAAACTGGCCTGCATGGAAAACAGAACATCTGCAAACCCAATGTCTCACTGATATATTGTGTGCTTGTTTAGCCACATTTTAGTCACATTAAATAAAAATAAAATATATACATCCACTATCATTCTACCAATTATATAATAAAGGTAAAAATAAACAAATAACAAATCATTACACATCAATTAAATATACTGGGTATGATAGCCATATATTAGAACCGTAAAAGGTAAATTTACACTTAAACCTGGTTTGTTATGTGGGTTACTAACACGACTAAGTCCACTGACTAAAAGCCACTTAATGGTTTGCTTTGACATACCTTGAAACCAGAACTGGTGAGAAAACTGGCAACTGGCATTACATTTCATCAGATGCTAGTCGATTTTCAAAATATTAAAATCTTGCATAAATCGCTGCACTACGACCCAAAAGTTCGCAAAGTTGCTGAAACTCCTGCCTTGTGAATTAGCTCGCTAACAGTGATAGGAAATCCAAATGACTTGTTTCTTAAAGTGAACCTATTAGGAATTTTTAAGGTCCTACTCTGATGGATTTTCCAACAACTAGTACATGGAAGGTCTAAAAACACTATTATTTCATTATAAGAGGTAATTATTCTTAACTTACTTCTTGACTGACTCTCAAATGATTCGTTCCGCGATTCATCTTTCTAATGCCCTCCTTTCCGATAGCCTAGTTTGATGTGATTGGTCAGATGGTCTAGTCTGCTGTGATTGTAGCTCGTGAGCCTCATTCGCAATAGACCAGTGTTTGGGGGAGAAGAGTGAAGTTTTCGCTGGCAGACCTAGCAGATCGTAGGCGGGGACTATATGTAGTGACGTAAATCTGCGGCGGTTCACGAATCGGACTAGGGACAACTTGTTTGCATGAGTCAGAGTTGATTCCCTTTTTCCAAGCCAATAACTTTGTTATTCATTCGTGTTCGGATTTACAACCTGGCAGACTGCCTACTTTCAAAGACGGCAACATAACACACTGCATGAAATGTAATCTTCTTGATCTTATGTTATTTACTCTTTAGAATCCCAATCGGTATTGTGGGCAGGGCTTAATTTTCTCAGCCAATAGCTGTTGGAGGTCACCTGTTTTTCATCCAATCCTATTAGCTAAAACTACCACAGATTTTTTTTAACGCTAATGAATCCTACTGGAATAACTAAACACTAAACACCATTAAAATGGTGAATAGCTTAGAATGCCTTCAAAGCATGTGCTTCCTTAAAAAGTCTACATTTTTTGTCTAGTGTCTGAAAGCCGCCGTTATTATAAAACACTATAAAAGGATGTATATGTACTTAATAACAATTGCTCATACAGGAACTAAAACTCTCCATTGTTTTCTCCGCACAAACACACACTCGACCTCTGTGACATTCAGAAGAGACATGCTGAGAGTCTGTGTAGCGTCTGGCATCCATCTCCTAGTGTGTTTTTCTCTTTGAACGACCACCACAAATATTAAAGTTTATAACCTACTGCCACGCCGGCTACGCTCCACTGAACAAGCGCTCTCTCTGTTGTGCAATTTGCGAAAGGGAAGTGCTTATCCGACACAACCTCGCACCCAGAGCTACCACATATCAAAGGCAGAATGGCTTTTCAAGTGTGGCGGCCGCTCAACCTTCTTTCCTTCAGCGTCATCGTGGCGGCACAATGTCACGGCGGCTCTTTCTGGAGGACGTCTTGATTACCGGAGCCACGGCGGATTCAGGCGAGTAAGCGGGCAGCTAAAGCCGTGCCAGACTTTCACCTTTTGTTTTACAATTATGTAAAACCCTTCAGTGAGGATCCGGAAGGCCGCCGAAGAGAACATTTCTAATTTAATGTCTCATCCTCTTCACTTTGTTTGAACAGTTTCTATATCCGTTTCCCCCTCTCTTCTTTCTCATGAGACAGACTCACTAAGCCCAGATTACTTTGAGCTCTGGAGTGGAGTATGAAATGAACACATATCTATTCTTTTGATATTTTCAATGGACCCGAAATGGATTTGCTCTATCAGGAAAGCAAGCGCTCACAGCAAGCGGGCTCAAAATGAAGTCCGCTGCTTCTCGTTTAAGTTTGTATAGTGCTCTCTTGCGAGTGGAACGAATTCAGATGTTTTTGCAGAGACTGAATGCATTTCGGCCCTATGTGAATGAGAGTGAATTTACCGGTTACGTTTCAGAATAGAGTATTAAGTAAATTCCTTTTAAGACCCATGCAATGTTTGATCGAGAGGAAAATGTTATCACACTGAGGTTTCTCTTAGCTGAGGAGACACATCAGTGGTGCTTTAACTTTTGGGTATTTTCCCAACGTTACCTACAAGAAATTCCTTGTAAAAAAACATCTGTGTCACTACCACAGTACTGTAAATGAAAAATAAAGTGAAGTTGCCATTATAACCCAGACAACACAGGTACGTCTGTAAGACGTCTGCTAAAGATCTAGAGATCCGGTTGCATAAGCTTCTTAGACTAGTCTTAGATATTAGTCATCCAACTTTTTTCTTCAAGACATAACATACATAAAATGGTAGATTGGTCAAATTGTGATGTGAAAAGTAAGAGTGATTAGTCCTAACTAAATACGTCAGTGAGACTAGCGGTTAAGACGAAGTCAGTTGTGCAAATGGCTCATAGAATCATCTGTGGTGTAAAAACATCTGGTAAAGGTCTTCGAAATGGTGGTACATTAAAATCATTAACATCTCACAGACATCTACTAGATGTCTTTATGACATTTACGTCTTGCAGAAAAATCTAGAGTTCAGCTTTATCCTGATATTTATACATTTTTGTTTCTTCCACTTCTCTCTCATGGGTCATATCGTCCCTGATTTCAAGTTCCACAATTTTAAGGGTTTTTGCCATTCCTCATGTGCTCATCTTTACGTTTGCTCACAGTCGCTGCTGTCCTACAGCGAAAAGTTGCCCTTGTCCATTAGCTGAACCGCACTGCATCTGTGTTTCCTCACTCAGCGAAACATCGCCGCCCGTGAGTTTTAATTTCCAGCATCCCTCACTGTCGAAGACTCGCGTAGTGAGCGAAGAGATCCATAATAAAAACTTTATTGCTCGTTGGTGAGGAAGGAAAGTAATTACAGACTTTATAAGGTTATCAATTCTTTGGATCTTTATCGATCGCTCCGAGGAACATTTTACACACTGGACAGATAATGGCAAGGGTCTCAAGGGTGTGTTTTGGAGGCGTGTGTGTGGAATTCCAGAGACGTCTTGTTGAGATATAAAGCCGACTCGCCTTTAATCTTCTTTTTCTTGACAGTGCACTTTCTTGGGGCTTGGACCAGGCGTGGTGTTACAAATGCTGACCGCTAATGACTTTAGAGTGGATGTAAAATGGTCTAGGGATCTATAGGGGGATTTTATCTCAATTAGATCACTTTTGGGGTGTCACACTATACGGGTATTGTCGATAACCGTGATATAAAAAACATGATTATCGATTTTGTGTTAATACTAACATGATAAAATGTAAATAATTCGGCACAAGATTATGGACTTGCCTTTAAGAGTCACAATAGAATCTCTCTGCCTATCTATTTTTATATTTTAAGTGTGATTCATTGACAATAAAAAAAGAGAAAACATAAAAACACTAGATATAGTATGATTTTGATTAAAATCATTATTTATCAAAAAAAAATGATTGCTGTTATATAGTTGTTGTAAATGCTTTTGACCGCGATAACCATGTAGTGAAAATGTGATATCGTGACTGCCCTAGTATTTATTTAATCATATAATAAAAAGAAAAGAAAAATAGGAAATTGGCAATATTTTTACCAATTGCAGCAAAAAAAATCCAAATTTTATCAATGCAACCTGAAGTGATGACTTTTAAAGTTTGTCTGATGTATACCAGAGCTTCAAAAGTATTCATGACATTTGTTTCTTGACCTTTTGCAGAAAAAGCAGCACAGAGCCATAGTCATCACACACTCAATCAAACACATTGAGATTTTTTTTTTCTCAATAACTATGATTTCCATCTTTCAAAAAAGAAAAGCTATTCTTTGACTCTAGCGAGAGACAGCAAAGTACTTTAAAGCAACAGTAAAAAACCTCACACCCTGGAGGGATGCTTGCCCTAATAGCATAGTTGATTTTTGCGTTATGAAGGTTTTCACACTGTAATAAAAGGCCAGGGGAGAGAAAGAAAGCTTTTCTGCCATTCGTACAAACTACAGACCACCTTGTGCCATTTCAAATGACATTTTGAAAATCCCGGAGCATCGAAGGCAAATCATTTCTGTGACAAAGGGACTGCATGAGGGAAATAATGTCCTTCTCTGAATTTTGCCCTTGATGGACGTACTTCTGCATGGTGCAAAACTGGCCGCAGTTCTCTGTATTACCTTTAAGGTGACTGGTGACTTGAGCAGAATAGCAAAAATAATGTTTGTTTAATCGTTGTTTAACCTTGATATTTGAAGTTAAAGGGATTCATCCAAAAACTAAATGCTCTCTTGAATTACTCATCCTCGAGTTGTTCCAAACCTGCATTACTTTGTTGTTACTTCATGACAGAATTTTCATTTTTTGGCGAACAATCCCTCTCATACAAAAGGTCATACAAAACAAACACTCAGGTTTTGTGTATTTTAGGGGTGGTTCATTTAAAGCAGATTACACCACACAATCATAGAGGTTCTTCTGCAGATCAGTGTATCGGTGAAATCAAGAATTTATTTTATGACAGATGATGTTTGTTTTTCGTTTCCTGCTGATGTAACCATGAGCTCACTAACTCTACCAGGAAAATGAAAAACAGCTTATAACTCTCTTGTTTATTCCAGCGTATCTAGTTTGAATGACTCTGGTTTTATGAAGAAAACCTCCTCGGAGGACATCAGCTGTTTGAAGACATTTGTGTCGAGCGGTACATTATGCCCCGGTAAATGAAGTCAATCTAATGTCTGTGCTTTGATTAAAACACAGTTAAAATAAACTGCGTTTGCAGATCAAAGTTATATCAACTCAAATTGTTCTCTGTGCATCCGAGGAAGAAAGCGTGTCCTTTGATCAGTCGTCAAAGAGTAGTCATGTAAATGATGAGCTCTATGTTAGAGTGGTATTTAAAAAAATGCTGGTTTAATCTCAAGAAAACCATGTAAATAAACATTTTCTTTTTTAAATGACTCTTCGCAAGTAGTTTGATTGACAGGCGATCTTACCTGGTGAAGTAGAGCTTTGGTGAGTAATATGAAAAATAGTTTTTTAATTATTGTAAACAGAGAGATATAAACACAGCTTTAATGGACGTTCACACTATAACGATAAATGATAACTATATTATAACTTTTAAAAATCATTTAAATGAAGGAGAATAGCGGAGTTAACATCACAACTAAACCAATACAGATGCGAGACACGAAATTGTTGGAAGCATTAATGATCGAATTACAGAAGAATTATAGGCGGAATATAGGCCTAATGATATATTACTTGCATATTATATTGAGCAAGCTGGCAAGATATGCTTTGTGTCCCTTTGTCGTGATAAGCGCACCATCAGCCTTCAGAGAGCAGCATTTGCAGTGACATTTTAAAGGAAACACGTTTTCAGCAGTAAGTCGTAAAGCAACAGTTGTACTGTGTTTGTTTTATTGAACACAAATAAAATTTAGGACACTGATGGACTTTTATTCTTTTCTGTACTGAGCTTATATGTAAAAGTTTACTTTTTTCACAAAGGAGGATCACGGCCGACCAAAACTCTCCCCGAAGTTACTCTCTCTCTAAAATTGTCATTACTACAAACTTCAGAGTAAACATAAATACAAATACGTAATATGAAATACACCACTTTTAGGTTAGCTATAGATCCATTTGTGTGACAGTATTAGTAGCCTGCTGCATCTCGTAAGTTCTCACGTCTGTGCTGTGTACGCAAATATAGGTATAATTGTTTTACTGTTATCTCAAATCCTGAATGTATCCCTCAATTGCATATTGCAGACCGTCCTGTCTTGAATCAGCATGTCATTTTTCCAGAAATTCTTCAATTTTTTCCCAGGCACTGCAAGAAAATTTCACTGGGAGCGCAAGGCTGATACCAAAAGCTTTTTGGACATAGCAACAGTAACGAAAGTGGGTGGGATTTTGCGAAGGGTATTTCCTCCCATACTCTCATTACTGTTACCTTTGAGCTTTTATATTTTGCTTCAGTCATTTTGTACTGTAATGCAAAGAATTTCAAGTGCAGTAAAACAAAGTGTACCATTTCTTTTCACATTAAATGAAAGTGATGTGCATTCGGGGATGCATAATTGTCATGACAATAACATCAGTAGCTAAGAATATGATTCATTTCCTTTCAAAATAATATTTCTTATTTCAGCTATTAAGAAAGGGCTTACACAACATTTAAAGATACTTGAATAAAATGGAAACAGCATCATCTGCTTTCACAAAGCATCTAACAGCATGAACTTTCAACAGAAGCCTTTGCCAAAGCTTTATCACTAATTCTGCCGATCCTATTTGGGGCATTTTGGAAATGTGGCTGGCTCAGCTCCAGAGCGCAATTGGAAACAATAGATTCCCAGAGTGTGGGAATACCATAGCCATTCGGATAATGATAAATGATGAGATAAACCAATATTTGCTCACACCCAAACCTGCGCTAATTTCCGGTTGGCAACAACTCTGCACCCATGGCGATGCGGCCAGAGATGGTTTTGGGGTGAATTATCTCTGGTTCCGCAGTGCTGGAGATGGAGAAATTGGATTAAATTCATGCCACTCAGAACTGTCCTCCGGACATGTTAACACACACACACAAACACACACACACACACACAAACACGCTCAACTTTGCCTTCATGAAAATATAGGCCTCAAATCTACGCTAAGCTGCTGTGCGAAATCACATTAAGACATTATTTAAGGCTAAACACATTTAGCTTTTTTATCAGCAGCTTATACACCCAGATGTTGTGATGAATAATCAACATCTTCCCTCCATAAAATGAAAATTAAACATATTTACGGATGCCTAATTTGTGTTACATTTAAGTCAAGTGACACAAGGCTTTGCGCATTAATAAATTATACACAACAATGAGCTGTTTTAAGCCATTTTAACTGCCTTTTACATCATAATTGAGCATAAAGGTCAACATAGTTCTGAAAGGAATTGTTCACCCAAAAGTAAATACTCTGTCATTCACTTACCTTAATGTCGCTCCAGATTGATGATTCTTTATAAATACCTATAGCACACATACATCTGGGAGACGTCAGTTTGATGTCTGCATATACATCTGCCACACGTATTTTTTATTGTTTGCTCATCTGCAATACGTCTTTGAGGTGTTTCCTATCAGATGTAATATAGACATCTATAAGATGTCTGTAAGATGTTTATGATTTAAAATGTATGTAAAACAGCCTTTTCTAAGACGTTTTTGAGATCTTTAGCAGACATCTTTCAGACGTACCTGGTAGTTTTTCTTAGCAACTTAGCATTGCAGTTATTGACATGAATCATTGACTGTCTTGCAATATTACAGTGATGTCTGACAGAGGATGTCTTTGTTTCAGAACCTCATACGAAGGTTGACCTCTATAAACAGGCCTGAAACCATTCTGTCATAGCTGTCG
Source organism: Triplophysa tibetana (assembly GCA_008369825.1). Lineage (NCBI taxonomy): Eukaryota > Metazoa > Chordata > Actinopteri > Cypriniformes > Nemacheilidae > Triplophysa > Triplophysa tibetana. The sequence continues at coordinate 8,976,721 of CM017906.1, forward strand.
CTTTTATTCCCCCTAATGATTTCCTCAGAGACGAGGAATCAATGCGAATTGATGCATTTGAAGATGATTCACGTCCAAGCCAAGATGAATCAAATCTGCTCCATTGTGTCATTTTTCCACAAAGCGAAAGCAAACAGTGTTCTCTGAAAGCTCACTTCAGGGAATCGCTTGATTCTCAATCAAATTAAAGGTCCCATTCCGCCGCGACCCCATTTTTCAACCTTTAGTTAGTACGTAATGCTGCTGTTAGAGCACAAACAATACCTGCAAAATGATATAGCTCAAAGTTCAATGCCAAGCGAGATATTGTCTTTACAGAGATACAGAATTCGCATTTCAAGGACTACAGAGAATGGCTGGATGGCCTCTACTTCCGGGTACATGATGTCACTATTCCGAGTGCTTTAAATAACCTCCGCCCACAGGAATATGGCAAAAAAGCGGCGAGGTCTTCCTTAGAGAAGAGGAAAGGCAGCTGGAGTAGTGTTCGGTTATCAGAGATCGTAAACATTTGACAGAACTATGCAATTAATTACTTTCACTCATCACAGTCATACAGCTGGTGATAAGAATTCAGCTACACAGATTCCAAGAGAACCAACAGTCAAATAACAGCTTCTTTAACTTTAATATCGGCTGTGGAAGCTGTTCTGGGCATTACACTGATATTGTGTGTGTGTGTGTGTGTGTGTGTGTGTGTGTGTGTGTGTGTGTGTGTGCGTGCGTGTGTGTGTGTCTGCGTGCAATATGTAAATGTCTCCTGGTCAATCTGCTTGTTTTCATACCCAACTCGGGTCCAATATAAATAGGCAAAACTATCGCTTCTGTTATTAGCGTTAATTAATATAACCGGTCTGACGCCAATCAGTCTGGGGTCATTCCCCTCTCCATAGAAGGAAAAAATTGCGATCTCTAACAAAGATTGACGTTTGCACATGCACTAGCAGACCTCCTTAACACTTTGATCGATCCCCATGTTTTTAACTGATGAAGTGAAGTTGACGCTGTAACGAGATTCAAAGTTGGGAAGGAAGGAGACAGGAACAGGAAGACATTTAAAACATTTATTAAAGTAATATAACAGCCGGCGACCCCTCACGGACGACCGCCAGCGAACAACAACACAGTAAAACATAAATACATATAGAAACATGTTCGGGCCCGGTCCTCTCTCTTCGACAGTCCGGTCGCTCGTTCTCTTATATGCACCCATCTCCTCCGTGATTCGAGGCCGGTGTGCGCACAGCTGGCGCTAATTCACAATTACTCACCGGACTCGAACCACGGTCTCGCCCCTCCTACTCTACTACAGACGCCATTGCTACTGTTTATTTCTAAAAGCCAAAGTTTATGAACTTACGTGCACTGAGAGGGGCACCGACCAATCTCAACAGCTTCAGAAGCGGAAGCTCGCTGATATGGTATAGGTGGGACATCTTCACACACACACTCTGAGGGGGGAACCTATCCCGACAGACATTCGCTTACACATCTGGTAAGGTGATTTTCGCATGTCGTTAGCAAGGCTATTCGTTTTGAGACATTCAAATCGTATTCAATAGATCTGACAGGAATTCCCCTGATTATACATAATTTCCATATGTTAGGTTCAACTGTGGTCTGGAAGCCGGAGAGCTCAAATGCGGAGTAAATATCTTAGAAACACCCGGTTTCGTTTGATCATCCACTTTTTTTGTTTGAGCGTCTCAGTCCTAAATTGTATTTTGCACAGTTTCGAGCTTGGGTACGGGCTAATTCCCCTGGCGCGTATGCTATATCCGGGCTTTCTTTGAAAGTTTCCTGCTGTTGTTGACACTTTATTTCAGCTCAACTCTCGAAGGAGGTGACGCCGTTCACCACTAATTAGAAACTTTTTTTATCCAGCCCTAATCAGGCCACTGGCTTCTGTAGTACCGAGATGTACCAGTTTCCACAAATTGCTTCGGATAGAGAGTCTCGTTGAGTTTGTGCTGATCTGTGGATGTGGGTTTTAATTTGAAGGCTCTGGTTTCTCGTGGCTATTTTTGAACGCCTACAACAGTCGCTGTTTGTTTTTCTTTTGTTCCGTACGTGGAACGTCGCCGATAGCGTGCTGTTTACGTTATTCAGAAGAAGCTATGCGTTGCGTTCTCCTCTATGTGTATTTTTAGAGTTTCGTGATAATACTGTATCTACATGACATTCTGGTCAGCAAACACATTTCAGATGATTTAAATTTGTGATGTGTGAATACTGACTTGAAGGGGAATTTAAAGGGTTCCGCACAAGTAAGGCGGTTCAGAGGATATAAATATCAGTGGGTATCAAAAGCTGTGTAAAAAAGATGCGGATTTTTTATGCAATTCACAATTAGGGCTACTTGAATTGCTCCCACATAATCTATAGACTCACAACAGTTTCATATATATATAATTTAATGTTATACATATAATTATATTTCAAAAAAATGACACAAAGGATGGGTTACGTTATGTGCTGTTCACTTATAAATATACGAAAGGATAACCACGTGCCCTGTCGACTGAACTGCAGTGACATGGTTTCTGTTTTTGGCTCAAGTCAAACACAATTCGATATAATATTACGTTTCTGCAACACAATCTGTTGAGGATTTAAATAATTACTATGAGAAGTAATAATTAAACTTCTCGGCATAGCGAAAGGGTCATAAATACATAAATGAACCATCACATCAGTATCTACTCATGTATAGATATTTATAACCATTCACGTCTGTTGAAAGTGCAGGAAAACGTTTATTTTATAATTCACTTTCCCTTCTTTATATTTACAGCAAAAGTACATCAGATTGCTTTTAAAACTTACACAAAACCGAAACTTTTTTATCTTATATACATTGTTGACTTTGCACATTTTAAAATACACATTAGAAATTTTGAACAAAATGGCTCTTCGAAATAGACACCCAAAAATGACTCACAGAATACTCGTGTACTAACAAAGATGAATGTAAGGCATATTGTGAAGTAAAAAATGTAAGACTCGAGAGCACTCTACATGGAAATGTGTTTTCTTTTTTGGAGCTTGAGGATGAAGCTGTCAGAAAGAAAAGGACATCTGGAGATGTGGATGTTATATGAGAGTGAAAACCAAGAGGAGGCATGACAGATCCTTCTGTCTCACACAATGATGCACTTCACACAGGAAATGTCCCGACAGACGTGCTGAAAGCAGATACTATGATTCCTCTGTAAAACACGTTTTCAACAGCAACATCGCTGTGAAACACTGATATGAACGTCTTTGATAACTTGACGCACACAGATTCTGTACAGTTCCACTTTTTCCTTCCATGACAGAAAATATGGGGGAGGACAAATGGAGGTTGGTAAATATAGTAAACTTAAATGTGTTACAAATATATATGCCATTGTAATCTTTTATCATAACTTGCTACACCCTCTGACACTCCTTCTTATTCTAATGTCACCAAGCTTTCTTATCTTTAGGCCACACCCTTCCCATCATTGAAAGACCACTTTATCCCATCCAACAAACTCATGAATAAAACTAAATGTATTCTTTATGTATTTTTTAAATGCAATTAAAACACTTTAATTTGTTTAACTAATATATTATTTGTATATCTAATTGTCAAATATTTTAAAATATTTTTTAGAACTATTCATAGATTAAAACAAATTAAATATATTAAGTGTATTCATATATTTAACAATACATTTTAGGGCTATTTTTTTCTAAATCTTAACTGAAGTCGTAGCTGGAAAACGGTAATTCTTCAGAAATTAATCTTCTTCCCAATCCTCCTGGAAGTCCTGGATATCCTGGACTATCTGCACATCCGGGTCTTTTTTAAATGTTAAAGCTTCTTCATGAGTGTGGTAGGTGCCTTTCTGATGGGCCATGTACCGGAGAATCACTATCGCCAACAGCAAAATCACCACGATGACCGCTACAACTGAGACTCCTAGTGAAAAGAACAGCCACAATCAAATGAGATAATATAACATATTTATTTAGATATATACTAATTTAGGGATACTCATCAAATTAACGTTCGGCATGAATTATGAATAGAACGCTTGGGGAAATGATGTGTGCATGTGGAAAAAAGTGGCAGTTGCCATGAGTTTGCTAAGATGTAGCTAAGGAGTTGCTAGGGTGTCCTGGGTGGTTGTTAGGGGGTTACAGGTCCAAATCAAATGTACTCCCCAACAAATTGATTCTATTTATGCCTTCACAGCAAGTTTAGAAGTGCATTAGTGCAGTTTTTTGCACTAATGGACTACTTTCATAACTGCATTAACTCATCTACTGCACTGTAGCTTCAATAACTGCACTAACTCACCTACTGCACTGTAACTCATCTATTGCATTACTGCATCTATCGAATACCTAACTGCATCTACTCATCTATTGCACTATAACTTCAATAACTGCATTAACTCATCTACTGCACTGTAACCTTAATAACCGCATTAACGCATCTACTGCATTGTAACTTCAATAACTGCACTAACTCATCTACTGCACTGTAACTGTATATCTGCATATACAGTTACATGTATGCACTGTACATGTATGCACTGTAACTTTAATAGCTAATGTCTGTAACTAATGCACACTTAAGTCACTTGCACTATTGTATAGTCTATATTGTTATCTGTTCATTACCTCCTGTACATTAATGTTCACAGTATATAACCCTCTGTATATATTGTTCATAGTACATACCGACTGTCATATTTTCATAGTACATGCCCATTGTAAAGTATTTTCATAGTACATGCCCATTGTAAAGTATTTTCCTAATATTGTATTCTGTATTTATTCACACTGTATATCCTGCACTTGCTAATTGCACTTCTGGTTAGACCTAAACTACATTTCGTTACACTGTACTTGTATATGTGTAATGACAATAAAGTTGAATCTAATCTAATCTTTTTTATTTGCTTGTTTCTTAAGCTCACTTCTAAAAGTCACATGTGAACTTGTTTATATTTAGTGATACCAACTAATTAAATATCGTTTTTCACTTTGTTCTTTGATAAATGTGATCTTACGTGTAAATGATGTGACTAAATGTATCACGTTTACAGTTGTGTGAGAACTACTGTATGTTAGATATGATTGCGGTCTTACCCAACAGAGCAGCATCCATCAATTCAAAGATGTCTTGAACCACATCTGAAACATAAGCAAACAACATTCAGATATGTAATTTTGTTGAATCGACACTGATTGATTTTTTACAGGCTCAAGAAGCGTCTCGCTTTTCTACAGGACGTGTGAAATCACGCCGTACTTGAAAACTATCCCAGCGCTGTATTTTTAGTGACAGAGCACATGTTGGCGAGGAAGGATCGTGAAGAGGATAATTTAGGCGATGAGTGATGAAGAAGTTGCGTGGAGTGGAGAGCAGATGTTTGCACTTGGTATTAAATAGACACATTTGCGTTCATTGCGGGGCTTTCTCTTTTAAAGAGTTAAATTCTCTAAATGATAAATATAATTTACTCTCGTCATTCCAAATCTGTTACTTTCTTTTTTTTAATGAGGGAGAAGACAGATTTTAGGGAAAAATTGTGTATTATCGAGATAAAAAAGTGAGTGAATATGAAAAAACTTGTAGAAATGAAAATTTAAAAGATGTGTTGAGAAATGTCTCTGTGGTTTTGTGTCCATACAATGAAATCAATGGGAGCCAATTTTGCTGTGTTACCTTAATTCTTCAAAACAGAAGAAAGAAAGTCATACACGTTTGACATGACTCGTGGGTAAATAAATGTGACCCTGGACAACAAAAGCAGTCTTATGGGTCAATTTTTATAATTTCATAATTTGAAAGCTGAATAATTAAGCTTCTATTGATGTATAAGTTTTAACGATATGATCATATCTGGCGGAGATACACCCGTTTAAAACTCTGGAATCTGAGGTTGCAAAATCATCAAAATATTGAGAAAATTGCCTTTGAAGTTGTTAATAAGAGGCCCTGTTACAGGCCATCCACTCACAAAAATAAAGTTTTGATATATTTAGCATAGGGAATTTACCAAATATCTTCGTGGAACATGATCTTTACTTAATATCCTAATGATTATGGGCATAAAAGAAAAATCGATAATTTTCACCAATACAATGTATTTTTGACTTTAACTAAAAATATTCCTGTAGAACGATTCAAAGTAGGGAAGGAAGGAGTCGGGAACCGGAAGACATTTTAAACATTTAATAAATGAATATAACAGCCGGCGGCCCCTCACGGACGACCGCCGGCTAACAAACAACAAAAGCATAACAGCCGGCGGCCCCTCACGGACGACCGCCGGCGAATAACAACAGTAAAACATAAGAACAACAAATACAAACATGTTCGGGCCCGGTCCTCTCTCTTCGACGGTCCGGTCGCTTGTTCCTTTCATATGCTCCCAATCTCCTACGTGATGCGAGGCCGGTGCGCGCACCACTGGCGCTAATTAAAAATTACTTACCGGCCTCGAACCACGGTCTCGCCCCGTCTACTCTACTACAATTCCCATGCTACTTACGACTGGTTTCGTGATCCAGGGTCACAAATGATGAATGAATCGTATTGAATTTTGGGGTGAACTATCCCTTTAATTTCTCAGTTATCCGAATGATGGCAGTCACATTCATTTTACTTGATTCCATCATCACTTGTGCCAACTTTTATTCGAATTTCATTAGGAACAAAGTACTTAACTGAAACACAACTGAGAAGTCAATTAAATCTCCCGAATGATTGTAGAACAACCTGAAAGACCTCAGCTGTGTTGTGTTATTATGTGTGACGTGATCTCGGTGTGTGTGTGTGTTTGTACAGCTCCTCAATGCTTCATTACCTTCTACATCTATGTGTTAGCCTATCATTACAGCATCATTAATCAGAGCTTAAAATGCACTGCCCACTCCAAGCCATTAAAGAGCAAGAGTCAATAACATAGAGCGAGAAGAAAAAAGAGAGCCCCGGAGAGGAAATCACGGTAATGAAGCACCTGGAACTAAAGGAGAGAAAATTGAGCGAGAGGGGTCTGCCTTACAAAAACTAGAGAGTTCCCTACGTAGGCAGCATTTTGAAGGATATTTGAAAAAAGGTGCAGAGCACGATTGTGCTGCCTTTTAAGATACACTTTAGAAAATTAAGGATCCTTAAAGTTGTTTTTGTCAAGCATAAGGAACCTTAAACAAGTTCTCTAGGAGTTGTCAAATAGTGTACTTGCGGTAACATTAAAAGCGGTTTTATCAACAATATATTGTATGTCATTGCTATACATTCTAAAAACAGTATAAAATGTGTATTAAAACATTATTCATAATGCTTAGAGGAAAGTCGAAATATTTAGAAATAACGTTTCTATAACATTATTTATAACATTAATTATTACATTCTTAAAACACATGGGAAAGAAATAGTTATTTTGATATGGACTTCTTAAGGAAACCTACATGTTGTCTCTACAAAACCTTTTTACCGGTTTTATTTTTAAGACTGTACCTTCTTTTGGCAAACACTTGTTTGTGTGATGACAGCTTTGGGTGGGTGATGCCTACCTAGGCAGTAGGCTAGCTTTTGGACCTGAGCCCGTGTGGGTGTTCTTCATATTCCTCTCTCTATCTTCATGTTTCATCACTTGATTTTTTTTCATTTCGGTTCTATTTAGCATCTCCCCCCACACGCCACTACCCACAATTCAAAGCCTCATTAAATCTCTCGTCAGCGGCTCAACATTACATCAGTCACTGCCTCATTTACACACGTCCATCTGTTTGATACACACACACACTCGATGCATGACAAACCCGGCAGATCGCTTCTCTTCCTTTGCTGTTCACCGTTCCGTAAATTAGTTAACACTCAGCTGTGTTCTGTCGGCTAGGTTACATTATCTATGCATGCAGTAGTAGGAATTTATAAAATGATGCTTGTTCTTACCGCCCATGTGGTCCTCCGTGATGACTGTGTGGTCGCTGACTGAAAAAAAAAACATTTATAAAAATATTGTTTTAATTATTTTATTCATGAAGCCTTTAACGTGTGTAGTATAAATATATTTTATAAGTTTGAGTAAACTTTTCTCTCAAAACGATTAATTCTCAATTCCCAGCGAGCATTTCCTTCTTTTAAAAATACAGTAAAAAACGGCAAAATGTTGGCAGCTTGTGCTCCTGAAAAAACATTAAATAACATGTTTTGTAAAGTAGAATTTCATGTTTTTAATGTTATTTTAAACCAGACTCATGAATTTGCTATTTATTTATATTTCCTTATAATCGCTTACTGAAGGTGTATGTGTGCAAGAGTCCAGAAACGTATTTAATAGATTTTTGCCAAAAGATAAATGTTTTACTTCCGTGTCACCAAAACTTCCCCCAACAACAAAACTTTGCCCCCTAGCTTATATTTTGCCAGTGCACACATACTTCAAACAAACACACTATAAAAACCTCAAATCCACCATGAATTAAAATCAAGGCAACGAGATTCGCACAACAAACATGTCTTCCTTGATTGTCGACTTAAACGTTGTTTTCAAAATCTCTCTGTGATGCAGAGTGACAAATAGGGCCCCAATTGATCCGCGTACTTCCCCTACAGAGTCGAGACCCTTCAGACTGTCAGTCGCTCCATCACTGTTACCCTACCCACCTGCCCCATATTCAGCACAAGTAAACAATAAGACAAACAAACACCAGGTGCAGATTCACTCCCGGGGTTCCTCGAGGGGCCCGGCTCTTAAAATCGGCCCTAATCTGTGGCCAATTTGTCGAAATAACGGCTTTTGTTTGTCAGGCCCGAACAGTCTCTTAAAGACAGGCATGCTGATAGACAGCTCGCATGGGTCCTGATGAAGACTCTCTGATGGATTACTGCTAAATTAAAGGAGGCGAGAGGCGGCTGTTTGGACGGACGGCGGACGGTTTTCTCTGATTGTGAAGGGTGGGATGGATTTTGGAGTGGTTCACAACAAAAAACAAGGTATTTTTGTCTTGTTTTCCAATACAGATCTCTAAAAAAAGTCAGGATACATATTCATGAGAAGAAAAATTAAAGATCGAATAAAAATTATTAAAATGATGCAATTGTATGCTTATAAGAAGCGAAAATATCTGCCAATGAGGTAAAAAAAAAATATTTTCTTTTCTTTCATTTTGTTTTATTATGTTATATTTAATATCATTCATTTTTATTAACTTTTTTCCATTTTATTTGAGCAATGTGAGGAAAACTCTCCTGTTTTAAAATATCTTTCACAATTGATCTGATGGTTGATCACTCACTTTGAATCAAATGATTAATACACAACTTATGACTTTAAACATCTTGTTCACGAGCTAAACAAAAGCTAGCACTCCAACAACGTCTTCCTATTAAAGAAAACTATACTGTACAGATTCTTTTTGGAAAACTCCACAAGCTTAGACCTCGAGCACATGACCTCACTCTAAACTTGTGTTTTATGCCGCTGATGCTACAGTAGGTTTTGTTTTCCGCCGGCTTGGTTTTAATGGTGCATCAATTTAAAATGACCCAACTTTTACAGAATTCGACTTTCCTCGCTGAAATCAGTTGCATCCGATTTTAGCGGGTTTGTTGTATTATTGATGAATTTTGCGGTTACCGTGGAATGATTTTTAAGCCATTTCTGGTTATTCCATTTCTTACATAAGAGTTGAAATGGAAAGACGAGAAAAACATATTTCTTATTTATAAAGTGAAGTAGGAATTGATAGATGTAAGAAACGAGGATGACAGCGCCCGTGCGTTGAGCAGTCGTGAAAGCGGCATGTTTGTTAAAAATATCACGAGAGAGGGCTGCTGACCCATTTGGGGTCTGAACCCGCAGGGGGAGGCCAATTTTTGGGTTTGTTGTCTAATGCACTTTAAAGACTTTTTTGGAGGCCTCTTATGATTTTATGTGGGCTAAAAGCCAATTATTTGTATTAGCAAGAAATGAATTCACTTGTTGCTATTTCCAAGGATAGTTACAACAAAACACAGTATTTAAGTCATTATATCATTGTAAACAACGAATTTACAGTCATGGTAAAGTTTCATAAAACCAATTAATTGATGTAATTGCAAACGGTTCAAGGTGAGCATGAATTGAAAGTTTTTTTATTGTTTTAATGCAACGAGAGCTGCTTTAATATGAAGATCGTTGACTCAAGGAGATACTTATCCTAAAAATGATGTCATCATTTACTCACCCACATTGATCCAACCGGTATACATTTCTTTGCTTTGCTGAAAACACAGGAAGAAATTTTGAAAAATGTCAGATCTCACCCACCATTTACTGCCATAATATAAATAATTGTCAACGTGGTTGAGATTTGACAATATTACAGATATCTTTCTGAGTGTTCAGCTTGACAAAGAAATGTATACAGGTTTGGAACAATCGGAAGGTGAGTAAATGATGACAGAATTTTCATTTTCTGGTGAAGTGTCCCTTTAAGTCAATGAGCTCAGAACTGAAATGCATCATGCAAAGTCAGTGATGTAAGCCGTGATCTCTGGCACCCCGGGTTGAAGCCGCCTGTTATTGCCGTCCAGAGTAATGAAAGTAAACAATCACCCATGAAGAGCACCAATGAATTTTAATGAATATGAAAGTGTGACTCAGAGCGACTGCGTGCATGAGTGTATGTGTGTGTGTCTGTGTCCTCCATTATAAAGAACCGTTTGTTCTTTTAAATCAGTCAAATTCCAGCATGTTTGGCTGTTGAATACGTACTGTAAGAATCACGTATATTAATAGGATAAAAGGGTCTGCTAAATGGCTCAATGAAATTTAAGAAAAAAGTATATTTAAGCCATACAGTATTATATACGTAAGTGCTCTTTTAATAAAGCATATACATCATTCCATATGAAAAATAGTAGTTGATCTCTGAAGTCCTTTTTTCTGGAAAACTAAATAAGTGCATTCTTTAAAAATAAAGTACTTTATGACTTCAAACATATACAGTATAATGTCAGTCTCAAAACTGTGTATTTCAACCATCAGGAGGCTTATCAACTTCCATTGTAGAAACAAAACCATAAAGGTGCATTTTGTTTATTTTGTAACTAAGTGAGAAATAGTTTGTGATAATGTCATTTAAATTGCTTTTATTATGAAAGGGAATTTTGGTACAGCGGGATACTGTATGCATTTTTAATCAAACATGGATGAAAAATGAACCCGCGTGTGGTAATTGTGAGGTCTTTACCGAAAGTCACTGCTTTAATTTAAAGCATATTAACGCAAACTTACTCCCACTGTCTCGCCTGACGACGAGAGCGAGAACTGAAATCGAGCCGCGAGCTCGAGCCATAAGTTCATCACCCTGGAAGTAGTTTGTACCCCTCTGTTCTGCTCATAGAAATCTCACCTAATAGTTTCTCGCTCTCAGACGCACGCGGAGAGATATACACTTGAGATAAATCAAAATGACAAGATGATTGGTTGGGGAAAAAAGCTAAAAGAGCCGTTAATATTTTCCTTGGAGGAACGAAAGGCTTTTTTTCCACACCGGCGCACACGAAGAGACAGCTAGGCAAACATACGTCGAGCCACTCGCTCGGAAAATATACAGCGAGGCCGCGGTTGGACGTTTCTGTCAGAGCTTGACTGGAAGAGCATGATGCTAACAACGGCAAGGTCACGGGTTCGGTTCCCAGAGAAAGCACATGACTTTTGAATGTACATCTTCAAACCACTGCACTGTAAGTTTGTAATCTAAAAGCATCTTTAAGATTTGTGCAGTGATGTCAGTTGATAGCACGGTAGAAATGTTCAAAACTTTTCACGTCAAATGTTTTAAACAATGAAACACACGTTTTTTTACTGGAAAAAAAATATTTCCATCATTTCATTGTACAATCTGTCCTAAAGGCTAATTAAATACCCCAAAAAAACTTAAATACTTAATTTCTGAAAGAATATCCACCATCTATCTATACATCCTTGTTGCCAAGTAACTGGTACTGTACCTGGTTTATCAAGCGACAACAGCAGGGGCTTAGAAGCTGTTACATCCTACAAGTGTGGAGGGTAGGTGCGATGTTTCTTTAGCAGGTTCAGTTCAAATGTGCGGCCACACCGCAGGTTTCTCTAAGAAAGTTTGAAAATTTAATGGAAATCACGTCTGGTCATTTATCTCTTTGGTTCTTTACCAAAGAGATAAATGAGATACAAAGAAAAGATGCGCTGACTTAGATGTACAAAGTATTAAGATGTTTGAAAAATTACAGATTGAAATCACCTTCATGAACTATGAAAAGTGCTTTTTTAGTGCGGAATCTTAATTTAGCAATAGTTCAGAAACCTGCACAAAGGAAATCAGTTTTGTGGCAGAATGCAAAGCCATGAGATATGTTAGCATACTGCTTCAAATTCTACAGAAACAAAATGCTAATTTAAAGGGATCTTTCAGAGGCAAAACAAAATTTCCCCATGTATTACACACCCTCAAGGCATCCTGACTGAATAAGACTTTCTTCTGCAGTTTATAATACCCCATATCATTTTTCTTCCAAGCGGTAGAATAGCAGTGAATAGGAGGCAATTTTTAGAAGCTCCAAAAAGTGCATCCATCGATCAAATAACTGCTTGACACGGCTCCGTTGTCTCAGCAAAGGTCTTTTGAAGCGAATCTATGCGTTAGATTAAGAGAAATACCCAGCGCTATTAAAGATAATGTCTAACTTCCGTTATCCCTCGGCTGTGCATGAACTATGCTGACAAAAGCTCTCGTACAGAGGAGATGGTATCCTATTGGAACAAAACGACGCGCCATGTTTTTTTGTCGGAAAAACAAGCCTCAGGTTCACATGCAGCCGAGGAATAATGCAAAAGAAACATTAACATTGATAGCGCTCTCAAAATGGATATTTCCTTGAACAAACTCATCGATTGGCTTCAGAAGGCCAGTGTTAAGACCACAGAGCCGTGTCGAGCAGTTCTTTGAAATATGCAACTGAAATATCCATTTAACGTTTTCTTCAGATGACCAGCAAACCGACTTAACTAAATATGCAGTATAAGCTGGTGCAAATTGTGACTATTTCCCTCAATGCTTCAATGTTAACACCAAATGTTGACGAATTGTTATACCAAACTGTACATAAAATGCAGATACGATTTTTTATCATCAAACTGTCCCATGTTCACTTTAACATTTAAAGTCACGTTCAACAGTACGTTTGTTAGAAATGGTTAGCCTCATCTACAGGGACTACAGGGACCTCATCTACAGGGACTACGTTGTGAATTGTACAAAAACAGACAATTAAAAAAGCATTATTTGTAGCCCCACCCCTGACTCTTACGTCACTGGCGCAAAAGCAAGTCGTACAAAAATGTCTGAATGAGATCGTACGAATTCCTACGAGCCACATTATAAAATAGTTTCATTTTGCCGTGAGATTGTGTCGGAAAAACGTCATATCGAAGCCCCCTCTTTTCCCCCACCCCTAAACGCAACATCACTATGGCGAAAGCAAATTGACTAAAACGTATAAATGAGATCGTTCAAATTCATACGAATTAGACACCTCGTAAAATAGTTGAAATGATAGTTGAAATGTTGCATAATGCATTCTGTTTCTCATATTAATTAAAATAAAAAGTAGATAGCATACATTAAATAGTAACCAGTAAAATTTTATTTATTTTTCCAAACATAGCGTTTTATTTAAAAATGATCTATTTATTCCCATCACTGTATGAGTCATACAGAAATATGACCTTAGCTAAAAGAGTACACACCTTCACTCCTGAGATTTTAACATCCGGTTAAAAAAACTCACATAAAAAGTCCCTTTGCACCCACGACATCACCAGAACACAACAGTTCACTTAACTGAGCTGTAAAACCAGGACGTGGCCCAGTGCTTTTCAGCACAGAAGATAATGTCCTCAGAATGACATGTTCCACATTGACTCCTTGAGCTTCCTCCGTTAGCTGATGTCAAAAAAGCCATCAAATATTACAATGTAACATTTCTCCGTCAGCACCGTCGATATGACTCAACAGATGAGCTATGGAGGAAATGACTGGTAGATTGTGAATCATTGAATCTTATCAGACAACCTGCAGTGCTTGGTTTTGATCAACAGAGCTAAGATGTTCACTAGGACATAATTGAACGCAGTTCTGGCATCAGCACATCACGGCCGAGATCCAGGTAAGTCGTGGATTGTAAGGATAAACAGACATGGCTGCTCTAAATCAAAAATAATTGTGACTAAAAGGTCAATTTGAGAAAATACCAGTGAATATCTTTTACTCATTCACCCTCAGCTGGATTTTAACTTTGTGCTTTCCTGTGCAAAACTCAATGATACAATATTTAGGTGAAGCCGAAGCAGTGCTTTGAGGTTGCTAATGTGATCTGGGTGGTTGTTAGGGTGCTGGTTAACATTTTAATTTTGTTTAAAATTATTCAAGAAGTGTTCACACAGGATATGCAAGCTAAACTAAGATTTAAAACTTCAAAAAGTACACACAAAAAAAGTTGTGAAATTATTAATAATTAATTAATTATTTTTTCATATATTAATTTTTTTAAATAAATTTATTTTCTTTTAATGATTATTTCTGTAAATAATTATTTTACGTTTAGAAGTTGTATATTTTTATTTTTATGACAGTAATATTTTATTAAAATTAAGGTAAATAAATCTGATTTTTTGGTTTTTGAGACCATTGGTCAACACACCAAATTCCCGCCTTTCATTGGATTTGTGGGAAATCATGTTCACTGTTTAAACTGATAACAATTTAACGTAACCTCATTGTTAAATATTTTTTTATTAAATTGAATTGACATTTGAAATGAATCTCAAATGAGTGAACACAACGTGTTTTCAGCCCAAGAGTTACTTTAACACAATAAGTTTCGGTTGGATTTCTCACGTTCACAACTACTAAAGCGCAGCTAACTGCACTGTGTTTTGACATGTTTCAATTCTAAACGACAATTAAAGCGAGCTGGTGAAAGTTTCAGCATAATGAGATCAGCCGACTCCAGCACTGAGAGATTTCATCTTCTATTCTGAGTTCATCTAAGTGAATGTGTGGTATCCCATGATTCCTCGGGGCTCAATGCAGCTAATAAAATCTGAAAAAAGCGACTTCCTTGTGACTTCAGATGAATCAAGAGGAAGCTGATCTGAGCTAGAAACTGCAAACAGAAGACTTGGGTAGCAAACGTGTCTTGTGTCTGAAGACGAGAACAGTGCGCTTCTTAAAAAGAATACAAGCTTATCATACAAGGCATGGCCTGATTTAGATAGAACATTCTCTTTCTTCTTGCATTTTATTTATTTATCTGAACCATCATATCCCAGCTGTCACAGTGGCGTGTCGAGGCATCTCATTGGCTCTCCGAGGCCCGATACAGTGGCAATACGAGTCTTAGTGGGACAAAGAGCTTTTACTGGCAAAACACACTCACATATACACAAACACGGGCGCTACTTCTGAGGCATGAAGCTTCTTCATCTTACAGATGTTCTCCTTGTTCTCATTAACTCTGGTATGATCTTGAAGAAAGCAAGAGGGAAAAGAAAGGGCCGGACGTAGACAGAGGGTCACGAGGACGTACACGGCACCCGATTTGGGACGATTATTTCAGAAGCAGTTCAATTAATAATAAGACACAATGAGTTCATTCAGAAATGAGAAAATCTGAAAAGAAAGGGTTGGCGTGTCCGCTTTTACACCTCAAAGGGACCTCAAATTATAAACTGGAGTAGCACCAATGTAAAAGTGACCCTAAACGGGCCCAAAGGGACCGCATTGAAGTGACAGAAATTAAATAATTATATATGAATACTATAAATCTATAAATCTACTTTGATTCAAAGAGACCACCTTAAATGATTCAAAGTGATGTCATACAGGAGCAATAATACAAATGCTGATACAAAGTTACTAGTTTCAACAAAAGCTAGACCACTATCGGTTGGGAGAAAGAGAGAGGGTTATTTTCGCCCCCCTTGCGTATACATTTGGGCGGTCTTTGTCCAATCATACCAAGAACTGACGTAGATTTGTGGGGGTGTGCTTACACAAGGCATTTCAGGCAGGTCTTGGTGAGCATTTGCTTTTACATAGAATGTATCTTTTGTTTCCGATGCTTACATTTTTGCACTTATATGTCTAATACATGCATGGGCTACTTATAACATATCAAAGACATGGACCATATGACCCCTTTAAAAACGACTAAAATATCCTAATTTAACTAAGGCCTAGTCCTGCTTTAAACTAATCCCTGTCCGGGAAACCCCCCATAATGATTTAAATGACTTCCTTAAATGATAAAATGACTACCATCCATCCATCAAAGTTACCAACTTAAATGATTCAAAGTGACCTTAAGTGATTAATGTAACCGCTTTATTAGATTCAAAGTGACTACCTTAAATGATTCAAAAGTGACCACCGTAAATAATTAAATGTGACCAACTTAAATGCAAATGTATTATTATTATATAACAAATTACATTACATGATGCTCAACCGATCAATAATTGAATGCATAATAAAATAAGGCACATATGTATTCCCTTTCTCGTTATTCTACATATAGGCTTTAAATGACATCTAATGATTAGAGGTGAAACCACAGAATCAAAGGCCTGATGATGATTAATCGTCATCGACTGACTCAGTCTGTTCAGACTGTCAAAACCTCCCAAGCAGATAAGAAAACTGCGAGATGTCTCGACATTCGCGCACACGCAAACCAGGACGTGCCGTGACAGGATTGAATCACCATTTCCACTTTCTGTTGCATACGCACGCTGGTGATCAAAGGATCGATGCTTTGATTCATCTTTCGATTGGTCTTTGTCACATTTGCCGCGACAGTGGCGTTATAAAGAGAAATACAAGATAGAGAGCAGAAAGGGTTTCAGGTGGGTTTGCATATTTGAGATTTTGTTGTCAGAGTTTACCAGTCAGAAAAAACGGAAAAGTATGTCAAGTAAATGAACACCAGACTAATATTTGACAGTTTTGAAGACCCATGAGATCAAAAGAAATTCCGTTTTTGGCTTTTAGTAGAAATGGGTTGGTCTTAGAGATATCTTTTGTCCATTCAGAGAGTGTTTAGAAGTCTTAAAGGTACAGTAGCGCCACAATGGAGCCATTGATTTCCTGTAGTCGTAAAATAATCAATTTATTTTTATGCCAATCCAACTAAACTACCTATACAGAGCAATATCGGGAACTTATCTCTCTGTGTAGGTTGGTTTCCAGTGGCGTGTTGGTGATCTCCTGAGATCAGCCATGTGCATTTCGGCGGAGGGGGAGATGAAATTACTTTCCTGCAAAAACTACTTTCTGGAAAAATAGAAATCTTGGGCACTGATAAGGCGGCTCGTAAAAATGGCCTCCGCACATCCACTCTGAGGAAGAAGAAAATTAATTTTCAAGGAATGGGAAGAATGGACGATGTTCCTCAGAAAGTGTTGAAAGCATGTTTTTATAGAGCTACAGAAACACAACGTTAACAGTTTTCGGGAAAATCGACCTGAAATATGAATGATTTAAGGAGTCTCTTAATATTCTCAAGACATTGTCACGAACTGTAATTTATTCATTCGTGTTCATGGTCAAGAATTTCCCTCTTTTTCGTGTAACCCAGCACGACTTTCAATCAAACTTATGTTATAAATGGGATCTTACATATGCACTGTATTTATCAACGCAATCTGATGGGAATTCATACCTATTTTACAAGGAGGCTTATTCGTGTCAATTCCTTTTTTCCACTTATGGTCTCATTCGTTCGTTTTGTTATTACTTTGTCCCTGTGACATAAGGTTAAGGGGCGGGGTTAGGGTAGCCATTAAGCCTTGCTCTGCTACCCCGTAAAACTCCAAAATAGCCTTTGCGGCTGTGATTTTAGGTTTGGGTCGGGGTAAGGTGTTGGTTAACCACCTCCTAAAATATTAACGACTTCTTTTGATATCAGGCGTGTTGAAAGTCGTGCTGAGAGTCACAAAGTCGAGTCCATGGACACGAATCAATAGATTCCAAATTTCGTGCCTATGCCACAAACTGCTTTGAGACTGGGTTTGAATATCATGTTGACATAGAAGAAAACATCAAGGTTTAAAACATTTCGCATTAAGAACAACTTTTAAGTACTGCATCATACTCAAAAACAAAAGATGTGACATTTCTCTGTCACTTAATGCAGTACATATCAATATATGAATGTGTTTGCATTTAATGAGCTGCAGATTTTGATAAACATTTAAATAGCTTAAGTCGTAATACAAAGGAAACTATTTTATCTTGATTACTTCGCATTTTGAAAAGAAAAGAGTAGTAGCCAAGCACAACAACCTGTGTCCAACCGTCATTCTCAAGCATGTTCCATGTACCAATTCCATATTCTTTTCTGCCCTAGTTTGAAACAGACCAATTAAGATAGACAATTCAGGAAGAAAAAGTTACTCTAGAAATAAATTGGAAGCTAAAGGTGAAGAACATCTTAATTCCTGTGTGCTTGTGAGAAAACATGATTTTCATTAGATGTTAATGCCATGGTGGGTGGGCGAAACAATGCTGTAATTGCACCTTCCATTATAAGATAATGAGACAATTTCTTTTTCCTATTCATTTTCAATTAAGAATTTCATTTGTGGGATTTTTAGTCTCTCCAGATGAGAAGTCATTTTATAATGTACCTCTATAAACCAATAAAGAAAGCAACTTTCAAATTTACTTTACACACAAAGATATCTCAAAGATGAATTGCAATGTGAACTTCAATGCTATTAGCAAATAAAAAAACTACTACTAAGAATAATAAGAAAAAGACTATTGTTTTTAATTCTATTATTGTTGTTATTATTCATATTTTTATATAGTTTATATAATAGTATAATTATTATATCATTAAAATAAATAAATCAATAAACAAACAACAACAACAAAACAAAAACTGTAATATAATAACGATACTACTACTACTACTAATAATAATAATTCTTATTATTACACTAATAGTATTAGTATTAGTTGTAGAAGTAGTAGCAGCAGTAATCATATTATTAGAGGTGTTATTGTTTTTTGTCAATAAAATTAGTCAATTCTATAATATATATATATTAAATATAAATATTTGTTATTATTAATATTATTATTGTTAATATTGGGATGGTTATTATACTTAAAATAAATAAATACATTTGTAATTATTGTTGTTATTATTATTACTATTATAATTATTTCTATCATTAGCCTCTCTAATATCCAAGAGTAAAAGAACCATACATTATTTCTCTTTATTTCTTTAAAATGCCGATCTTATACCCTCCTGCTTAAAAATGCACTGCACAGTCAAGCCAATAATTACTTCCAACACTCCTGTCTGCTTACATCCCAGACTGCATCGGAAACATGCCACTATTCCTGTGTCTACTTTATCAGTGATGGGGGAGTACAACAGTGCAGTGGAATTCTGGGTAGAGGCTTATTTGCACACCTATTATTTTAAGCACAGAAGGGATGTGAGGGGTAATGGACTTTAGATTCTAAAAAAGTGGACAAACGCATATATCCATGTGTCCATAATACATGTGGCATATGTGCTTACTGATTTATAAAAATGTCGAAAGGAAATTTTCTGTTTATGTTGTTCAACTGAAGCCAAACATCCAGGCAAAAGAGTGCGTGCTAATTTTAAAAATAATGATACAATGAGAAAACTATCTCATGCCACCACAATCAAGTTTAGTTCATTTATTTTAAATAAAATATACAGGTTATACCTTATAAATGTGCGTTTGTTAACATTACTGAACTAAATTTGTTAATCTGAACTAACACTGAACAATACTTTCACAGCATTTATTCATCTTAGTTCACGTTAATTTTAGCATTTGATAAGATTTGGTAAACAAACGTTGTATCTGTTAACATTTGTTAATGCACTTAATTGTATTTACTGAATAAAAATGAATAAATGCTAAAAACCTAATGTTATTACAAACGTATTGTAAATTCTTATGTCAGTTCAGATGTGACCTGAAGACTTTGGTTGCATGAAAGTGCACAAGAGTCATGCAAACAGCTTTTACGTGTGAAAACGTGATTGCAAAGACACATTTCGGAAGGCATACAGCTCAGCGTCAGTGACTTTCTGAGCGTCCATGATAAAGTGACACTCCCTCTTAATCTGAAGCCACAGTGTGTGTGTGTACGTGTCACACACAGACACACGCACACACACAATTGTAGTTCAATGGGGTCTTGTAGCCTGTTACTTGTTTCCAGTGGCCCCTGAGTAATACAAAACGCACACACCAAATCTTTTCTGAAAAATATACACGTTCGGTCATATTTAAGCTTTTATGCTATTATTTTTCCATGTAGGCGTGCACACGCATGAACACTCATGTTCAAACGCTGTGGATGTCATTTGCAATCACACTGAACAACCCGTCCGCCAGACAATTGTTTTCAACCCGTACAACTATAGATATACAAAATATATACATGTCCGGTTCTTGTTCTCTATTTCACACAATAAAGCGTGTGAGTGTAAGCAATGCAAAGGTGCAGATGCTAAAACTCACAATCTGATTCTTTCCCATTTCACTCCTTTTTTGCAATAAAGTGAATTCTCACGTCTAATGCATTTGGTTCGCTTTCAACAAACGTGTGAAACGTTCTGCCGTGTCCTTTTTGTATATTTCAAGTTTCTATTTAAAGGTAGAGACTTTACATTCACTCCGGGGCTTTATATATTTTTCCATTCCGTGCTTTTTAATAGAAAATTGGGGAATCTACCGTTTTTGCTTGATATCCCTGTTAGATCAAACTAGGTAAAGGTTGACTATTGGATTATGTTGACTAGATCGGACACGATATATATGTGTTCATTAAAGGGTTACCGTGATAAAATGACGTTAGCCTTTTTATCGTAATATATGCTGAACTGTGTTCTTTGGGAAATAAATAGTTCTGTCACTCAAATTCATCTTTAATTTGGTTTATTTTGTGTTTAGTCTCTTAATGAATCACACTGAAAATAAATATGTTAGGAGGAAGAGAGACAGTTTGAAACCTTAATGACTCTAAACGAAAAATTTAAATGGTTGCTGAATAATTTGTGATATTACGGTATGTGTAAAATGAACACAATATTTGCTGGTGTGAGCCGGTTCAATATGTTTGAATAGATCACTCGTCTAGTAAGTTGAAACCACAACCACAGAAAAATACCACATTCACATTGGAGACCCTAGAGACGGCAACCATGGAAACCAGGATGAGCCGATTTGACATCTATCCCACAATTCCCTGTCCACTCTGCATGTGAGTTAAGAGCTCTCCTCTTAAGGGTTTACCCCATCAGGTGACTTCAAAAACATAAGTGGTTTACCTGCACTCGGCCGGGAAGTGAAAACTGGAACTTCGTTAAGATCTAAAGGGCAACCAAAATAAACAGAAGTGCACAATTAACCATAAATCTCCACAGATGCTTTAAACATTACTTGAAGATGAAATGCATTTCTAAAGAGATAATTGTGAAACGTGGGGAACATCAGATTGAAAACGTTTTGTTTTCGAGGAAAAAACGAGGCCAGCAGTCCAAAATGCTTTCAAATATGACGTCATCGTCCTTTAATAAGTATTCTCCCTCATTCTCTCTTTCTGTAAATGGTTGTAGGTATGGCAGGCCAATAATATAAAGCTTTCAAAACATTGCTCTCTCATCGGTGGTCTGTGTGCTGAAGTGGTGTGCAAAATTGTTTACAGAGAGACACTCTATAATGGCTTAAGTGAGGACCGTCACTGGAAGAAATGGCTTTTATTGCTCCGAGATCTTTCAGACAACAGCAAAATATACAGCCACTCAACTTTCCTGCCAGTCACTGCAAAGCTCAGACTTTCTCTAAAGAGTCGCTGTGCTCAATGTACGTTGTTTTGCATGAATAGCGAGATGACAGGTGCTGCATCAATGCGTTCTCCTTTGACAATGTCTCACGCTGTCAGTCGTGGATTTTATAGAGGTGCAGTCCCGAAAGAAACTGGATAAACATTATACAGTAAGACCTAAAACAGTATATTCTATATATGAAGAGCTCATTTCCAAAATGCAATAAACGCCAAATTTAAGTTTCAAGTTTAAAATCAGTTTGTCATGCCATTTTGCTATGTACTCAACCTTTTCACTGCTCCATCAATGTTTCATGCCAAATCGCTATATTTCCTTGTTTAAAATGTACTGCAAGACTCAGTTTCTTTCCAAAACGCTATAAGTCCCGAAGCTGTTTTTATCCTAAATCGATATGTCCTCTCGATCAATCAATTCGCTCGTTAGTGGTATTTGTATGTGTTTTTTCTAAATTATTTATTGTATGTGGTGGAAAATATTGAAACATGAAATTGAAAATTTTATTTTATTTTATAGTTTGTTATATTTTATTTGGCTGTTATTTCATGCATTTGCATTTATTTGATTTATATTCATTTATAGTATGAGTCCCTGATGTCATATGTTTCATGTTCTCTTGTTTGTTTGTTTTTAAAAAGAAATAAACCACTTTTTTTGGAAAAAAATGATGGATTTGTAGCGTTTTGAATTTATAATCGACAATTTGTTGTTTCATTTAACTATCATTGTTTAACATGTTCAGACAATTTTAACAGGATAAATTGAATATTAACAAAATGTATGGATCTAGGTAAAAAATGTAATTTTCATGAAAACTATTAAAATGGATTTATAGCGTTTTGGAAAAGAGCTCTTCATATGAACCATGTTTATCAACATCATGTTAATACTATACATATGATATAAGCCTCACAAACTTTCTGTCCATAGATTTCTACCTTTAATGTGATTCACTGGGTAAAAAATAGAAAATAAAATAAATTCAATGAAAGATGAATTATTTAGTGTTTAGAGTTTTATTGGTAAAAACCCTTAGATATCACGATGATATCATTCACCTATATTTGGTCGCGAGAACTGTATAATGAAAATCTGATTTGTGACAGTCCAGTTATATACAAATTTCTCTCTCTCTCGTTTCAACCTGGTTTTTTGTCATAGTCTTACTTCGCTTTGACTATTGTTCAGCTTGATTCGAGAAGGCTTTCTCTGAACGTGCCATTCTGCTCGCTCAAGGTTGGATTTTACCAAAGGCCCTCGTGTACGCATGCGATCCTTACACTTTTCAGAGGCGCAAAATCAAAGGGCAACCAGAAGAAAACATTACCAGCCTGGAATCACAAAAAAGGGAAACGCCGACTGCAAAGAAACATATGTGGTTATTCAGACCTAAGAGATGCACACTTACAGGTTTCATTAGGTGATATCCATACTGGAGGACTTGTAGCGTTTTCTAGATCTTTGTAGGAGATGTAGGAAGATACCTCCAGCGAAGGAGCTTGTGTCTCATTCGTCATGACTGAATTATATGTTTGTTGTCTGACAGCAAAAAATGAGACAAGAAAAGAAGATTAGACAAAGAGTACTTTTCTTATTGAAATTTGACTTTGACTGTGGCTTGTCTATGCATGAATATGATTAGGACTTAGGTTTGTTGTGATCAGAAAGTGATGAAAGATATCAGCCTGCGGACCTTTTGACTCTGGCTTCTGATTGGCCGTCACTTCTGATTGGGTCTCACAGCAAGCACCCCCCCAATTTTTGTAAATTTAATTGGTAATGAAACACAGACGACAACACAGACTTATCAGTTCAGAACACATTCAACTAAGAAGAAACTGAGTCAACTTGAGTAATTTTAAAGAATTCTTCTGTTTTTTTTTACAGATTTTACGAGTATACTGTAAAAAACTGAATTTGACTGCCCCAGCTGCCAAACAATTTCTGTTGTAAACAATATTTTTTACAGTTTATTTACAGAATATATAGAAAAAGACAGCTAATTTTCGAGAAAAAACGGGAAAGTAATTGATTATATTTTGTAATTTTACAGGAAAAAACGGCTATTTTACAATATACAGAAAAAGTTTTTTTTAATTCTTTTTCCAGTGTAGGATACAAACTATACAACAGCTAATAACAATTATATCTATGCATTTCGAGGAAGTTTTTATTTAAAGCAACTTTGTGCATTCAAGCCATACATTTTTCACATTCGCTAAAGCAATGCTCTACCAGCAGAAGTACAGCAACATTGCCTTTCTAGACACTTTCTGTGCAGCATGTAGGCGTCTCACCAACTTTTGTTACAGAATCCTTCTAAAAGGTCATGTGAGACAAAATACAGTACATGCACTACTCCGCTAATTAAAGCGCTGTGAATTTATTTCAAACTTTTCTCAGGGAACTCAAAAAATGACACCAAGGACTAGCAGTCTATGATGTGTCTTATTTGTCAAATCAAACGCGTCACCGATGACAGAATGAGACCGGCTATTAGTTACATTGCACGTGTCACCTCGACCCGAATCTAACGCGTCCTGCCTTAGTGAGAAGGCTGTGTGCCCTAACAAAGTCTAGTATGGTCCGACGCCAGAAAAAAACGACAATTTTCAGCCTCTTGCATATTGTAAATGACACAGCAGAAACTTACCAGACACAAGTTGTCTTGTGGAAGACCGCCTTGTTTTTGGGTGATGCCCACTGAAAGCAAGTTTTGCAAAGTTTGTGAAAGTTCTCACAAGTTTGACAGCGTTCGTGGCTGTAGGGCTGTGGGCTGAATGTGACTGCTTTTCTGCATGTACACTGACTCGTCTTCCAAAATGTGGGTTGTGAATTTGGTGTTCGTTGGATTATCTGAACATGTGTAGCCAATGGTTTATCAGGGTCCACCCTTTCAAGTTTAATGAGTTGCAGTTGCTTTCTGGAGCAGATATGACAAAGGTCTCCAGAGAGGACGACCCACACCCAAATACATGTGTTGGAGGAAGTTGAGGTTGTGATGCAATTGCCAGTAAATTCAACACAGATGTTAGTTTGGCCTTAACTTTGCTCGGTTAACATGCAGTCAAAATGTTTTTCCTCTTAAAAACTGATTGAAATTAACTACATGTGGCATAATATGTTTTTAAACTAGTTCTCAAGATTAATGATACAGAACAGTAATTTAGATGCAGTTTTTATTTTGTTATGCGGATTGATTTTCGCAGATAAATAACTTATAAAAACAGACTCTTATGTTAAAAGCAGAACGCTACTGTATGTACATTTTCCTAAACAGTACATTAACCAAAGACAAGTATTTTAAAGTCCCCAAAACTTCCCACATTTCCGTTAAGCAATGTCAATTTTAAACCCATCTGCATTCATCACCAAAATTCTTCCCTTTTCAATAACGCTCTTCTGAAACTTCAAAAAGCTCCAGATTCATGAATCAAATGTTCACACATCACTGCAAAGAACTGACGCTTTCAACCCAAGCATCATTGAATTCAGCTGCTCATCTTTTATAACTGTTCTGTTCCTCTCACAACACTTGACTGTAAAACTACAATATTTCCATTTCTCTCGAAAAGGACGCTTTATTCTACACGGCCGTGGAATAGAAATTCGGTCCTCACTCACCTATGAAGCAACACGTCTGATAGGAATTGATAGGCTCAGGAAATGGTGAGAAACTGTTAAATAGAACTTCATGTGGTTTAAAACCGGTTTATGGTTCTTTCTTGAGCACAAAAGCAGAAATTTTGAGAAATGTCTCGGTGGTTTGTGTCCATATAATGAAAGTCAATGGGGACTAAGGATGTTTGGTTAGCAACATTCTTCAAAATATCTTCATTTGTGTTCTGCAGAAGTAAGAAAGTCATGCAGGTTTGGAATGAAGTGAGGGTGAGTAAACGATGAATTATTTAAAAAAATTGTGCGTACTGTCCCTTTAAGATCTTCTTCACTGTCACTGTGTTTCTAGGAAATCAAACTGAGCTTCAGCCATCACCACATAATTATCATCTTCTGTTTTCTAAGTAAGGATCCAGCTTGTTTTACTCGAAGGCAAAAGTTGGTAAGAGACAGAAGCCGATAGGGAAGCCGGAATGGCTTTTTAATTACTGCCATTTTCTGCCCAAAAGTGAACTGATACTGGCTGTCAAGAGCCACAGATGCTGCGCGGAGAGGAGAGGTGCACAGCACCGAGACACCCCCCCCTTCCGCCGGCTACAGCTGGATCATACAGGCGAGGATATTAATTACTGTGAAAACACACTGACCGACCAGCCAGATTCGGTGTGAATGACCGAGAAGTAAACAATGATCGCGCCGACTCGTGTTATTTATGATTGTGTGGTTTTTGCTAATTGTGTTTTCAAACAAACATGTTTACTGAGAAATTAATTACCGTGGGTGTGCGTTTCTCTGTTAAATGTCATTGTTTCGATATGCAGGCACACGGCGTTCTGTTTGTCTGTAATGTCACTGTGGATGTCACGTGACCTGGTACTGTAGCGTTAAACATCTGCTGGTGTCAGCTTCTGTTTCCATCTACTTCCAGAAAAAGTAAAAGGTCGAAAATGAGAAAGCGTGTTTTCATACAGTACATCTTTTGAAATGTAAGATCCTGACGTGATTTGAAAATGTTGTGTCAAAAAAGAACATTTATATAAAGGGCCGCAAAATGTCTTGTTTTAACGTTGTTGACGTTTTGACAATGGAAGCTGAATCCATTCACGTAACTGCTTAGACCTCACAGCAAGTCCAAGGTCGCAAAAGTAATAATTGGCACAATATTGCATTTCAGATGATTAGTTATGACAACTTCAATGCTTGACTAACATTAAATAGACCTAAGATAATAATAATAATAAAATAAATGACCCCTTTAAAATAAGCCAGAACACTTGGCATTTAAATCTTACACACAAGCTGCACCAATTTGTAATGTATCCTCTGTAAATATCAAGATGAATAAAGGGTTTCATGCGTTTCGGGAAATGATAAAATGATTTGATAACTGTTAAATCAAAACTATCCATGCATGGCTGTTGTACTTTGAGTGTGTTAAAAAACATCAAATAATTTAGCAGATAATGGTCAGTAAGCGATATTTCACCAAGATATTAACTTTTTTCATAATTTTCTCACCCTCATGTAATTTTTTTGTGTAGATCACACAAGAAGATGCTTTGAAGAACGTTGATAACCAAACAACACTGACCTCCATTGACTTCCATTGTATGGACACAAAACCCACAGAGACATTTCGCAAAATATCCTCTTATGTGTTCTGGAGAAGAAAGAAACGTATACAGGGTTTGAACCACATGAAGGCGAATAAATGATGACAGAATTTTTATATTTGCATGAACTATACCTCTAGTTCTAGATATTGTTTGTTTCCTGAGGAGACGGACATAAATTGTATTTTGAATCTGAACCAAACATGCGTTTTTCTGCCACATTCCCTGAATAAATCAGAGTAAATTACCCACCACTTCTCAGTTAACCGAAGCATCCACTAAAAAAAATCTAATCTCGCCCGGACAGGAGTGTCCGTGATTGTGGTATATTGTTTTTTTCACCATGTTTCTCACGTATTCGACATTGACAGAAAACCATAACTGAAGCAAATTTTCCAGTAACACTCTTGGACATTCATTATGGTTGTACATGTTTTTGCCAGTTTTCCTAAAAAAGCTAAAACAAGTTCAAGTGCATGTCAGTGTGCCATTTGATTGCGAACAGTTTAGAACGACCATGTCGGTACAAGTGTCAAAAATTAACCATTGCTCAAATGTCCAGTATTTAATTTTGTCTAGGATCTATTGACAGAAATGCAATATAATATACATGACTATGTATTCAGGGGTGCATGAAGACTTTACGTAATGAAGCATTGTTTTTATTATCTTAGAATGAGCAATTTTCTATCTACATACACCGGGGTCCCCTTACATGGAATTTGCCATGTTGTTTCTACAGTAACCCTAAAGCACCCCATTACTACAGATGGTCAAATTTTATCAAACTGAGATATAAGAATATACAAATAAGAATATCCTAAACTTAAAGCCTTTAAAATAATCTCCATGCACATGGGACTGTTTAACATGGTGCTGTAAATGGACTTGCTGCGCCGGACCTAACGCAGTTGCTAACGTCGTTGAAGTGACGTAATCACCTCAGGGGTCATGATCGAGGGGGAAGAAATTCCTAAGGCTGCTGGCTTTTTATTTGCATGGTTTTATTTTTAACTTATCTAGTATTATATTTTGTTACACTTATTGATTACATACGCTTTTTAATAAAAAAAAATTCTGGAAATCATCTCGCAACTCCGTGAGGTCGCGACCCCAACTTTGGGAACCCCTGCACCAGAACACTCGGGCCAAAAACGGGAAATATGTCATGAAAATAGTCAAGTGGTCAAGCCACGCTTTGGACGCAGCCACACTCACGAATCACAGCGGGAGTCGTCCAGGTATTTCTCGCCTACTGTTTTTCAGATAATGAGGTTTGGGACATACTAACTTATACTTTTTCGCCTAATAAAAAGTGTGGAAGTAAGCGGTTTCGGACGCAGCCTGTGTGATGATCGGAGACGTGTGACGACATTGACAGAGGGGCGCGCCCCTAAATCTGTGTGCCCTACATACTGAAATGCCAACCTGAAGGAGCGAGAAAGAAGGAGATCAAGGTGGAAAAGAAAGTGACCACAAAAAAAAGAGTGATGTACAGGAAAAAGATTAAGTTAAAATCTCAATTGTTTCTTGAATGATATTAAATAGAGAGCAAACTGAGACATATGTGACCCATGATCATTAAACCAGTCTTAAGTAGCACGGGAACATTTTAAGTAAAAGACTAAAAAAATTATAGATTTTTCTTTTATGCCAAAAATCATTAGGATATTAAGTACAGATCCTTTTTCTTGAAGATATTTTGGGATTTTCTAGCCTTAAATATATAAAAACTTTATTTTTGTGAGTGGATGGTCTGCTATTGCCTCTGATTAACAACGTAAAAGGAAATTTTCTCAATATTTTGATTTTTTTGCACTCTTGTTTTAAACGGTTGTATCTCAGTCAGACATTGTCCTATTCTTTCACCTCATACATCAATAGAAATCATATTCATTCAGCTTTCATGTTATGTAAAAACGCCAATTTCGAAAAATTGACCCATAAGACTGGTCCAGGGTCACATATGTCTGTCTGTTTCTTTGTGTTTTCCTAAGAATTTCAGAAAGCGTGTAATGTTTGGAAATACGCTCAGTTGCTAAAGCTTGTGATCTCAATATGAACTCAAACATCTCATCTTCATCTCATATTCATATCTATCACATTCAGTTCTTCACATACAAAAGTGATCCGCAGGCACATCATTTTTAGTTTAATTCTCTCGATGTGTCAACAATGGTCTCATCTGTGTCCAATATGAGAACTTTTCATAAGTAATTTCTGCTAAAATTATTCAATAAAAAACAAACTTGGACCTCAAGTCCCTTGTGTGATTTCTGGGAGCAAAAGGTGCGTATCTGACCCACAGCACAACTGTAGCTGAAAAACAGAGATAATTCCAGTCCGAGCCAAACCGCAACCCACACGCGCGCCTCACGGTGCTTTCATTTCCGTTCAAATTCATTTCCCGTGTCCTCCGCCACCCACGGCCCCTTCACGCGACTCCTCGCCGCTCATTACCGCATCCTGAGCGGCCCGAATTTATGATAAAAAAGGACAATTACGAGAAAAACACAATTAGCAAACAAACAGCCAGCCAATTATCTCTCTCCCACACAGCGGGCGAAAACTCCACGACTGCGGGGTCAACCCGGAGGATTTCACAGATCCAAATGCGCCGATCGTCGCGTGGATGTTTAATTAAACGGAAGCTCGGGCTCGGCTGTGAACTGTGAAATTTAAACCAATCGTTGTTTTTAAACCTCCGTCGTTGTTCGGGGGATAAATATTTTTCTTTTGGAGATAAAAGGGATTGCGTGAGAGGGATTTAAAGGAAAAGAGCAAATTGCATGCAGGCTTCAACAAACATCCATGAAAAGAGAGAAAAAACACATGCTAATAAAACAGACTTCAAAAGTACCACAACAGAAAACAAAACTCTCCAGTAGGGGATGCTGTTGACATCTCTACAAACGGATGAATCCTCCAGGTTAACACAGACGTGTATCACCACACCCTTACCACTATTTCACTCTTTGTGGCTTTACAATCATTTTTTTTCTAACCACGAGGGCTCGTGTAATGACGGATGGTGTGTTTTATGGAGGATGCAGGAGGGAGCAAAGAAAGGAGAGGCAATGATGCTGCAGTTTTTAGCAGAAGGGATTCTAAGACACGCTCTTCTGTTTCTTGTTGTTCTGCCTCTCACGGCTCCTTCAGGAGCATCATTGTTACAGTAATAAATCTCTGTTACCGTCTCTGCTGACTGACTGACTTACTGTCTGTCCATTTCTATTTCTCTCTCTCTCCATCGCTCTTCTAAGAGGGAGAATCAACTCACAGATGTGCTCTTCTCGTCTCATGAAAACAACTCCTCATCTTACACTGTTTTAAACAGATAAGGCCACTGTCAGGATAGGGACACCATGTTTCATCATTTCATTCACATCTCCCCTCTCATTTAATTCCCTTCTTTTTTCAAAAACTTCTCAATCTCGCCTCTTCTTCTCTTATGTATCTCACATCTTCTCATTCTCATCTCTCATCTAACTCTCTTTTCATAAACTTCTCAAAATCACCTCTTCTTCTCTTTCTCTTCTGCATCTCATCTCTTCTCATTCGCATCTCACCTCTCCTCTCATCTAATTCTCTTTTCATAAACTTCTCAATCTCGCCTCTTCTTCTCTTTCTATTTTGCATCTTATCTCTTCTCAATCGCATCTCATCTCTCCTCTCCTCTCCTCTCCTGTCCTCTCATCTAATTCTCTTTTCATAAACTTCTCAATCTCGCCTCTTCTTCTCTTTCTCTTTTGCATCTCATCTCATTTCTTCTCTTTTCTTCTCTTTTCGATCACATCTCATCTCCCCTCTCATTTAATTCCCTTCTCTTCTCATAAACTTCTCAATCTCGCCTCGCCTCTTCTTCTCCTTCCTTTTCGCATCATTACCATCTCTTCTCATCTTCATTTCTTCCAGGATATTTAGGTCTTATCACTTCTATATGCCCTCTTTCTCTTCTCTCTCATTTGCTCTTTTCTTACCTTGTATACGAAATACTTTTCTAATGTCATTTTATTAAGCCTAATCTCTTACCATCTCATGCTCTTTCATCATCTCATCCCTTCGCTTCTCTGCTCATTTTCGTCTCATTCTCTCACTTAACCTTAAAGCTTCTCAGCTCATTGTTCTCTGGTTGTCTTATTTAGTCTCTTCTATCGCCTGTACACAGATGAGGCCACAATCAGAACACACCCACACATTTGTGTTCGAGAAAGTGAGAAGAGCAGGAGCTACCAAAGCAAAGTTCAGGAAACTATCCACGCCTGAGCCTTGCAGGGAATATAATGATATTCTCTATTGATCGATAGAAGAAGAACAAATGCTGGTATTTACAACGTTGACATTTCCAGCGCGCGCACTCCCTCTATAAATTCCAAACAAATATAAAGATGCATTTCTCACGGCACCTCCATCTGAATATCAAAGATTTGAAAAAAAGAACGAAAGATGAGTTTCTTTGATGGTTAACTGGAACGACATCAGAACATCTCCCTGAAGAACTTTTCCTCCGCCATTTTCTTTTCTCACAGATTTTTTAATCCAGAACTTTTGGTTAAAAATAAAGAGAAATCAGTAGCTGTTCAGAATGAACATCACTGGAACATTACAAAAACAATTCATAATTTTAGATGAGTTCTGTAAAATGTAAGTTTGACATCATTTGAATTTTACACAAGTAAAGATAAGTATGCAAAGTAACCTGCAATATATAATACAAACAGAGATGGTGATAGAGAGGCAAAAGTTAAGGATTGTATTTTCTATCTTAGAAAAGGTTCAAAATACATCTCAGGGTTTTCGGGATGAATGTAAAATAAGCAGCATTAGCGTCATGTATTGTGAACGTGATTCAGATGGAGTGAAAATGCTGCATACACTTATTACCTCCATGTCCTCCTGGGAACTTCTTACACTTGGAAGTCATAATAACACAAGTCATAATTACAAAATGAGTGCAAACGAAATTGTGCCATCAACATTAACCAAATTACAACCAATAGCAATAAGCCATGATGTACTAGACGCATCTGCATTAGTTGAGTCACATCTCAGATGACAGAAAAGAGATTTAACTGAGACCAAATAGCTTTTAATTATTCTGATTTTCTGATGTTTCTCATGAAGGAGCCTTCGGAAAATATGATATTTTGGTCTCGGTGACACAATGGTAAAATATAACAGTATGATATAATGAGAAACCTCAGCAGTGTGATACATCAAGGTAGCAATGGCAGGAGGGCTCTCGCATGGCAGAAGAATGAACAGATAAAGGGGATTCTCCTCCGTTTTATCTTTTGCTCCGTGTCTTATCTCCAAGCTGATCTTCCTGAAGTTCCTCCTCTCCTATTCTTGTTTTTGCCCTCCAGATTTCTCTCTCCGAACTGTCGGGGGGCTCTAATGAGCATAAGACAACTACAGCGCCTCTCAAACTGATCAGGGACCACCTGTAGAACCGACAGGGTTCTTAGCTTCATCCTTTGGCTCTTTCAATCTTGATTTCTCTTTTCAACACGGATGAGCCAATGGGAGAAAGGCAGTGAGCAGCAACGCCAGTCCAGAGGACGCTGCCCACATGAACCATCAGGGGGATTGAAAAAGGGGCAATGGAATGAATAAAAAAAATACAAACTGAGATGGATGAAAAGTCGTTGGTGTATTTGATAGATCCAGGCAGACGTTTTGAAAGGTTGCACGTCACGGGTTTCCCATTGGGAGTGAACACGCACTTGAAGATTTCATCCCTGCCAACATGACCAAATGGACATGACCAAAATAACTCGAAAGGGATAGTTCACCCAATGAAATTGAAGATTTTTTAAAACCTGTCACAAATATAACAAATGGGTAACTTTACTCTATTTTTAAACAATTATTTAATGCATTAGCTAACATGAACTAACAATGAAGAATACTTCTAAAGCATTTATGAATTTCACAAACTAACATTAACAAAGATTAATAAATGCTGAAAAACCAAATTGTCCATTGTAAGCTAACGTTAGCTAATGTATTCACTACTGTTAACAAATAGCACTTTGTTGTAAAGTAAATAAATACTATATATACATATACTACAAAAATACTACATTTACAATATTCACGTCTAATCTGTGTTTTGAATTTTGTGTGTCTGTGTGAGGGAACTTGCAACACACACGGTGTGCAACACACACCGAAATAAACAAACTAATGTTCATCAATTAAAATCACTTACGCTTAAACAATCAAAACACAAGGTAATTATCCTCTTGATACTGTGCCGAGTTATTCGGCAACAAAGACATATGGCTTCTTAATTAAAGACCCTTCCAATGACGGCGCAAGGCAGAAGCTCTTGACCCGAAGTCTTCTCTCTAAATTATCATTTCTTTTAATAACCACCATTCCGTTCTTCCTTTTAACTTTTCCATATTATGCAAACAAAGTGTACACACTCCCTCATCAAAGACTCTTGCCTTCCTACTATGTGGTATTCATGTCTCATGCGCTGCACTCGTATCTTCCCTGGTAATTTCAATGGATAAACTTTGTAAATGTCATTGTGTACTCTGAGCTGTGATATTTACAGCCTTTTTTTCTCACCATGAAAAGCAGGTGGCCCTATTTAGCTCACCAAAACAAACTTTGCACCTTTTTCTTTTCCACTATAGGGGGTTTTGACAAAACAACCTCTTAGACAAGTGCATTAGCCGCACACCGACTGGAGCTCTTACCTGCAATCATCATTCATCAAGTCGGAAATGGAAATCCCTCCCTAGAAAATCTCAACGACAGAGGAAGCACAACTGGGCTGTTTTCATGGAGCTCCATGAACCGGTCATCAGCGGGCGGTGTCACTTTCACTTATTTTTTTGCAGGATCTCTAGGAAACACATGCAGGAAAAATTTGTTATAAAATATTTTGCGTTTAGACAGTGAAGCCTATTTTAAGAGCATTCCCTGCTTAAAATAACTAGAAACCAAATAAAAACCACCACAGACATTATAATGGTTTCTATTAAAAAAAACACCATGATCCTTTTGCTTTTTACATGAAAATCTTTACAAAATACCTATTTGTAGTGTGTTTTTGGTCATTAATAGGATTATTTGCCAGATAACACCCCACCAATAGAGTCAATCACATACCAGTAGACACCATTATAGTTTCCATTAAAACCAATACAATTCCCATTATAACCATTAAATCCATTACAGTTTCTATCAAGTTTTGGGCAGGGTTCTATTTGTTTTTCTACTGGGTTATCCTTAACTTAACTGAACTAAACTCTTTTAATTTATTCATTAACACAAGATCAACACAAAATTGTTAATGTGTTAGAATTCCAATACAAAAAATATATAATAAAAAAATGTGAACGTACTAATATTTTTTTACACAATACCCTTTTTATTTAAGTTTTCTGCAATTTCGCCTATTATTTTAGGTGTTTCTTATTAGATTATAAGTCTTTAATACAGTGTTTTTGTATCATTTAACTCTGCTCTAATACAATTGTTTTCTTCAAAGGAGTCATATGACACGGTTAAAATTAATATCATCGTTTGTTTTTGATGTAATGCAGTGTGTATACACAATTTAAGGTAAAAAACGCTGTATTTTCAATATACCGTGCATGTGTGTATCTCCTCCTTGCCCCGCCTCTCTATAACGCAGATGTGTGCTATGATTTGCCAGTTAACCAGTGCGTAGTGATTGGTCGAAAACTGCAAGCGTGTGACGGAAAAGTAACGCCTCTTACCATATTTGGAACATCAGGTTCTGACTTGCATGTATATTTGTGCAGTTTTATTCAACTCATACCACGGACTGACGTAGATTTGTGGGGGTGTGATTACACAAGGCTTTTCAGGCAGGTCTGAGTGAGCATTTGCTTTTAGATAGAATCCATCTTTTGCACCGACGCTTTAATTTCTGCAATCTTACATGTCATATACATGAATGGGCAACTTATAACACACTAAAGACAGCAAACACTGATACTTGCGAGGGTAGATGTGTTTCAATGCAAAAAAAGATCTGATTTAAGAAATAAGAACATTTAAGAAATCAGATTTAAGAAATTCAAGAAAATGCTTAAAACGTGCAGCATTTTCTTCAAACAAATCCTTATGTATAATTTCTACCTTTTTTCTTCCTTATAGTGTGGTTAAACATGACCTCATTCTTGACAGGTATCATGAGACCTACCCCACTACCTTTTTCTGCCATCCCTGCTGTAGTTCTTGGGGATTTCATTTCTTTTTTTCGAGCAACTTTGAGGTGAGTGCAGACTAACCTTTAAGGCACGAGTTGTCAGATAACAAATGCAAACCTCTACCGTCGAGCAGGTACCGTGAGAAATGTTGCCTCACAGATGCAGTATCGACAGAGACTGAGAGGTCAGAGCGAGGTTGACAGTGGATTTATGAAGGCAGAAATAAACCTCCAGAACCTCCGGCTGCACCCTGGGGTCCACCTATCGACCCCCCTCCCATGGGAGGGCGTATCAGGGGTTAGATGAGGTGCCTTCCCTACTGACTGACAAGAGTGTCTGATGCTCAAGCGCTTTAGAGAGAAGGTGAAAGAGATAGAACCAGAGGGGGAGAGAGGATCAATGGAGTCAAGCGACAGCACTTTTCCGTCTCAAGCTTGCTGTGTTTGTGTTTTTCTTGCACAAAGGTGTGGTGTAAGTTTTTGTTTGTGGACATCTCCTCTAGGGAGTTTCAAGTCAACATTTAAGGAAACTACTTGCATTATTATAATGTCACGTAGCATCCAAAATATTGAGATGAATGTAAATGCTAATATAAATAATAATGTTTATTATTGTAATGCAAGCAATTCAGATTAATATGCGTAAATGCAGGTAAGGCCAAATTTGACTTCATGTTGACTTTAAACGTGTGCGTTTGTGAAAATGTGCTTTTTTAATACGTTCCCTGACCCCGCTTCGCTTCGGTCGACCTGCACGCTCCGTCATCTCGGCCGTGTTTGATGAGTCTGACCGCCATGAAACCCCCGGAGCGAAAAGGTCGCGGGATGATTTGGCAGAAATCTCCTTCATTGTCTCGCTGACAGGTGAATCGTTCATGTGAAGAGACAACAGAAACAAGGAGAATAAATGAAAGTTTTTATAACACTAAAAAAGTAGAAATTTCCTTTGTATCAACAAATAAAATTAAATAAATAAACAAAACAAAATAATTTTATATGCAATGTTGATTCAATGGGGGAAAAAAATATTATAGTAAGTTGTCCATGTTGCTGCCGTCGTTCGGAAAGCACGTATCTCCATCTTTCAATTTTTGCCATAGATTATTATTATCATAATTAAAATAAAAGTCCTCTAGACATTAAATCACACACAAATGATGGCAATAGCTACTTCGCCAGCGTGTTAAAATCTTTTCTGAAATCTTTTATAATCTGTGTGACTTTTGACATGTAGAAATCAATGACCTGACACCGGGTTTAATTAAACTGTTTGTACCGGCGTAGCACATCCACTCGCTTTCTGTTCACGGTAATCGCCTGCCATTCCCACAAAAGTCACAAGCACGTCAGCTGTATTTGGATCTATATCGATGTTATTGTGGTAAGTCGATTACTCGACGTAGTGAGGCAGATAAAGAAACAGGCTAAACCTCGTGAAAGGGGAATCGATATCTGTTTGTGACGAAGTGAAATCTTCACAAAACATGCTGAGCTATAAAAATGTGAGAGCTTCTATAGAAGACAACAACAACAATAAAAAACAAAAACAATACATGACTAAACAATGCAATATTCGTGACGGCGAAACAGAATTGTTTTTTCTGATTGGCATGCTAGTTGTTGATAAAACATGACTTCTATAATCAGTCGTCTTTTATTATTTTTATAAGACGAGGTGCACAAACCTTGAAAGGCCTTCTGATACGCGTGAAATTGGTTGATTTTGTTTTTTGTTTAAGTCTGAAGCAATTAATTTCTCGCTGTTCTTGAGGGAAAGTTATAGGAGAATACCCCCCACACACACACACGAGCTGTCCCTGAGACGCTGCCGTGAAGGAAACAAAAAAGCGAGAGGGAAGAGACATCTAAAAAGAAGTTGGGAACATTACATCCCGATGAAATGAAAAACATAAACAGGAATAAGAAACGGAGAGTTTCAATTCAATGCTCAATTCAAGTAATTACATGTAATTACATGTAATAATCTTAAAGGGATAGTGCACCTAAATAATAAAGTAAAGTAAAGTAAAGTAAAGTAACAAAAAACAAAAGAAAACTAAGATAAGTTAAGTTAAAAAAAATTCAATGCTCAATTCAAGTAATTCAATGTAATTACATGGAATAATCTTAAAGGGATAGTGCACCTTAAAAATAAAGTAAAGTAGAGTAAAGTTAAGTAAAATAACATAACAAAACACAAAAGAAAAGAAAACTAAGATAAGTTCAGTTAATTTTTTTCTTAATTAAAATAAAATATGAAATGAAATGAAAGAAAGAATGAAAGACAATTAAATTACAAAAAAGAATATAAAAATTTACATGCCATCTCAAAACATGCTTCAAATCTCAAACTAATGTCAAAGGTTACTACTTACTCACGAGTGTGTGTTTTGGTTGCACACATGGGCCAACTTTCACAAGGAATGATGATCGTTTAACACTCTTGTGTTTCCTCTCTACCTCCCTATCCTCGATAAGCGACGACAAGCAATTTGCTTCACGGAGACAATGAGAAATAGAGCAGAATATTATTATCTTCACACATGGGGGGTAGAGACAGCTTAGAAACACGGAGGTAAATATATACGGTGGAGTTTAAGGATCGCTGGTACCTCTACAAAAGACCTTGAGATCTAAGCTGCTCGGAGGAGGACAATACCGCTGGGAACCAGGTCAGGCGAACACTCCCTTTGAAAAAGAGCGAGTGGGATATACGAGGATCTCATGTTTGCAATAAAATCCTAGAACCTTTGATTTTTAAAGAATGTAGTATGTAGTGTGCATACTGTACAATATAAGCGTTCTTTAGTATGCAAGGAATGACTTACTACATTTGTCAGAACGTGCAGTATGCGAGTGGAGTGCATTATGTCAGAACAATATTCCACAACGCAATGTGTTTAGCATGACCATTATCATAATTAGATTATTTTGGGAATGTTAAATGAGACTAAAATGCAAAATAAATCTATATATGTATGAGTGGATAACCGGACACCGCTCGCTGAATTAAACATGCTACGTGGTGAAGTTATCCCTGTAGATGGTTGCGCCTTCGTGATGTTGAGGGTGTTCAAGTCTCAACTTTGTCTCCTGAAAAAAGAAACAAATTAAAAGATTATTTTGTATTTTCTATGGGTCCTTGAGAATTGTCCTATAAGGGACTAAGAAAAGTTGTCACGAAATGTAATTTCATATTACAAAATACTTTCAGAAACCCATATGAATGCTGGGGGAGTGTTGAGCACAGAAATACTACGTCATACGTCCAACACGCTTTCTGTTGACCACAACACGCATTTCTTGTTGACCGTGTCAAGCATGAGAAGCCAGCACATTCAACATTGTAAAGAAGTCAGAATGCATGAAACGTCTCCTTTAAAGAAATTTAAATGCTTGCGTTCATACTTAAAGCATTTTTTGTACTTTGATGCAGTTTTTTGTCAAACCTGAGTATAGTTTGTATATATTGTATACAGTTTTATATATTTATATATATTTTTTTATTTTCCATTAATCATAAACAAAAAAATATAGCTTTGAATATCACTGTAAAAGTGTTAAAAAATGGTAATATTCCCGCAGTGTCTGCGCCATGAAAACACTACATTTTTAACCGCATTTAAAAAATCTTTCAATATGTGAAAATCTGTAAATTACAGTGTTTTACAATGTACAGTAGTATATACTATACTGTGCAGTATGCAGAGTACACTAATATTCTATCCAAAACACTACGCACATTTCTCTCTTTCATTTTTCTTCTACTAACTCAGTTTTCATTGTTTATTTGCTACACAGAAGCTTTAACCGACCATCTCAGATTCTCTTCCTCCATACATCCTGTCTCAGCATCTATCCAGAGAGTATTACCAAACCGAAGGTCCTGGTTTCCAGCAGTGGCTTCTCAATGCAAACACATTTACCGTGAACTCCTCCACCACAGGTTTGATCAACACACAACAGTTTAAACAACCCTACAACAAAACACACAAACCGCCACCAACGCTTCCCGTTTAATAACAAAGCGGTTCGCAGTCCAACTCCTTCAAAGCGTTGTGTTTCCAAAACCTTTCCAGCGCAAAATCAGCAGTGAAAGGCAATATATTCTGATTTCCCAGGACACTAGGAGCTATTAGAAAGAAAAACAGACAAAGTTTTTATCATTTCAAGTCTTCCCGACGCATTCATCCTCATCTTCGGTTAAAAAATTCCCTTTGCTTCTTGTGTGTGCATATATATATATATATGTGGGTCTGCAACATTGTACATTTTTCCTATGCATGTTCGGTGTCTTAAAAAACCTTGACTTTATTTTATACCCCCAGAGGAAGAGTAAAGCTGTGAACTTCAAACTGCTAAACCTCTGCACAGCTCTGATGGGCTGCTTATCAAGAGCCAACAGTAGAAGACTGACAGTCTTTGCTGCCTTTGAGTGTGTGTGTGTGCATGTGCGTGCGTGTGTGTGTTGTATGCCGAGATATTTTCAGCAAAGAGGTGCCTCAGAGATTTCCAGCATTTCCTCACGGGGATCTACTCCAAATGATGAACGGAGAAGCATTGCTTTCCAAATCTCTTGAAGTTCCTCCCTGGAAAAATAAATTAATATAATAATTTAAGAAAACCTAATTTGTTTTCTTGTAGACAGGGAATAAAAATGAATACTTTCTGTCATCAAGATGCTTAATGAATGTTGGCTAATTTCAATTCTTTTAATAGGGAAAGTTCACCCAAAAATATCATTTATTTACCCTCACATCATTCAAAACCTGTACATGAATTTCCACAAATCATTCTTTTGAGAAATGTGTCAGCGGTTTTATGTTCATACAATGTGAGTCAATTACCAACATTCTTCAAAATATCTTCTTTTTTGTTCAACAGAAAAAAAAGTCGTACAGGTTTGAAATGACATGAGGATGTGTTATAGATTTTATATTTGGGTGAACTGTCCTTAAATGTTTTGAACAATATTCATCCTGCACTGAAATAAACAACTAGTAAGATTTACAAAAATTTGAAAAAATAAGCAAACTAACACACAAAAATAAGTAAATATTTTCCAGTGTGGATTTGGATCAAATATCTAAACATCATCATAGATAAATTAAAATATAGTATAAAATCTGAAAAAATGCAGCTTAAATAGGTTAAGTTTATGATTGAAACATAAAAACAATTGAAAATGATGAAAAAAACCTTTTTGGTATAAAATAAGGTTTTTCTTTTAGTTACTTTGTAACCAAAAGGTCATTCGAGACAAAAGCATCTGCTATATGAATAAATTCAAATTTAAACCATTTCCAAGAATGTGTAGTGTCTAACAAATAAATTAAAACATTTTTGGTTAAAGTTGTTTAAAAGTAAAAGTTACGTTTTCATTTTATGTTAACTACACACATCCACACATTCCCAAAGAGGTGAATACCAAGAGAAAAAATGTTATCCATCACCATCAGAAGTCGTTCTGCAATTCAGCCAAAGATAAAGAAGAGCTGTCAATCATCCAGCCCAACCAATCAGATCTCTCTAATTAAAGTCTAATCATTTACTTCCTGCAACTGCTCTTTCTC
The DNA here is from genome assembly GCA_008369825.1 of Triplophysa tibetana. NCBI lineage: Eukaryota > Metazoa > Chordata > Actinopteri > Cypriniformes > Nemacheilidae > Triplophysa > Triplophysa tibetana. Next base: position 9,017,647 of record CM017906.1, read on the forward strand.
ACTCATCTTTTCTTCGTATCCAACTCATTCTCAGAATTCATCGCTACGAGCTATTTGTGAGTTTAAACCCGAATTAACATTTTGAGCATCAATTAGCATAGCAGCAGTTCTGCAGCCTCCAGCTATGTTTTTTGTTCACAACCCACGCCTAACAAATACAACTGACAGTTTTAGACGAAACAAACTGTCAACAACGACTCCATCACACTATGGATCAATAAGATGATATGAATTATTGTCCTACATGTCTTCCTCGTGATTTGTTGCGAATGAAAGAGGCTCCCATAACTCGATTTTGGGTAATTTACTCTGCGCTCCGAGAGCAGATTAGCCAATAGATATTCAGTCTTGCTAATCTATTTAGTGCAATCAAATTTATTTTGCTTTTACGGCAATCTGGACCTCAGGCTAACAGTAAAAATCAACAACAGTTGCACATTAGTAAGAAACACACCTAAATCATGTTAAATATGATAAAAAGCAAATCATTAAGTATTATGAAATTGAAAAATAATCTAGTTTTATCTTTCATTACAAACGCTCTACTTGTTACCAGGGGGTCTTGAACTGGCTGGTTAAGAACAGTTGCATTCATTCGCTGTGAAGCATTTTTGTCAACATCTGTTGTATCTTAAATGTGCTAAATAAATAAACGTTGTTGTTGTTAACACAGTGGTAGAGGCCTACTGATTAATATCATAACACCATCTTAAAGGTGCAGTGATTGAAATGTAGTGGTATCGAGCTGTAAGGTTGTGAATTGCAACCAACCGCTCACTATGAAAAAAAGCACTATGTTGGCTGACACATTTAAGTTGTTTTTTTATTTGACTAATGAGATACCACGTTTACGAAATGCGCCCTGCAGAGCAATTTTTCCAGAAACGACATGGCGAATTCCATGTAAGGTGTGTGTAGATAGAAATAGCTCATTCTATGATAATAAACACATACCCCTTCATTATGTTAGGTATTTAAACGTTACTTCATCCAAAGATCTCCACAACAAGAACATTTGTTAAAGATCAAGAATAGGATTTGCAAAAGGGGCTGATCAGAGGGTCGATCTTCACTAGATCCTTCTGAAGGACCAGCGGCTCCAGCTGGGTCTCCATTGGCAGCTGGTAATCTCATTGGCCGAACCGTCTCCAGTCTAATCGGTTTCTTTGTCTCTCTCTTACCCGACATGTTGATTTCTTAGGCGACTTACAGTATCTGGTGGTGGCGAACCGCTCTATATATCAGTGTCAGTGAACTTGTTTTATCATTCCTTCCCAGCATCCTTCTGGTTCCTATCTTTATCATATCTTCCCGCTAATTCTTGTGTTGGGGGAAACCCTGTAGTATGAAACCGCATTTAGCTCATTTAGCTGCTGGTTCAACTATACAGGGTTCTATGGTAAGACGTTCGTCTCTGTGTTATAAAACCAATATGTAACAGGACTCTTGCCGTTCCTCTCCCTTCCCTGATGCCTACGAAAGGTTAAACCCTGTTAATGACTGCGTGGTGCCAATGGGAGACTGCGGGATTGTGGGTAAAGGTCAGGGCTGCATGCAAGCGGCGCATAATAAATGCTGTGTCTCGGAGGTAAATGTTACATTCTCTATCACACACACCCGCATGCAGACGCTTTCACAAACACTCGATACATATTTCAGGCATCGGCGTTCGGCTTTCAAAAGCATCTTTTGACCAATCGCCGGTGGGAAATTAATAAATAAGCGGTTGCATGGTAGTGCGCTCGGGCCCGCAGGGAGTGACCTTCTGTCCACCTGCGGGATTTCGAAGTAAACCTCGGAGATGATCATGACAGGGACACATCGTAAGCGAAACCGAGCGACACTAACCATGATTCTTGAACTAATTGCTAATTCAGCTCTTCCCAATGAAACGTTATACGGGGTTATAAAACCGTCCTGAGCAGCTTTGTTTTAAACGGCAGGTGACTTGTTAAAACGCTCTCTATTTCCAGATTTTCAACTTGTTTGGATTATACGTGTGAACCATGAAATCACTTCCCATAAACATCCGGCGCACCGTGAGGGAGGCTGTGATGTTTGATGACGGTTTAACGTGGAGGAAGAGAAACGTGATGAGAGAAACCACCTGCCAGGTTCACAGCTGGAAAGATGCATGCTGGGATTGCTAAACTGGGAAACGCAGAGACCATGTGGTTCATCCGTTCTATGAATCACTCGATAATCACTGAAATATTTAAAAAACAAGCCTCTCTTCCACACGGATCTTGAGCGTGATTCTGCAATATTCAACAAATACTTGAATATTATTACAAAAACAGCAAAAACTTTTCCGAATATAGTCAGCTCACAGGAAGCACATTGAACAAAATCTAAATTGGCGTCTTGTGAGCTGAAATGATGTGTTGTGCTCTGACAACCGCTGTGAAAGGCGTGGTAATGGCACGCTAACCGCAGCTAATGCTAAAGAACATTACAGCATGAAGTGATGGACAGATGGGCATCTCAAACTGTTCCACCTCTGTGTCATTGTGTCTGATAATAAATCAAGCTGTTTGAAAGAGCATTTGATGGCGTGAAGCTCGGCTGGAATTAGTCATATGAGGCCAAGGGATCAATACCATCTCTTTGAATCAGTTTGATGGGCAACAAATCCTCCCCACAACCCCCAACCAAACCGTGCAACCTCGAAGGTTGTTATCCTCAAGTCACCATTTAGATTAAAACGGGGGAAAAAAGATGCACCAAGGACGAGATGGATAGCACATATACGATACCTCAAACTGAGAAGACAACGACTGCGCAAGTCAGAGATCTCAGAGGAACTTTATTAAGAGCTCCAAAGCTGTAAAAGAGAAACCACTGTAACTTAACGGGACAGTTCACCCAAAAATGAAAATTCTGTTTTGATTCACTCAGAGTTGTTACAAATTTGTATAAATATCTTTGTTCTGATCAACACAGAGAAAGATATTTGGAAGAATGCTTGTAACAGTTCTTGGCTGCCATTGACTTCCACAGTGGGACAATTTTGGCTCATAATTTCTTTGTTCTGTTGAATACAAAAGAAGATATTTTGAAGAATGTAGGGAAGCAAACTGGGACTATTGACTACAATTTTCATTTTTACTACTTTGGTAGTCAATGGTGGCCATAAACTGTTTAGTCATAAGCATTCTTCCAAATACCTCACACGGTGTTCATCAGAACAAAGAAATGTGTACAGAGAAATCAAGGGTGCGTAGATGATAAGAGAATTTTCATTTTAGACTGAACTGTCCCTTTAAGTCACCTCAAAACACATGAAATGACGCTGCTGATGTTTTTCTACACCTACATTCATACAATCAAATCAGAAAGAAGGCAATTCCCCAGAGGCCGAATAAGCACCTCTCTCAGCCCAAACACCAGGCTAAAATGTGATGACCTGGAAGCGTTGGATTTCACAGGGATTTGTATCGCTGCGAGCTTGCATTAAAGATGCCCTTCATACAGCTGTTTCTGGCAAAAGGAGCCGTCATGCAGATTTTTCTGCAAGCGGCTTCGAGCAGACAAACAAGAGCTGCTGCGCGCTGTGTGAAAAATTCTCTGTGGAGGGAAACGGCCGCGAAGCTGCAAGGGTGGTAGAAATCAAAGTCGTTTTTAAACGACTTGAACAGGACCGCTTCTGTCTGTGGGTGCGCGGCTGGCATTGAGAAAAGAGAGTTTATAGTTCGAGAACTGGCGTGCCTCTGAGATCTCATTGGTTTTTATTACCTTAGGGGCTAAAGGCCTGTCTATATTACCGGCTGCGGCGAACGTATTGCGAGGCTGAATAGATTGAGCGCCGCATTTTTCCGGCTCAAGGATCGTTCAAAGTGAACGTGCCATTGCAAGGATATCTATACTTTGGTGTGTACTTTTACTTTGTCAATTCAGCTAACTGTAAGACTTCACTCAATAGTAACCTTAAAGGGAGATTTCAAAAGAAGATATTTTGAGAAATGTCTCAGTGGTTTTGTTTCCAAGTCAATGGGGGGTCAATGTTGTATTGTCACCAACATTCTTCAAAATATCTTCTTTTGTGCTCTGCAGAAGAAAAAAAGTTATTTTAAAGTTAGTAGGTTTAAAATGACATCAGGGTGAATAAATGATGAAGCACAAAGCAAATATAATGTATTGAAATACAGACGTGGGATATATTTCGAGGTGATGCTGATCAAATGTATAGCCTGAATGTACCAAATGCATTAATGACATTAATTTCCTTAGATATTATACTGCTAAAATTATTCTCTAGCCTGTGCGGCCTTGGTGACATCAGCAGAAAAAATATGTTTCAGAGGCGGAGACCATGCTTTGGCGAAAGCAGACATGTTTTCTTTTGAATATCATACACTTATGAATCAAGCACTTTGAAACCAAGGACAGTTAGTACGCAGTTAAATAGGGTCATTAATTTGAGACTTCAGTCGTCTTTTAAAGCAATTCCATATGGTCGTGGTATCATTAATATGATGGACCGAAAAAATGACAGAGATGAACAGTTTCAGAATCGACTGAACAGCGGATGACAGTTTTGGCAGACAAAAGAGCTGCTGCAATAAGACGTCATACTTAACCGTGTTTATTTGTTTAAGTGTTTCAAGGTATTCTGTCTCTGCTGGTGCACTTGAGATGTTTATTCATCTGAGAAACTGGATGATCTGCAGATGTTGGTCATGAGAAAGTCAGTCAACTTTTTCGACTCTTTTATCTTTTGCCTACCTCAAGCCATTAAAAACGCAATTTAAATTCAAACTTCTCAAGCACCGAGAGTAAAGATCAATACGAACGTTCCTGAATGTGTTTCAAACACAGCCTTCATTCTTATCAAAACAAATGTAATCTTTCAACTATAAATAAACGGGCCGCAGGGCATTTTGAAGGGATATTTCGTCTCTCGCATTGTCAGGTTTACGAGAGCTAAAGGCATATAGGTTGAGTTGCGTTTAATTGATCAAAGCATCATAGATTTCCAACGTGGGCCCTGACAGCCAACAAACAAACTTGAATCAATGCAGAGAGAGTTAGAGACAGAAGGCTGGCATAAGAATGAAGGAGTATAATAGACAGATTACATGCTCACCACTCCCCTCATCCAATGGATTCGACCGAGCGACGTCGTTCCTGAAAGTTTAAAAAAGAAATTGCGGATAAAAGAAAACATCTCGCTTTCTTTCACAAACTCACTGCTTGAGAGAAAAATCCTTAAATGCGTTCTCGTCTGTATCGAGCAATTCAAGCTGATAAAGCTGTTGGGTTGAGATGAAGAGATTAGACAGACACAGAAACAGCTATGGAACTTGTACTTGTGTGATAAGACATGCAACCATTGATCTTTAAAGCACTTTAAATTGTTTATACAACTATATAAACACAACATAACTACTAAATACACAATAAATATTACCTGCATACTGTTTTTAATAGGAACGTTCTAGCCAAAATTATTGTATGACTTCTTGAATAAACACACATACTTGTGTGCTGAATGAAAATGAAACAAATTTCAAATAAAAAAATATGGTTATACAGTTTAATCCTGTTTTCTGAAAGAAAATGTAAGTAAATTATTATCAAATTCTTTTATTGACCTTTTAAAACAATTCTGTTTATTAATTAAAGTTAAAATTAAAATTATTTTATTAAATTAAATAACTATTTTATCCTGTTTTCTGAATAAAAACAGAAATTATTATAAACCTATTTTACTATATGTTTTTTATGCTTTTTAAAATATATATTTTTATTACAATTTAAGCAGTTTTCATTCAGGAATGAAAACATTTCTTCTTTTTCATAAAAACATGCAAAAATATTTACCTGTGGGGTAAGAAAAATAAACTTGACTTAAGTTTGAGCTCCTTACTAAATACTACTTCAAAAGTTATTTTTTGTCTATTTTTAACTTTTTTTAAAAGTGCTGAAATAGTGGGATTGTAACAACAAGTCCTTTTAAGCAAATCTGAATGGGTCAATTTCCTTCTTAAGGAGATGTTTTCTGATTTTTAAACTTTTCCTGACTTTAGAAGTTTTAGACATTTGTACTGCAAAACAAGACTGAGAAATAGTATTATTAAATACTAATACTAAAAAATACTAGTAACAAATAAATAAGAACTGTATAGTAACAGTCAAAGGTACATTATGTGCTACTTTTACATCTCTTCTGTGTAGTCTAGCTTTAAGTTTGTACGTATTGTACTTTCAAAACCAGACAAATACAAGAAGACTTTAAATTGTGTTTCATACTTTCCAAAAACGGTTCACTGAAACTTTGCCATAAAGTTTAGGCTTCCCATACAAAAAGATGGAGAAAGCGAATGCTTGCATCACCTCGCAATCGATTTTTCCAATTTTATATTGCAGTAATAGAAAAAAGCTCTCAGGAGGGAATTTATCAAAGAGGGCAGATTATAAAAAAACATTATTCTCCCCTTTAATTTCCTCGCAGAATAGCCGTGAACCATAAACTAAAGTGATTTTTGTGGGACGGAGCGTTTCAGCTCTCTTTAATATTTGATTAGCCGCTAATAACGAATGCGGGAGGTAAACAAGAAAACGTTGGTCAGCTCAATGCCACTGGTTATCTAAACATCTATTGATTCCCCTGAGGAAAATTATAGATCAGCTGTATTACGGTGGGTGGAAGTAGGACGAGGTTTTCCCATCAGAGAACTTGAACGTCAGAGGTTCCATTCCAGGAAACTTTTTAGAAAGCCTGACACCAGTGGCGTATCCAGGGTGGCACGGGTGGCCGCTGCCACCCTGAAAATTAGCTTTGCCACCTCAGTTGCCACCCCAACGCTGACCTTACAGTCACGACTTGGGTCCTAATGCAATGTACAAAAATAGTTTGATTAGGTTGATGGCGAGCACTATTTTCGCTCTTTTTTGCTAATATTCTGTGGAGAATTGAGTGGCGGTATAGCTGCAGCGGAGTCTAAAGAAAAACATGTTTCTCCAGAGGCACATCAAATATACCAAAGCAATAGTAACATTAAAACCTGTTTACTGTTACATTGAAAGCTTGTGGGCCAGCGGACTGTGGTTGATCTGTGATCCGTATGGAATGCGCCCCACTGATGCATGTGACCCGTGGGTTAACTGCAAAATTTAACTGTCGTAGAGTGAAAGACAGTTCTAAATGAGATCTCTTACCTTCTCTCTTTCCCGGCAAGTTCAGCATGAATGCGCATTCTCGCATATAGCCAATTTTTTTATTTAAATCACTGCGCAAGGCAAAGTCTAAAGTTAAGTTAAGTACCTTAATTTAAAGTACCAGAGTTGTGTTAAAGCTGTTATCCGCTAATTTCAACATACAAATGATGCCAAAAAGTGTCTGTACTAGCTGTCCAAGATTAAACTGCGGCCACTTCCACGTCAATGCACGTTACTAAAGCGTCCCAGAAGCGCGCTAAAGATACACACCTAGTAGCCTATATTTTTGACAGACTATGAGTCCAAACCGCATCAGTTTTATGTAAAAAAAAGTTCCTATGCAGATTTCCTTTCATATTTCACACCACAAATCCCTGACATAAGATCCATAAATGGACGACGAGAGGTTCATCCTGGCACAAAACCATGATCATTTTGTGGTAAATAGATCCGAAGAAAATCCGAACCAGACTTTAAGAGGGATCAATAATTAGGAATGTATAATATTCCTAATCCTGACAATGCAACTGCAAAAATTAAGATTTTTATGTTAAGTTTGCCACCGCTCAATGTTCTCTTGTCCCCCCTTTGCCACCCCATGTAAAAAATCCTGGACACGCACGAACACAAAGGATCGGCCGCTGCGCCTGACAGAACGAATTAGGCGAAGAAATTAAAATACAGCTAACGTAATTGTGGCTAATATAGTCTAAACCAGGTAACCTATAACAGCTTTTACAATCTTTATTGACTGACTGCCGGAGAAATGCGTTCGGCTAATTTTCGTAAGGTTGTCAGATGCTGTTGGCCGACAACGTATGAAATTCCCCGTTGGGTCGTGTTATTGCTTTTAATTGGCTAATTCATTTACGCTAATTCACTTACAACACCGTGGTATTCTGTAAAGTCTGCACACATTTACGGCATTACACACACACACAGAGCTGAGTCGAGGCCTATGTGAGTCTCTTGAGCGACTCTCCTGAGGGCGTTTTTACCCAAGAGTTAATTATACGTGCGATCGTGAGCTGTATGTTAAACAGCTCTCGACGGGCTCATCTCGGGTGAGTGTTTGGTTGTATTGGCAATCTATCTGAAACGCTGTACATTTCAAATCAATAAGCAACAGTAGACTCGCAAGCGGCCACCCCATCGTGTCGAAGCGAATGTCCTGTAAATAACTATTGAGAGTCGCCTGTGTGTCAAAACTGTCATCTTAGTTTTGCATTTTGCTGTTGTGAAGAATCAATACCGCAAACCACGAGGGAACTATTGCAGCAATCCTCTTGTTAACAGAAGCCACTGTATTGCAAGCTTATGAGCTCTAATGTAAGTATACATCAACGTCGTAATTTCTATTTTATGACGGTTGAACTAAGCAGATTTTTGTGTGAGTATTTGTGATATTTTTTTCATTTTGCGTGAAAATCCTTGACTGGTCTGTTCAGGGACAGCGGTTTAATATAGCATTGTTATTGGGTTTTAAAGAGCTTTGTGTGGTAGCCTAAGAAGATTAGGCTAATTAGCATCTATGCTTAAACCTAATGAATGTCAAAACGTAACCAGATTTATTTCCATTTAAACCCCGCGGATTGCCGTCCCTAATTCAGAACGTTGTCCGAATAATACAAAGTTTCAGCTTACTTAGCACTACATTTGGCCTACCTCAGATTTGAAAGTTTTTGGAAACCCACTATAGCTCAGTGGTAAGAGTATGGCGCTAGCAACACCAAGATAATGGAATCCATCCCAGGGATTGCACATGCTCTGATACAAATGTATAGTATAATGCAACGTAAGTCGCTTTGGATATAAGCTTCTGCCAAATGCATAAATGTTAATGTATATACGAATCACCTCTGCATGTTGCATCTCTATTTTATCAAACGTATCAAAAGATTTTAGTTATAGTTCCCCAAAAATGGAAATCATTCACTCACCCTCAATTTATTCTAGAGAGATTTCTTAGCTCTTTTTAACAAACAAAAAAGACATTTTGAATAATGTGGGAAACCAAACAGCTCTGGGGCACCATTGACTACCAAAGGAGTTTGTGTTCCATACTATGGTAGTCAATAGTGACCCAGAACTGTTTGGTTACAAACATTCTTCCAGATATCTTTCTTGGCATTCATCAGAACAATGAAATGTATACAGTTTTGGGTGAACAATCCCTTAAAGTCAATATTTCAATCATCTAATCAAGCACATTTCCAACTTCAAAACATATATTTTGTATTTGTTTTAACGTTTCTATAGGATCATTTTACATACAATTGCTATTATTAAAATTTTAACATTTCTTTCCAATTCAACAATTTTCTAAATAAAGGAAAGAACTTGCATTCACACACGGGGCTTAAGCCTAGTCCTAGACTAACTTAAATGTAAGGGGTGTCTTGATCGAAAACAACGTGCACTGCCATATCTTAGAATACATGAGTGTGATTGTTTTGTCTCGGGATGCACGCCTGTAAAGTTGTTTAAACAATAAGTTTTTTATATTGACATAAATATCCTAATTTAACTAAGGCATCGTCCTGATTTAAGCAAATCCTTGACTGGGAAACCGCCCCACAGTAGCCTACCAAATCACATACCCCCATGCAGTTCCCTCACAAACCCCCAGGGGTTCCATTTCATATGTGACTTATACCAAAATGAGTGACAAATTGTCATTGAAAATATTTAATAAAAAGAAAGAATATGTTGGCTTCCTAAATACTTAATTTAATCTTTGACATAGTCTTCAAAGTCAAATTCCACAGAACGTTCTGGTTATATTATGTAGTTAAACACGCACAAAAAAACTAGCAGTTTAAAGATGGGTTTACAATTTTTAGATTAAAGGGTCACACACTTATACCATGGGAGCCGTGCATTACAGTATGTTATTATAGAAGCATCATGTGACAGTCTCCACCTCGCCTCATTAATTTAGATGTCATTCAGTCCAGGCTCTCAACATTTATAATTTAAGCAAAGACTCTCAATTTTTCGTCAACACTCTTCGCTGTGAGTGTGAGGATTAGCTTAACCGACAGCAGGTGACACTTAGAAGCTTTTGTCAGTGTTCGAATTCTTAAGCTGTCTGACAGGTCGGTTTCAACAGTGTACCCGCTCGAGTTCCTGGGCTAATCATAAAACCTCTCTTCTCATTATTCGCACATGTACATAAGTGTGATGGAAGACGCATGCCTGTTCCCATCTATAAAGCCTGCCACGGCGGGCATGGGAAAATCGCAACATTTCCATCATTTCTGCGGCGTGCGAAACGCAGAGCTCATCCAACAGAGCTATTCCAGTTGCACTGAACACAGAGGTGCCTAAATCTGTGAATTTCATGTTGTCAGTCCACCTGCTCGGCTGGATGACGTGTTTGTTGGTCTAGTTGGGGATGTGAGCTCAACAGTATGGAAGACTGGGTAATGATAAAACAATTCCAAGTGGCAACTGTCCGGAAATGCATTCATCGGATTGTGCGATGTTGCGGTGCCGCTCAAACATGATGCTTCAACTGAACAACCCATACGTAACAGTAGGTGACATGAAATAAAATAATGAATTGAGGTTTTATAAGCCAACGGAGTTGCGTGACAGAAACAACAAAAGGATGCCATGAGGTGTGTTACAAATGCATCTGTGCGCATGACATCTATATCGTGAGATCGCCTCGGAATTAATGTTTGGACGTCAAAAGCCGATCGGTCCTTATGTCACCTCTTGTCATTTCAAACCTGTGTGACTTTCTTTCTCCAGCACAAAAGGAGTTATTTTGTATTTTCAGTTTTGCGTACACAAAATCAATGCTAGTCAATGTACAGTTAACAACATTCTTTAAAGTATCTTTTTCATAACAGGTTTGAAATGAGATGAGGGTGAGTAAAAGATGACACAATTTTAATTTGGGGTGAACCATTTCTTTAAATGTGAAATAACATGAAGGTGACTACCAAACGCTAACAAGTAAGATCAGTGAATACCTGAAAATCCATTAAGCTATTTAGCTTTTCATTTCTCCTCCTAAAGAAAAGACCTGACAAAAGAAGCTGTTTTATTAGCATAAAAGGGGCTTGCCATTGTCAGACTCCCTTTGTGGTGCAATTGGATGTCACCTGCTAACAAAGACCGGTGTTAGACCCGAAATGCTTACTCCGTGTTTCGGCTTCTCACCCTGACGTTTCCGTCCTGAATAACGCTTTGCCTTTTAAACACGAACATGATGGCGTGCTTTAAGCCTTTATTTATTACGCTTTCAACCCTTAAACGTGCCTCATTCCTGTCGTATCAAACCGTCTCTGCTTGAGGCTAAGCCCAATCTAAATGAGGGGGTTGACACGGTCTATTGAACGGTACAATTTAGCTTTCACAAAAGCGGCGTTGTACGCAACGAATCATTTGTGGTAACAACGACAATTGTTAAAATCCCAAAGCCTTGTGAGGAGCAAACGGTCAAGCGTTTGTCTTTTTGATCGAGTTTGAACTGCTGAACTTTTCACACCGCGACTGTAAAAGTTTGACATGTTTATCTTGAGGCAACACAATGCCACATCCAGAGACGGGTTTATTTGCGTCCGGGGGAATAACCGTATCTCCATTACGCAGGTTTCCAACATAATGTTGGAACAGACGCAGGCCTTTCCAAAAAACGACCGTGTCCGGCTTTCCAAGAACAAGCCGGTGTTGGTATAAAAAAAGTATGGTCGATAGGGGTTAAATGAAGGCTGTGTGGTCTGTTTTCTCTGCGGCAGCTCTCGGTAACCGAATGATACTTGTTAACTTGGGGCTCAGCCGGGGCAGAAGAAGAGGTGAGATTGGAGGCGGGTAATAGGATAATTAAGACTGATAGTGTTAGAAACTTGAGTTACAGTCATTCATTTACAGACCTTGCTATATCTTGCTAGTTTTTATATGAAATGAATACAGGCTGAGATGGCGGAGGCCAACCTTGAGAATTTCAACAAGGTCACTTTCTTGAATAAGCGTATGTGTGACTCGCCAATAAGTCTAGCGGGTGAGTCTGACGTGCAGTTTTGAAAAGAGTTTGGTTCCAAAATTAGATACAATTTTTCAAAAATCAAGTTTGCTATTGTGCATTCGGACTAGCAATCAAACTGCAGTAGATTTGTTTTGTTTTAAGCCATAATACCTCAAAAATTACAGCTAACTAACACAATAAAACACATTAAAAACATGATAACGGATGATTTTTGACATGATATGAAGTTATCTCATTTTGGAACCAAACTCTTCATTTATACATCTGAGAGACTTTTGGTTTATTACAATACACATATTGTGTTAGGATTGATCATGAAAAGAGGCCGTACATACCATAATGGAGCAAGGTGATTGGAGGGATTCAAACGTGGAGGGATTCATGACGTGAAAGGAACTCTATGTCAAAAAGACAACAAGTCATTATTATGAATCTAGATTAACAAATCACAGTTAAGTCAAGCGCTATATGCCAAGAAATGTGTATTTCCATGTGACAACTGTTGTGGGCAAATAATTCATGATAAAGATGCTGCTATGTCATGATATCTACTGATAAACTTTGTTTATTTATCTTTTTGGGCAACTCAAGATACAAGTGAAGTTTGTTACTATTGTGGCTCTTAAGACAGCAGAAATGGACAGTACTTCGTATTTTTCTCTCAAGTACATTTTCCAATCATCTGTGCTTTATTAGACTGTACTTTTCTTTAATACATTTACTACATTTCATAAATACATAAATTCTCAAGTATTTAACTCAAAAATGTTAAGTAATACAATGGAAGCTGTGGTCTATAATCAGAAAGTACTAGATCCTAATGGACTTGTGGTTTTTGGGGGTAAACAAGGTTTTTAAAATGTTAATGAAACGGAGTGGAGTAAAAGGTATGATAGGCAATATGCTTTATAATGTAGTGAAGTAAAAATTTTCCAAAGTAAAAACACTCGAGTAGAGTAGAAATACGTCACTGCTGTATACTATAAATTGTTAAACGAATGCAAGACCACCATGTTCTATGTTGGAGAGTCGACCAGAGACTAATGTTGAATTAATTATGAATGATATCAATAATCACGGTTATAAATATCATTTACTATTCCGGTATATAGCGTCATCCCTGTAGATATAATAAAAACAAATTTTTGTTGACACCTATTTAAATTCCTAAATGGTTAAATCTGTATTTATACAAAGGCTAAATATATACCACCACAATTATGAAATATATATATATATATATATATATAGTCCCATGTTAAACCCTCTACATCTCCTAATGTTCTAAAGCTAATCTTAAAGTTCTATTTATTTTGCTCATTGCAGAGCTTCCATTAGCATTTTCCACTTAAGTACATGATATACAAAGATAAATATGATTATCCCTGTTTACTATTCCATCGTTTAAGGTCCTTTGGTTTTAAGAACCTAAATAATGGAGTTAATGGCAGCCATCGGGAGCAAACCTCACTCAGCGGGGTCGGGAAGCCAGTGGCTTCAAGTAGACTAATCCTACTAAATGGTATATTATGGTTCTCACCAGAAGTCCATTAAAGGGAGATTACACCAAGCAAAACTGTGAATGCCAACGAGCCAGAATCAATCAAGTATGGTGTACAAGACCAATATTAAAGCCTCAAATCCTCATAAAAATGCAAGGACGACATGGCAAACCGTGCTTATATGCCAGTCAACTTACAACGTTTGTTTGTATATCCCATTGTGTTGACATTTACAGTTGGACTACATTTAAGCATTAAATGACTTCAGTATATACTAGCTAAACATTTTTATCATCATATGTGTTCCTTAAAAAAAGAATCGAGCCCAGAACCTTTGCGCTATCGCAAAACCAGTTGAGCAACACAAGCACTTGAATGCAGACCACCACGACTGCACAGTGGCATAATATTAATGCAACGGATTTTTGCAATCTTTGCTCTCTAGGAGGCCAGGCCCATGTGTTGAGCTGTTCAGGGTTCGGATAATAGCACTAGACTGGTGTTCTTCTGATCTGAAAAAGAGCATACCCAACACAGCTGTCACAGCAGCGCAGGTCATCCTCTCCGCTCGGCGTGCTTGGCCCGACGCCAGCGTAACCGCCTCGGTCGGGCTCATATCACACCATCCCATCAGCCGTATGGAGGTCAAACTGAGAGTGATGCAAGCGGTAACCATGGCAACTTTATTTTATTGTTGCTTTGTGTGGGTTGCATTAAGTCTTTTAATGCATACATCATCATTGTAATAAGCACACAGGTTGGCAATCCCTCTTAAGGGCACGTTGATTCTCATTAGGGGTTGTTCTACTTTTCTTTCCGACTGGCCCCGACATATTCATAGAATCACTATATACATGCTAAACACATACACCAAAATACCCCAAATCACACAAAGGACCTTGAATCTTACCATGTCACGTTATATAAAATGAATTAAAATGAATACATTCCATTAAAATCACTCAGCTTTTCTACTCTAGCAAGAACAATAATTAAATTTAAAGGCAGCTCTGTAGACAGAGAATTAAATTAGAGACGAGCAGCCGGCGTGATCTAAAAATTGATCCGCGCCCACCGCCGACCGCGAGACATAAATACGAGCTTAGCAGAAAAAACACAAAGCCATCAAACCAAGCCGAGAAACACAGACTGTAATCTGGAACTTGCAACTGTGGTATTTTTGGTCCCTGAGGTGGCACATTTTCCTGAGTAGCTCATCTTCTGCAAACAGCAAAGACGCACTTGGCTGACCCCAATATCTGAGAATCACCGCCCGTCCGGCAGGTCGGGCGTTGGGATGGTGAAGGGGAGGGGTCAAGGGTCACGGTGGAGATACAGTCAACAGAATTCAGCAATCTATCTGCGGTATAAAATAATACAGGAATTAGATAAGCATCTGTTTCGAAGGCAGCAACAGGAGAGAAAGCGAATAGATTCTTGCGTTACATTTTGTCCGCTCTTCCACAGGCAAGCTGCATTAGATACGTCTTATTCTTATATTTATGTTACCATCCGTCCAACCTTGTTAGTTGGTTTAGAAGGTGAACAGAATGATTTCCCATGAGATATGACAAATTATGTCTGACATTTCATTCATCAGCCTCTCCTGAAACACAAGCCAAATGTTTTTAAATTAGTCTGGTCCACACCCAAAGAATTCTCAAGTAAACAGATTATTGTCTGACGGCGGGGCGCTAACAGAAGCGGTGCCACCTGTGAGATTAAAACTGACATTTAGCATGACATTTAAACAAACAAAAAAAAGGAATTATTACTATTACTGTTATTATGTTTGAGATTTATACTTTTTTATTTGCATTTTACCTGTTTACGTGTGGAGATCCATTTCGAGCTGCAGGGGTGTTTACGGTGTTTGTGATGGCGTGGTTTGGATCATGTTTAGATTGATCAGTAAGCGTATTGAAAGGAGAATAAATATACGTGCCCAAACTCATGTTTTTAATGTCAGACAGATTTTGATAAGGAGGGTTCTGAAACACCTGCCAATTTAAGAAAAATTGAGTTTGACAAGCAAATAAAAGTTGATAAAGTCAATTAAAGTGCTCGACATGTTATAAGAAGTGGAACATTTGCTAGCTGAAGTTGCAATTCAAGTTTTTAGTTTTCAAGCAAGTGCATATAAACTTTTTAATTTTTAATTATATAATAATAATGATGATTATGATATTGTATAAATATATTTAACTATTGTTATTTTATTTATATAATAAAAGTTATATGATGACGGTGATTGTAATTATTAGTATTAGTAATAAATAATAATAATTCCTGATGTAAACGATGACTACGTCTATATGAGCACAAATAATGCAGTCCACAGAGTGAACACATTATGAGGGTGTATGTAAATGTAGTCATCGATTTTTTGGAGCCATTATGATTTTAAGGTGAATGATAGCTTGATGTGATTTAACTTAAACTATACTGTATAAAATATGTAGATAAAGTATTAGTGGCAATAAAAAAATGTTAATGAAAAATACATTTTTGTAAAATAACCTGCAATTTTATGTTTTAAAGTTCAGTGGCGATATACAAGAGGCACAAGTTACAGACCTCAACTTTAAATTTTAATAGCTTGAGCTCACTTTTATAATATAAATATAAATATTATAATAAAAACATATAATATAAAAATATTAGCTTAAAAAAATCTAATAAATGCTTTTTAACAAGATGGCCTTTAAAATCTGCTGAGGGAACCGTTTTTTCATCTCTGTCTGCCTTTATCCATTTAGGCTGCGTCCAAATATCGGTCTTGGCCATTTGAGAGCTTGAATACCGCTTCGGAGGGGTATTAATACTAAGCGTATCCCATCATGCATCATGTTCTGGATATGAACCATCAGAATTTTTGCTCGGGTCTCGAGAGATGTTGCGGGAAGCTTCCAGTGTATGTTATACTACTACTTTTTATATTTATATCTTTATTTAATCTATTTTTGACTAACATATGTTTTTCTTTTTTGGGTACAGCTGCTTTGATACAAATCAAATAAAGCGCTATAAAAATAAATCTGATTTGACTCGACTATATAATTAAATATTACATATAGTTTCGCAGTAAAACGAAGTGTTACATATTTTATTGGTGAAAACTCTAGAGTTTTGTATTTTGTAAAACTGCTTTTTATCTCATATTGGAAACACCACATTAATTACTGTTATATGTTTGCACTTGCTAAGTGTGTCCCAACGGGTTATAAAGACTACATGCTCACTTGGGATCTTCATGCCCACTAGACACTTAGAACACGCCAAAAACAGAAAACATATCATGAAAATAGTCAAGTGGTCATGTCCAAGGAACTTCTCACCGCTTTCTTTGGCCAAGGCCCGCCCAAGAGGCCATGACAGGTAAAGCAACCAATCACATTTCCTTTTGTGCCGTATCATGTTTAGAGGGGTGAAATGTCCCCACAGTAGCAGACGGTTGTAAATTCACGAATGTGTCAATAGTTAACAAAAATTATTATAAGTTTATGCCATGAGTCTCGCTTACTTTGACGAATAAAGCGTTAAGTAGATCGTGATGAATTCTAACCATTGTTAACACTTTTTAGATCAGACGGCTTTGTGTTGTTTCCAGGCGGACCAGTTGAAGAACGCGACATCCACGTCTCCCGGAAATCGTGTGAAATTCATCCAATCAGATGACGACTTTTAACGTGCTGAAGTGTTCCAGAAATGTGTGCCTTATGCATAAGAAGTTTAGCCAACGGTCCACGACGTCCGAGGCTGAGACTAATATCCATATGGAACGTTCCACCCCATCTCTCAGTGTTTAAAACTATTGTTTTTCTCATCACCTTCTCCACCAAGATGATGCCACATCAAAGTCTCTCAGCTGATGATAGAGAGAGAGAGCGAGTCTGGCAGATGCTTTAGCATATAAATACTTGCCTGCAGTCCTGATCATTACCCCACATAATGTACAATCACACCAGACCTGGAAGTATGCAGATAAAGGCGCCTGGTAATTTGGTGTCTTCCCCTTCACTTCTGTTTCTCCGCCTGTCAACGCGAGCTAGCGAAAGAAAGATCGTTTCATTAGCGTCTGGTCCCTCCAGCAGTCAATCAGGATTTTTAGCCATACCCTTCTCCTTTTCATCTCTTGGCTTTGAGTAATTGACGTTAGCATTGTTAACGGGTGCGTGCCTTGACTTTAGCCCGCTCTCTGGTGACATTAGCCGACTAGCATTCAGCCTCAGCGCTCTGCTTTTGACGCTCTTTTAAATAGACAGATTGCCGAGCGAAAGCTTCTTTTGAGAGGCTTTTGAAAAGATGTGACAGCTAAATAATTACTCTGTCAGGTGTTATTTATTTTGAGAAGATCATTGCTCTAGTGCTTACATTTTAAGGAATGGCTCATGCAAACATTTAATTGGATAAGCGGTCTTTGTTATTCTGGTTGTGCGGTGAACACCCCATGGCTTTTATCACAGGCCTGAAACATACATGTATGATATTAATGTATGGAAAAAATATATAGGGTATTAGGCTGTTAAATGATTAAACACAATCACATCCAGAATTAAAGTTTGTGTTTCGATAATATACTGAACTTCTGTGTAGACGTGGAGGTTTTTTGGGATTTACCAGTTGAACCCGAGGAAGTTTTGGATTACCCTGTTTGTTCTTGTGGTCACTTTTATATTAAATTCATTCACCTAACACCAGTTCATGTGTGGCATCTTTCATCATCGGTGGTGTGTTACAGGAGGCCGGACCGAACGCAGCGATGACCACACCAAAGAGCACTTCTTGAGTTGGTTACATTACTCCAGCAACAACTCACCCCAATTTACCCAATGTTCTTCTGCTGCATCCCTACCGTCCATGAGATACCATCCAGTTTCTCCACCTACCATGCCCAGCACCTCCAAGAACCCTCCAGAGCCCGAACCCATGCAGCTCGACCATTATCGGAAGACAGCGTTCATATCCCCTACCGGACATTATGAATGCAAGGTCATGCATTTTGGTGGAAGAAATGCCCCAGCCGTGTTACAAAGCTTTATGAATGAAATACATTTGAACTTTATGAACTTTATTTATAAATAAACAAAATAAAATAACTACTTTCAAAGCAAAAATATAGCTAAACAAAGTGAAATGTTGGTACCATATACTGTATATTTCAGTGATTCAAACTAAATTAACATTTTGTGGAGTATTTTTATTCAATGCTGTTTCTATTCCTTTCTCTTTCAAGTAAGTTAATCCAGGAAGTTGCCTTCGCTGAAGTTTTTAATAGATTTAACTGCCATTAAAAAAAAGAGCACAATAAGCCAAGCTCGCGCTCCGTAGAGATCGAACACAATACAGTGCAAATGTTCTCTCAAGAGGCCTCAATCACAGACGCCTCTCCAGTAGAATGAACTGTACAGTACGAGATCGATACAGCCCTGTCCTTTAAGAATCTCTCATCCCCTCACATAACCATAAAACTCAATCACACACACGCATGTAAAACAATTCCCAAGGGCTGAAATTAGTGCGATCGAGTACTTTTCAGCAGGAAATGGTGTTACAATGCAAAGCCGCAGGAAGGTCTGCCTTATCCTCAGGCTTTTGGTGACAAATCGTCTTCTGAAGTCATTCATAAAAAAGGCTTTACGTTTCATATAAAGATAATCTTTAAATAAATAAAGCGCAACGAAGAGACATGAGAAATATTGCTTTAGTTATTGGCCTGGAGTTACAGTACTAGTACCCTCGGGGGGGGGTATCGTATGTACGTGGGTACCGGGGGTATTGGTTTATCGTATGTACGTATACATTTAAAATAGCATATTTTGTTTTAACATTAATTTACATTTAAACTTATGAATTTGGCAGACGCTTCTATCCAAAGCGACTTACATTGCATTGAATTATACATTTTGAACCCATGACCTTGGCATTGCTAGTGTCACCTCCGGTGTACAATTATTAATAACCAAATAAACATAATAATGCAAGAATAATTGAATTATTTGATGTATTACATTACGAAAGCAACAGCTGTGAAAAGTGTGTTTGTAGGTGTTAACACGACAAGACCTACAAGATGAAAGATTCCAGATCATATTTACCCGAAAACCTCCTTTAGGGCCCACATAATATTTCACATGGAAATAACTGTGAATAATAGGTTAGAGAGAGAGAGAGAGAGAGAGAGAGAGAGAGAGAGAGAGAGAGAGATAATGAGTCGGAGTAAAGCTGGAAAAGAGGCGAGCGGCCCTGAAGGCTGTTGATTTCTACTCTCAGGTGCTTTTAAAGAGCTGAATGCAGAACTCTCGTGGGGTTGCCGGGCAACCGGCGGAGCAGGATTGGACAGACTTCGAAAACACTTTCAGTCGCATATCTAACACTCGCCGCTGATGCAAATGGCCTTCGAGGAGCACTGGTGGACTTCAATGTTTTCATTAGCCTGTAGCTGACCTGCCAGAGAACGAAATAAGCGATGACAAGGTTATGTGTTCGATTCCCGGGACGGCGACAGAGGTTTTAAACCATAGAGCTGACAACAGAGGCATACAGAATTATAAAGAGTAAAAGAAGTGATGTTAATGCAGAATAACACAAACAAAGAAAAAAGAGCTTTTTTATTCGAGTCTGTGAATTTAAAAGTTTTATAATAACAATGTTAGCTTTTTTTAGCTTTTGTTTATTTAAATGACAGTAAGGTAGCCTGACAATAAATCATTTATAAATGATAAGTTTATTAATTATGTTGTTTAATTAATTCAATTAAACTAACAGTATAACAATGCACATACTCAGAAATGATTTAAAGTGAAAAGTTTGTCTTGTCCACCAAACAACACTTTCAGATCATACGAACACAGTTTCGTAAGGTGATGAAGAAAATGGCACAGGGGGGATCAGAACGAGCAGCTGGTCTTTTCACACCTCTGTTTCTGGGCTAATTTATTCATGTTGGGAATAAGGAATACCAAATAAATCCAAATCCGAGGCCTGTTTTGTCAGGAAACCATTTTCACAAGTTCTGTTCGCGTCTCGTTTGACACCTTCGATGGAGGGTGTTGCGATTTTATAACAAGTCCAGACTCGTTTCACAGAAAATCCCCTGATTTCTCTAAATTTATCTACGTTAAAGTAGATCATTGAAGTGCCATAGTAATATTACAAATGTTGCCCATTTATTTCTTATTATTGTTGCAGATAATGGCTGCATTTTAAACTCAGTGTTGTCAAAGAATCATATGATTTTCTACCTAACATGGAATATTCTCTGAAATTTCTAAACGCTCTTAAATTGTTAGTATCAAAATATTATTTCTGTTCCTCTTATTCAGAAATAAGAGGAACAGGAATGTTAACAAAACGTACTCAGAAGGTATTCTTATTGGTGGCTTTTTCCAGTGCATAAATCAACAGTGGAATGACTTTCAGAAGTAACTGACATCACGCATCACGCCCACATTGTTTTTTTTCTTTCAATATTTGAAAGATTCACCCGTTTCTGCTTTTACCGTATATTTTTAAAGACATATAACTATGGGAGCGACCTGACAGACTTGTTTTCGTCTGTTTATGGAGAAGTATCGTGACCCGTCACCGCTCCGCCTTCCGCGTGTGCGAGAAAGAGACACAAAGTCGTTTTTGAGCTGAGATAGCACTGTGACAGATGTTTGTCTCTTTTTTCAATGACACACTGGGTTGTGTTCTACCTCTCCTCCACCTGCTTTGCTGAAACATCTCTCTGTTTGAGAGCGTCAGCATATGTTGGGGAACGGAGCTTACCGAATATGTTTAAAGGGGAAAAGACCATCAAAACAGCTTTGGTGATAAGAACGACAGTGCTGATAAACCGATGTGATAAAAGTTTGTTTTGACATGCAAGTTTTGCTAAAGTTATTATAACCTCAGAAAACCTGCCAGAAGGATTGCGTTCAATATTGGAAGATGATAACCTGTAGTCTCTTTTCTTTCCTTGAATGTTGGGAATTAATGCGAAATAACCAAATAACATTGCGTATCATGACACATTTACTTAAAAGGTTCACAAGGAAAAAGAGTGAATAGCGAATTTCAGTCATTCTCTTCTGAATATAATGAGTCACTTTGGGTAAAAGCATCTGCTAAATGCCGAAATGTAAATCAGTCGAAAAGGGTTTATAATAGAACAACTGTTATAAACTGGTATAAAGTGATTTTACAATATTTTTTTAAACAGGATCTGCATTTTTATTGGTTTGAATGAAATTTTTGATATTAATCATTTTGCAAAATGTAAACAAAGTTGATCCTGAAGAACTTACGCTTTTCTATCTTTTATTATTAAACGTAACAATACGATGCAACCAACAGAATTTTTAGAAGTAAATCAAAATGCCAAACAAGCATCTTTAAAGGGGTCATATGAGCCGGTTAAAATGAATATTATCGTTTGTTTGAGATGTAATGTGTTTACACGATTTTAGGTTAAAAAACGTTGTGTTTTCCACATACAGTGCATGTTAGTATCTCCTCTTTGCTCCGGCTCTCTGAAACGCGCAGATTTTATACAAAGCTCATCGCTCTGAAAAGAGAGGTGTGCTATGATTTGCCAGTTTACCAGTGCGTAGTGATCGGTCGAATACTGCAAGAGTTTGACGGAAAAAAAACTTGTTTGACCATATTTGGATCATCAGGTTCCAAAGCAATTGTACTGACAGGTACGCCCACCTTACTTGCGTATACATTTGGGCGGTCTTAGTCAACTCATACCACGTAGACCGACATAGATGTGTGGGGGTGTGGTTACATGAGGCGTTTCAGGCAGGTCTGGGTGAGCATTCGCTTTAAGATAGAATGCATCTTTTGTTCTGATACTTTAATTCTTGCAATTTTACTTGTATAATACATAACTCTGAATCTTATAACACACCAAAGACACAGAAAAACACCTTTATTACTAATTATATTTGTGAAAAAAAAAACTGAAACTGGGAGTACATGCATTGTTTGCATCTTGTGAAATGGTCTGTAAGAGATAATTAAAAACGTGCTTCAAAATCCCTCCTTAATGAGAATTTTCAACTTTGAGCGAACTGTTCCTTTAAGAAATCAATTACATCCAGCCGCTATAAATTTACCCATCACTCCCCACCTTCCTTGAACATTCTGGCGTCGTAGGCATGGTCACGCAGAGCCACATTTACGCACCTGATCCCGACCAATCTTTGCCATTTAACGCTAAATCAAGCTCTCCTGATGCACGTCCATCACAGAAGCCTGACACTTTGATTCATGAACAAAACGGCCTTCACCTTTCGGAGGGTTGCGAGGGGTAAAACAGAAAAAAACCCAGTAAAGAAATAATGCCAGAGGTGTGCATTTATAAATGATGGCGTCGCGAGATCATTACTTGCAGTTGATCTGAGCTGAGAGGCAGAGGTTTTAGGCAGTAGGAAAAAAGTAAAGAGATGATCGATTCGACGAGAGGGGGTCGTACATCACGGAAGAAAGAGAGAGAGAGAGGCAGAGTGCTTCCGCAGGTTTGAATGATGATGCGAGATAGTTACGGCTGAATTCAACTCGGCTTCTGGATTCATTTTAATGAAATTACTGGTTGAAGGCCCAGCCTTAAATTAAAAGCTGATATGTGGTCACAACGCCCACCATCATTTCTGCTCCGGTTAAATCCCATCTGTATAGAGTGCTTCAAAATGGTGTACATCTGCCGTCTTCGAAAGAAGCTGAGTGGTTCAGCTGGTTGTTTTTCCTCCTAATACATTTTTCAAACTACACTATACTATACTGCACTGCGAGAGTCACTACTGTTTCAATTTACGTGAAAGTTGAATGCGATTTATAAGATGGCAGCGACGACCTGACAATTCAGCTACTTGCAACTGGTTTATAGACCACTTCAGAAAACGTAAATAACGCTGGTGCAGAAAAAAATCTGTTTCTAAACACAACAGGAACATTTGAACGAAATACAATGAACATAACATTTATAACCGAATGCAAATGTTGAAAGAATATCCTTAAGATTTAATTAAGTGTGTAAGATGTCAAAAATGTGAATAACAAAAAACAGGAAGTGCTTCTGGACCACTGTTTACATTTTACGAACTAGTCGTGCTAAACTATGCTAGCATTGGCTTAGCTAACATGCTAACGCCACAAGTAATTTGTCTGTCACATGCAGTTTAAATGTACTGCACGATGTTCCACGATTACAGTATTTGATATGCAGAGCTGTGTTTGTCTTAACTTTATTTTCCGAGTTTTAAAACTTATTTAAAGCGTCCAAATGTCAATGATTTTAACACATGTTAACATTATTCTCACACTAACAGTATTTCTTGGAGATGAATGCAGCAAAATGAACCTACATTTTGGACCAAATGTTAAAAAAATAGAAACCACAAGACCGATGAAAAGCTCGCCGGCTTGTTATAGTTTCTGGTAAGGACAAAAAAATACAACTTGCTTTTTTGCTGAATGTCATGCCTGGTTAGTACACTTTGTTATTCATTTTGAAGCCTAAAAACAACCAAATGTCAACTTGAATATCGTTTAACAAAATTGCCTTTAATTAAGGCATTCAAAACGCTGAAAGCACATTAGCGAATGCACGTGCGCCAAACTATTACCCAACAGTCCCTCGCTGTAAACAGGATAGCTTTTCACTCGTTTTAGTAACATTATGATAACTACGATGATCCCGATGTCATTTATAAACGTATAAAGAACACCTTTCGCCTTTTGGAAGAAGCAGAGAGACTCCAAAACAGATAATGAACCTCGCAAAATAAACAGCTCCAGGCAAATGTGTTGCGTTCTCATGTGGTTCTGCAGAAATGAATGTAAATCGTTTGCATGTTTCAGGAGTGGAAGAGATTATTAAGAGCTCATGTTGTCATGTCTTCAGCAGGAAGAAAAATCTATTTTATTCAGATTTCATGCAAGTGACTTATTGCATTTCCTGGAACAGGCAGTAAAAATGATCTCTGATATGAGAAATCAATAAACTATAAAAATTCAAATCAATGTAATTTTGCACTATTGAATAATCAATCATTTAGTTTGGTTAAATGAGACCGCAAATCATACAAAAGCACAATGGACCATTCTTGGTTCGGTAAACAAATCATTTAGTTTGACATACTAAAAAACAAAATTACTTCAATAAATAAATAACCTGAGATGTACTGCAGATGCAGAATGCAATATAGGTCTATGTCAGACTCATAACAAAAGTTCAGTTCAAACATTAGGATAAATATAGATATAATAGTCTAAAATTGGCTCAAAGTAATTGTGATTAACACTGTAAAAAATACATTTCTGGCAGCTGGGGATGGCCGAAAAATAACTTAAAATTTGTAATATTATGTTTTTATGTAGGTTTTATTTTATTTTACACACGACACCCAAATTCTAAGTTTATTTCTAGCAATTTTTTTACTATATTACAAAAATAGGTTAAAATTCTGTAAAATAAAACCAGGATCTGTGGATGTCTACACTGTACGGTATATTCAACCATTCCGATCATTACAGACATGAATAATCAAAGTTTCTCAGGAGTCGAACACCCACGAAAAACCATCTAGATGGATAGAAAAGAGCACACAATTATCTGCCCATGTGTTGGAGAAAATATCAGTTTTAGATCTAGAAATCATACAAGTTAAAATGATGAAACAAAAATGTCGACATGACTCTCGCCTTGTCTTCCCCCACAACAGATCGAAAAGTGAAAATCTAAAGGCCTGGAGTTTTCTGTCTGTTAGCTGATACACTCAACCTTTTGTCCTACAACTTGTTAAATGGTCGCTGTTGACACCGTATATCTTTCCGTCTGTCTTTCTGCATTAGGGACTCAGAATTACCTCTCTACATTTACCTGGGCTTTATTTTCCCTGACACTCGGATAACTGATACGCTCTCCGAAGTGCTGTCTGCAAACGGAGTATTTTGGATGAACGTCCAATTCTCCTCCAAAAGCTTTTAACAGACCTTGAATTATTTCCCGTTTCTCTCGTATTCAGTGTTTGAACGCAAAATGAATTACAATGAAGCTTGAGTTGCATTTGTAAGAAGAAACTTGACTCACATTCTTGCAATAAAGATGGCTTTCATTTGGAGATAACCAACACTGTAAGGAAAAGTTGAACCATTTTTAAAAAAATGTACTTATTGCTTTAACAAGTTGTGACAGTCAAAGCTTATAGCTCTTATTGGTATAAAGCCTTTATCTTTTTTTATTTTAGTTAGGACAGAAAACCTCAAAACGTTAAGCACTGTGCCGAGTTACTAACCTCAACTCACCCCAAGTAACGTAACTCCGGCATTTCTGTCGCGTCGAAAACAATTTAGCAGCCATTCGACACTTGACACTTGCTTAATGAATGTAAGAGAACAAGAATCATTTTTGGTTCCTGTCAAAAGCAGAACAGATTCGCAGCACATGTCAAGATCTATTTTTAACATATCTAATCCAAATACGCTCATCTTAAGGTGATAGATAATAGACACACAACAATATAGCACATAAAACTACAAAAAATGTATCTGTTTTTTATTATTAATAATAATAATAATAAATATACATTTATGTACAATACATCTAGACTTAACAATAAAAAAGGAAGCTTCTAATAAATAATTGTATTTGATAGTCTGAGTTTTGAATCATGTTAACTAGATAATGCAGTTTAAAGGCAACTGAACTTCGTCTGGTTTTTGTTTTGATTTCATCCACGTTCATGCTACCGAGGCAATGCAACTGTCCAGATAACACCGGCACAGATCCACTGTGGGAAAGGCTTTCTGGCACGTTGGATGTTCATGGTATCACTGTTATCAAAAAATGGAGGTGTGTGCATTCTGCGAGTTTCAGCTAAAATCGGACATCCACAAAAAGAGACATGACACCTACCACGGCTTTTTCAAAAAGAACAACGACTACTGAGTATTCCTGCTTTTGGTGTTTACATCTGATCTATCGTAATTGGATTTATGCTAGTTTCGAACACAACCAATTTACCATTATATCCTTGAATGCCCTATGAAATTTCATTTCAATCCATATGTGGACTTTTAGCAAATATACACATTTAGAATTTACAGTCGTTCTTTCGGGAAGGCGAACAAAAACTATTGATGACTCATCTTGCGCTAAACTGAATTTTCTCCAATCAAATGCTCTCTAGACAGAACCCTTAATGGCTACTTGACAAACACGAACAAACGCGAAAAACACCAAAATTGTCGGTTCAGGGTGAATTAGCATTAAAACCACCCGTCAACAACTAGCAAGTAATACCGCATGGCTATGATGGAATTGAATCATAACTCAATATGGGATCTCCTTACCCTACACAATCTCACGGCAATTCGTAACTCGTTTGATGTGATTCGTTTGAATGAATTCTTATGATCTTTCTTTCAGTACGATTTGCTTTGACGCCAGTGATGCTTAGGTTCGGGGGAGGGGCTTCAGTCTTGCTTTTTTCTAATAATCATACGTTTTTGTACGATTCACATCGTATACATTTATAACAATTAGCTACCTCGTAAAATATTTACAAATTCTCGTGAGATTAGGTTGTATAACCCAAAAGAGCTGTCGCAACATCAGATTTTCAGTATAGAAAACTGTCAGTGGCCAAAAAACCCACACAGCGTCAATGTAATCGCAGTGTCTATTAAAACATAAATAAATGATGCATTCATTTTTTTTACTTTTGCCGAAGTATCAAATTCTAAATAGGAGTTAATGGAGAAAAAGTTTGTAACCATTGTGGCATTTAAGGCATAATGTTAAACAGTTGTAAAACCACTAACTATTATGTTTAAGTATAAACCAGATCCTAGCGCTGAATTATTGACGATATTTTCATGTGTAATATTTACACAATATCAATAATCACGGCTCTTAATATAGCGATTACGGTCAATATCGCTATAGTATGACACCCCCAATGTCCGACACTTATTTCCATATTCAACAAGAAAGTGATTTTCCACAGATTGTTCAGTTTATACATCTGTTTTTTGGAGAGACATCACATCTCAAACTCTTCAGAGCTGCTGAAGTTGCCTCGGCTGTGGATCATTTTCAGAAGTATTAATATCCGAGCTCTCATTTTCACTACATCCGAGAGATCCTGCGTAATCGAATGAAAGAAACGGTCCGTTCCTGCTGGTGTTTATCTACGGCGAGATGGATTTAGCCGTACACCAGACTCGGTTCTGAGCCCAGGGCTGTTTGAAAGAGGATCCATCATCTCCATGCCATTGCGGGACTGACATTTACATAGATCAGAGCTAGATAAATATCTAACATTACTGATTCTTTGTCCGGGGCTCCACTGAAAATGACAAATGAGGGGGTTGGGTGGGGTGATGATTAGATAACTGCCTTGAAGCCTCGCTCTTATGCGCTGTGGGTATCATCAGAGGAATCTGTACATCTTGACCCTCTCGTACGCTATCTGGTTAAGAGTGTTTTTTCATCGCATTCGGCCCGGGAAGCAATTATATTTGGATTACATCTCATGTCGGTATGTTGGTAAAGAAGAAATCATAATATGATCGAAGGCATATTTTAGGCTCAGCGCAGGAATGGCTTGCCAACCTTTAACAGGGTGTGAATGATATTTGGGCTCCATTACTCTTGCTGAAAAAGAATCCAGACCCACCAGTATGGAATAAATTCAGAGTTTATCGTGAGATGGTCGGACATCCTCACATGCAACCCGCTCTTCATTTGTCATTATATAGAATTGCATTTCCAACTGCTCAGCCTGTCAAGTTTTACACATTTGACACATGCAATTTATTATATTAATATCTGTGCAGATAGGGAAGTTATTTAACAGCTGTGCTGCATGTGGAATATTTTGATCAGCATCCTGTTTGTTTCGGAAACAACATTCATATTAACTAATCATTTTTTAATAATAATCAAGATTATGTTTGGCTGACAGAAATGCTGCATCTGCACCAAAGAAGAATGTTGATCCATATGTTGTAAATGAAAGCGCATATAAGTCTAGACGCTGATATTGATTTAGAGTTTGTAAAGAAGAGATGCAATTGGCTAACCGAATGAAAGAGTTTAAAGACAACATAAAATCAAAAGAGATGCTTTTAACTTTTTAATAAATGTTACTGTGCATGATTCATCACTGATTCTTATTCCAAAAAAATCTCTTTTAACAAAATGTAAAAACTTTGAACAACTTTTATTCTCTGATGATGTGACAAAGACCGTAAAGGTAGGAGGCAAAAAATAATACGAGACAGTCAATTTCGTTTTCCATCCCCTGAAGATTAAATATATCCCCGCTCTACATTACATGATTTCCCACTTTAATAATCTATATAATAATCATCTATATAATAAATATCCCTTTATTCAAAAAGTATCTGTTACAAAAACAAAATACGCTGCGAATGCCATTTCATGTTGTCTTTAAAAAGAAAAACAGGACGTGAATGCGGCACAAAGAACCAGAGGAAGTGAAGGAGACCCGCTGGTAACATCACCCTATTTTATTTGCATCAGTACATCGAGCTCGCCGGTGGCTGAACAACACATTGCGTAGGATCAGTAAAACACCAGAGCCGTCGGATTTGTCACGGCCGGCGTACCGAAGACCGGCAAGCGTTTGTTTGTCTGCCAGGGTGACTCGCGTGTGTGCGCGCAAGCGCTTCCGTAATCTCTTTGTTGTGTGGTTAAATAATTAGCCCTAGAAGCAAAAGAGAGTCGCTCCAAATGTTTGATTCTCCGTCGTGCGCCGAGGGCTGAAGGCCATGTTTGTGTAAAGCACCAGAGCTTTGAAGCCACCTGATCTTTTAACTCTGGGAAAGGTGTTGACTGCAGCAAAGAACCAGTGTTGTCAAGACAAAGCGTGTCTCAATTCCACCATCGTTTTTTGGCAGTCGTAAATATCCAATATCGTCACCGTAGAAATGTGATCTGGCTGTGCCGTCTGCCTTGGCCCTGTCGTATTAGTTTTCAGTAGGCACCGAAAATCCTGGGCCTCATTTTTGACCCGTTCCGACCGCCCGCCCTGCCTGGGAGCCTATTAAGGGCACTAATATCTGCAACGGTAATATATATTCCCTGAATCCTGTATGCTAAGAGAGTGTTTGGGAAGGTGAAGGGCACTGTCCGTGTCCACACGGCTCAGCCGTCTTCCCACTTTCTGTCCGCCGGGTTCGGCGTTGCAGGCAGGGTCAGAACGACTCAGCGGGGGTCATGAGGTTGGACGTCACAGGTCAGATGAAGTACTCTTTCCTACTATCTCTCATGGCGCTGTGTAGGTCCAGCTCAGCTCGATACCTGTGTTCTGGCCTGGGCTGGTGATCTTTCTCCTTGACCGGGGCCATCTGCTGCGTGCGATCGTGTCGATGACGATACAGGAAGCGGGTCATCACAGCCACGGCGCAGAGGACGATAAGAACTACCGCTGCAATCAAACCTAAAAGACACAATAAATAAGTGGATAGTCTGAAAAAACAGATTAATATTTACAGATATTGCACAGCACGTACCTCCGATAACAGCGGAGTCGTTTTGGCCAACGTTAGGATGAAGTTTTTTGCCTGTGTCCTGCGTGATCTGAAAATAAAGAGATTTGGAAGTGATATAAATATGTACCTTGAATTAAATCTTTAACTGTAAACCAACCTGATAACGATCTGGATGAGGATTTATCCGCCAGCTCGCCGCAGTTCGACTCAACAAGGTTACCTAGGACGCTGACCAATGAGCTTCCTCGGTTCAGAATAGCTGCCTTGAGAGGAGCCAAATGATTAAACTGAACTGATGAAAGACAGCCGACGAAACCTTTCGACCCGGCCTGAAGCACCTCCTCGTCGACGCCAGTTCTGCCTATAAGGGGCAAGGAGGCGGAGCCTTAAATGTGATTGACAGAAAGTTCGCCATTGTCTGACAAATGACTAAAACGACTCATTAACATTTGTGCTATGATACCAAGTAAGGTCGACTAGTCAAGTTATATTAAAAAATACAAATATAATGTATTTTTTATATAATATAATGGAGTCTAAGATTTTTTGAGTAACACTTGTAAAGTTGTATGTGTGAACATTTGGTTATCCAAGACATTACACAGATTGTGTTGTTTATAGAGTGCATGCGTATCAACATTTCTGGGCATTTGGAAAATATTAGTCTTGTATAATTATACAAAAATACTTGTGTTGTTTTGTACATCCTTTTACATTGTAAGTCTGTGCTGCTAACGTTTCCAATCGAAGGATTTTTGCCTATCAAACTATCTCAAGGTGGTCTGCAATTGCAAATTACTCAGTTAAGACTGCGTTACACCCAAAGCTTTAATCTTGGAGTTTAATTAAACGGCCTACCTGTGACTTTCCCCAATGTCAAAGACCTTATCGTGATCAACTCCTTGTCCGTAGACAGGCCGTATTTCAGACTGGTATCTCTATCAATCTAGAAAGAGAATGAATGAGAAAGGAAAAGAGAGAAGTGCTATAGTAAACGTAGTAAATATAAACGTCTCGCCAACTCCAACAAACCAAATGGCAACTCACCTGTACATACATGTCTCTTCCCTCCCTGTGGATCTGCACTCGATGAAGGAGTCCGTCGGCCAGGTTTGCAGATGCCGGCGTGAAGACGTCGGGCTCTTTCTCCCTGTTCAGGCGATACCAGATCTGCAAACTCCCTGCGGGACCCAAAGAGACACGAGACGGACAGGAAATGTGCGACATGAGTGACAGAATCAAATAGGAAGCGCTCTCAGATGCCTCATTACGTTCCTTGCTGATGAGGGTAATTGCGTTCTTGACCGCTGTTGTGAAATATGTCAATCGCAGGAAAAGATGCTCCTCTCCAATCATCAACAACACCATTATCATCATCATCGCCGCGGTAATCACCCACAGCTTTACTGTAATCAAAGGACAGCCCTGATTGGCTGCTACAGGCCTGTGATTCTCCCGCATGTGTCGTTACAGGACAAACACATAAATGAAAATGTGCGTACTGAATGTGTTAAAAGGTTAAGGTTCTCTTTTTTACTTTTTTCCACATTTTGAATGCAAGTAATTTCACCAAAACTAAAAAGTAACACAAATCACCGCCTTGGAATTATAATATTATATCTGAATTCTGAGCAGTTTTGAGATAACAAGCTTCGACCTCTTTGCATCCCATTTGACTTTGTAGACAAATGCTTTTTTGTTTAGAAAATGTACACATTATAAAGAAAGAAACATCTCAATGTAAATAAGTTCTCTTGAGGCTTTTACCCGAGATGTTTTTCAAACAGTATTAAAGGAGTTAACATCCACTTCGAGATCTTAAGTTAAATAAAGTCAACATAAACAAATTATTAAAAAGAAGTTAAACAAAATGTTTTGTTGAGTATTTTTTTTAATATATATATTTGAGTCACATTAAATGTTTTTATGAATATTTGGTATGTATACCACTGCTTAAAAAGTTTAGGGTCAAACAAGTACAACAACAAGTGCTTTTGTAGACAAAAATATGATTGTACAAACATTTTAGTTTATTTCATTATAAAAGTACAATTGTAACAGATGGAAATGGTTTGAAATGGATGACTTGCGATAAACAATAAACAAAAAACTGCCGAAAAGAGCCCAGAATAGATGAGGTAATAAAAACTCGTCATAAATATATGGTGAAAATGTATACCGTTTCAAGGTGCTAAAATAATTTGATTCATTTTAGTTCTGATTTATTTTTTGTTACTCCATTGTTTTGATAAATGTGCCATTATTTTAAATGTTAAATGTTACATAAATATATATTCTAATCCTATATTCCATTGCTTCAATTGTTTACCTCATTTGAGAGTCACTTTGGATAAAAACGTGTGCTTAATAACTAAATGTAAATATGAATATTATTCATAAATAATATATATATATATATATGTGTGTATTATGTGTATCTTTATATATATATATATATAATGTCATTTCAGTGCTACCCTACCAGCTGTTTTAATATATCAGTGTGATATCCCAATATTAACCAAGTCCTAGTTCTGGTTTAAACTAATCCCTGTCCGGGAAACCGCCCCTACATCCCATAAAAATATCAATTTTTCTTTCTTTTGTACAACATGACCTACACAAGCATCAGATACTGTACATTTCTGCTTTGTGACAAATACAGTAAATGCAAAGTTAATACACATACCGTTGTGAGCGAGAATAACACCCATGTACTGCTGATGGTATGTGTTGACGGTCAGTAGCATGGCGGGCGTCTGCGTGGTGAGAAAACTGAAGGCCACGCTCTCTCGTGAGTTGCTGCTCTGAGCGTAGATGGCCGAAGACTGGCGACTGCGGTTGCGCGTCACGGAAAACGGCTCCTGGAAGGTGTAGGTCACCGACGAGCCGCTTTCGAAGGACACAGAAACTTCTGCAGGTAGAAAAACAAAGCAGGTGAACGTTGGCGCCGGCGGGCAGATCTGTGTAGGCGATTGGCCGTGTTTTCATTCCTCATTTGCATGTTAATAGCCTGTCGAACGGCAAGGACGCTAAATGGCCGGACTCCAAAAAGCGAGGAAATGAAAGATTTAACTTTAAATGAATGCAAAATTATGCCTGGACTTCAACTGACCCCCAGGCATCACTCGGTATTCATTTACTCATAATATTATCTGAACAGAAACATCATCTCTCTGGAGTCCAATAAAGAGAAAGAGATGCCGTGTACACGCGTTCATTCAGCGAGCGTTGAATGGGTTGCTGTCTGGCATATCTGAGGATCAAATGTGATAAAGGGTGTATTGACGGAGGGAGGGTTTAGCATTGAGCGTGATGGGCAGGGACGGACCCGCTGGGACTGGTCAGGTTGCAGCCCTTTGAGGAAAATTCACCCGAACAACGGCGGCTCGCGGTCACGGACGTGCCAGCGTACGAACAGAGCGAGAGAGACAGGACTGGCAGAATTGCACTTGATATTTCGTGTTTAATCCTGCTCGGCTTTGATCAGGTGCGAGTGTAAGCACGCCGCTGTCTTCAGAAATCAAGGTTGCTGAGCTCTCAGACTTCCTCTCGCTGGAACGCTCTTTGATACGTCGGTGAGTTTACTGAAGGTAAAACTGCGTTTGATGAAAAACTGGTCCCTCAACCCATACGATACAACATGGAAGAAACCTTTTAAATGAGCCAAACATAAACAAGTAAACTGTGACCTTCTTTCTTCTCCAGAACACAAAAGAAGATCTTTTGAAGAACGTTAGTAAGCACACAACATTGGACCCCCATTGACTTCCACTGAATTGACACAACACCACTGAGACATTCCTCAAAATATCTCTTTTGTGTTCCTCAAAAGTCAAAAAACAAGATTTGAACAGAGATGGAAGAAATTAAATTATATAGTAAGGCACCTTTCTTGCAGTTGGGTCCTCCGTAGGCCGAATGCGTACAGTCACAGACGTAACCGCTGCTTTTTTCGATACACTTCCCCCTGTTGTGACACAAGCTGTTTTGGCTGCTGCAGTGACCCGGACAGCCTAAACTGACCCCGGGGGTCATTTTAGCCTTTTCCTCAAGATCAAGGGTATTCCCGTTGATGTCCAACGACCTAATACATCCCAGAAACCCTCTCTGTCTGGATGCCGTGCCTCCTGTGGGCACACCAAAAAGAACACCAAAACTTTTCACAATCTCAAACGACACCAAATTAATATTCCAAAGATTTGCATACAAACAACATCTGCGTGAAGGTACAGGGGTGTTATACTCCCGCCCCCGCCGGCACGAAGCTGTCACTCATGGCCGTGCCTACCAATAAACAGCTGGCTGTTGAGCTGAAGGTGGGTGTGGCCTTCGGTAGGAGCCTCCAGGAAGCGCAAGGGCAGCTGGTCCACCTGCAGCGACGCCTCTTTCACATTCCTCTCCGCTCGCACGTAATGCCACTGCTTGTCGTTCAACGGCACGTGAGACTTCACCGTTAAGACCACCGGCCCATTCCCGACGTCAAAAGCGAAAGTTACCACGGAGGGAGCTGTGGGAATCGGATTTTGGCAGGATACAGAAAAAAGTGACAAATTATTAAACGCAACACGACATTGTTGCCTTCATTATTGTTTTATATTTAAATATATCATATTTTCAGGCAGCTACAACGGGTTATGAAGTTCATGGAGGAAAAAATGACAATTCTTTCAACATTTACTTATGTCATTTCTAGTGGTGGGAATCATTTCTCTTTAACGTGAGACTCTTATCGCGCGATAAAAAAAATGTCGCCGTTAAGCTATTCTCAAAGTTGGGTGGGGAGCTGGGTCTATACTACACAAGCTATGATGACTTTCACCTTGATATTTTAGCGCGGATGTATACATATCTGAATTGCACTGTAGGGGGCGAGAACGAGAGTTTTCAACTCGCGTGATCCGCGTCATTCGCACCGCCTCATCATCTAATAACCAGGGCTTCATTCACCCGATTCGCGCCGCAAGAAGGTCTATCGCGTCTTTGCATTGATTTAACATGTAAATCACTCGCGCTTGACGCGCCATTCGCGTTTGGTCTGAACACAACATAACGTTACTGTGAAATGACCACATCAAACGTGACGTGCTAACATGGATGAGGGTATGAAGCCGCCGGGCTTGCTTCTGGGAAAATTTATTTTTAAGATGCTTCCCAATGGAAACCTCGACAACACTAAGGTTGTTTGCACCTTGTTCAATGTGGAATTGGTTTACTTGGTTTACTAATGCGGAAGTAAACACAAGTACATCTTATTGAACATAATTTAATTTTCATCATAAATTATCATAGTAGAACAGCTTTCTCAAGTAGTTTGTGATGCATTTTGGAAACAGGAGATGAGCCCCTGGTCTAATGCGCCACCTGGCTTGAGAAACCCGTTCTCAAAGACTTACTTTTAGTCATTATTTGGGTAGCACACATATTCTGAATGCCTTCGGCAGAATTCAAATGAGCCATTTGAATCTAGATTAATCTAGATTAAAAAAAAAAATCTATGCCCACCGCTAGTTATTTCAAACCTGTGTGATTCTGTAGAACACAAAAGAAGATATTTTGAAGAGCGTCGGTAACTAAACAACACGGACCCCCATTGACTTCAATTGTACAAACACAAAACCACAGAGACATTTCTCCAAATATCTTCTTTTGTGTTGCAGGTTACAGGTTTCAAACAACACGAGGCCAAACAATCCCTTTAATCTGTTTGAAGTGAAACAGATGAAGTCCAACATAACCTGGGAGATTGAAGGCAACCTCTGAAGGTGAGCCAAGCCCTTTCAATTTTCATGTTTACGGTGTAATCGTCTCTTTTGTATGCGCGTGTTCGGGAAACATTGGTTGGAAGAATAGCCCTTGTAGTTGGTGGAAAATATTGAAAAACGGCAGGCGGTGCGATGAAGATGAACGGCCTCGGTGAACCGTGTACAGTAATTACACAGCCGACGATTTCAGTGGCAACACAACACAGCACACTGTTGAGTAAAAGGGCTCTTTTGAGTGAAATTGGCTGCGTCCTTTTTCGGTTAGGAGGAAACGCTAATGACATGCTATTGAATTTGTGTGCCTTCCACACGTGTGTAACTTATGTTTATGAATTCAAAGGATAGTTCCCTCAAAAAAAACAAAAAAACACTGTCATCATTTATTCATGTAGTTCAAAACCTGTGTGACTCTTTGCTCTGTGCAACACAATAGAAGATCTTTGAGAAATGTCTCAGTGGTTTTGTGTCCAATACAATGGAAGTCAATAAGGGTCAGTGTTGTTCTTTTGTGTTCTGAAGAAGAAAGCCTTTCGTTGAGTGTCTATCGATCGGTATGTAAGGACGTACCACTGAGTTCCAGTCTGACAAAGTCTTTTGCGCCCAGGTTCTCCAGAAGGACACCTGCAGGAGCCGTTGTTTTGAAATAGAGCGAGATGTCGACACTCAGCTCGGCCTGGAGCGTGGGGAAGTGCAGGTACGAGGACTCCTGGTAGAAGGAGGCAGAATTCCACAGGAACCCTGAGGTCACAGGAGACTCCGATTAAATTAAACTGGATTATTCCTATTTCAATATTTAATGACCACGAGTTGTAGAAGTCTCGTGTCTCTAGGCAAGAGCGATTGAAAATCATTGCTCACATAAGGCGTCAGAAAGTTAGTTTCAGAATGTGCCTAAAGATGAATCATTGTTAAAGGGGTCATATGGCGCGAATACATATTTCCATGTGTCTTTATAGACATGTATTATACGTTGCCCATGCATGTATTAGACACGTAATATTGCAAAAATTAAAGTGTCGGAACAAAAGATGCATTTTATCTAAAAGCAAATGCTCGCCAAGACCTGCCTGAAACGCCTCATGTAACCACACCCCCACAAATCTACGTCAGTTCGTGGTGTGATTTGACTGAGACCACCCAAATGT
Organism: Triplophysa tibetana; assembly: GCA_008369825.1. Taxonomy (NCBI): domain Eukaryota; kingdom Metazoa; phylum Chordata; class Actinopteri; order Cypriniformes; family Nemacheilidae; genus Triplophysa; species Triplophysa tibetana. The sequence goes on from CM017906.1 coordinate 9,054,731, forward strand.
ATACGCAAGTAAGCGTACCTGTCAATACAATTGCTTTGGAATCTGATGTTCCAAATATGGTAAGTGCCGTTATATTTCCGTCACACGCTTGCAGTATTCAACCAATCACTACGCACTGGCTAACTGGCCAATCATAGCACACCTCGCTTTTCAGAGCGATGAGCTTTGTAAAAAATCTGAGCATTTCAGAGAGCCGGGGCAAAGAAGAGATACAAAAATACATCATTTTGTAACCTTAAATCGTGTATACACATTTGCATTACATCTAAAACAAACGATAATATATTCGTTTTAACCGTGTCATATGACCCTTTTAAAGTAATTTCTGACTGCTGAATTTTTTTTTATTCCTCAGTCTCATTTTCTTGTGATCTTCCTATAAAGGTTATCTCGTCAAAATACGTTTTACAAGGTAATCTTGAAAATATAAGAAAAAAAATGATCAAGTAAACAAGTGGTTGTGAACACGTAAACAAACATCCACCACAAACTGCAGCTCGACAGTCAATATAAATATACACCTCGTTGAATATTCGGTCTGTTATCAAGACGTTTGAAAGAATCGTAACGTAGTGAAATATTTATCATGGAAGCCTTACGTACTGTCGCCGTAGCAGTGGAGAGACCCCACCCTGTAGATCGCTTCCGACCCCGTACGGTTTGTGTCGCCCACTAAGATCTCGCTCACTGGTAAGTGTTCTTTGTAAGACAGAACTCCAGTGTCATTCTCCCTGTCGACAAGCAAACATCAGTGCGTTTACATTAGGTTTATGCAAACGGCCCCCTGTCGCCAGTTATCGATAACCGTAACATTTGGCAAGATGACAATCGACAGAAACTTCAGGTGTAAAATTGATACAGATGACCACATTCTATAAAAGTGAATCGATGCTTAGAAATGAGACTTATGAATGCGTTACCATGAGCTGCGGTCAGCGTCGCAATTGCAGAAATGGTTCATGTCGATGCAGTTCTCATCCAGACTGCAGGCGCATTGCTGCACCCCGGGGAGAAATCCACCCCAGTACGTCCTTCTCTCGCCTGCCCGATCCAGCCACCAGGACAAGGGCGTTCCATCTGGAGCAAACAACAACATGTTTCTTCATTTAGCCGATGAACGTGACATCTACTATAAGAGTCAGGTATAGAGGAAGAAACGCAGGGATGCACCGAAATGTACTCTTTAATACTTACTATTTTCATATCGAATTATAATAAAAAATATTTTATTGTTCATAGTTGACTGATAACCAATGATGATTAAACATTATAGATTAAGACTGTTTTCCTTTTGATTTAATAGATGAATGATAAATATATTTGTATCTATTCCTATCTGTATCTATCTATGTATATTTACATTTATAAACAAAAATGTGTGTATTCTTTCTCTTTAAATTTGTATCTATAATGATCTCTATATCTCTCGTGACAAAGCATGCACTAAACAAACACTCTGAAGTCATCTATTTGAATTTAGCACTCGGATTTGTTTGTTTACAGTACATTTCAATTTTTCTATAGTAAATAAGCTCAGAATATGAAGAGTTATTTTTCATTTAAAGACCTTTGGATCTCTTTAATAATGGATAAATGTGCTTTCTGGAGCTAACAGGAATATGTTCGAGGAACGTTTTGCTAACTTTGCCATTAGGTTAAAAACACGTTATTTCTTAATGCTGTTCCACTTACAATGTACAATTTACAGTATGAAGAACAACATTTAAAAACCGATATGTTTAGAATCATTTAGTTTATCACTGACTACGTTTACATGCGCATTAATAATGTGATTATTCCAATAATCAGAGTAAGGACTTTTGATCTGATTTTGCTCAGATTTTCAGTCTGGACTTGTTGAAGAAAGTCTGTGCCAGTCTGCAGATTTGATCATTTAGTGTGTTTCTATCTGAAACTTTCAAAAACTCTGCTAGTGTATGATGACTAGTTGTAAAAAAATCTGTTCAGATTTTAAATGTCTTGTAGTGTATTCCAGCCATTAACATGTTTACATGACATGAGAACACCTCTTTGTTCCTGTTTACATGGAAGTTTTATTAGTCTGATTATTTGCCATGATATACATCACAAACGATGATCTCAGATCCAGAAGGTGTGTGTTACTGGCTATCGTTATAATATATTTGTGTCAGATGAAAAACACCGTTATGTGGATGTATTTTATAGTATTTGGCCCGTGATGGATATAGAAATGTTATGACAAATTATTGTATGTTTCCCTAAAGGTGGTGTAGGCTGTCATCGCGCTTGCGCTGTTTCTGAATGAACGTAAGGAGAGAGATTGACGAAAGCAAGTTGTGTTGATGGTGACACTTAAGACTGTCATGTTTAACGTTACCATGAATTTGTGCTTAAGGTGCGTGACAGAAGCATATGCGAATCTTGATCAGAGCAGCATAAATGTGATTAAGGTGTTTACATGCCTTCATATTACGATTGAAACTGACGTTCATCACATACGTTACTTTGATTATGTTTACTGGGATAATTAGCTTAATCATATTATTTAAATCGAATGATTGCATTTACAAGAGTATTGCCAAAATCCTAATATAATCACTTTACTAGGGTGCATGTAAACGTAGTCAATGACATAATTTTGATGAAATGTCTTTCACCATGTTGTTCACCATTAATGCCAGCGGACCATAAAACGCAGGAGGAAATGACCATTCATTTCTCAGAGGTGAACTTGCATGTTGAGCGTTTACTGAACATTCTGGGGTGCGTTTCCCAAAAGCATCGTGAGCCAACTATGGTCGCAAATTCCATTGTTCCAGCATAGTTCAACGATTTAAGTGTTTACCGAAACCATCCTTCCAACGATCAATCGCAAACAGCATCGCTGTTATATTTCCTTTTCATATTTATAAAGACTTACATGTATCATGCCTTTGAACTAAGAAGAAACATGCAGAGCATCCTATATCCATAATTCGAAATACAAACAAATTTAATTTAACATCTTTTAGCTTGTTAAGAAAATACAAGCGCTGTTTTTTTCAAAGTTCGCATGTGCACGAAACTACATGCACTAGGAAACTGGGGAATCCCTGGGCGGAGTCGTAGGAGGAAACTTATGAATGAATGAAATATCGTGAAATAAATAACAGATTACAAAATAGGATAACTAAACTCGCTGTTAAATGCAATGTATGTTATTTACAGCAAGAATTTGACATTAATTTGGTGACATCATTACTCCACCACCTGTATGGCGTCATCAACTAGATTGCTGAACCAACTTGGTTCATATGATTGATCTCCGACAGAGTTACTACGGTTTCGGGAAACAGTCTTAACTACATCGTTAATTTCCCCAATGATCCATCTTACTATGGTGGTCAACCAGCGAGTTACATCGTTGTTCAGGGAAACGCACCCCTGGCCGATTCTTGTTCTTCTACTCTAAATCCACTGAAGTGCTTAAATCTGGACACAAGCTCAAATCTCATTATGCAAATTATCTGTGTCCAGCGGAAACTGATGAACAATTTCAAGCAACGCCTAGTTCATAACTTCGCCATTTTCAATCAATTAATTTTTTAATTGGATCAAGTCAGATTATACATTTGAGCAAAGACCACTTTGGGTTTACCATCCAATGAGGTGAGACAATTTAATCGAAAGCAAGGGCTCTGAGAGAATGCTGATTGGCTAGTGTACAGATAGTAAACACTGATGAGTGAAGGTTATCTGTCAAGCATTGCTTTATTATTATCTTTATACATTTTATTCAGTCATTAAACATTATTGGATTTTATCATATAATGCAAATCATTGCTTAAAGCTACAATCCATCATTTTTACCTCTATATCGCCATCTCTCTCTAAAATGTAAACATGCAGGTCGTTTGACCTATTCATCTGTATCTGAACTAAAGTCAAATGGCATCAAACAGACAATTAGATTATAAATGTAATATTAGAAGCTAACCTTTGCAAATCAGTTTCAAATATACAAACTGCACCTTTAATTTACATTTTAGTAGGAATATCACTCAACTTTGATCCACACATTGTAATTGTACATAATTTTAATAATACCCACCCCATGTGTTAAAAAGTCGGGACTTCCTGCAGAGATACATCACTTCCTGTTGACACTGTTCAGACCTGCCCACGAGCGTGCGGAGTTGGTCCAGGGTGGCGCTGTAGTTAAACGTCATCACGTGGGGCTTCTGGGGGGACGACCCTTGAACCCGTACCATCTCTGTGCTGTTGTGCTTAACCACCGTCCAAACCTTATCGTCTACGAACCAAAAACACACATCCGCATAAATTCAAGCTGAGGTCAAGTGTCAACAACAACCGCTTGAAACGTCAAGTGCTGCATCCTCCATCCTATTCACAATACTATTCCTATACATCTTTCATCCGCGCCGTCGGTTGCAAAATCAATCCTGAACTAAATTGAAAGTGGAAAATAGGAATGTACCCCACTGTGCATCTCCCCGCTTCAGTGAATCACAGAAGTGAGCTGTAATCCTGATAATAACACGCGCAAACCTTCCGTTAAAGAGCGCGGCTTCAATTAGCTTTAGAATAATAAAGACGCGCAGCAAGAGTCTTCCAAACCCTTGCGAAAGCCGATCCTCTCCGCGCCTTTGACGTCAGCCTTCCTTTACCCCATAAACACCTCACCAGGGGGTTTTCGTTTACCCGGACGGCGGACACTTAAGTAGGCACGTGGCGGCTGTACGGTAATTTACATCATGTGGCAATGCAAATATAGGCTGAAGTGGACTTTGCTACTCTTACCAGTAAATGTATGCGTACGAGAGAGACAACTGCTTTATCCTAAATCATATTTCAAGGAAAGAGTAGCATGTGTTATGGTCTGGCAAAATAAAACCAGGACCGTCTTTCTACACCACGGGGACGGGGACAGCGCTGGCAGAGAGCACAACATCCATCAGGCATCGGACAAGTTCAAGGTCTGATTAATGATTCGGCCTTCGTGCGGATTCGAGCCAATTTCCCCTCGGCCAAAACTTCTTTTCAACAATTCAACAACCGAGTGCCTTCGAGAACTCCCAAGCCACAAATAATACGAAAATATAGACTCTCGCAGGTCCTGCGTGTGGTTTCCGAGCCATTAGCGAGGCCAAACGGGACTTCGAAAATGATGACCGTTTCCAAACGGGTTTTCCACAACTCATGCTAAAGTGTTTACACTTTTCAGGGAAATCAACCCTATTTACTCATGTGAAGCTATAGATTGAAAGAAACAAATAAGCATTTGACAAAAATCTTTAACCTTATTTCATTATTCACCTTTTTTTTTCACGGTAAAGATGATGTTTTATTCCACAGTAAACTCACCGGTTATGTTGCAATAGACGACGGTAGATTTGAGCGGCCCACTTCCATCAGGATCGATGGAGAAGAAGCCAGAGGCACTTCCTGTTAGCCTGTGGGCCTCACATGAGGGTTCAAAGATGGCTGATGGGGGAAAGCAATTACCAAGTCAGTTCATGTTCAGTTTCCTTCTATATAAAACGTAAGAAAATGAAAAGGTGTATGTAGAGCACACCCTTTTGTTCGTTTCATTTCTTTCCATAAACTTATTTATATTTAGAATATTTATATTTATTATAATTAGTTTTGTTAGAATTGTATTATATTCATATTATTTTAAGTATTTATAATTATTTATTTCAAAATATTATAATTTAATCATATTTCTTTATGATATAAATGTTATGTTTATGAATTAGTTAAGCCCAAATCAAAAATGATTTTTTGTTCTTTGTTTCATTTGCTCTCATTTGTTCTCTTTCTTTAATTGCTTTCTTTCTTCCTTTGTTTCTCTTTGTGTGGCTTTCCCATTGTTTTTCAAATTTATGTCATTTCCTGTTATTATCTAGCTTTTTTCATTTCTTTTTTTTACTTTTTAACATTTTCCCATTGATTTTAACTTTTTCTTTCCATTTCATTCTTTAATTTTAATATATTTCCCATGTCTTTCTTCCCTTCCCATTTTTCTTTTCATTTTCCTTTATTTTTGTGGATTTTTTTCAGTTCTTTCTTTCCATTTTCGTTTTTCTGTTCTTTTTCTTTCTTTCAAATTTTTCTTTTCGATCTTTCCTTTCAATTTTCCCCATAACTTTATTTCCATTTCATTTTTTTTCAATCTTTTCCTTTCATTTTTGTGAGGATTTTTTTTCACTTCTTTCCATTCTTTCTTGTTCTTGAACATTATTATGTCTGTTTATTATGTGTAGGTTCGCTTTCCAATTTTATCTTTCTTGTCTCACTTCTTCCCTTTTTCTTTGAGTTTTTTCCATATCTGTCTTTTTTCTTCTTTCTTTCTTTCTCTTTGTATGGCTTTCCCTATCTTTTTCAAATTTCTGTCATTTCCTTTTATTATTTCCCATTTATCTTTTATCTTTTTACTTTTTTACATTTTCTCTTTGACTTTAACTTCTTTCTTTTTTTTATACATTTCCCAATATTTCTTTCTTTCTTTCATTCCGTTTCTTTCTTTCATTTTTAATTTTTTGTTGATTTGTTTTCACTTCTTTCTTTCCATTTTCTTTTTTTTCTGTTTATGATGTTTAGGTTCAGTTACCATTTTTATCTTTCTTGTCTCACTTATAAATTTTTCCCCTTTTTCTTTCAGTTTTTTCCATATCTGTCTTTTTCCTTCTTTCTTTCTTTTTCCAGTTTCTTTCTTACACTAAACAAAGAGTCAAAAGTTTGTACCATTGACAAAAGTAAAAAATATTCTTGAACATTTTCCACGTCTATTAATGCTCTTATTGTGACTGTTGTAATCGTGGTCGACTCACAGTTATGACAGGTGGCTCCCGTGTACCCGGTTCCCGAGCAGTCGCAGAAGAACGTGTTCCACGACTGAGAACACTCTGCGTCATGCTCGCAATAGTTTGGAAGACATCTGAGAGAAAAAAATACAACTTTCACCGTACTTACAGTCAGAAGGGGCAAACCGATTACAGAATTACACAAACGACAGACTGCGACATACGGTAAAATATCAAGCCGTAATACATTCTGTGCTCGAGGGGAACGTGATGTAAAGACGTGACATCAATCAATAAGCACAAGCGACTATAAGGAAATAGATGGGCGAGTCAGAAAGCTCATGAAGAAGGATGCATCAATTTTGCCACACGCTGAATACGCACTCAAGGATGAGAACGGTATTGAAAGATTGCGATGGTGATGAAGTCTGGAACCAAGATCTCTTTCTCCATTTCTTCCGAGGTTTTTGTCAAAACGGTGCATGTAATACAGCTGTTGAAATGATTTACGACTTTGTGCATGCAGCGTTGAGCTTATTAACAGTCTACGAAATCAATTTCGGCTAACAAATGGGGTATTTATTGTTTAATCTCTCTGACCGCCAGGTAAACAATCTACACACTCGTGATGCATTATGTGTAAACTCGTAAAAATGGTTGAATGAATCCTTGGCATTGAGCAGATAACTTCAAAATGGAAACCTCAAATGTTTTTTTTCAGAAACCATACTCAACCCGGTGATGCTTTGAAAACGAGAAGCTATTAAATCCCATATGCTAAAAGCCAATGTGTAAAACTGCTAATTGAATTCGCAACACGTTGTGCTCGCTTGTTAAAACTCATCTCCAACAAAACCGTCAGGGCATGCGTTTCGCTGTAAAATTACAACCTTGTTAATTCTGACGTTAAAATAGCGTTGAAATAACGATGTAATAACGTCTGTCGACTCCGCACATGCTGTACAAAATCTTAATACTTGCAGAGGTTTGGGGAAAAACACAAGCATGCATGACAGCAACTTTGATTCATCTTGTAGAGAGGGAACAAAAGATCATGAGAGGTAAAAAACTGCTGTCAGACAGCGTCGCGACAAATAACTCATCTTCACGTAGCGTGTGATGAGAAAAAGGGAACGGGGAATGGCAGCCGCCTCGCGTCACGGACCGGAGGATTGTGGTTGTGTCTGAAAGCCGGCGGAGGTCTTTTCTAAAACTGATCTCAGCACTCACAGATACTGCAAGATGAGACCGGACTATTAACCCCCAAAAAACGTTTGAATACTTGTCTAATTGTGTCGTTTCTGCAACGTTAAGCACTAGAGGGCATTCTTTTGGAAAAAAGTACAGAAAGGTTAAGAGGAACATCATCTAAGAGGCTGAGACGTGATATCTAAAGTGCTGTGTTGCGAATCTTCATTCAGCCAAAACGGCTGTGATTAAAGATTATCTCTCTTTCGATCTCATTTCAGTTTACACTTCTGGTAAGCGCCTCATGAACAGCAGGGAATTATGGGTAAAAATGATTCACAGGTCTGGATGGCAACATATTTTCATCCATAAAATATGCTCGCTATTCAGGGCAACGGGAGGGGGATTGTTGGCGGCAGAAGCGGCGTCTTGGCCCAGTGGCCGCTGTCCAAATCTCTATCGATCTGCCTGGATGGATCAAACTGCGAGGACAGGGACTTGGGGCCCAGCTATAGGTTAGACATTGTGATAAAGAGGCGAGCAGACAGGACAAAAGCAAGATGGCTAGATACAGAGCGAGAATGGAAGATAGCAAGCGTATGAGTGAAAGTACGCTAGGCTAGGTGTCCATAAATGATTTAGGACGGCGATCAAAGGTGACTGGAGCGGAGGCACCTTTTCGGGACTTTCTCGCTCGTTCTAGAGGACAGCCAAAATTCACAAAAGGCGTCGGTTATCTTCATTTGCTTCGGTTGATAAGCTTTATTGAACCAAAAAACAGATGAGCTTACTTTCCAGCGCCAGTACTCGTGGCTTGCGAGCCTCATGTGGCTCTCTAATGACACTCCTACTCGGCAGATAATACTCACATTTCTTCACCAAATTGTTTTTTAATAAGTTTTTGCCTGCAGATTGATAGTCATAATGACACTGTTTCTTACCGTCACTGATAACCGATGAATCAGAATAAACCCCTAACTATAAAGCGCCAATAGACCAATAGGAAGTACACGACAAAGTTATCAAAGTTTACTAAAACTATTAAAACATTACTGCTAATTGAAAACAAAAATAACAACCTGATGATTATTTGAGGTTTTTAAGTGAAATGTATATTAGAATATTTAGATATATGAATAAAATATGAATAAATACAAAAATCACAAAACAAAGTAGCTAAAAATGTAACCAAAATGAATGTGAAAATTTTACTTATTTTAATTTTAAAATTAAAAAATATCCTTAAAAAATGAAATGAAAATGTACAATGTTGAGACGGTAAACTAAAAATAGATCAAATCTAAACTAAAATTAGGACCTAAAAACACACTAAACTAAAACTACAATGGAAATAAAAATAAATTAGACATATATAGAAGTACAAAAAACAAAAAGAGTGACAAAAGCACAAAAAGGTAACAATTCTGAATAGAACAACAATAAAACTGAATACAAAACTCCAACAACTTTGCATTTACTTTGGATGCTGGTGATGGACAATTAGAAATGACTAACACGCTTCCACTAAGGGTGATCCTCAACAACCATTTAGAATTAAGCGTTCATATACAAGTATCGAGTAGCGTTTTCAAGTATCACACAGCAGTCAAAGCTAGCTAGCTAAAGTTAAAATTCAATTAGACAGACAGATCTAACATTTGCAAACTTTTAAAATATGTAGAGAACAAAACTCCTACGCCAATGGGATTGAATTAATTATAAATGTTTTATATATCAAACTTTATGTTTATTCAGCAGAGGTTACAGTGATGGTTTCTTCTGTTGTATTAACCTCATCACAACACAGTTCAGGTCGGTTTTAGTTCAGCGGTGACGGCTGGTCAAAAGACCATCTGAAATATTGTCTGACAAGCCGGCATCAGAGCGAGAGGTTTGTGTAGATGCGCCTGGAACTGACTTTCCCCCCCCGGACCATTCACAGCATGTTGGCAGAGCTTAAATCACAATTCATTCGCACGCCGGCTCTGCCAGCAGTCATCTGCCCGGATGCCAGGCCTGAGAATTTGCCCTGTGAAGAATGTGCCTCACTCTGCCAGAAAGACCTGCAGAGACGAGACTGACGAGTAGAGATTTCAAATCTCTCTCTCCTCCGATTAGCTTTCTCTGCCTATAAAGCTCTTATCCAAACGAGTCTATCGCTCTGTTTTTCCAAACCAACCTTTCTGTCTAACACTCTTATTTTGCTTTCCTTCCTTATCCTCCCTTTTTAGTTCACTTTCATTCTTTTACTTACTTTTGTTTATTGTCTCTTACGGTTTTTTTTATGTTGCGTTCATTTGTTTCTCCATTATCTATCCCACTGTATCCATACATCCCTCTCTATCTATCCAGCTATCCATTCATTCATCCACCCCTCTTTATCCTCTATCACTCATCATCCATCTATTAATCTCTCTCTATCCATCCATCCATCATTTTCATTCTGATTTATTAATCCCTCTCTACCCATCTATCCATACCTCTCCATCATTCATCCATTACCATCACTCTCCATCCATCTCTTGGATCCATAAATAAATTTGTCTATCACTAACCATCCGTCCATCTATTGATCGCTATCTATCCATCCATCCCTCTCTATCCATCCCTTTATCTATCCATCCATCCATCCCTCTCTATCCATTCCTTTATCCATCCATACACCATCCCTCTCTATCATCCATCACTCTCCATCAATCCCTTGGATCCATAGATCCATCCATCCATCACTCTCCATCCATCCATCAATCTATTGATCACTATCTATCTATCTATCTATCTATCTATCTATCTATCTATCTATCTATCTATATATCCATCCATCCATCCATCCATCCATCCCTTTCTATCCATCCATCCCTCTCTATCCATTCCTTCATCCATCCATCAATCTATTGATCACTATCCATCCATCTATCCATCCCTCTCTATCCATCCCTTTATCGATCCATCCCTCTCTATCCATTCCTTCATCCATCCATCCCTCGCTATCTTCCATCCATCACGCTTTATCCATCCCTTTTATCAATCCATCCATCCATACCTCTCTATCATCCATCCATCCCTCTCTATCAACCATCACTCTCCATCCATCCATCTATTAATCCCTCTCTATTCATCCATCCATCAATCCATTTCAGTCTTTCATCTATTAATCCCTTTCTACCCATCTATCCATCCATCCATCCATCTTTATCATCCATCCATCCATCACTCTCCATATATCCATCTATTGATCGCTATCTATCTATCTATCTATCTATCTATCTATCTATCCATCCATTCCTTTGCATCCATTCATTAATCCATCCCTTCATCCATCCATCCATCCATCCATCACTCTCCATCCATCCATCCATGAATCCCTCTCTATCCATTCATCCATCCATCCATGAATCCCTCTCTATATATCCATTCCCTCTATGAATCCCTCTCTTTCCATCATTCCATCCACCCACACATTCCTCCCTTCATCCATCCATCCATCAATCCATCCCTCGCTATCTTCCATCCATCACGCTTTATCCATCCCTTTTATCAATCCATCCATCCATACCTCTCTATCATCCATCCATCCCTCTCTATCATCCCTTTCTATCCATCCATCCCTCTCTATCCATTCCTTCATCCATCCATCAATCTATTGATCACTATCCATCCATCTATCCATCCCTCTCTATCCATCCCTTTATCGATCCATCCCTCTCTATCCATTCCTTCATCCATCCATCCCTCGCTATCTTCCATCCATCACGCTTTATCCATCCCTTTTATCAATCCATCCATCCATACCTCTCTATCATCCATCCATCCCTCTCTATCAACCATCACTCTCCATCCATCCATCTATTAATCCCTCTCTATTCATCCATCCATCAATCCATTTCAGTCTTTCATCTATTAATCCCTTTCTACCCATCTATCCATCCATCCATCCATCTTTATCATCCATCCATCCATCACTCTCCATATATCCATCTATTGATCGCTATCTATCTATCTATCTATCTATCTATCTATCTATCTATCTATCTATCTATCTATCCATCCATTCCTTTGCATCCATTCATTAATCCATCCCTTCATCCATCCATCCATCCATCCATCACTCTCCATCCATCCATCCATGAATCCCTCTCTATCCATTCATCCATCCATCCATGAATCCCTCTCTATATATCCATTCCCTCTATGAATCCCTCTCTTTCCATCATTCCATCCACCCACACATTCCTCCCTTCATCCATCCATCCATCAATCCATCCCTCGCTATCTTCCATCCATCACGCTTTATCCATCCCTTTTATCAATCCATCCATCCATACCTCTCTATCATCCATCCATCCCTCTCTATCATCCATCACTCTCCATCCATCCATCTATTAATCCCTCTCTATTCATCCATCCATCAATCCATTTCAGTCTTTCATCTATTAATCCCTTTCTACCCATCTATCCAGCCATCCATCCATCCATCCATCCATCTTTATCATCCATCCATCCATCCATCACTCTCCATATATCCATCTATTGATCGCTATCTATCTATCTATCTATCTATCTATCTATCTATCTATCTATCTATCTATCTATCCATCCATTCCTTTGCATCCATTCATTAATCCATCCCTTCATCCATCCATCCATCACTCTCCATCCATCCATCCATGAATCCCTCTCTATCCATTCATCCATCCATCCATGAATCCCTCTCTATATATCCATTCCCTCTATGAATCCCTCTCTTTCCATCATTCCATCCACCCACACATTCCTCCCTTCATCCATCCATCCATCACTCTCCATCCGTCCCTCGCTATCTTCCATCCATTCATAACTCTCTATCCATCTCTTCATCCATACACCCTGCTCAACCACCCATCCATCCCTCTCTATCCATCCTTTGTCCTCTCTTTCTTCCCTTCCTCTACACAGCATTCTTTTTCCTCCAGTGCTGTAATTCTAGCCTGATTTGTAGCTCCCTGTTTATCTGCTACTCGTGTGTGCACATGTGCCGTACACCAGACTGTGGAAAACATGCCAGGCTGCCGAGGGATGAAGAGATAATGGAGAAACTGTCTCATTTGCTCTGTCCCTCTATCCATTCAAATCTGTCATTACACTGCTCACGGTGAAAGCAACAATGAGCGCTGCGATATCACATGCACAAGTACACGCACAGTATCGAGAGCAACCCATGCAGTGCCTACACACACTCATATGCAGATACATGTTTTAATGCATTAATGCAAAATAAATAATTTTTCCAAATCGCTAATTACCTCAAATTTATTGCACTCTTTCAAACACCGAACAAATGCATTAGAAATGGTTGCGTCCTTGTTAGTTGCTCTTTAAAACTTTGCCCACGGCTTTTGTGCTCGCTGGAAATACACCAGCGTTAAACACACTTCAAGTGTGAGGTTTGTTTGTTATTCACAGAAGCATCGCAACAACTGCGGGCCCTCTCGGGCAAGGTATGAAACATATTCCACATTTGAAGTATCATGCAAAAAAGGTGAACGCCAATTAGCTTGCAAATCGCTGCCGCAGATTTTAACACGGCGCTTCTCTGTTTTGAAACTGCGCTTGTTTGTGTGACTCATTTTCTGAAAACAAGCAAACTGCAATCATTTATTTAAAAACGTATCGGAAATTAGCATATCAAAAGGAATAGCTAATGCATACACACCGGTCGCGAATGCCACAGATGTCAAACTGGAGCTTGCTGTAGTTTCCCAGCAGGCCTTGCTGCACCAGGTACAAGTTATTTGGCTGGTTGTTTATGACAATAGAGCGTATGCAGCCTTGATAGGTCACCGTTGGATTCCGACATCCCGGATTGGCTAGCGTTGGTGGGCAACCTGTTAAACATATTTCCAATGGACATAAAACAGATGTATCAAAGTTTAACAAGGTAAATACCCAAATTGTTTAGACAAGTTGTCTGCATGACAGTACAATGTTGAAAAAAGTTGAATCGGCGAGAAACTGATAGATTATCCATCTTTTCATTCATAATATTTTGTCTAAATGTTGTTGTATGTAATCTCTATCAGTCAGCCATAGTAAATGCTATATCAGTCAAAATAAGCTAAAGTTGCATATTTTGTAGGTTTTTAATACACCTGTGGTAAATGTAAGCGTAAACCACAGCAGACGACCATCTGCTTTGTCACCGATTAAGCAATAAATATAGTTGCAGCTGCACAGAAACAGTTTAGTCCCATCTATTTGCAAATCATAAGAAAACACTTAAACCTATTTCATAAGCACATTTTTCAAATATGTTTTTGCTTTATTGCATTATTTAAAGATGATATTTATATTTTTTATTAAGAAAAAAAATCTATAAACAATAAAAATCAGGAATTTTATCAAGTACAGTACGTTTTTTTAAAGTGACAGTTCACCCAAAAATGAAACTGAACAGCGGTAGTCCCCATTGACATGCATTGGTTTTGTGTCCATACAATGGAAGTCAATGGGTGCCGCCGATGTTCGGTTACAGACGTTCTTCAAAATATCTTCTTTTGAGTTCTGCAGAAGAAAGAAAGCCATACAGGTTTTGAAGGGTGATCATTTTTTTTTATTCATAATTTTTGGGTGAACAATCAACTTAAATCTGCTTTCATTATACTGTATATAATTATGTATAGAATATTTTCGGTGATAACAATATTTTCTGTAATAAAGAGAATTAGATTTCGTTTGAACGCAAAAATTACAATTTACGCGGTATATGGGGAAGGATAATGTGATCAATTGTTATGAAAATAATATCTCAACGGAAAAAAATATATACAGAACATTTTGTATCAATAAAACACAATTCATTTTTAATTTCCTTCTAAAAAAATATGAGCCAAACATGATGAGATCCTCCGAGGTCAAACAACCGATAATCTATTTAAAAATCATTATATCACTCAAAATATTTTAGTAAAATCAAGAAACTTTTTGATTAATAAAAAAACCCACATCACCCTTCATTAAATTAACTTTCTATAACATAAAACAATGACAGTGATTTCAAAAGCTTGATTAAGAACTTTACTAAATATAGTTATTATCAGCCCCCACAATTCAGTCTGACATTAATGATGCTCATCACCTTCTGTCACTGCCTCATTTCCAACCAACACTTTTTAATTATAAAACTACCACCCACCTCCAATCAGCACGTTCTTCCCAGGCTGCGCGCTCTCCTTCAGCTGCATGGTGGACGCCGCCTCATTGTCCACAGAGAGGGACACCTGCAGTCCGCCCACGCTAATGGACACCGCGTGCCACTGGCCGTCACTCAGAGCCTGACCTGGCGGAGGCAGACACAGAAGCGTGTTACATCTCGCAGGCCGTGCATTAATCACGGCGTGTGATTGACAGATCTGGGGTTTGCGCGTTGGAGCTCGTCGAGTTAATCTGCATATGTCAGCCCGGCGGAGAATCCACCATTCCCCCCGAGAGGGACGTGCAGGGATTCGGTTTGGCGTCGGCGATGGCAGCCTGCCAGGCAACCGCATCCAGAATTCAGTCGACGCGCAGGTGCGCCTGCCAGAGAGCGTTTCTCGTCTAAAAACACTGTGTTTAAATATTCTCTGCAAAGGCTTTTGGATTTTGTTGTTTGGCTGAGACGCAAATAAAGAACACAAATACATAACCTTGAATATAAATCTTCGGGGATAAGCTTTCTTGCAGATGCATTTTCTGCAAATATGAGCTAATTAGAATGATTGTGGGATTTTTTTGCTGTATAAACAAACATCTAAACATTTTTAAACAATATGACATTTTGGGAGAATTTGTGCAAAATATTTTTTAGGCAAAATAAAAGTGTTTCTCTTGCCCTGTTAATTTTTCTAAATAACCCAAAATAATTAAATTATAAATAATATAAAATCATAAATAATAAAGAAATATAATTTATATCATAATAAAAAAAATCTAAATTAAGGGCTAGACAAATAGTCAATAACAAATGTGACAATACAATTTTTTTTTTCTAAAAACAAGTCACTTTTTGTTTAAATGTATTTATTTAAGAAGTTGTTACAGGTCAAAACAAAAACACTGAGTAAGGATTAATCATGAAGTGATTTTTCATGAAGCAGGGTGACTTCATGAACATCTGTGACATTGGCAAACACATTTCATTGTAATGCAAAAGAACAGTGATGTAATGAAGCAACGACCAATCAAAATTCAACTTTTTATGAGGTGGTGCATCATCAGATCTGAGTGGACAATATGAGGATTCATCATAGGACAAACCATCACAAAAAAACAACCATCCACACCCACACATGCAGAAAAAGACGTGCACATCTTACCGATGACTATGTCAGAGCTTTGCAGTGCCGATCGGTGGTGTGTGAGTCTCAGCTGCCCATTGACAAGCAGCAACAAGAGCCTCTCAGTGTCTCTCCTCAACGAGGTGGATAGTAACATCCCCTCTCTGTTCCATGTCCGGAACTGGAAAGTCACCGACAACTGTTCGCCGTCTGAAACGCCGGCCGCAGGAAGTGACAGGAAACTGCTGCTGGAGCTCAGAAAGGTGGCGGAAACATGCTGAGGCTCTGAACAGGTAAAGGTCACGTTTCCCTGAAAAGAGAAGGCAAGGTTAGATGATTGGTCCAACTGAGAGTTCTTTTCACCACACATCCTTTTTACGCTTAACGAAACAAGGTTACACAATTAAATATCACATGATTCTTTTAGATCAGAGTTGACAGTTCTGTAGTTCTAAAACAATGAGTTTCTGTTTTTATTTGATGAGCTTGAGAAAATCATGTTAAATCTACTTGTTACAGAATATACAATTAATCTCAACATAAAGACAAAATAGAAAAAGACGTATTTCTACGTTTGACAGCCCTGCTGAAACAACAAAACTCTGCACAAAACATAATAGAAAACAATGGATTTAATGGTTATAATGGGAATTGTGTTGGAATTAATGGAAACTACTGGTGTCTACTTGTGTGTGATGAATTCTGGGATGTTATCTGGCAGATGGGAATTAGCAGATCACTATTAAATCATACTGGAATAATGGCCAAAACAAAAATATTTTTTGTAATGGGTTTAATCCAAAAAGCAAATGGTTCATAATGCTCTTTTAACAGAAACCAATACAATTTCTATGATGGTGTCTATAGTTTTTTCACAAGGGAGGGTTTTGCCCACGGGTTAGTAGGAAAGCTAACAATGTTGAACACCATAAAATCAGATGTCAGGTCTTCAATAGAAACAGGATAGCGTTCTGTATTTCGACCAATAATCTGACAGCGCCGGACTGTATGGTGGACCGTTCATTGATCCGCGCTCCAGTGTGGCCTCAGACAGGAAGCCGCAAATGAGCCCGACTGACCGACTCCAGACAGCTGGACCGCAACACAAAAACCACCGGAGGAAACAGACATGTTTGAATAGTAAAAGGGCAAGGGGGCAGACTCCTAATACCACACAAACACCTAGAAAGCTTGATATGAAACCGTATCCACTACTGCTAAACACAGTTGTGTGTGACAAGTCACCTAAAAACATTTTTTGTATCATTTACTTAACCTCATGTCATTGCAAACCTGCAGAACACAAAGAAGTATATTTTCAAAGAATGTTGATCTGCAAACAACATTGACCCCCATTGACTTTCATTACACGACTCAAAATATCTTCATGGTGTTCCACAGACATATAAAGGTTATGAACAACAAGAAGGTGAACTAATAAGTTTCGATGTCATGCAGGGAACACTTCGCATGTTCGCATGAATCTTGTAACAACCACAGAAACGCTGACCCTGGTTAATGCAAACCTATTACGAAACATTCTGTGCGATCTCACTGTCATAAAAACATTGTAGACTTCCTGACCCAAGTAAACCGAGACACACCGTATCCCAAATTGCAAATCTGATTTATGCTAAATTCCCACTATGATGGCGTGCTTACACCAGAGACACGATGCCTCATTGCTTAGACCTAATTGAGCCCCAAAGGCCCCTAAGGAGTGCGTGCCGAAAAACCACCGCATAATTGAGGGAGAGAGAGCACGGGGTGGTGTCCGCTGTGAAATTCTCAGAGGGTGGCGGGGACTAAGTGGGACTCGGGCCTTTCGGTTATTAGTAGCGCGCACTCGTTGAACTCCTGTCTGGTCCATTAAAAGATGCAATATCCAGCATGTGGGCCGGATTAATGGCGGGAGTGATTAGCTGTGCTCTGGTGTAGTCGACTGCACTGATATGACAGCGGACGACAAGCCATTAAACATGATCGCGGTGGGGAACGGGCGGTAACAATGAACGCGTAAGAATGAGATCTCGCGACGTTGCTTTATTAGAAACGATTGTCATTTCTTGAGGCTGTGAACTGTGAAAATGCAAAACAATAATGCAGAATTGTGGGGGGGATTTCGGGACTGTATCGTATTGTCATTAACAGAATTTTAGGACTAATGTTCTTCGCTCATTTTAAACCTGTATGACTTTATCCTGTGAAACGTTAGTAACCAAAAAACTGACATCCATTGAATAGACAAAATAGACATAGACATTTCTCAAAATATCTTCTATTGTCTTCCAGAGAAGAAAGAGTCATATACAGGTCAACTTGAAGGTCAATAAATGATAAGAAATTTGTTGTTTTTTGTATCGTCAAGTTTGATGTCTTTGATTCATGAGGAACAGCAAATCGACGTGTGCCACAAAAACAAACTTGATTTCATTGCAAATGTAAATTGTATTTTACCAGTAAAAAGACAGAACGCTGTTGTTTCGCATTTACCAGAAAGAGGATTCTGGTAATTTTATGTTAATTTATCAGTATTACTGTGTGAAAATGGCTCTAATATATAAAACTATCTAAATACTGTATATTCGTGATGAATACGGCAATAGATCCTCGACAATATAAAATAACGTGGACATTTCAATATCACAGTCCTGGTGTAGCCAGATAACCAGCGTGTGTCATTAGGCTAAGCCGTCCCTCTCATTAAATTCCTTTTCAATTCAAAATGACCGTAAATTCAGTCCCCAGACCTTTCGCGAGCCAGCAAATCCTTTTACGAGGCGTTCGTCAGCAAGTCGCTAATGAGGCGTGATCCAAGTCCCGAAAACATCTTGGAAGCTGACTGCTCACCTTGTAAGATATATTCTAATGACAAAGTTCTCTTGCTTTGTTCGAATTATGCGAAACAAAACCTCAATTTACTCTGTCGAAAAGCTCCCTCGTGCCATTGTTTATTGGCGATGGCTCCAAAAAATGCAACACTGCGGATTTTTCTCTCCTGCTGTACGCCAGCGCTAAGATGCATTCCTTAAAAACGCAGGTTAAAACTAACACCACTTGGAGTACTGTTCTGGCTCATTTCCATCAGGAAAGAAATCGCTAAAGAATCCAAAACAATCCATTATGACGAAGTTACGATGTGATTCATCTCATCTTGTGGTAATTGTTCTTACTGTGCATCTTTTATGGCCCTAACAACAACTTTCCCATACGATTATCAATAATAACTACCAGAAAAACATTCTCACCACGCTGTAGATTTGTGGCTTGCGCCGTTTGGCCAGGTCAATAATGTTGACTCCGTTGTAATACAGATTCTCCATACATCCGTGAAAGTTCTTCCGTAGAAACGTGCCTGGCTTTCCGGGTAGAGGGATGCCTCCGATGCTGAGCTTTGTGAAATTAATGGGACAGGACAGCAATGGTAAGGTTTTAAAAACACAGCGAGACGTTTTATCTTGGCACAGAGATCCAATTTTGGTTTGCTATTATATTACAAGGTAATTCGAGACATATTTCAAATGTAAGAAACATTCTCACCTCGTAATCGACCTCCAGCGAATCGTCGACGCCACCCGTTCTCACTCGTCTGGTTTGTCTGTCCACTGTGAAGTTAATCTGTTTGTTAAATCGCTCGATCAGGACGGAGTGCCAATGCTGGTCGTCCAGCAGACTTCCCAGAAACACAGAAACGTGGCCACTGCTAGCACGCGTCTTAGCATCGTCTTGGGAGAAAAACAGGGGGTTTCAAATAAACAGAAGGAAAACCCATCAAACATTTAATTTTAATTTTTGTTACTCATAATTCTTCTTTCTGTATGTTTATGTTCTGTATGCTTGACTATTTTCATAAAATCCGGCTGGTTTACCCTGTTGAAAAAAATTAAATATGCAGGGTTAGGTATGTTTTGATGCTCATTTACACTGGTTTAAGATGGTCACATGCTAGTCCATAGCGGGTGTAAACTGGTGAGGAACCGGCACATGACCAGCTTAAACCAGCTAAGGACCGGCCCATGACCAGCTTAAACCAGCACAAACCAGCAAACTGGCATCATAACATACCTTACCCATCACATGTTGTTTATTTCAATAGGGTACTGGATGTTATAACTATAAAAGACTTTTCAAAATCCATTTTGAACCCAACTCCTAAATGTCATTAACTCTAATGTAATAAAAAAATCGTGAATTATCTAAACACAACGCTAATATCAGTACATCCTGATATACGCATTTACGCTGATGTGATCAAAAAAATCCAACAGTGCAATAAAAATGACTAACAGTAATCAGTATAATTACTCAGAATCGCATAATCCTGAAAACCTAAATGCATTATGAAAATGAGAAGTTAGGGGTGAGATGGGCGTAATTGTCATTAAACGTCCCAATGCGAAAGCTTTATTTATGCAAATGTAAAAGGAAAACATTGTCCTGATGAACAGCATCAACATAATCGCATTTCGGTGTATTTCAGCAATCAGAGCGCGCGTAACGTGCGACGCGTTCGCTTTGACGGCTGGTGCTAATTGAAGACGAGACTCTGGGACTTTAAAGCAGCCCTCATGCTAGCTCGCTTCACTTCTGTGCGATTCAACCTCTTAATCAAATCTCTGTTTCGCAGCCGCCTACAGTCTGATTGCGGCAAGATGTTGTGATCGTGCTAGCCGACGTTTCATCTTACGGCGATGACTGAACGGCTCTACAAAAGCCAAACATGCGTACAATCTAAACACTGCATCTCATGAGGGCCTCAAATGCGTTTAGTGTTAGAGTAAGTGCTGTAAACGGTACGTGTGAAGTATTTGCGAAGATTATGAAGATAAAACACTACCGTGCATGCTTAGGAAGGATTACAAAACTTGAAAGCCTACAAACCGAGATTGATGTGTAGAGCCAGTCTGCCCTTGTGTAGCTCCAGCGTGATGTAATCGCCCCGTTGCCCTTCGCCATGGACGAGAACACCGTCCGCACGCTGACTCTTGAACCGCAGCGAGATTACATCTTTCACAGTGCTGGTGGACTTCTGATTGAAGCGGTACAGCAGAGAACTCCTGCCGTTGAAGTCGGCAACATCCGACTCTGAGCGTGGGAAAAACATTTTCAATCTGAATCATTAAGTGAGGGGATAGAAATTCGACACTTAATAGTTATCTAATGATAATCAAAGCAGCTCTTAAAACATCGCAACATCCATTTTAAATTTCGGAGGAAACGCAAGATCAAAATTGACCTTATTTGCCTTCCAACAAAACCTTCAGTGATCTTATCTTGCATTTAAGTCCAACGATGAAAACCAGGAGCGTTGCTAGACCTACAGCTCTACTGGGGCACAGGACCCCATTACCTTTTCTATCACTTCCGACACAATGCACAATACAAACTTCCCTTGCTTAAACCACTATTCCTACAGTACAGTTAAACAACACTAGGGAAGGTAAACATTTAAGTATGTTAAACATATTTAACAAACGTTATTAACACATTTACTTGCACAGTATGGAAATAAATGAAAGCAGAGAGACATTTTTTTTTCACATCTGTATTCATTACGCAATGGTAATTATCATTCCATCATCATTCCAAAAATGTACAATTACAATATTTCAAGAAACCTGTCGTTTTATGGCTCCAACTAATATGAATAACATTATATTGTCTTAAAAACACAATATTTTCTGGTTTAACAGCCAAGTCCAAACAAAGCTGAAAGAACTGTACTGCCTCATAATTATGTCAGCCATAGCTACTGCCAACTTTTGTGAAATGTCCTAAACTAGAGCTTGTCAAGTAAATATTAACTTCATTTCTGAAAGTACATAACACAAATGTTTTTCTAAGCAACCTTGCAGTTTTACAGACTTGACAAGGGTTTGTGGGTTGTAGCAACGCCTCTTATGAAAACATAATATTTTATCAATATAGTCTATAAAAACGTCCTCTGTCATTATAACTACTTTTCGTTCTGCTGACGTACCCAAAGCTGCACGGCCAGGGCAATACAGCCAATAATTTGACTATAACGTGACAATTATGGTGTTTTGGAGGTAACTAGGTTTTTGCCAGGGCATCCTCTTAGTCACTAAGCTATTTTGGCATACAGTATGTACAGTATGGCTCAATCCCTGCTTTAATGGGTATGAGATTTTTTTTATCCATTTTATTATCCACCAGTTAAAAGTCGAATCACTTAAGTCGCATGACACCTTAGCAAACACGCATTTTCAACACCCAACCAAATCCCCAAATATCCCACTGAATATTCACTCAGAAAGGTGTTTCGTGAGTTGCTCACTTGTCAAATACAACATACACCTACTACCGTGGAACCAAAAAAATAAGATATTTTGAGAAATGTCTCCAGTATCTACAATCCTGTTCAAGACCTAGGCAGTAAATTTCATTTTACCCCTAAATGGTTCACTCAAACAAAATGCCATTCTCCAAGCAAGCCTTCATAACAAATACCATCTCAAGTAATATGAGGCAGAAATGTGGATTTCGACCCGGGCGCAGAGGTTAGACAGTAAATGTATCTCTTTTTATCCATCTCCCCTCGCCAGACGGAGCAGACGCATAGCTACGCTGAGCATCAGGGACAGGAACTAACTAGCCATGACAGGCAAAGCCGAGCGAAGAGCTCAGAGCAGTCTGGTGAATATAGAACCAACACATAAGGTCCGAGAACGCCAGCAAATATAACGTGGCATATTGAGAAAAAGATCGGACAAGATCTTGTTTGTCTGGCATTTTGGAGCGTCAGGATGGAACAACGGTATTTGTATAGTTTCTGTATAGGACACACAACAAGCAAATCTACGCAGAAGTGGCATCATTATAACCTTAATAAATATGGAAGGCTTAAAAAAAGAAAGTTGAAAATGCGGTCAGGTTTAGGGAAAAAAATGCATATTGTCTAATCCTTCCTGAGGGGAAGAATAAGCACAGTCAAATTCAAACTCACTGTATGTAAACTCAGCCAGACTGTTTGTAAAATGCAACACGCAGCAGAATTACGCTGTCGAATAAATTATTCATGATATTATTATTTATTCTGGATTGCAGATGTTAAAATAAACTTATCACCTTTCGGTCTACCTTGCTGCAAGGCCTACCCGAATCCACATAAAGACCTTCAGAGTAAGGATTTATTCTCAAATATTTATACATTCCTCTTATCCAACTAACTGTAGAAGTCTTGAAGTCGAAAGTAACCTTACATGCTTTCCTAATGCACTTTCCTTGGTGCACGGTTCACCAAGTCCACTATTCTTTCTTCATCATTTCAGCTTCTAAGAATGCCGTCTGCTCCATTTTACACATTTCGACATGCAGAAATGCGGGGAAAAAGCAGGCAAATTCGTGCAGGCCTTATTGCTCCAGACACACATACACAAACAAACAAGCCGGCCACAAACCCAGAAGCAGATCTCACTTTATCTATGGGTCTCTTGGTGGTATCAACGCAGCTGTGCACCAATGTGAATTAATGGCCACCGCGCAGCGACGCACGCACACAATGATCTACACACTTGTATGCTCCTGCAACACACTCCTTATTTCGGACAGACGCGCGCAAACTGTTTATTCCACGATGCCGCGGCCTTAAATTGCAGTTAGCAGCAAAGGCACTTGACAGATTTAAAACTAATTGACTTCAGGAGCACTCAGCAGTGCATGAATAAGGCCAAGGCACCACCGAGGACGTTCGAGTTAGAGCAGTCAAGAGAGAGAGAGAAAGAGAGAGAGAGAGAGAGAGAGAGGGAATCCACTGCCTTCAATGTGTGTGTTTCTTTCTCGCCTCAGACATGTTTGAATGCTCTTTATCCCATCAGCGACGCCAAGTATTTTCCATTCTTTAACTGAAGTTCAGGTCACCAAACATGTTCATATGCGCTTTGTGCTAAATTTGTGCGACCCTGCGTGAAGCCATTATAAATACAGAGTGCATGAGCACCAGACTAATTATAAATGTAATTACCGAGCGCTAATTCAGTGCTCGATTCACCCGGCGCTACTTCAAAACCTGTGCGTGCCCCCGCCGCTAATGCTAATGCTAACCTGTCAGCGGTCTGACTTTGAGAAAGCGCTAGCGTCTGGGGTTATCAAACCCTATTACTGAAATACTGTGTGGTCAGCACCCACTTATCATGTTTGATCAACGCGGTAAACCGAGTCGCCCCAAGCGGTGTCACATTCCGTCCTATCTCACCAAATTAGCGTCTACAGAATAAACATGGCGGTGATAGGTCGCCGAGTCGAGCTATGAATTGACAATGGGCACAGCTCGGCGAGCTGACTGCA
Organism: Triplophysa tibetana; assembly: GCA_008369825.1. NCBI lineage: Eukaryota > Metazoa > Chordata > Actinopteri > Cypriniformes > Nemacheilidae > Triplophysa > Triplophysa tibetana. The sequence goes on from CM017906.1 coordinate 9,079,305, forward strand.
AATGCAGTCGACCTGAGGAGAGATGATGAGAACGAAACAAGGAGGGTGTAAAAAAAAGAGAGAAAACAGGCACAAGCAGCGCCGCCGTTATAAATATTTCAGGCACAGGGCACGTATACCCTTGAGGTAACCGATTGATTCTTACTCTTTACTTTGATACACACGGAAGGCAAAGTCTAAACCAACTCAGGCCGACTCCAGTAAAAAAACTTAGCCTACAATGAATTACCTGCATTTACAAAAACAGCTGAAGCACTAGCTGTACTTCTAATCTGCTGTTTTTAGCTGTATCATAAAGCAGCTGGTAAACATGTCGCGATGTCAGCCTGCAAGAGAGTGATGGGTCGGTCACAGTGAGGTTCGCTGCTTAAATTCATGTGGCGTGGAACATTTTATAGATGGCCCTGGGAAAACATTTTTATAAGTGTTGTGCCAAGAAGTCAGTATGTGACATTTACAGTATCTTTAGATTTTACATCTTTTTTTGGCTACATCATATTCGCTGTACAAATATGCAGTTGAGAGATTACCAAACTTGAACTTCACTACGCATGAAGAATGCTTTAAGAGTGCTGGGAGATTAATCCTTACAGGGTTAGTTCACCCATAACAATCATTCAAAACATGTATATGACTCTTAATTTCTTCAGTGAAACACAAAAGATATATTAAGTCTAAATGGTTTGTGTCCACACAATGGAGGTCAATTGAGTAAATGTTCTTTGGTTACCAACATTCTTCTAAATATTTTCTTTTGTGTTCTTCAGAAGATAGAATTTCATACAGGTTTGGAACGACACAAGAGTGATTTCGATGAAAGATGTTTAAATTTTAGGTCAACTATTGTTAAAAAATGTCCTCATGTCAGTACTATTCCAGTACGAACATTTATTCCGCAAAAATGGTACTCACTGTAAGCACAACCGTAGACCTCCACTCTGAGGCCTATCCATCCCCCGGGACTCCAGTCTAACGGCAAGAACCGCAGGAACCGTGTTCTGATGGAGTGGGAGAGCTTGTGGTGAACAATCCCATCTGAATTAGTGTTTCCTGGGAACGTCTGCAGTGGAAAAATTAACAAGTCAAAAACGAAAACGGTAATAGTAACATGCATGCGTGCATATTGTTAACCTGTGCCGCTAGAATTTTCGAAAGATTTTGCTTGTGTACCTTATGCATGAAAAAGGCCATATAAGATAATTTGCAAGTAGCCAATCATTCATAATACAATTGGGACCATTAGCTTTGTACAGTTTTAGCTGTACTTCCAGGGGGTGAAACTTTGTTTGGTTAGCATGGACAGTGAGCCTGCTGATACATCCATTATGCACAACATTATCCGGGGAAAAAAGCATCCCCACTGAAGCCCATTAAAAATAAGCTGTGACATATAAATGACAAATATTTCGTTATAGTATACGAGAAATTTTCACAGCCCGATATTTTGCAGGTCATAAAAGCTTGAAATTATCTTAAATTTTTCCCTGTTTGCTACCTTTGATGTTCTGGCTCAGGAGAGCCGCTATTGAGGGGTTTTGGACGGTGTGCGTTCTTCTGGCACCATTAGCCAATCTGCATCGTGAGGTTGGCAATTTACCGCAGCTAACACGTAATCTAAATATATATAAGCCATATGAATTAACCTCACATAAACTCTCTCAAACAATAAGAGAGTTTGAGGCAAAGTTCTTCAACTATCTATACATAGAGTTGAACTGTTGCCAAGTTGCATTTACCTTCGGTTTTTAAAACTAACACAAAAAGGTAAGCATGGAGCCGGCGGCTGCGTTGGTTTCTTAAAGCTGTACTCAAAGCGTCGCAGCTAATCCAGGTTTAGAATAGCTGGGGGTGATCCCCGCAGCTGTGCCGCCTACTAGACGAGCGGGCAGGACCTGGGGCGCCTGCCGCTATTTAAAACCGCTCCACGTCTTTTAATCTTCCACTCATTAAAATGCTTCACACCTTCAAAGACCTCCATTAAACTCCTTTCTCAAACTAATCACCGCCTTTTTTCCCCGTCGGGTGGAAGATAAAAGAGGCCAACGTTGAAACATCAGCATTCAAAAAATCACAAATAAAATAAGTTGTACGAGACGAGTTCGAGGGAGAAAACACACAGCCCCCTGCATTCACTTTCTGCAATAGCGTTCGGTTTGTTTAGGACTCGTGATTTCTTTAGCATGAAACCGAACTCTCGAAACGAGACTAGGTAACTGTGGAGCTATCGTGGCCTAATGGTTAGAGAGTCGGACTCGTGACCAGAAGGTTGCTGGTTCGATCCTCAGGGCTGGCGGGTAACGATTGCGGTGCCCTTGAGCAAGGCACCTAACCCCTACACGCTCCCCGGGCGCTGCACTGATAGCTGCCCACTGCTCCGGGTGTACGTGTGTTCACCACTTGCTGTGTGCTCACTAATCACTGGATGGGTTAAATGCAGAGGTCACATTTCGGGTATGGGTCACCATACCTGACAAATAAAGTCACTTTCACTTTCACTTATAAGAACGCAGGGGAATGATGGAGCTTTGAACTGACTAGTATTGATTTAGGGAAGGTGGACGAGGCGGTTTGTTTGCCTGCGAGTGTTCGGCGATGCAGCCGACGTGTCTGGCGAAACAATCGATTCCAAAGTTGTCAAAGTAAAACTATCACGAAAAAAGGAAAAGTAATTCGACGAGGATTTTAGGCCGAGCTCATGGTGACCACTGAGGTCGGGAGACCATGAAATAAGTTTTGCCATGGATATAAAAGTCACATCGCTCAAGAGCAGGAGTGTATTTAATCTGCGTTTAAGCGATTCAATTAAATCCGAGTCGCTAATTAAAACGTGAACATTTTGTGGATGGCCGGCTCTGGACGAGAGGCGGTTGCCAAGTGAAAAGCGAAAGCACATTGGGAATAAATTCATTATATCCTTCAAATTATTCCAGTTTGGTCGAAGACAGAGAAGCTAAATAATTATCTAGATCCACATTATCCAGAATGCTGTACTTATTTCGAGTGCTAATGCATTATAAATATAATAAGAGGTTGGATTGAGAGTACTGACCCCTACATTGTCCTCTTGTCTGAACTGCTTCCAACCTCTTTCTGTGTCACTGTAAAGCAGCATGTAGCTCGTCACCCAATCAGGGCTTCCGAAACGACCTTGGGTTGCCACAGCTGTGACCTCGACCCTTTCCCGCAGATCCACCTGTAGCCATCGCTGTCTGTCTGTGCGCTCTGGAGCCCAGCCACCTCCTCCTTACGCACACACACGAACACACAATACTCTGTTGTTAATCATAATTCGTTTATCCAAGTGTTTATCCAAGTGTATCCATTGCCACCAAGTCAATGGATATCAAAGCTTTGATGCCACAAAGCTGGCAATGGTGTCAAATCGTCAGCATTCATTCCATCAACCTGATGGCTTTATTTAAGATGAACACTTGGTTACACACTCAACACTTTGTATCGAGTATCAAAAAAAATTCCCTTATTAAGCAAAGATCAAGTTTTAATTAAAAGCACAAAAGGTATACGGCAGCATTGAGCAGCCAGACAGAAATGTCTTCCGAGGAGCCTGCCAAGTATGCTTCTTTAAAGCTTGGCTGCGCACACTAATTGGGAAATCTAACTTATATTGCCACCGTATCTGTTTAAATCACAGCACAAATAGATGGGAATTCCAGCGCTGGAGTAAACACACAGCGATGCTCCGCTGGCATGTGCATGCTGAGTCACGATGGGAGTCTGCGTTCTGTCAGGCGATAGAGTAAATCGAGCTCTTGACCTGTAAGTCAACTGAATTATAATCAAATCAACCCTTAAGGCGGAGGAACATTTCGTAATACTTGGACACATATTTAGCTTGGAATTTATCCATGCTGACATACTAAATTGGATTTTTTAACATAACAAATATGAGTACACACGCCAGCCAGATGCAGTATGCTAGCTGGATCTAGATCCACGTTTGATACATTTTTACATTAACTATTAATATAAACAATCGTTCTGTTAAATAATATAATTAATTAGATGTTACCAACTAACTTATAAAGTAATAAAATAGCTTTCAACTGATGTGGGATCATAGGTGTTCGCATTACATCCATTTTACGAACATCCAATCTAATTTGAGCTCAGACTCCGCTCATTCAACCAGACTCATCCAATCATAACTTAGTCCAAGAATTATTTTTTAATAAGCAATTGTTTGCAAGAGGGTAACATGATGAAACGTAACAAATCAGGTAGCAATAATCTGCCAAAATGCATAAATGTAAGTGCAATACCTCAAGCAAAAAAGCACGTATTTCGGCTTTTCACGTTGCATTCACTCACCATCTTTTCTGTTGAGCTTGGCTAAATACGGCGACTGGCTGTCAGAGGAGGACGTCGAGCTCTGGAACGATGTTGGGGGTAGGGACGACACGAGCGGCCCATTGCAGTGATCTAGAATAGAAAATGCAAATAGCCAAATCAGATCTTGCGATTTCTATGGCGACCACAGGAGAGGTCAACAGGACATCATTTGGTTTATTTAACCTTGTTTATTTTCTTTAATATCTTTCTGGGGTCTGTACAAACGTTGTAGAAAAATGTCCTTGAAATATGTTTGCGCAATTTTCCACGTATATATAACATTACTGCGCATGCCAGCTTTTGTGGCCCAAACTTAACTTCCAGCACACATCCACAAAGAATAGTGTCCCTGTAAATGATTATGATAACAAGCAAATTAAATTACAAGTGAAGTAAATGACATTAGCCAGCAAGTAAAATGTATGTCTAGCCGGTATTATTTTGGGTTACAAGAAGAAGAACAATTACTTTGTTTTAATTAGTTACACGACACATTCGACAAATTGTTTATTAAGAAAATAACCATAATAAAATAAAACAAATTGTTTACTTTGTACATTGAAATACATCACAATATTAATATAAATGAATATTAACATAAATATAATAAAACAGTTAGCCGGTCTGATCAACAAAAACAGCCCGGAATAAAACTTCGGGCCATGTGCGTGCATCTGATGAAACCATCCATAGTGATTTTTTTTAAAGCACTCTTGACCACATAAGATTTATGTTTTATACATAATAAACACAGTTATTAAATATTAAGTATAATTGTCATCAAGTTTTGCTATGATGTCATCTAGGCAACATGGGCGGAGAAAGAATGTTATCGGACAACATATTTCCGAAGCAGAGTTGACCAGCACGAAAAGTTTTATAAAATATAAATAAAATATAGTTTTAATAGCAAAAACAAGCCTTATTAAATATGTTTACACTGTCACAATTCAATACATTTCCTTAATTTGCATATTCAACCCTACATTGTCATATTCTTTTACATGTAAATGCACAAACGATGGCATATAATGAAAAAATGGTTTGTTAGTTGTGACTTAATTCTTGAAGTTCATCTTCATTCACAAATGGACAATGAGCCTTCAATCATCTATTTAACTTGTGAGGAAGGAAAATGAGGGGAAAGTGAACGAGCAAGAGAGAGAGAAAGAGAGAGAGACGGAGAGAGAGAGGGAGAGATAGTGTCAATGGATCTCTGAGTCTGACTTGAGTGTTTGAGGAAGCCGAAATGATTTCTCAGCTAATTAACCTTTCAAAAGATTTCTGAATGAGCCTGACATCAAATACCATCACTCACAGCCTTGCAAATGTTTCCCTGAGAGACAGCGAGTTAAAAGAGAGAAGGAGAGAGACATAGGGATTAGAAACACATGAAACGCTGAGCGTCAAGTAAGGTCACAGCAAGGAGAGAGGCCAGGGGCGAGATCCGGCCCCTTTCTCCCTTTACGACGGTTTCGAGGGACGTAGAACGTCTCCGAGAAAATAAGCCATAAAAGAAACGTCCTCCTCGGGCTCTGCAGTATATTTAGTTTGAGAAAAATCCCTAATGAGAAAACCGGGCAACCTCTGAAACAGGTTTCCTCCAGAACGAATACTTTTATAATCCGCCCCATGATGCATTTTTCAACAGGGTGTCTGTCGCCATCCGGCTATCTTCTACCCTGTAAGGGAGTAAAGCCGGCAAATTGAGCAAGTGATGTTTCTGAAGCTCATAAATATGAATGTTGCAGATGACTGACAGGGGATCTCTGCCTGTGCGGTGATGGGCGTGTGGAGCGCAGAAGAATCCGCCGGCGCTCAATGTCCACTACCGGAAAGGTCTAGATTAGATTTTCCTGCCGAGGAGAAGTGAGATAGACTTGGGGACTGCTTAACACCTGATGCTCTGAGGGTACAAGTCAGAGATAGAAATTGATATAGTGTGACCGTAAAGTGGGAGCTTCATTCTGGACAGTGTTGGGCAAACAGGAATATGAAAGATACTTTTTAAAAGTGAAAAATTCAGCAAATTATTATTTGGATAAAGCAGTTTTTAATCATCATTTGTTTTCTTACATAATATTATTTGATCATATTGTATAATATTATTTAATATTTCTTTATTTTTGCTGTCCTATTAGGCAGTTTGAATTTTATTAGGCAGTTTCATGTCATTTGAATTGAACTTATCTTAAGATAAGTCTGTAAAGGTCACCTGCAATTCTATATTTCAAACAGAGATGGCGATAGAGAGTCAAGTAACATATTGCAAATGTAAATCTTGTTCTGGCTGCAGATTTTATTCTATACAAGTATACACATAAACATATAATTTACATATTTTTTCGTCAATCATTATGGTGAAAATTATTTATTTTAATCAAATACAATGAGCTGATTACTACTAACATGATTGGTTAATCATGTTAATATTCATCTCTTTTTAGCGTATTAATTAGTGACAACCGAGCGTACTCGCGCATGCTTGTAATTAATCGAACAGTTTAATGAATCAAGAGCGGCTCTTAGTTAATACACATAACACCTACAAAGAGCAATTTATGACAAACAAGAAAGCCCAGAGATGTTTGCACACACACACGCTGCTTGCTGAACTGTAAAATACATTGTTTTTCGTATATTTGACAAACACGCTACCCGTAATTGTTTCTACTGGGATCCGACGGATTCTCTGTATGAATGCCATGACGGGCCGGTTGGGTGGAAGAGATTACATTTTTGTTTACCTTGGAAATTCTCCTAGTCAGCACTGCGTTTTCTACTGACATATGCATGCTGTGAAATGAATGTTTATGGGTGAAAAACAACTGGGCGGTGGAGGTATTAGCTTGAGGATTGCTCATCTAATTCGCTGTTTTGCTTGCTAGACAATCCGACGACGGTTAGTATGGAAGGAACGATGCGTTGTTTAGAAACACAAAAAACTGTCTCAAAAGCACCCGAAAACACGTGCCAACTCAAATCCTTGACTGTTCGCTGCCCCTTAAAGTGTTTAAGACTTAAAGGTTTTAAGCAATTGGGGTTCTTGAAAAACAAGTACAAGACTATAAGCGCACGCGAGAATCCACAAAATTGCAGGCTGCAGTTCGGACCCAAGCCCCCCTGTGCAGTATTCTTACGCTTTATTGGACGTAAAAGCGGCCCGATGCAAACCCAGCACGACAATCCACTTTTTCCCAAGCCCAGCTGCGCGTTTAAGACTGTCCACCTCTAATGGAATTCCCCGGACGTCTCTGTGCATTGGAGCTGTGACAGAACATATGATTTCTAATGTGATTCTCAAAAAGCTTTTCCCACATTGAAATGGGCCTGGTGCCTCGAAAAAGAAAGAAAGCAAGACAGCGGCTAAAAGTGAAATTCTGAATGCCAGGACAGCAACATCCTGTAGGACGTGTGAAACACTAATTTAAAGCCTGTTGGAGATCTCTCACGTATCCGGAGTGTCCTAGATCTGTTTGTAGACGGTAAACAGCATTTCCGCTGTGGAATAAAGCTTTTTTTATTACAGTATATAAGGTTAGAACCTAAAACTGCGAGCAAAAATGCAAACTAAAAAATAAGTGTTTGGCAGATGCATAAATGTTGAATACATTTAAAACAAATGTATTTTTAAGTTTAAATCTATTTGGCCCCTCAAATCTTGAGAACCTCAATATATACTCTTAGTATATAAGAGTTAAAATCATTTTAATTATACCCATTGTACGTTTACTTTTAGAAAGCACTTTACGTTCACAAATGCCCCATTTACAATGCTCCTCAAAGCCTGATGGCCTCTCTTACGGCATTGTAGGTAATTAAAATGACTGGGGCCACGTTTTTGCCCTCTCTTCATGCCTGGCATTTAGGTTGACCTGATTTTAGTAGCGGTTGCCCATGGCAGCGACGGCTGATGTAATAGAGGAAAATGAAAGCGAGGCTTTTATTTAAAGCTGACAGCGACACAGACGCACCTCACTTCCGCTGTGACATGCCGAGCTCACCTCAGCAGGTAAAACGTACAGGATCCTCGACAAACTGTCAGTTTTGCCTCTCTAAAGGGGTTTAAGTTAAAGGACGTCAGCTTGACGTGAATTATAAATCATTACTATGAGCGAATTTTGAGCACAGATTTGTAAGCTCAATAACTGATTTGTTTTTTGTTTTCACATTCGTTCAGACAGGTATTCAGCTATTTTCCATCTGTGGAACACACAAGTAAATTTCCTGAGAAATAATGACATTTTTCTTTTTAAAAATATAAACTGAATGTTATCATAAAATGACAGCTTCGTTAAGCTCCATAAAACTACAAATCGTTGCTGTCCTTCCACACCACAGATGTCCAAAATTCACTGTATTTCAGGAAATACTTTTTAAATGAGTAAATACTGTGTTGACAAAGTTAACAAGCACTTTTTAATACTGTGGTTCCCATTAAAGAAACTCAAATTGGTTTTAGTTTCCAAACTAAAATTGGTTACAAGTAAGAAACAAAATGAGACTAAAAATAATGATTTATGACAAGAAATAAAAATGACGAAAGACACAAGTATTAGAAGGACAGCAGCGAAATATTACCATAATTATATGTTTTGTGATGTTCTACATCACTTAATGCTTTGAATGGCTTAAAGGGATAATGTTCACCCAAAAATAAAAATTGGTGTCATCTTTACTCACCTTCGCGTTGTTCCAAATCTGTATACATTTCTTTGTTCTGATGAACACAGACAAAGATATTTGGAAGAATGCTTATAACCAAACAGATTTTGCCCCCCATGACTCCCATAGTAGGAAAAAAACAGAACTGTGCCCCAGAACTGTTTACTGTCCAATACACTCTTCAAAATGTCTTATTTTGTAAAAAAAACTGATAAAGTAATTTTTCCTACTATGGGAGTCAATGGGAGGCAATATCTGTTTGGTTATAAGCGTTCTTCCAAATATCTTTCTCTGTATTCATCAAAACAAAGAAATGTAAAGAGTTTAGGAACAACTCGAAGGTTAGTGACAGAATTTTCATTTTTGGGTGAAGTATCCCTTTAAGAGCACTTTTCCCCAAAATGTTTCTCTATTCTGCTTATTATACATATACAAAAATATGTAAACAGTTCCTAAAGTTATGCCATCTGGGACATCAAGCATAGAAACACATTCCTTCAGAATTCCTCCAGAGCTTGTCTTTCAGTGGAAACACGCACTGTTTTGGAGAGTTTAGCTGAGAAACGCAGTCAGATCTTGATTGATCGTGAGTCACCTCAGGGTCGTTTAAATGCAGGTCATGACCAGAGGTTCCCCATGTATCGACTGGCTAAACGGTCTCTCATTCACCGCAAAAGCACAAAAGACTTTTAGCGCTCAGCGACTTAAATTTCAGTCTGTTTACGCAAAGCTATGCGGCTTGAATATATTGTCAAACAGTTCAAGTCATGCTTTGCGCTTTTTCTTTTGTCCTTTTTGGATTTTGACAATGTGGATTGCGTGAAGGAGAATCTGCTCAACAACACCAGTTGCGTTTCGCTGAAGAAAAAACTGTGGTAGATCTTTGGGTGCTATTTGTTGTCTGTGGCAAACAAAAGAAAGATTTTGAGAAATGTCTCTGTGATTTTGAGTCCATACAATTAAAGTAAAGGGGGTGCCGTGTTGTTTGCTTATCAACAATATCTTCTCTAGTTTTCCGCAGAAGGGAAAAGTCATACATTGACTTAACAAGATATGAGGGTGAATAAATTGTTGAATTTCCCTTTTCCTGTGAACTATACCTTTGCTCTTGAAAGTTGTCTTTAATAGCACTGACTTTAAAAACACAACAATACGATGCTTTTAAATTTGGTTAATCGGTCTTGGAAAAACAACACATCATGCCTCGCAAAGACCTCCAATTGGTCGACTACATACATAAAACAACCCACAAACTGCAACACATGGCAAGCATCAAAGCCCCAGAGAAATGTTTACAGAACCTCTACTGTGCACCGCAAACAACGATCACTGTAAGAAACAACCAGGAATATTGCTTCAAAACAAGTGTGGGACGACGGCAAAAGTTGGTGGAATATTTATGAAACGCCATTAGCAGCTTGTTAGGGCTTTTGTTGTGCTTGGGGTGATGCTTGCGAAACCGCGAAACATATGTTCTTCAAACAAAACACCCACTAATGCAAGAAACATCTCATTTGAGGAAGGTACATTAAAAGAACCGTGTTTCTCAAACTAGTGTCGGAAGAAAGCATCAGACTATCTGATTTCTTGGGTTCGGGTTTGTGAATAGCAAAGTCTTCAGATTGATGGATAAGATCTGTCAATCATCCATCACACGTTGTAGTTCTCTAGGGGTGACTTTGCAGGCATAATTTAGAAAACAAAAGAGAATGTACAGTTCTGCTTGTGAGTATCTAGTTTACGTTCTCCTAATAGTCTCAAACTAAACTTTTCAACTGTTGATGAAAGCTCAGATGCCACTAAACTGACAAACTTTTTCAAATCCAGCAATTGTCATTCGTCAAAGCTGGGGTCTTGAATGCATAGTTTTGTTTTTCTTAATGAGCGATGATAAAAAATGCCCAAATGTTGAACAGCCAAATGTATGTTAGCACCAGAATTTGACATTCAAAGTAAGGACCATAAAACCTTAAAGGGACAGTTCACCCCTAAATAAAAATTAAATTCTTGCTATTTCAAACCTGTTTGGCTTTCTTTGTCTGACAGAACACAAAAGAAGATTTTTGAAGAATGTTCAAAGCCAAACAACAGCGGAAGCCATTGACCATATTGTATGGACATGAAACCAATGTTAGTCAATGAGTACCACCGTTGTTTGGTCTTCTTTTGTGTTTTTTGCAGAAGAAAGTCAGTCATACAGGTTTAAATTATGAATTTTCACTTTTGGGACATCAGATGCATCGAACAATAGCACAGTCCATCAGAATATGAACGTTAATTTTTTTATACACTTTTAATAGTAGATATCCATCCTTGAGATCTCTGAAGATAAACTGCACATTGATTATATATTTTAAATACAGCTTAACAATTTCCAACAGATTTGTCACTTATTGAAAACCAAGATATTCTTTGGATCATACAGAGACAGCCTTTTTTAATTTCATTTTCTTCTGTTTTTTTCTTACCCCGCCGTCCCACGCATCTTTCAAAATAGATTTTCTGGCATTTATACACCGTCTTAAAATACCCAGCGGCGTTGTCGTGATAAACACCTCACCGCAGCGAGAAAACAGGCGCGAGCAAAGGCCGTTTAGGAAGGGGTATGGAGTTTGGAGAGGGGAACTTGTTTGTCTTTAACTTTTAAGGTCAGCCGCAAACAGCGGTTATGGATCCGGCTCTTGTTTGGGGACGAAATTACAGCTGACACGTGTGCTGACAAGATAGAGGCAATTATTGAGTTAGACAATGATCTACTGTATGCTGCAAGCGCAGCTATTTTCTCTCCTGGACAGAGGGAGAGATAGAGAGACGGATAAAGAGAAAGAGAGAGGACATTAGAGAGTTAGAAATCCAGGAATGATGCCCACGCTCTTCATGAACCGGAGAGGTCATGAAATCAATTTAGCATTTTAGCGTGATACACCAAGACAGATCCAAGTCGCAAGCTTTTTTGATGGTGTGACGGACAGAAGACAAAACAATACTTATGATAAAAAGCATCAAGGAATGTGTTTATAGAAGAAGCCAACGGCGTGACTTAACCCTTGAATACAAACAAAGGAACACAAGGTCAATGAGAATTTGACCCTTACACTGCTCTGGTTGTAATGTTTTTGATTTTTTCGCAAAACTGTATAATTTAATCTTTTGCTTTTTACTAAAGGGATAGTTAACTCCAAAATAAAAGTTAATGTATTATATCATTTATCCACCCTCAAGTTTTTCCGAGCCGGTATGACTTTCCTTCTTCTTAAGAACACCAAAGAAGGTATTTCGAAGAATGTTGGTAGCCAAACAACATTGTCCCACATAGACTTCCATCATATCATTTTTCAAACTATCTTCTTTTCTGTTCCACAGATGTTTGTGTTCCACAATCGACACTGACCCCCATTGACATCCATTGTATGGACACAAAACCACTGGGACATTTCTCGAAAAGTGGTGATCCGTGACTCCTCTGCGGGGGAAGCAGAAACGCAGAGCTCGGCAAAACATGTATTAAGCCTGTCATGTGTGTGGCACGTCATGTCAAAATACGTGCCTGATGCAGATGCGTCGAAAGGATTTAGAATAAAAGAGACTCTCGCGTTTGCAAGATACTCGCTTCACTCATCTGTAATCAGAGTTAAGTGTTAACTCGGTGTCTTCTGAACGCGAGCGTCTCTTTTATCATAAACCCTTTCGACACGTCTGCAGCAGGCACGTATTTTGACATGATGCCTGATGCACATAGGTAAACGTAAAGTGCTGAACACGTATTTTGAATTCCTGCTTCCCCTGAAGAGGAGGCACCGATCGACACTGTTCTCGAAATATCTTCTTTTGTGTTCCAGAGATGTTTGTGTTCCACAAACAACATTGACCGCCATTGACTTCCATTGTATGGACACAAAACCGCTGGGACATTTCTCAAAATATCTTCTTTTGTGTTCCACAGATGTTTGTGTTCCACAAACAACATTGACCCCCATTGACTTCCATTGTATGGACACAATACCACTGGGACATTTCTCAAAATATCTTCTTTTGTGTTCCATAGATGTTTGTGTTCCACAAACAACACTGACCCCCATTGACTTCCATTGTATGGACACAAAACCACTGGGACATTTCTCAAAATATCTTCTTTTGTGTTCCACAGATGTTTGCGTTCCACAAACAACACTGACCCCCATTGACTTCCATTGTATGGACACAAAACCACTGGGACATTTATCAAAATATCTTCTTTTGTGTTCCAGAGATGTTTGTGATTGTGCTCCACATACAACATTGACCCCCATTGACTTCCATTGTATTGACACAAGACCCCTGGGACATTTGTCAAAATATCTTCTTTAGTGTTCCACAGATAACATGATCATATACAGGTTTAACAACAAAGTTGAATGAATTATTTTTTATCTTGGGAAAACTATCCCTTTAAAATGTGGGTACCGTGGGTCACCTCTTGAATTCCAAAGCAACATCTGGGCTCCTGAAGCAAAACAATCTAAGATTGAGGACCAGTGCTCTGCGACCTCTTTATTCTACTGATTTAAGAGCAGAAGAGTCCCAGCTGAGTTTTCAGAGTCTGGACCTTACAGATCAGGTAATTAAAAGGAGTAATTGACTTGCGCGGGCGAACGCTGTCAGGCACGTTCGATCAAAGCGAAAAAAAAAAACTAGGCCACCGACAACAGCCTCTCTCTCTCAAAGAGACTCTAGCTCTCATTACATGTGATCCATCTATTTCCCGAGCTATACGTCTTCAAATCATATTCACACCACAATAAAATACAGAGGCAAGTTTATTTTCGGCGCCTTTTTCTAGGTCTTGTCTGCCTCATAATGCGATTCGGAATTGGAACATCCATCTATTTGCAATCTGTTGTATGAAGAGTTTGTTAATTATAATTTGTGCAACCTAATGGGTTATGAGAACGGCGCGGTTAGTGCGGGTATTAATATTGCCAAACTGAAAGCGCTTAACCACAGATGGTTCCACGCCTGCGATGTCTCACGGCCTTCTGTTATATCTGTAATCTATAATTGTTATCTAACGCTAATATTTATTTAGCAAGAAAATCGCTACTAATTTAAGGCCATTTCCCAGTGAGTTACTACAGAACGAGTCAATCAAAGTTGATCTTAAGGAGGCTTAAAGGGATAGTACATGTATAAATGACATTTATTCCCCCTTGTGTCATTTCTAAACCTCTATGACATTCTTTCTTCAGCAGAACACAGAAGAAGATATTCTGAAGAATGTTGATAACCAACCAATATCGGCCCCCACCGACTCCCATTGTATTGAACCAGAACCACAAAGACATTCTAAAAATATCTTCCATTGTATGCAAGAGCCATGAAAGTCATACAATGACGTGTCAAGTTTTTTTGGTGGATGAACAGTGTGATGGATGTTCCTCTCAAGTTCAAACAGGTGACCTATCAAAGTAAGCACAGGCGTAGTTCATCACATAAACTGCAGACGTGTTGCACTGACCATACACCTTCTAGACGGGATCAATTATTGATCTACTATTTAAAACTCAACAAACCTCCAAAACACATTTTGGACCAATTTGCATTTGACATCATATGACGTTATCTTCCACAAAAGTCTTACACATTTTCTTTCACTGACTCAAGACAGATGATTCTAAGCTGCCATGCTCTGTTTGAAGGTTGTGTTTAGACATATGCAAATGAACACTCCATTAGAAACTTGCATGTTTGTGTTTGACAACCCTGAGTGCTTTGTGCATCACAGTCTGAGACTACATGCGAGTCTATGGGTATAATCACAGCTGCGTTTATCGGATCACACAACAATGGCTTAAATACATACACAAATATAGTTTTGTATTTTGCATTTATATATGGTCTGTGTGTTTGCATGCCTTCTGAAACTTAAGCTTTTAAAAGTATTCTTAAGAAATGAACAAGAAAGAAAAAAAGCACAAATAACACCAACACCAAAATTACATTCAACCTGACAATGCACGTGTGTGAATAAATCGGCTTAATTGACATTTATGGCCCTAATTAAAGTCTTCAAAAAATGATAAGTCCTGCCTAAAAAGTGCTCGAGATGACAAGACTATGGGATTACGACTCTAAATGTCACTGGCGGTGCTGATTCGGGGAAACAGCGCCTCCTAGCGGACGTGTTTTCGAACTGAAATTGATAAAGCAGCGCATACAACTGTTTTGAATAATAAATCAGTCTATTTATTGAAATAGCCATTTAAAATTCCAGCGAATTATGCACGTAGTTTCATGAAATGTTTTCAAGTATGTCAAGAATGTGTTTATTGTCATTGTATGAAATGTTTAAGGTATAAACCAAAACAATGCCTTTTAGTCTAGACATGTCACTCTTCAATAGCATAAGACGTACGGATTTACTGAAGCCAATACATTAAAACAGTGAAGTATTAAACTCAACTCGTGTACAAAAGCTATTAATATAGGCTGCTGCTTTTCGAAATACATTAAAAACTTAAATGAGACCTTTAGAAATCTGTGAACCCTTTTATATGTTGTAAATGATAAAACCTTCGCGCTAAAGACGATATTCACGCAAAGAATAACAAAAGCTTTAATTAATACACAAATCGCTGAGCTGCAGGTGCTTCGATCAAGCGACAAAGAAGTAATGTAACTTTCAGAAAGGAAGATTCTGAAAACGTATTTTTTCATATGCTAATAAATATCATAGATTGGATTTTAAAGTAATCACTACATTAAAACGCATTTATAATTAACCCTTTATGTAAACGTAAATGTAGTCCTTAAATAACGTAAACAACTAACGTTAATTCTATGCAAATATACATACAAAATGTTTACTTTTTAAATGTGCTGTATTTAATTTGGACATATATTTTAATTCAAATCATGATGTAATTACACTCACAGTTATTTGCTGCCAGCGTGGTTTGTAACGCGCACAGGAGCGCGAACGCTTGAAGGCTCAGGACGTCCATCATCGTCGTCATCAGCTCGCAAAAGCACAATAATGCTTATCCAAGCTGTGCAATATTTCCAGCCAGCGTGATATAGGTCCGGATGCCAGTTAGGGTCCAGCTTCAGTCTAACCTCAAACTAGTGTTTCCAATGATGAAACGACTGAGACACTCCCCCCATAGTTTCTCTCAAAGACGCACATCAGGCTCTTCCCAAGAGATTCAGCACATACTAAGTTTTCTTCCTAATTAGTCTTGATACATTTTTCATTTGACTCGTATTCCGAAGTGTCAAGGTCCAACTGGAGTGACGAGACGGTCTGAATGTGACGTTCAGAAAGAGAAGCTTGCATTTGGTGCGTTACTACGCGTGAGCCGACTGTGGCGGCGTGAAGAGGTTGCGCGCCGAATGATAGGATCTGTAGAGAGCATATCAGTTTTGAGAGAGAGAGAGAGAGAGAGAGAGAGCGAGACAGAGAGAGAGGGAGAGAGGGAGAGAGGGAGAGAGGGAGGGAGAGAGAGGTGGGCAGGATCGCAGGATCCGTAGAGCAGATTTCAGCACCACAGATGTGGACAGCGCTTTTGGACGCACAGGACGCGGACCCACAAGACGCGTTCTTGCTTCCGCCTGCCATAATAACGGCAGTTTAAACACATTATTAAATATTTGAAATATATATTTTGGGGTCTCTTTTGAGCATCACACTTTGTATTTGATTTTCTTTTAATCTCAGTGAAAAGAGACCCCCCAAAAGTATCGATTGAGCCACATAATATACAAATATACGTGCAGTACACAATATACTATAATATAACCCAAGTGCCATTTACTCTAAACAAAGACAGCACAAGCAACCTTTGTGTAATTCATGGGCATGAGTGCATTTTCGGGAATGAATTCTTGAACTCAGTTGATTAAAATCGCTGCACAAATGGGTTGGAAGTCGAATTAGCTTCGAAAAAGGCCTGCCATCATTTGTTTGCAAATTATACAATTATCTTGATATTTTATTTAATCTAATGAAATTCATAAATTTTAAGAGCAACCCGCAGTGTCTAAATACTTTAGAAACCGTTGTTTGTATTCAAAAAAACAAACCTTTCAAGATTAATATCACTACTGCCTGTTTGCTCCAGAATGGAAATGCTAATGTGATGCATTCTCTCTGACATCAAAGAATTAGAGTTAGAAAACTGAGGTAATTATTCCCCATTTCATCCAAAATACCAAGAAGAGTTCTCGGTAATCCATCACAATAAACAAAGCAGGAAAAACCTTCTAACTGATTAGTCATGGGATCATAATGTGTCTACAATACTAGACTTAATTTTCAGAAGAAAAAAAGCTGAAACTACACACACGTGTACTTGTGTATTAAAAATGCGTTAATCTTAATGCATTTTACAAATAAAAAGATAATCTCTTGGCCGGTCAGAGGGCACAATGGCATGTGTTTGAGACCGGATTATAGAATGCAGGCTACAGGGATTAGACCTTTAATCCCAGAGGTCATTTAGACCAGGATACCATCCTTTGTCCAAAGAGCAAAGATCCTCTGTGACAGACCCCGTAGACAGTGAAGTAATCAACATAGTATCGACAGGTACTGAAAAAACGACATTATTGAAATATATACATAAAACCACATTTCTCAAAATATCTTCTTTTGTGTTTTACAACACCAGTGCCATATACCAGTTTTAAAAGACATGGAGTTAAAATCGATGACAGAACTTTTTGTGTGAATTATCCCTTTCAGAATTTCAAATGACAGAGATCAATTTGCTAAAAAAACATTAATTTATTGAGGAACACAGCTATCATATTACAACCTAGCTATTTTAATCCATATTCTTAAATCTGTACAAAACATACAGGCATAGCAACATAGCGCCATTGCTTTGACATTTAACACAATTTCCCTTGACACGCAATCCTAAAGGGAATCCGCATTTTATCAGGCACGTTTCCTGAATTCTTAATCGTCCACATGCTTCCCTGGGAATGCATCCTGATCTTCTCTGACTGGAGATCCATTTCCTGTCTCATCGTTTTTAAAGTCCCAGCGTGCTGTGCTGTGATCATGCTGTTAGACTTACAGATTAGAGGCTTTTAATTTACTCCAGCCCTCTCTCCCTTCCCTGCCGGCTCCTCACGTCTCAAGCCCTCCATCCGCGGTCAAGGATCTCGCGCTCTGCAGCGTCTGCATTTCTTTTGGTTAACCTCACTTTAATAGGCTAGGTTAGGACAGATTGGATGGATGTCATCCAGTTGCAGGAGGGTGACATGAGTGTTGGGAAGCAACTTTAAATATGAGTAGCTTCTCACTTTACAAGCTACGGCTTCAAGGCTGAACTACAGTTAAGATTATCACTTATTTAAATATTTTTATGTACATGCTCAATTAAAAAAAAAAGTGCTTTTTTAAAACCGAAAAGTTAAAGATTGCAGCCTTCAGTTACTCAAAGTAAACTACAGTCAAAATACAAATTTAAATAGTTGAACAACAGTCAAACCCACACAATCTCCGGCAAATCGTAACTATTTTACGAGGTAGCTAAATCGTACTATCTGGTTGGTATGTTTTATTATGATTTGCTTTGGTAATCAAATTATCAGTATGGCTTCTTCCGTCAATTTTTGTAGGTTTTTGTACAGTTCACATTGTACAAATTCTTACGAATTAGCCACCTCGTAAAAAAAATTCCCATGTTCAAACTACAAATTTAAAGTTGCTTGGTTAAACTATGGACAAGCTACACATTTTGTAAAACCACAGTCATGCTACTAATTTTATGCTAATGACGCTAGTTGCGCTACACAATTTTAAAGGAGGCATGAATTCAAATTCAAATTTTAAGCCGAGCTTTTGTTATATAAGAGCAAATCGTATTCTCACGATTCTGACACGTCAGGTAAGTGTCAGAACTGAAAACGCCCTTGTTACTGAGATTACATCTGTTATTGACACCAGGCCCAGCGAACGGCAGGTTCTGGGATGCACCTACCTATGATGACATTGACAGGTTGAACACCGGCTCTACAGAAAAATATCAACGACTACTTCTCTAGTCCCTCCCACCGGTTCGCGCATGACATTGGCGGGCTCATATATCATTTTTCAAGGTTTGATCTACCGTTTGTGAAAATAATGGAGGCTGCTTTGAAGTGTTTTGGTATAATTTTGGGTGCACTGTGATATCCATAAATTACCGGGAGTCGGGTTACCGGGTTTACTATGGAAACTCTCGTGACATTTAAGACCCGCGATCACGGTGATCTTTTGTCCGGTTCGGGATCACTGCTCTCAAATGCTGACAGGTACGGTCATATATCAATAAACGCAAAACAACTATATGCTATACAAACTATACGTAAAGCATTGCCATCACATAAAGGATACAAGTCAGTAAATTTGAGTAAAATCATATTGTGTGAATGCATCACATGAAATACTGAAGTGGGGAGGTCATTTATAAATCACACGAGGTCTCCAGATATTACTAATGCTGTGAAAACTGTGAATGATGCTAATGTGTAACCTAACGTTACGTCTCGAACCAAATTCACAGAAGGCTCCAACTACGCGAACTGCTATCCAATCAAAGCAGTGAGCACTTTCTTACAAGTGTCTTCAATGTGGCACACCCATTAACACCTAGTGTTTGTAGAGCTGGCCTCAAAACCTGGGTAGAAAATAGCCTATTACTTATTGATTTTAATGTTTTTGTATGTAAAAACGACGCAAACGTCATAAGTTTACCTCAAATTACAGTTTAAAACAATAAACAAGCACAGTTCATGAGACCTTTAACAAAAACAGCTGATTACAATAGGCCCTTTCGGGTGTACTTTACTTTTTGTTATTTCTCTCTTTTTTGGATTCATTGTTTTGTTTTGATAATTCAGGCATTCTAATGTTCACACGAAAGACCGCTTGGAACGACCAATGCACAAAAAGAAAATCAAACTTTCCAAACCCACACATGAGAAAGAGAGAACAATCTGGCCAAACAATTCACTATAATAAATCAAACAATCCAATAAATCAAACATCCAACAGTGTAAGAAAACGTGTATATCACTTTGTACACAACGCAACATTTATAAACATTTAATCTCGGCATAATACAATGCTCCTCATTAAAAAAGTTACTGATAAAAAAAATGTCCATTCCTGTCACACCACAGATAAATGTTGTTAAGATAAAAGTGTTGCTGCTTTAAGTTAGTTGCTCCCTAACGCTGAGAGAGTGAATCTTTCTGAAAAAAGGACACAGTGTTCATTTCCACAAGCAAAGCTCTGGGAAAAAAAAGATTAAAGACTGGAATAAAAAGAAACGAGAGGGAACGGAAGAAAGTGACTGGGTACAAAAGCAGCCTCGGTTTCAAGAAAAGGTGAAGCCACACACCGACAAAAAGAGAACAGCAAGAACAACCATTAATAAATAATGACATTATTTATTAATTACATATTCTGGATGATGTTTTCTTTTCATGTTGCCCTTTTTTACCTCTCTTTCGGCCCTGCCTCCTTTTTTGAGTGCGGCTTTGAGCTCCCCGAGTTCTTGGTTTTCCTCTGTCATTAAAAATTAAGAGGTTCAATACACATGTCCAGGTTTTCATTATCGTTGAACTTGATGAAGGGTTCACACATTGATTTTAATACGCCAGCAAATCTGACTCCAGTAGATCTTGTATCTAAAATATGAATATATCAAATAATGAAAACATATGACCGAGACGGCGAAAGCTGATAAAAGACAGCAAAGCGAATAAGAGACAAACTTGTCTCATTCAGGACTCTTTAAAAATGCATCTCGGCTGCTCTGCAGAGGCACAATTTTCAGGTTACAGCCCGAAACTATGACTCTGTTTATTCACATCCATCTCCTGTGATCCAATAAACGTGGACAGAGCAAAATACAAGTGCAAACAGTGTCCAAAGCATTTTTTAATCTGATTACGGAAACCACATTCGTAACCTCAACACATTTCTCAGCCAGGCCCTAATGGGTTCTGGACAACAGTCTCAATCAATAGTTGCTCATAAATGAAGGTTTTAAAACACAACAAAACCTTCTGGCCTGGAGTTGTATTTACCCGTACTGTAAAATGAATTCAACCAGCTGAAATTAAACAACAACACCATCTCCGCAGAGAATCAACACAAATCACTGAAACTGTCCCACTTCAAAGTAAAAGCTGGAACCAAATAGGCTTTCATCAGTTCTTCAGCAACGAAACTCGATAGACTTCCCTCACTCATCTGTAGGGTCCAACAGCAGATGGGTATTGACAGCTGGCTGACATCCAGTCAGAGCGAGCAGTGTGGGTCCACACATCGGATTCGCTCTCCTATAGATATCTGTCTGACTGTGCCGGTTCTTTACATTCGTGAGGAGGTCTATTACACTTTCATTGTGACTCAGACTTTCATTGTCTGACTTCTGGTTGCTCTGGGTAAAGATACTTCACAACAACTAAAACACAAAAAGTTTTCTCTTCTTTTCAAATGACATTACAGATACAATGACTTATTGCAAACCTAATCTTGCTATTATATGCTTTGCGTATTTCAGCAACCATAGTCAACGGTAGTCAGCAACATGATAAGAACAATTTGCAATAAAGAATTACATTTAATAAAAACAACCACTAGCAACTCTTGAGTCAAGCTATCCAGTCTTAACTATTTTTTAAAATAAAACTTTATCTCTGTAAGCTGCAATTTTTGATATTACATTAAGAGAAGTAGAAAGTGATTTGTTTGTCAGATATGGTGACCCATACCCGAAATGTGACCTTAGCATTAAAGTCATCGTATGAGTCGTGAACACACGTACATCCGGAGAATTGGCCAGCTATCACTGCAGCGCCCAGAGAGCAAGTGGGGTAATGTCCCTTGCTCAATGGCACCTCAGTCGTTTCCCGGCCGCCCTGGGAATCAAACTGGCCATCATCTGGTCAAGAGTCTGACTCTCTAACCATTAGGCCACGACTGCCCAAAACACTTCACATACAAAAATATTGTATAATTGAGCGCAAGTATCCAGTGTCTGAAATAGCCCCCTACATCCTAACATTGTGCACTATTTGAGGGGACATTAATCTTTAGTAGTGACCGGATTTATAGTGTAAATTGAGTGAACTTGTTCAATCCGATGATACCTCTCAATTACAAGTGTAAACTCATTGTGAGGTTCATGCTGAATGAATTTCCACATCTTGACAGAAAATGGAAGTTGTTCGAAAACAAATGTAGTGAATGATAGTAAAGGGTGCGTTTTCGGAAAAGGCCTACAGGCACTGACACTTCAACCTTGTAGGTGTTGATTACCATTTTGCCTTAAGAGAAAGAACAATGGTTACAAACTCTCTCTACACTCATATTTCTTGTATGATTCATTGGTGAGAAACACAAAATATTATTGCATTATGACTGCAATAAAATTATTATCATGAAATCTTTTGGCCATGATAATCGTAGAGTGAAATGCTGATATTTGGACCCTTCTGGTCACAAATGTGTACATGCATTACAACAGCTTCTCATGGGCCCACCAAATCCCACTGCAAAGCAAAAACGATGTTTTGAATTCCATGTTTTTGCAACATTTCTATGCTATCCTGTTTTAAACTAAACTATAACACGCACACATTTTCCGTTTCTATATTTCATTGCAAACTTGCCCAGGGCTGTCAACCGCAGTCCTGAAGGCCCATTGCAGAATGCAGTGCAACTATACTTCGACACCACTGCCTGCCATTTTCAAACAAACCTGACGATCTCTACTAGCTGCATTGACAAGAGTTGTTCTATTAAGGATGTAGTTAAAGGCCTATTCACACCAAGGAATACAACAAGAACTATAATGATAGCAAAGCAGACACAATATTATTGGGATCACATTTATTTCTAATTCCAATTTAAAGGGCTTGTGCATTCCAAATGTAAAAAGCATAGAATAAACATAAAATTGCTCATTGCGGAGGACGGTTATAATGATCTTTATAGTCATCATTCCGTATGTAAACAGACCTTAAGCTTTGCAGCAAAGTGACCCTTCAGAACTTTCAACATCACATTTTGTGACCCCTTAACGCTTTATGTTTCCCCCCATTTTGTTAAACTCAAAAGCTCAAGTCTGTGCTAAAAAGAGCTAAGAAACCAAGACGGAGGAACGTCCCAATTACCGACATGCGATGGGTTTTGAAATCAGTAGTACATGCTAATAGAGTGCTAATAAGTTACCCGGGGCCTTTCAGACTCTTATCCGTACAGTCGCTCATGTTTATTCATCTTGTTGTATGCAAGCAGCCTACATGTTTATGTCTCACCTGACGTGCAATTCTATGTTAAGACGAGGCCCTTTCGGGTCCCCGCCTCCGTCGGCAGCTAAGTGTTTTTAAAGGGCATCTCGGGTCACGTGGAAGAATCGTTCCTGCCCAACCGCGCGGGAAAATAGCCAGCTAGGTGAGGCAACATCTGTTCTCGATGGATTCTGTCCCGTCTTGCTGGGAAGCCAGATGGAAAGAGAGGGAGCGATAAGAGGAGTGGAAAAAACGTCTGTGGAGAAGAAGAAAAGCATTCAGGAAGGTGACTAATTACGTCTCTGATGTCTGAATTCAGCCTGTGAAAGTAAATTACACATCTAACAGTCTGTGACTCCACAGAAGCTCTTTGATTGCTCAAGGTATTACAAATATTTCACAGATTTTATTTCCCCAGAAAGCAGAGCCGGACGTGCTTCTCGTAGATCTAAATTCACCTAATCTTGTTAAGTGAGATGCAGTGCGGTTCGGCTGACAAAGCACTTCACCCTTAATGGAGCATCTCCTCAGCTTGAAAACCTCTGGCTTTTGTTTCCCAGAAATCTGCGCTCATTATCTCCATCCCGTAACGGGGCGACAGCCCAACATTCCAGCATGACGGCATGGTGGGGGTAAATTTACGGAACGCTCCGCCCGTTTCCGAAGAAAGGCTATTAACCTCTTACATTAGGTAACCCTGAGCATACGGCGAAATTTATTAACTTTTACGACCGACAATTATGCCGATAATTTCCATTATAAAGCCATTATGAAGAGCAACTATAAATGTCCGAGATTTGCGACTTAATGGAGAAATTACCCAACGGCTCACTGTCACATCGAGAAGCCGTGGGTCTTCGTAGGGTTAGCGCCATTTCTAAGTGAAGTGCAAGAGGTGTTTGCAGCTTCTGTGGAAAAGAAGGTGAGCAGTCCATGAGTTCATTTGCTTTGCATGAAATATTTGCATTTGATGGAGCCAAATGGACCGTTTCGGTGGCTATGCTTAATCACAGCATTATTATGTCCATCGGCTATTAAAATATGAATAGACATATAAAGAACAATGAAGTAAACCGTTTTTTTTTAATTCAGTTCTTGAAATGTGCTTTCCCCTTTTAAAGATAGAAATATTGGTTTTCTTTAGCCTTTTGCTAGTGATTTTTTTTTTTTTTGTCTCTGTTCTCTCCTAAATACCACACTGTTATAATCTCACAGTTCACATGTTACTGTTTATTGTGTATAGTTTGTCCTTCATAGTATATTATTTTACATGTTATTATAATTCATCCATTTAAAAAAAATGTTGGGCTATTTTGTACCCAGCGTTGGGTAAAAAAGGGTAAATAAATTGTTTATACTTGAATGGGTTAAAACAAACCATCATTTTGGGTTAAAACTAGGGCTGTCAAGCGATTAATCACGATTAATCGCATCGAGAATAAAGGTTTTTGTTTACATAATATGTATCTGTGAGTTGTGCATATTCATTTCGTGTTAATAGACACAAAACATACACATACTTGTCTATATATTGAGGAAATTAGTATTTACCAATAATTGAAATTCTAAATAAATGTTTATTAATTGTTATATTATATGCTCTTCTTAAATATATGCATTTATGTTTATGTGTTCATAATCCAAAATCAATATGCACAGTACATCGACATATATTATGTAGCACAAACTTTTATTCTAGATGCGATTTATCACTATGAATCGTTTGACAGCCCTTGTTAAAACAACACGTGATGGGTCATTATACAGCCCAGCGGTTGGGTTTGTACCATTTTGACCCAAAAATGGGTTGAAAATAACCCAGCTTTTTTTTGCCTTGTTTGCAGCCCAATTACCTCATCTTCTCGTGAGGAAAAAAACAACATATGACAATAAAGACCTTGAATGTTGATTTCTCTACAAAAGCTTTTTCCGAGTTCTGCTACATTGATTTTCATGAGTATTTTCTAAGACGCAACACATTAAATCGTATGCCAATAATTGTCACGATTCACGAAACTTCAGGAAAAACAAATCTGACCCTGCCTGTGAAATCCAGGCTAAAGTCTCATTATAAAGACCATCAAAGGTTTATTTCAACCATAAAGTTCACCATGATTTTAATCTTGACATGGCCTTGCTCAGTCAACATTAAAGAAATCAAGGTTATATTTTTATTACAGATGATTTGTAGAAAACAGTAAATCGCCAAAAAAGACTTTAACTGTCTTTTCACAGGTAGGGTAACATATGAAAAAACTATGAAAAGCATTAAAGAGTTCTTTCATGTCTTTTGTGATTAATGAAACTATCTTTGCATCAAATGCATTCCACAAACTGTATACATTACAGAAGACTTTAACCCAAGTTTGACCCTTTGTCGAAAACATCCTTGAACCCTGAAGGCACAACATAAGCAACAAAACATGTACCTCAAATCTTTCAGTGAGTCTTTCAAATGTCCCCTGGTCCTTCCCAATATTACCATTCAGCACCACACTAAGGGTGTCATAGCTGCTGTCCTCTGGCAATGCAGCGGCCCATCAAATCGGGGCGGGGATGGCGCGGTTGTTTATACCGGTTTCCTCTAATACGTTCACACTCTACTTGCTTTTAATTTCCTCTCTTGTTAGATTGAAAGAGAATTTTCTTTTTTTCTCCTCTCTGCAGACTGCCACCGTGACATTTATGTCTATGTCGGACTTCAATAGGTCAAAGCTCTGTTTATCAGAAGCTCCTTTTCCTAAAGACTTTCAGACACGCCGGCACTCGCGTGTCGTCCGCCCAGGGTAAGCCCGGGCAGTTTGTCAATAGGCCCATTATGAGACCTGTCCAGGGATATGACAGGGGCCCTTGGCTCTCTCTGTTACTGTCAGGGCTCTGAAAACATCGCAAGAAAATGCCACAGGTTCCAGCAAGAATTAGATGCGCTCTCTCTTTGTGTTTGTGATAAAAAAACGAAAATTGCAACCATACCTGAGCTGCAGTCTCACAGGGAAATGTTCTCTAATGAGGTCTTCCCGTGCACATATATCTCCAGGAGGCTGTTTTAAAGGTATAGTACAACCAAAAATAATCTTTCAGTGTTTGCTTACCCTCATGTTATTTCAAATCTGTATGACTTTCTTTTGTATGCGGAAACACAAGAAGATATTTTGAAGAAAATTGATACCTAACAACAATGACCCTTGTTGACTTTGACTTTATGGACACAAAATATTTGATTAATATTTGATCAGAAATATCTTCTTTATTGTTCCACATAAGAATTTCATACTGGTTTGGAATTGTTATGTGGGTGAATAAATCATGGAGAGGACAAAAACATGCACATCAATCTCAAAGGGGTGCTCGACCAAGAGAGTAAATCGAAGTAGTAACAAAAGTCGGCACAACATAGCTACAAAAAAAATAACAAATACTTTATTATTTAAAAGACTATCGCATGACATGTAACGTTTAGAGCACATGGCTTTTCATTAGACATCATACGTTTTCTGATGAAGAGCCTGTGTGCTCGAAACGTCACGCGGCATGCGATAGTCTTTTAAATAAAAATGTATTTTTTCTATATTTTTGGAGCTCATGTGTGCTGCCTTTTGTTACTACTTCGGTGAATAAATCATGACCATTTTTATTTTGGGGTTAAATATACTTTTAAATAGGGAAACACCGATATATTTTTTGGCCGATACGATACCGATTTTATCATACAACTGTCGTCCGATTCCGATATTGGTCATTTTCATAGCTGAGGTCATTACAATACTAGCTAGCTTATTCTGCATTAAATTAATTTGACTGAACATGAATTGGATCCATTTAACATTTTAACAGAGGCACAAGTTAAGATAAAAATACAATAAGACAACATGACAGTCTTCAATGGTGATTTTTGCATCCGACATTCCTTTTTTAACAACAATATTAACATTAACATTGAACATTACTTTAATAAACTTAAATAAATTCTGTGTCGAAATGAAAAACGTTGGATTATTCAGAAATCCAACTCATCGCCTCCATGCAGTTAAGTAGTAAACCATCAGTATCTGCCTTTTCATGCTATTACCGATATACCGATGGTGTCAAATTAATCCAATATCTGCCGATTGATATCAGTGGATATCTCGTTTCTGAGTTTAAAATTTTTCCGCAGGAACAAAATTCAAGCATAAACACCCTACGGACACTCTTGACATCTTTACCATTTATTCATTCAATTTTCTACAAAAAGTCGCACGATCCATGGAGCTCTTGAAGGCCAGGCCAAAAGTGGCACAAAAATTGTCCACTCACCAAAAGTCTAAAAAATGACCACCCATAGATGTTTTGATGGGCAAACGCTACAAGACTGACATTTCCACGCGAGCCTCCATTAAATTTAAGACGAAACGTAATGCCTAAAAGCACAGTTCCATTTACACAGTCCGACACTAAAGGCTAATCTCTGTTTTTATTCTCCCCAGCACCCTACTGTTAGAACAGTTCTGTAGGGAGGACATTGTCGTTCATTAGCTAAACAGGGTCAACTTTGTGTCTGTCCCTCCCACATGCGGAGTCCACCGAATCGGCTCCACTGCTGCTTCCCCCTCGCTGCGGCCCACACAGCAGGTGTTTATGGGTAATTGCTATGTTTGCCGCTTTAGATTGTTTGTGCTGATGGTGGTGGTTCCTTCCCGGGCATGACTATAATTTTAGGATAAACACTTTGCTACTGTGCATACTTTTTTTTAAGCAGCACAGCAGTATGGGTATTAAGGGGGTGTGTACGGTTGCCTACGAAGGCGGTTTCAAATCACTGTTCTAGTAAATTTCACATTTTGAAGACTGGAACTATAAAATTAACTTCAAATGCTTTTTCCTGGAAATACTACGTGAGATTGTTTTTGATAAACAGCAACACAAAGGCAAAAAGTCTGAAATATCTCATAGCCAATCAGATTGTGAAAGGGAAACACAGTGCAATTCAAGGTACACATTATATCAGTGTGTTTCCCGAGGTCAAACCCACTGCCCTGGCATCCTGAAAGAAACTGTGGGATGTCTGTCTATTCAAAAGTTCCAAGAGCTTTAAAAATGATCCTACTTAAATCCACGTCGCTCAGAAATCTATGCCTATGAATGCAAAACCACAAATTGTCAGCTTCGCCCCCCTTTCTTGGAGTTTTGACTAATTCAATGACTCCCGCCCGAATAATTGCAACACCTCGCTGACAGCAATTCTTCCTGTGCGCCAAACCGCTTTGGACCAGTTGTCTACACCATACTTCACAGACAAAGCACGGATATCAAAGACCCTCCATCCAGCTGCACTCTGGTTCGGCTTCCAGCTGGGACAATCTGGCAAGCACGCAAGAGCGAGATGAACACCTGAAGGTATTAGTGAAGTTGTAAAGACACCTGGAATAAAACGAAAATAACTGTTCTACTTCAACGCTAGAACTCCTGATGTGTTGTCACAGAATCCACAGGTAGGAACTGTTGCATGTGACTGAGGTGCGGTAGATAAAATTAGTCTCAGTGCAGCAAATTTTGGTCGCAGAACTGTGATTTAAGCGAGCAACAAAAAAGACTTTCAAAAAGAAGAAAATTGATGCGTAGCAACACTGCAGAAGAATGAGCGATGTTCCCTAAGATATTGCTATTCACTATAGATTGTTAAGACCATTTTGACATGTGAAAGAGAGAGTGATTACCATACCACAAAATGATCATAAATCATATTTAAACACATACAGTAGGTAAATATTTATATAGTAAAACAACCTAATCAGGGAATTAATATTGATTATATATATTATTAATTTGCTATAACAATCTACCGGAGAATTGCTACGCATACTTTTAATTTTATTTAGTTAATTAGCTTTTATTTTTAGATTTTTCAAGTTAAAGTTTTAGCAACTTTGGTACATGCTTTTGTAAATCTTTTTTTTTTTTAAAGATTAATTCATTTTAATTTTAGTGCCTCAAACTGATTTCAATTTATTTTAGAGGCTATATTTACATTTTTCATTTATTTTAAGTTTTTCCAATACATTTTAGGTCAACATTTGATTTGGTTTTAATGAACAGAAGCATTTTAAAGTTTTAATTCAAGTAAACTAAAATGACGTTGCAACCTACGATACTGAAGAATAAACATGACAAATACCAAACACACATTGTAAGGTGGCGCCTCAAACTGAATTCATGCAACCATTAATACATTAACTACAGTATCTAGTATCTACACATATACTTATCATTTTCTTGACATAATACGTTAACGTTATCAACTTTATTTCACGA
The DNA here is from genome assembly GCA_008369825.1 of Triplophysa tibetana. Lineage (NCBI taxonomy): Eukaryota > Metazoa > Chordata > Actinopteri > Cypriniformes > Nemacheilidae > Triplophysa > Triplophysa tibetana. The sequence goes on from CM017906.1 coordinate 9,108,885, forward strand.
CCTTTTAAAAAAGGCGGAAATGTCAATGAACCTCTTGTTAGAGAAACTAAAGGTACAAATAACCCAATAAAACACACACATGTTTAAATTGAAATGAAATTCAACATTTCAACACAAAATCTTAGCTCTCATTTCACTAAATGGTTCTAACTGCTTAATGACGTCATTTAAACGAGTTATGTTATGTCTGAATGATCGAGCGAAATCATAATTGTGAATCTTGATAGTACAGTCAGACAGAGGCAGTAAATTAACTGTTCAATATCTTATATGGATGTGCCCTTATAGATATTAATTTGGACGGTGTTTAAATCTTCCAGTGAACTTGACAGGAGGACTTGAATAGATCAAAGAAAGTCGAATGAGTTTGATTTAATGTGTACTGTATGTGTGTGAGTGATTTCTTCAGAAGTATACGCTGAGAGCCCTTACGTGCTTAAAAAGTTGAGAAATAATTATAATATTGAGGAAAATTATTGATTAAATTTGCCTCTGATTTATGGTTTGTCTTGTACTGAGATAAAAGCCGTACCGTCTCGGTGCTCTATTTTTATTCCCGACACAAAACGGCCCATCCATAAAGGCCCCACCTGTGAAAGAAGTTTCATTAGATTATTTATTTGTTTGTCTGTTAGAGGAAATGAGGAGAAATGGAAGTGACCTTGCCAGCCAAAATGTTTCTCTTTATAGATAAGGCTGGCTGGATATGTTGTCCCTGGGCTATTGTGTTTAATGAAAATGAAGACCCCCAGAACCCCACAGAGATCTCTGCAGGTGCCAGGCTCTGCTCTATTATTCTCAGACAGAGGGAGAGAAAATGGCAAGGCGCACGAGGCACGGACGACCATTTTTCAGCTGTGGTATGATGTGAATCTTTTTTGTTCTCTTCCTTTCATTCAAAACGTGTTCTCATGATGGAGTGCTGTAACAGTTTCTTTTTACATTTGTGACCCAGGGGTTTTTCACATTGTGTGCCTGAAATAATGTTCTCATTTTTGATATCTGAGATGAACTTACCTATATGCTATATGATACTGAGATCATGAAAAGTCGTGTCAATTAATATGTTGATTTACAACATTTATTTTAAACATTATGGAAATGGTAAAATGTTCTTAACTAATTGAAAATGATTGAGTGTGTGTATAAGTGTTTCGAGAATTTATTTGCCATGTACGAAAGTTCATGTTTATAGATGAAAAACCATAATCACAAGCGAAAGTATTAATCAAACATATTTTTTTACTTCCATACCTGTATTAATCTTACAGTCTTTAACGTCACCTTAGACAATCACCCTTGTACTGTAACTGATTTCTAATTGCTTAAGTGATGCCGGTGTCACTGCACTTCTTGCAATCGTACCCGCATGGCTTTGAACGTTGCGTTCCTGCGTCAAGCACTTACATTAATCTTCGTCCAGCATTAAATTTCACCACCACTGAATCTTTATCGAAAGACCTTATCAAGCTTAAGCTACAGCTGATCTGCCTGCAGGAAACCGCCCCATAATGCTTAGGTTGCAACCGCATCGATCGGCAGCAAGCAGCGAGAGACCCACACGCACCCGTCCAATGATGGTGGCCGATAATCGAGCCGCAGGAGCGCAGCCCCCTGAAACTGAGACACTCCAAAACGGTTGAACAACATGAAACCGCACGGCGGCCATGTGTCACATCAAGACTTCCTGAAGGTGAGATACACAAATGGTATATGGAAAAATTGTAGATTTTGTACTGGTTTGACTTTGTGTTTTTGGTTAAAAGGGCCATAATTATCGCTGCTTATAGTATATTCATCTTTCTATGCTACAAAGAAAGTATAGAATAGAGTCGATATGTACAGTAAAAGTGGGCAGTAAAGACTAAATAACAATTTCAAAACGAACCGATTTTGCAAATTAGTATTTATAAAATATCTCTGTGCTAAGCATGTTATGTACTTGTTTACCTAGCACCTAAAATTTGATTGGCTGCCAGAAATGTTGACAACAAAATAAGAATTCCGATTAGATTTTGAGAAATTGTTCTAAATTTAGGAAAATAGAAAAGTCCACAACTACACCACAGTGACTGAAACATTGACAGCCAATCAAAACGCAGTCTAAGTGAAAGGGTTTCCGTGATTTTTTTTTAAAACTGTGTCCAATTACATTATTGTTTGTTAATGTGGGCGATTCTTTTTGTTTTATGTAGTTGTCATTATTGTCACTGTAGTTATCGCCACTGTAGTTGTTGCCACTATAATTATTGCCACTGTAGTTAGCGTCACTGTAGCTATTGCCACTGCCGTTGTCGCACTGTAGTTGTCACCACTGTTGTTATCGCCACTATAATTACTGCAACTGTTGTTATCGCCACTGCTGTTATTCCCACTGTAGTTTTCGCACTGTAGTTGTCACCATTGTTGTTATCACCACTATAATTATTGCACTGTTGATATTGCCACTGCTGTTATTTCTACTGTAGTTAGCGTCACTGTAGTTATCGCCACTACAGTTATCGTCAATTTAGTTGTCGCCACCATAATTATTGCCACTCCTGTTATTGCCACTGTAGTTAGCGTCACTGTAGTTATCGCCACTGCAGTTTTCGTCACTGTAGTTGTCACTACTGTTGTTATCACCACTATATTTATTGCCACTGTTGTTATCGCCACTGCTGTTATCTCCACTGTAGTTAGCGTCACTGTAGTTATCGCCACTGCCGTTATCGTCACTGTAGATTTCGGACTGTTGTCGTCACCACTGTTGTTATTGGCACTATAATTATTGCCTCCGTTGTTATTGCCACTGCTTTTAACGCTACTGTAGTTATCGGTACTGCTATTTGGCTACTGTAGTTATCGCCACTGTAGATATCGCCACTGCTGTAATCGCTATAGTAATTAAATAATAATTATCCTTCATGGTGAAAAAGGTGTATTATGTTAAGTGTTTTAAGTCTTATACACTAAGCTACTCACAAAAGATAAAGCAAAGCAAAGTCATGTTTACTATGACGTATAAATAAACAAGTTATGTACATAAGTGTGAAAGTAAGAAATAAGTAATGTTTTCTTAGTCGCAATGTTTACTATATTTAAAAAAGACTTATGTTGCCCTTTAAAGCTGTTTGTCCTGCACATATTATAAGAAAACAAAAGATGAAGGTACAGTACAATGTACAGTACAAATGTAGTTACGAAGCATCAAACATGACGAGAGGAAGACAGAGGGTCCCATTATGGCTAGAACAGTGCCGTGCAGCACTCATGAAATATTTGTTTTGCTCTACATTTCTGGTGTTTGTCTACATTATTCCACAACAGATCTAGCCCGAAATCACACGGCGCATTTCACAAGCTCATGCATCATAAAGCAAACATCAACAGCCAGCGCGTCCTCCACTGTGGCAGAGACAATATTTGTTCGGAGACGTTTCTTCATGTCTCCCGGCTGCGGATGGAGATATCCGAGCTTGTGGCCCAGATAATGACTGGGATGGGGAGGGTTTTTCATTCCCTTACCTGAATTTTTTCATTCCCTTACCTGAATTTTATACAGAGTCCATGCTCTAGAGAACTTTATGATGAAAGCAAGCATCCGACAAGTTCTCTTCACTGTCACCACAACTCGGCCACATTTTATCATTTTGGTGTGTTTTGTTGTTGTATGTTTCAACGACATAGTTCTTACAGAATGTAAATGTGTGTGGGGAGGAAATAGACATATATTATCTTACATTATAATGCATTATAGGTGAAAGCCATCTTTTCAGTCAAAAGCTAGATATGCAGACAAAGGAACACACTGTAATGTGTGTTCGGGCCTGGTGCTTTTTGAGGGCATAAATCTCCTTCAGAGTTTTTATCAAATAGATAATTCTATAATGTAATAGTCTCTTTCTCACACACGCACACACACACACACACACACACACACACAAATCTCATATGTATTCACTTTAAAGTTTCCCTGCACCGGGAAGATATCCTCAAACTGATGAGAGCTTCTTCAGGGCTTTACACTTAATCAGGGGAATTCTATACAGGATAAAAGTACTGATGATAAAAGTATGATAACTAGATTTTTACATTTTCTGTAACACACGTAAGTGTGCTAAACTCGCAGCCGCGAGCTAGAGTGTTCATAGTGTTTGCCAGGGCATTGCAGTGTGATTTCTAAGGTGGTTTGTGTGTGTTTTAGACAGTTGCTAGAGCCTCTGTGTGGTCGCTTTGTAGTTTCTAAAAGGATTTTAGTAGATTTTAGTCAGATTCTAGGGCATCTGTGTGGTCGCATTTTGGGTTCTAAGAGGTTTTTATTGGTTTTAAGTCAGTTGCTAGGTCGTCTGTGTGGTTGCTTTGTGGTTTCTAAGGGGTTTTCAGTAGTTTTTAGTCAGTTTCTAGGATGTCTGTGTGGTCACTATATGGTTTCTAAAGGTTTTGATTGGGGTTTATGCCAAATATAGGGTGACTTTGTGGTCCCCATGCCGTTTCAAAATGGATTTAGGTGGTTTTTAGTCAGTTATTAGGGTGTCCTTGCGGTCAAAATGTTCTTTCTGAGGGTTTTTGTGGGGGTTTTAGTTAGTTGCTAGGATATCTGTCTGATCGCAATGTGGTTTCTACTTGGTTTTCAAGGGTTTTTAAGTCTGTCGTATGATGTCTTTATGGTAGCAGTGTGGTTTTTGGAGGGTTTAGGTGATTTTTGTCGGTTGTTGTTGGCATCTTTGTGGCCACAATGTTATTTCTAGGGAGTTATAAATCAGTTTTAGTCAGCTACTAGGGTTTCTGTGTGATCACAGTGTGGTTTCCAGGAGTTTTATGTTGGTTTAAGTAAGTTGATTGTGTGGTCGCTACGTGTTTCTTAGAGGTTTTACATCAGCTGCTAGGGCGTCAGTGTGGTTTCTAAGGGGTTTTGAGTGGGTTTTTATCAGTTGCTAGGGTGTCTGTGTGATCACAGTGTGGTTTCCAGGGAGTTTTGAGTTGGTTTTAGTAAATTGATTCTGTGGTCGCTATGTGTTTCTTAGAGGTTTTAAGTCAGCCGCTAGGGCGTCTGTGTGGTTGCTAAGGGGTTTTGAGTGGGTTTTTATCAGTTGCTAGGGTGTCTGTGTGATCACAGTGTGGTTTCTGGGAGTTTTGAGTTGGTTTTAGTAAATTGATTCTGTGGTTGCTAAGTGTTTCTTAGAGGTTTTAAGTCAGCCGCTAGGGCGTCTGTGTGGTTTCTAAGGGGTCCTGAGTGGGTTTTTCAGTTGCTAGGCTGTCTGTGTGATCACAGTGTGGTTTCCAGGGAGTTTTGAGTTGGTTTTAGTAAATTGATTCTGTGGTCGCTATGTGTTTCTTAGAGGTTTTAAGTCAGCCGCTAGGGCGTCTGTGTGGTTTCTAAGGGGTTTTGAGTGGGTTTTTATCAGTTGCTAGGGTGTCTGTGTGATCACAGTGTGGTTTCCGGGAATTTTGAGTTGGTTTTAGTCAGTTGATTCTGTGGTCGCTATGTGTTTCTTAGAGGTTTTAAGTCCGGTGCTAGGGCGTCTGTGTGGTTTCTAAGAGGTTTTGAGTGGGTTTTTATAAGTTGCTAGGGTGTCTATGTGGTCACAATGTGAATTCAAAGGGTTTTGAGTGGGTTTTAGTCAGTTGCTAGGGTGTCTGTGTTGTCACAATGTGGATTAAAAGGGTTTTGAGTGGGTTTTAGTCAGTTGCTAGGGTGTTTGTGTGATCACAGTGTGGTTTCCGGGAGTTTTGAGCGGGTTTTAGTCAGTTGATTGTCTTGTCGCTATGTGTTTTTAAGAGGTTTTAAATCAGTTGCTAGGGCGTCTGTGTGGTTTATAGGGGGTTTAGAGTGGGTTATAATCAGTTGCTACGGTGTCTGTATTGTCACAATGTGGATTCAAATGGTTTTAAATTGGTTTTAGTCAATTGCTCCTGTCTGTGTGATCACAGTGTTGTTTCCGGGAGTTTTGAGTGGGTTTCGGTAAGTTGATTGTGTGCCCGCTTTCTGTTTCTAAGACGTTTTACGTCAGTTGCTAGGGCACCTGTATGGTTTCTATGGGGTTTTGAGTGGGTTTTAATCAGTTGCTAGGATGTCTATGTGATCTCGATGTGGTTTCAAAGGGGATTTAGTTGTTTTTTAGTAAGTTGCTGCTAGAGTGACTGTGTGGTTGCAATGTGGTCCTTGCTAGTGTGGTGTCAGAGCAGTTTGTTTCAGTTAGATGCTTTACAGTCACTAGGTTGTTCTGTTAAGTCCATCCCCTAAGTGTCTATAATATTCTAGTATCTAAATATGGCTCAAATTAACAAAAGCATGGTGAACGTCTAGATCATAAATTTATGCTCTGCTGAAATGCAAGGCCTGGAATATCTCTGTAGATAAAGTGATCAAATGTTTATATAGTTTGAGTAGATAACACAACTTTCGGTCTCGTTTTTATTTAGGACATCTATTTTCACTTTCCAGTACCTTAAACCACTGGAAAGAATCTTAGGCTTTTCTATACAGAAAACAGTGTGAACCGTCACATATCTGGGCTTGGGCCCTGTAGTGTTTCAAAGTGCTGTGCAGACAAGAGTTTATCAGCTTACGCCTTGTAAGCAGAGAATAACTGCCCCAATTATCCCAACGTTATTCGTTTACTGAAAGGCGACCCCACTGCACGGGCCTGCAAGCAACATTCTACGTGTTTAAAGGATGAATTTAAATTTAAATCATCTTTTATTTTTTCCCCCTTTATTCATTTAGCTGAGGGACACAGATGGCCACTGTTATGCCTCCTGCTAGGTGCCTAATGCTTTTTTGCACCAGCGTAATGCTAAAACAAACAAGGGATAAAAACAGTACATAATTAGTTTTATTTACCGTCTGATCGATGCGTTCTGAACTCGTAAGACCCGAGGGGTCCCGTCCGGGCCCTGCAAATTGATTAAACCGTCCTGTTAATTGATTAATTGAGATTATTCGATTAGACGTCTGCTCTTGCTCTGGCTAAGATGCGGAACGGAGTTGATTTATAAGCAGTTTTTCGAACACAGATATGGTTTTAAAAGAGCAGTTAATCCAAAAGTAAAAAATTCATATTCATTTGTTGGTGCACAAAAGAGAAAAATTGTCTTTGCTATAGAATGGAAGTATATGGTGACTTGAGCATATCACCCTCCAGATAGGCCAATAAAAGCTCTTTATACTCCAGAACTTGTTTGTGCTTAAGCTTATTAAAACATATGGATGTCAGATTGATGTCTAGTTTTAATATGCATTGATGAGAGTTGAGTAAAAATGACCTGATGAATTTCTTTTTATAGCTGAACTGTCCCTTTAAAAGATATCTGAAAACGTTTTCCAGCAATATTACCTTTATGCAATCTATATATGACTCTGTATGCAAAATACATTAATCATAATAGTAAACACATTTTCATCTCGCTCGGCTTTGAGATGTGGCGTTAACTTTAGACAATTTAGACAATTACACAATGATTTGCTTTTTTTAAAAATGAATCTCGTATTAATCTCCATGCTGTGTGACAGATTTCAGAGAAACCCGAGCTAAACATTCCAGTTTAAATGGCCTCCATTATTACACCCGGGAACAGAATCATTTGTAATGATGCCACAAGTAATTTATGGAAAAGTAATTTTTTTAATGCATTTACAACGTATGGGCTCCGAGCGTGTAATTTTCCTCTCGTGAAAGCCCTCGCCGCATATGAAATCCCCATTTGCCGTCTAAACTGCTGTTTTAATTTTGAACACTTCCAATAAAAGGACGATTTCTGTACTTTTCCTGAAGAATGCAGATTGATGGACGTCCAGTATCTGAAGTGGGTCTTCATCCCAGTCTTATCTTTTCCCTTTCTTTTTTCCGCAGGGTTCCCTTCGCTCTGCTCTGTCAACTGTTCTGTATTGAAAGGTGGTCCGTAGTTGCAAGCTTTATTTTCGAGGGGTTATTTCGGCCTGCTTACGCGCGGCTCCCAGCAGGCTTTTCTTCTTTTCTGATTGCTCCACCGCTGACAATGAGAGTCTGACTATCCTCACGCTGACAAAATACATATCAGTCCAAACTATCAAACAAAACCAGCCCCGGCCTTTTCCCTGTTTGCAGTCAATCCAGTTTTCCTCACGATTTAGAGCCTCAAAAGCCATGCCGATATTCTCAGTGTGAGCTTTTCTGACAAGTTAAACAGAAAAAGCAAAAAATAGCCGCGTGTGATTTATTGAGCTATCTTACATGCTTGAGTCGAGGTTATAATGGCAACAATAAAACTAAGACGAAAACTATTGATTCCAAAACCTTTGGGGGAATTGACGTAATCAATGAAATCAAACAAACTAAAAAGAGTCGTGGAAAATAAATAAAATCATGAACATACCATACAATTTAAACAAAAATTGCTAAAATCAGTTTAGCGGTCATAATTGAAATATAATTATAATATTATTTAATATTATTATTATTGTTGCTAATGTCATTATTGTTGTTATAATAACTATAAAAACATTATTAATAACGATTATTACTATAAACATGCTAATTATTAATAACAATTAATAATAATGTTTCTTTAACGATTATTTTTATTGTTGTTTTGAGGGGAGGGTTATGAAATTAATCTTGATAATAAAATTTTAAAATAATATATATTATTTGTTGTCCAATCTGCATTTTGACATTTTATACTAGAACATTTTAGTTCCCTCTGTTGTGTTTGACATATGGTGTACACGAAAGAATCCTATCTGGAGTGCCCCAGAATACAACCCAAACACGTTCCACACAGCGTCCCAGTTCATAGTGGCGTTTGTTTACAAAATGGTAGGAAGTAGACAGTTTGGGTAATGACATCATCCTTCAAGCCGGTAGCCGCGAGCAGGGTCTGCCACTAAAGTAGTCTCTAAGATCTTCTGTGAGTGATGTTTACCTCAAAGAGGACACAAAGCGTGGTGTATTGATCGAAGACGGCGTCTACATTAGAAAATCGTATCGTAGCTCAATGTACGTTTGTTTATGGTGAGGCGAGTCTGTAACTGCTGTACCCCATCTGCACAGATCTTCAATTTTTTTACAGCTAGTTTTTAATTAGCAATTGATCTTCAGCTCATTTAGCTCAACTGAGAACCAACGGTTCACATTCTCCTCCAGGTCTTTGCTAAAAAAACGCGCCTTTATGTGGAAAGAACTGCTGAACTGTTTCCTTAGGCAGTTGAATTTAAGGTAATTACCTCAGAATAATGTAATTGCCCGCGCATTTAGCGCCGTGGATGTGTGTCGAACAAAGAGAACGACTCATTCGGTTCAATGTATTTTTACGATGAACGTCTCTGACGTCCGCCTTGCAGCTGTGTTGCACAACCGATACATCTTCCTTCTACGTTTTTTCTCCCTGAAGAACAAGTTAATTAGAATCTTTTCAATAAATTAACGAACTTCAGGCACCTGGCATAGAGAGATCCAAAGAAAACGAGAAACTGGCGCTCCTGGGAAATCAGATTCGTCCGCAACAATTAGTCAGCGATTGAAAAACCGACCGCCAGTAACGCCCACAATGATGTGCCGCTCGAGAGAAACGGCTACGTTTGTTAAACGCTCTGACCCAGATCCCAAGCGCTTTACATATCTTGGGTACAAACAACAGTATTTGTACCTTGACGGTGTATTTCGTATTGCGTATTTAATCTGCGAATTTTCAATTATTAACCACGATGCTGAAGTTAGTGCGTCAAGGGATCCGCAGTGTATACATTCGGCTTGTTTGGTGTCTGCTGTTATAATCAGACAAAGATTGCACTTTTTCGAAAATAGAAGTGTGATTTTTGAAGTCTACCTCTCGGTGGTTTCACCTTCATCCAGCTCTCACATTCTCCCCATCTCGCTCTCGCACGTCTTCCTGTCAGTCCTTCAAAATCACGTTCTTACGTTTCGTATTTTAACCACTTCATGTTCACGAGACAAAAACGGACCAATATATCACAACGACTTAAGTTGTCTGTTGTGGCATTAGTACGGTCTCAACTCTGGTCTTGTTAACCGGAGTGCCAAAGTTAATTTCCTAACCATTTAGCAGATGCGGTTCATCCAAAGAGACCTGCTGTTTTCTAATTGCCCGGTGAATCAGTCCCTCAGGAGGAAACCTTGGGTTAAGTGCCTTACTCGAGAGTCCAATGGTGATGGAAGATGACTTCGATCTTAGTAACTCTCTTTTTTTTAGACATCCTTGAAATGTTTAAATTTGGCATGCATTCCACATCAAGTTTTATTTTATTTCATTTTATTTCCAGTATTTGATTTATGATGTTGAAATTCGATAATAACTTTTCGGTAGCTCAATTGGTAACAATTCAAAAGAGATTCGATTGAATGTACCGTAATTCGCTTTGGACAAAAGTGCCTGTCAAAAGAATGTCATACTAATGAGCCAATCAGAGAAGGTGAGATGACGAGTTTCACGAATATTAATGATTAACATTAATTTTAGTTGACTACTTTCAAGTTGTCCTTGTTTATTTAAAGGTCCAGTCTGTACTTTTATGGAGGATCTATTGACAGAAGTGCAATATAATATACATGACTATGTCTTTAGAGGAGTACAGCCTTTACATAGCGCTTTTCGTAAATATCTCCTTCGGCAATGAAGCAAATTATGTGACGATATCTTAGTTCGGTGTCTGCCACCGTAGGGCTTCAGAAGCAAGGGGGAGGGGTGAAGTGAGCCGTTGGCTGCATTTGCAACCTCACCACTGGATGTCGCTAAATGTCATACACTGGACCTTTAACGTGTTCGAGGAGAAAAAGTATTTGTGAGATTTTAGTGGCAGAGATATTATATTTATTTTTCCCCTTTCTGGAACTGCCTACACTAATTAAATGTGTACAACCTACAAAAAGAGAGACCCCTACAAAAAACATTTGTTTCATTTTGACTTTAAGGTCGGACAGAAATGTTTTCGAGACACAAGAGATTGGTAAAGCGCTCCAGCCCCGAGAGGTTTGAAAACAACAGTTTTCTCTGCTATCATTCTTGGAGATTACACAACACAGACTATCACAGAGTGGCTGAAGGACAGTATGGTATGAGACGGGTCAAAGAAACGAGAAAGGAGATGAAGGACAGAGATTGGTGTTATAGATGTCACGCTGAAGTGTGAGGTACGTGTGTGAGTGCTGTGTATGTCTGCGTGATGCTCTGGAAAATGTTCTGCAGGCAAGTGCTGAGTGATAGAGACTGAGATGTTCGGTCTGACACCTCACACATACGCACACACATAAGGACATGGTCGGTTGACTACTTTCAACACTAAGTTGAGCCACTTTTTTTCATCCATCTGGGATGTGAAAAGCATCGCAAGAAAATGCGTCACTTTCTTGAACTCGAACACAACAATGTTTAGCAAAACATATGTACAGTAACAGTGTTCAACAGTGCAGCATAATTTTGTGGTTATATTGTTTTAATATTCTCGATATTTTAGTCTCTATGACGGTCTTATCCTATAAAACAAGCTTCTGTTTTTATACAGTGGTGGCCAAAGTGATGTCTGGGGGCACTTCTGTACAATTCTAACCTTTTCAGGTTAGAATAAGACTATGATGTGTATGGTAGAAAATAGACAAAACACTAAACTTTTAAGGTATTTATTAGACCAAGGGTTCTTGAATGTTTTCGTTGTGAGCTCCCCTTGTTGAGGGTGCATCACTTTGCAGGCATTCAAATAAAGACTTATAATCTTAAACTTGGAATTTAAATTAGACCAAAAATATGTTTAGTTTTACCATTCTGTAACATCAATTATTTTGGTTGGTGGTCTTTTTCTGATGTTTAATTGCATAAAATCTATGAAACATTTCTATATTTATAAAATGTCACAAAATCTGTGCCCCCTTGGATCCATCTTGGGACCCCCGGTTTGAGAACTACGGTGTTAGACAAAATTATTGGGCTTAAAAGTACAGTAGTACATATTAGGGAATATGGGTTTTGTTTAGATATACTGTACAAAAATGCATAGAAAAGCATTTTGAAGTTAACGGTGCATTTAAGACAGCACAATCTTCATAACCTTTTCACCTACGTCAAATCAAATATGGCGTCCAGCCAGAGCGATGGTCCGTTGAGACCGACCAACAACACGCTACAGAAAATATTTATCATCCGAGCTGCCTAGCCTTTGTACTGCCAAGGCGCATTTAACATCAACAATAGTTGTTTTGGCTGGAAATCAAAAGGCGCTTGAAATAAATTTAAAATAAAAGAATTTCTGTTGATTCCCAGCCAAAACAACACTCAACGTCTGATACGTTCCGATATCCAAGACATCTTCACACACACAAGCAGAATCTCATCTTTACATTAGCCGCGTGAGTCATCGCCAGGTTCTTCCTTACTGGTACACTGTCTGATTGGGTGAGATTGAAGAAATTGCAGGACCAGATTGCCCAGTAATGGCTTTGTGAAATGTGAGTTGGGGCTCGTTCGCATCTTCATCTTCCTCTCTTTCTCTGGCCTCTGCATCTTCTTCGCTCTCATTGACGCTCTAAATACGTCTGATGAATCCATCTCGGTCTGGAACTGATGGGTTCTGTTTGAGCAGGTGGTTTTGCTCTGCGGTTCCTGAACTTCAACCAGTAATCGTAACCCGCATGCAATAAATACGTCTGATTTAGAGGGCATTACGGTAGAAGACGTGAGAACAAACATGTAATATATCACACGGGGTCCATGGAGATCTGGAGTGTAATGAAGGGGAGAGGCTGGTAATAGCCTGCAGTAAAGCGAGATTGGGATGGCGTGTGTGTGTGTGTATGTGCGGCTTATAGAATGTGTTTGTGATATGTTAGCTACTTTCACGGAAGTCAAACGCTCGATATGTTGATCGGTGAGCTGTATTTGAGACTGCTGGGATGCTTGTCTGTAGCAGATAGCCTTGAAGCGGTTGACGCCAACCTGAACGCAGTGGGTGGCAGAGAAGTGAGCGTGTGTGTGTTTGAGGGCACGCATGTATGTACATGTAGAGTTACTTTCCTTATGAAGCAAAATGTTTTTGAAATGGATGACTTGGGTGAAATAATGAAGGAAAAGCAGCCAATGAAAGCCCAATATAGACCCTTTTTACTCCTTTTTTCATCCAAGACATTTCTTCATCATTTCCTCACCATCATGCTATTCCAAACCTGTATTCTTCTGCAGAACCCAAAAATACGTGGAGTCAACAATACCAAGCTTGTTTTTTAAGTCTGTCATTTGTATTGCATCATTTGTTTCAACTGTGATCAACTGTCTCTAACAGGCAACAAATGTCCAAGTTAAAGCAGAAGCATTTAAATCGACCTCCTTCCCTGATAGCACACATACATCTGGTAGACGTCTATTTGATGTCTGCATTTGCATCCGCAAGTGTGTTTTTTTATCGTTTGCTAATCTGCAATACATTTCTGTGATGTCTCCTGTCGGATGTCATATAAACTTATAAATAAGATATTTTGTAGGATGTTTATGATTTAGAATGGATCTAAAACTGCTCTTTCTAAGACGTTTATCAGATGTTTTTACTCACCAGATGTATTCCAGGTTTTTAGCAGACATATTGCAGAAGTAGATGTGCTATCTGGATTCACACCATTCACCACCAAATGCTCTTATCCTGATATCACACATATGACTGGCAGACGTCCATTTGGTCCATTTGATGTCTGCATTTACATCTAAAGACATATTTTTTTAATTGTTTGCTCATCTGCAATACGCCTCTAAGTTGTCTCCTGTCCGATGTCAATATGTCTGTAAGATATTTATAATTTAGACTGGATGTAAAACTGTTCACCGTTCACTTCATCCACCTCATATTGCGCTTACACTTTGATCTCTCCAAACACCCAACTGTTCAAGAAAGTAGAAGTTCAGAAGTTTTTCAGGAGCTTATATATATTGTAAACCTTCACCATTCATCTGATAGCTTTATAGAGCTGAATTTATTTCATGTAATGTCGGGGACCGGCACTGCCCCCACAATTCGATTAAAGTTTTACATACCGAGACACCCGACATCAATTCCGGTTGTACAATAAAACGCCGCACCTTGGCAGCTATTTTCACACCCTCCAATCAACTGTAGTGTGCAAGAATGCTTGGGCTGTTTATTTCGACTGCATTTTCTCACGTCCCCGTATCATCTCGGGCAATTTTCTTAATCAACGATGCATTTGTGAATCTTATTTCAACGAGCTCTCGATTGTGTGCATGTTTAGTTGATCTAAATATGCTGAAGATTTGGACCACTTTACATTTTTTTCATCACATTAGCACATTTAGTGACGGAAGGACGAATACTGCTCTCTTTCACAACAGAAGCAGTTTTCCAGCGGTTGGGATTTATTTTGCTCTCTTGTATTTTTTCCCGAAGTGAAAGACAGGCTTTTGTGGACAGTAAATGGACGTGTTAGATGTGCTGCAAGAGCTTTTCAGACGCACGTCATTCTAAAAAGGTGCCAAACAGCTCCTCTGTCTTTTAGCGGCACGTCAAGTCCGTGAGGGATAGGCGCACGTGCGCCTTGACGTTTGATTGGCCAAAGCCTCGGAGCTATTCACTATTCCTGACAGAATTAATGGAGGGAGTGTGGCAGGGAAATGGTGTGAAATTAAAGACAGATTTACTTCTAAGTAGGTACGAGGGCTTTGACAGTGCCGGCAGTTGGTTAGCACCACTTCTAGCATCAAAGCGGGGAAAAAGAACGCAGCAGCTCTGTGAAGATCCGTGAACTGGGACATGTTAATTTGTAAGCGGGTGCCAAAGAGAATGTCAAAACGTGTGTGAAGTTCTAAAGAAAACACAACTGGGTTGTCGAGTGCCTTGGTTGCGCACGTGTTCATGTAAAGTTGTGGGTTTGATTCCCAGGAAACACAATGATAAACTGCATCCACAGTGCAAGTTTTAGGTTTTAGAAAATAAAGCTTTTTTCAAAGTTTTTAACATTGTAGAAGTTTTTTTATATAACACAATAGTTGTTTATTTAAAATAACATGAATCGTGTAGTACTTGTTGAGCATGATCAACAAATAGTCTTTGTATATGGCAAACAAACATAATGCAACCAACATAAATAATTCCAGACGTGGCTGTCACGGATACTTCATATCAAGTGATATGTATGTCAATGGGAGAATATAAACCTCCATGTACCTTTAGAATTCCGATAGACCGCTGACCACTACTTTGATCTGTGGCTCGATTCAAGCTCCCTGCCTGAATCAGTCCATTTAAAGCCATAGCTTAAAAAAAATGTATTTTTAAAATTGATTATTTTAAGCGATTATTATGTTTATAATTCTTATTTTCTATTTAATGTCTCTCCTTTATATGTAGCAATTTAAAACTTGTCTTAATACAAATCAAAAGAAAAGGGAACTGTTTAACCTTGTTAGTGTGAAGGAAATAAATTAATTTAACCTAAATAAAATCTAATTTGTAGATCTACTTAAACAAGTTACTAGGTCAAACAGATTTATTATACCATATGTCAATTTAAAGGGATAGATGACACAAATTTGTCATCATTTAAGCATCATCATCTATGTTGTCATTTCAAACCTGTATGACTTACTTTATTCTGCAGAACACAAAAGAAGATGTTTTGAAGAACGTTGGTAACCAAACAACAGCGGTACCCATTGACTTGCATTTGGTTTTTTTCCATACACAGGAAGTTAATGGGTGGCGCCGCTGTTCTTCAAAATATATCTTCAAAATATAAATTACAGTAAAAAGTGAGTAATGATAATAAATTGTGTTCAATCAACTAACTCGAGTAAGGGCTACACAAATGATTTGTGTTGAGTTTAAGTAACGTTGATGAACATTTGCATTTCCCAGTATGCTTTGCATCGGATAAAATAATGAGACTTAACACTAAAATAAAGTGTTATTTAAGCCTTATTCATGATAAGAATTTTGTTATTATTTAAAATAATTTCTGATATTGTTGGTGGTAACAACAATTTCCTGTAGCTACAGCTACAGCTTTCCTATAGCTCAGTGGTAAGAGCATTGCGTTAACACCGCAAGGTTTTGGGTTCGATCCCAGGGGATTGCAAATACCTATGTAAAATGTATCGGATAAAGCAATGTAAGTCGCTTTGGATAGAATCGACTGCCAAATGCCTAAATGTAAATGTAATGTAAATGGTGGTATTAAGAGGTTGCCATTGTGAAAATATCTTAAACCATTTGCATTTTATTGGTTATGTCCATGAATTAATCATATCGAGTGAACTGCTTCGAGTGTATTTCATCAAAGTATGGGACCGAATCCTTGACATTTTATTGTATGAATCAGTTCTTTCTCTGTACGAGTGTGCTTTAGTTGAAAATCCAGCCTTATTTGAATCAAGTTTTTATTTTACTTTATAAATGTCTGAATGTTTTCAAGTATAAACCAAACTTACAAACAGATGTTCTAAAAATGTTGCTTTAATGTGAGGCAACAGAAGAAGATGTCTGGTTAGCCATCAGATGTGTCCTGGATATATTTGGGGTCCTTTCAAAGGCAGAGCAAACAAAAATAGGCTATTTGGAGGAAGTACGCTTATAGTGGACTGGGCTCTTGCCACATTATGACGAAATTACAAAAAATATTTTTGTCAGAATACATGTCTACACCCTAAAATGTTGGGTTCCTTTAACCCATGGTTGGGTCAAATATGGACATTTTCTAGGTTAATTTAAACAAATGGTTGGGTTTGTCCATTTTTTACCTGACCATGGGATTTTAAACAATCCAGTATTTTTGCTATTAGGAACCAGACTCTGTAGTTTTGGGATCTACCAGCAGGGGCAAACCCAGCAAACTGGGTCATCCTAACCAGGTGAACTCTGACCAGAGATTTTAGTGGTGCTAACCGAGGGTGAATAATAAGAACTTAAATTAATCTTGAAGGGAGTCCAGTAGCCAATGGACAGGCTGAAGCCTCGTCTTAATAAAAAATCTATGTCGTGACCTCCACGCTTGTCAGTTTTTCTCCATCACGGCGGGCAGCTGTAGCCGTCTGTTTATATTTCTTCAAGATCCCGCTACCGGAATACAGTATTTGGAGCAAAACGTCAAAAGAAAATATTGAGCTTATGGGCGAGCGAGAGAGGGAGAGAGTAAGGAACATTGAGCAGGGAGGCTGTTTCAATTTCATTTATCAGACATCATTTCCCTGCTCCACTGACCCAACAAATTCGCTCTGGCGGCTCAGTGTCACCCCCGCAGGTCCCTCTGCCCTCCGCGCCCACCCGCCGATGCTGCATTGGTAAATGACTTCCTAATAAAGATCAAAGCCCCGCCCACCGCAAGCATATAGAGGTTCCTATTGGCACACAGAGATCTGAGCAAGAGGGACCAATCCGAAGCCTCATAAGCTTGGCGCAGGAATTTTCATCAATAACAAATAATTAAAAGTAATACAGTATTAAGACTGTTCAATAATTCTAATGTTCTAACAATATAATTTTTTACAGCTTTTATCATTTTTGTAGGTAGAAGCTTGGGTCCCCGCACCCGCCAACTTCCTGGTCCTCCAGGCGAAGGGCACACGGCCCTGGCATCCACGACATGATTCCATCTCCACGACGTGAAAAGATGTCATTGACTCCAGGTGCACCTAATTTCACACTGCTGGCATTTTGCTGAGTGGAGACGGCCGTTCCGTGGCAGCGGATTCAATTTTGGAACGTTCTGGATTGATGGAAAATTAATGGATCAGATGAAAACGTTGGTATGAATTGGCATGTTTTATAGACTATTTTCATACACCCGGTCCCTAAGGTGGGCGGGAGGAAGATGAAAACCACTAGACTGTTGTCTGTAGATGATGAAATACACAGGAATGTGAAAGCATAAGCCTCAAATGGGCTTTGAAAGGTAATAAGTTTGCTCTCTCACTGTCTTTCTTTTTTCTCTCGCTTGGAGCTCATAGACGCTCAGACAGCTTCGCTTCAGCCCCGCTTGATTTTTCCAGACGTAATGGAAAAGAAAAAGCCTGTGAGGTACTGCCTCACTTGACCTCTGCGCGTGACCCCGCTGGTAACTCTCACAAACGCTCCTGAGGTATCGGACAGGGGTTGTGTCCAGGGTTTTAGAAAATAACATCATTTTGATCATGATGGAAACCAAAAGACAGAATTGGGGAAGATAATTTTTGGGGCAGAGCTGAATACATTTGACCACAGAATTCGGGTCATACACTTTGTTTGAAAGCTGTTTTTGGGGTAAATTTGAGCGAGTCGTCTTATGAAAAAAACAGTTTTTACTTTGGTAACGTGATTTTCTTTTTAAGTGTTAAATTTTACAAACTGTTAGAAAAAGAAGCTGTTGTTGGTGCTAAACATATCTATATATTTCTAAATAATGCTATTTCATTGTGATACACAACATTACAAATTATAATCATTATAATATATGACACAAACATACGAATTATTAAGTTGTGATATTCTGAGCTAATTTCAAATGTAACCAAATTAATTTGTAATTATTATATCAATCATTTCGAACAAAATCGTCAGACGTGATATCATCAAGGTTATATTCAGTAAGGCTTATAAATATTAATTTTCAACTATTCTACTTTTCTTTTAAAGAAACGGTGAAAAACAAAAAATACAATGCTTTTCGACGTTTCTTAAAAATACAGGGTTTCTGAAGAAATGGCTTCAAAGTAGAGCAGATATTTTAGTTTTTCCAGGTGCCTTAATTCAGATCACAGCTTTTGATACCCAGTATAAATGTATTTACACACAAAACAGACACACAACCAGATACTGTCAGAATCGATCAATTCAACACATTCAAAGACACCAAAACCAAAACTTAACTAAATTTTAGACATGTAATACTGGTTAAAGCAGCCGCCACTTTACCCCAAACTTAAAGGGACAGTTCACCCAAAAATTGAATTATGTCATCATTTACTCACGCCTGAGGTGTTCCAAATCTGTATAAATGTCTTTGTTCTGATGAACAAAGAGAAAGATCATTTAAAGACTGCCTTTAACCAAACAGCTCTTGGCCACTTTTGACTTCTATAGTAGGAAATATGACAATGGTGGTCAAAATTGCCGCAGAACTGTTTGCTTTCCTCCATTATATCTTGTCTTATATACAGTATTTACAAAGACAAAATATCTTTTATCTTCAACAGAACAAAGACATGTACAAAGAATTTTTTCTATGGTAGTCAATGGTGGCCAAAAACCGCTACAAGCATTCTTCTTTATATCTCTCTTTGTGTTCTTGAGAAAAAATGCTAAAAATAATTTATACAGATATGGAACAATTTAAGGGAGAGTGAATAATAACAGAATTTATATTGTTGGGTGAACTGTTCAGTTTCAATTATGTTTATCTTTGTGACATTTTTCTTATAAAATTCTTCCTGAAAATCAAAAATTCAATACGCGCAAAGAGTACCATACATAGCTGTAAAATAAAAGGTATAGCGAATCTCAGATAGTTTCGTCCTCGAATAAATTGTTCGGTAAGATTATATTGAATTTCTCTCACTTTTTAATGCAGACTTGGACAATTGGAGCGCAGTTTGAGACACTGTTGAGATCTCCAAGACATCCAGAGCATCTTAGCATCATGGCGGTGAGGTTTGCGCAAGTGTGCTCCGCTAACGTTATCTTTACAGAATGAAAAAATCTAGTATTTAATTACTGTTTAGCTGGATGTGCTGTACTGTAGCTGTGTGTGTGTGCTCAGTGTGTATAGATATAGATCTGTAAGAGAGAGCTGTAGGTTCTCATATATCAGATAGAGGTTTGGCGACACTGTGGCTGCGACACATGGCCCCTCGGCCTTCTGGGAACAAATCTCCAGTCTCATACTTCATCTCTGTTTCTTTCTGTCTATGCACGCAGGTTATATTTCCACAGCGCCAGCGCCAAGTTGTACGCGTACAGAAACAAACAACACGAAGCGATACGAGAGTGCATTTCTGGCGCTCGGCTGCCTCCGACAGCGCCGAAACGCACAGCTTGCTCGCACTCAGACGCACAGATTCTGTTTGATCCAGACTTCATAAAGCACAAATCACATCGTGTCTGACGTGATGGAAGGCAGCGGTGGTACTCACGAGGGTACCACTTTACTAAGTCTCGAATAGAAGATCGTTGAACCTGTTTAATGCGTCACGGATCCTCATCTTACCCATCTTAGTTAAATGGACAGTTCACCCAAAAATAAAAATTCTGTAATGGTTTATTCAAAACCTGTATGTGGATCACAAAAGAAGATATTGTGAGAAATGTCTCAGTGGTTTTGTGTTCATACGATGGAAGTCAATGGGATCCAGTGTTATAATTTTTTTCACTAAATCTCATGTGATTTCAGCCCAGAAGCGAACAGTAGTTTGGACCTAGTTAATATACAAGTAGATCTGTGAAATGACTCTTAAAAACTCTACATTGTTCACAGTTAACAGACTGTGGAGCTTACGCCCTTGCATCCGAAACTACAGCTTTAATTCCTTAATCAGCGGAGCCAAATGAATTTCCAAAAGTGCACTTTTCTTCAAAAGAAAAACTTTGCATAATAGGTTTGGCATTATCAGTACGATGAGCTCCAAATGAAGACGGAGCGAGAAAATAGTGTCTTGCTTTCAGACCCAAACAGGTTAGACAGAAGAAAGCCACTGTTTTCAACTGTGTTAGGTTGTGTTATCACGAAATACCTCGGGAATATGAATCACTCTGAAATTATTTAAGATGATCAAGTGTTGTTTTGACGAATACGTGTGACATATCGATCTGGAGATGAGCTTTCTAGTCGAGCGTGCGCTTATTGTTAAATCAAAGCTGTGAGGGAAACAAAACGTTTATGATAAGAAATGTTACAAAACGAAATATAAATTGTTCATTACGATGCGGTTTTGATTCGAGCGAGAAATGATTCATGTGTGCCACTTCAAGTGATTTATTTGATAACCTAATTGTAACCGTCGCAATCTTTCACCTATAAATTTGATTAAATGCACAAATGATTAACTGAATATCAAATGTAACTTAGTGGCAATACTTTTTTTTTCTCTGAGAATGAGAGGTTATGAGTTCTAATCCTCTCTAAAATAAGGGCAATTCCATATTATTCTACATGAATTTCACGATACTAATTGGTCAGATGTCAACATTTGATTGTTTTAAAAGCATTTTTGTGTTTTTAAAGCATAGTTTTCCGCAAGTGTACTTTCATATCCATGGTGGAATAGACACATAGATAAACTCCAGATTCCTCATACATGGGCACATAAAAATGTAAATATAGGAACTATTTTTTTCTATAATTTTCTATTAAGAGCCATCCCTTCTCTATTTCTTGGGTATTATTTCTTCTGGTTTAAACACTTTAATTCACAGGAATCCTACAAAGTATGTTGCCTCTCAAAAATGTGTACGTTTTTTGTCACATCCATAACCAATGCATTTTCTCTCTGGAATTATTATTTGAATGAAACACAATTGTATGTACTTGTATGTGAATGTGTATCGTAAGGAGTTTTGCAGTTTCTTTACACCAGTGTCGAACTGGTGGTTTCTGTCCATACAATGGAAGTCAATGAGGGTCATGGACGAACCAAAAGGAACATTCAACTGTGTATCTCAAGGCAATCCATGAGAAAAAAGGAAACATTATAAAACATCTAACCTGAACATTAATCGTGCATTTCTAGCCTGGAAAAACTAAATATGAGATTGATTTTGTTAGCCATCCTTTATGAAAGTGTTTTTGAAACTGTTATAAAGTTCAGAAAATCTCTATTCACTCTGCACTCACATTTTGTTTATATTACGTATGGAAAGCAGCACGCATGTTTATAACCCTGAAAAAATATGCATCATAACATGTTAATTTTCAGCGTCTTTTCTGATATTGTTCTAAATCCCATACTTCCCATACACATCCATGCAAAACATCTTAAATCAATGATAATAGTCGCATACGCCTGCTACAGAATAGCATATTAAAGCAAATGCAATTTCATGCGATTTCCTTAAAAAAAGGCAGTGCGGCATAATGCCGCTTTTAACAACGGCAACTGCTTTTGCTTCTTTTTGCATCACAAAACACATCTGTGTTCATGAGAGATATATTATGAACAAAGTGAATGGCATTAAAGAACTGGGATGAAATAATAAGAATATACACGCTTCTTAATGTAGGTCATGCTTTAAAAAAATCAGTCCGGCTTCTGTTTTCACAGTATAATTGAGCCTCCTTATGAATAGATGAATAATTTACGGCGGTCGGGTGAATAATTGATGTTGTTAAAATGCTGCTACTTTAGGAAATGTGTTTGATTTTTATACATCTTTTTAGAAATGACAAAGTCGGTTTCACCTCTAAATCAAGCGACAGAGTCGAGCGTTTCAGGGTTGCGGTGGTTTTGTGTTGCCTGATGTAAAAAAAACTGTTGATGTTGATTTTAGAGTTTGACACACAGGGGGTCAGAGTTCACTATGGAAATGGAGGCAGCTATTGATATTAAGATTTTCAAAGGACTGGTTTGATCGCCGAGAGCAAAGCGATGGCGATTCCAGTGCTTGCGCTTTTATGTGCCGAGTTTGAAACCGGGCTTTCAGATATCATACAAGAGCGACCTTGACGGTGTGAAATATGGTAAAGCCTTGCTTCTTTTTGCCTATAAATTATAAAAAAAAATTATTTTATCTTTTATTTACGCTCATGTTATATCAAACCTGACTTTCTTTCTTCTGAAATATTTAGAAGAATGCTGGAAACCAAACAACACTGACCCTCATTGACTACCATTGTATGGACACAAAACCACAGAGAAGTGTCTCGAAATATCATCTTTTGTGTTTGGAAGAATAAGTCATGCAAAGGATTTGAACCGTGCGAGGATCAATAAACAATGATGTATTTTTTATTTCTGGGTGAATGCATTGATTCTTCGTTTAAACATTGACCCCCTATAGACGCCTTCTCTATTACATAGTATTTTTAGTATTTGTTTTCTCAGCTGGTCTGTCGGGTACAAGTTTTTGGCTAGCTTGTTGATAGTCTTGAGACGCATGTTGTGTCGTGTTTTATTCAGAATTCCCCAAACACCTCATAGGATCCAGCAATATTTTTTGTCGACTCATGACTGGCATTTTATATTCTAGTGGTTGGTTTTCTGCAGTCATCTAGATTATAATACACATGCATAAAGCAAGTTTGCCATCTTTTGTATGTTCTGTGAATGGTTGTCTCATTCCTTTGAAAAGTCCAGTTTTCTTTTTAACGGTTAAAATCAGGGACGCTGGTGAGGTCATTGAATGGCAATGTTTCTGTCTGCAAAACTGTCCTTGACTTGCCCAGGTTTAGTTTAAAGCAAGCTTAACTTTTCAAGGGTTGTTAGGGCTGTATGCACACTTCGCATTCATTTTTTCATGCAGAACATTTATCTAGGGTGTTTTTTGTATCCTGGACACATTTTTGTAAGTGTCACCGATGTGTGTTCACCCCATGACTGGTGTCATTTATCTTCATACAAAAAATGTGAATTTGGCCATCTTGTTACTCACAAGCATCTTGATGCAAATCGAAAAGGCATTTAGATATCGAGATGAGATTTGTGCTGAATTCCGATGCATCTTTTTTAGGGTGGAGCGGAGGGAGTGTCTTCATTACATCCTGCTTAATATTCATAAGCACTATTGGTTGAAAGAAGTAATTATAACAGAGGGTAACGGGGTTCAGCTTTAGACGTGCGTCTACGACCTTTATTTGCCGTCTCATCCCTCATTTTCTATTTAAATACACCCATTTATCACCGTGCCGCTGTCACGGTTGTCACATATGAAGGTGTGTGTATGATAAGACACTATTTATCGCATTACGTCATTTACTTAGTCAAACTGTCACTTTTTACCTCCTATTGCATATCTCTGTCTGTTGTTCTGCTTTTCCATCTTTTCTTGCCGTCGAGAAAATAACTTAAGAATTCAGCGTGTTTACACCGTTTCTTGGGTAATCTGAGCGGCGAAGTGTAACCCAATCGAGCTGCCAAGTGACACAATTTACTGAATCGCTTATTTTTGGCACTCGCTTAAATCCCAGAAATAAAGAGAAAAATCCCTTCATCTACATTTATACATTTCAATTCTGTGTGCATTCGAGGTATTTTTTTATTTTTAATAATACACCGGTGGTTGGCGCTCGACGTGCGCATAAAGATTTTCGGAGTGTTAATGAACGCATGAAGTGAATTCTGATTGGACGAGACTCATCTGAGGCCTTTGTGCATTCTATATTTATGCGCTAAGTTATGTTTTTTGGGAGCTAAAAACAGTATAATGTTCAAATAATGATGAACTAGTTTACTTGTAATTGTGAGGGCTGGGATGTGGAAAAGAGGATCCAAATGCAGCAAAATTTTTATTGATTAAATAAAACAAAGATACAAAACTTGACCTAGAACAGAACCAAGAACATGGAAGTTGACAAAAGACAATGACCAACAAAAGACAATTAGAACACACGGATATAAATAAAAGTACAAATGAACAACAGGTGTGAAATAATCAGTGTAACCATGGAAACTAATGAGGAAACCAAGGCAAACAGGAACTAAACACAGGACAGAACAGAAAGCACACCTCAACACAGCAGTAACAAAAATATAGAACCAAGATCATTGCAGAAAAATTTGTTTATTTTGATGATTATTTATAATAAATGTAAAGGCCTGTTCACACCAAGAATAATATAAAGAGGACTAGAACTATATAACATTGTTTATTTTTATGCTCGCATAGTGAAATTTTATATATCTGCTGTTCTTTTAAAACCTTGTATCTCAATATTTCGTGATCTTTTTGTTGTTGTTGCCATATATCATTATTGTTAGTCACCCTTTATGTTTGTCACTGAGTTTTGCAAATATCTAGCAAATAAAAACTAGTAAAAGGAGCTAGTTAACGTTGGAACACAGTATGCAGTCAGTTAAAAGTACAATGTTTTTCCATTTGCTAAAAAATAGAAATTTTCAAGAATGTGGGAAACCAGATGTTTTTGGGCACCATTGGCTACCATAGTTGCAATTCTTCTGACTATGGTTGTCAATGGTGACCCAGAACTTTTTGGTTACAAACATTCTTCCAATTACCTTTCTTCGTGTTCAAAGGATCAAATAGATATATATAACTTCGGACCAGCGTAAAGCTGAGTAAATAATGACAGAATGTTCCTTTTGGGATTAAATACACCTTTGATATCAACACAACAAGGCAAGTAACATGAACACCAAAATACTTTGACGGCTTTGCTGTCAATTCTCTTGCGCAGTCTATAAAATAATTTAATCTCCATGACGGCCCACCACAAACCATTTTCCATCGCCACAAATACACTAACAATTTATGGCTGGTGTCATTTTATGTGAGGTTGAATAGAGACTCCGTCATAAATAAGTGTAAGTGATTGCTGACACACTAAATTGAATGGACAGTGAAAGCCGAGAAGAAGATGAAGGTCTGAGTCGTATAAACCTTATTTAGCCAAGAAGCACCACGACTGATCTTCTATCCAGCTACCTATAAGTTTAATCGCTGACTGAGACACGTACAACGGTTTCAAAACACTTGACAGTCTCTTGTTTAGAAAAATATTTTTTTAAACCAGGTTGATCTCTAGACCTATCACCATTTGATGTATTATTTTAGACCTTTAAACTAAAGCTTTGACATGAAGCTTGTATTATTCAACCTGGAATAAAGTTTTTATACCTAACGTCTTACCTCATCTTCATATGCTTTTTTTTTACACTTTGAATGACCATATGCTGCCTCTTCTCATTCTCTCACATCTCTTGTCAGCTCACTGCTGTTAAACATATGTACTGACAGTAAAGTGTCAACAAGGAATAACTGACAAGGTTAAATTGTACAATTAGACATAATGTTCCTTTATTTACCCAGAGCGCCTAAGAAAGAAAAACAAGCCAGACCTCAAGGTGACAGCCTTAGTTTCCTCGTCTCGAATCAAAGTTTTTATTTTTAACTTTTCTCCCCCCCAAGCAGGTACAGTGCTATTATCGGACAAATGTGGACAGAACAATGCAATCAATCACACGGACACCTGCCGTAACAAGCTGTGGGACGCACCTCAGAGGTCTGGGCCTGTTACTATTGCCTTTGTGGACAGTACATTTACAGTACAACAGTCCCGTTACCAAAAAGTAGCCGGAAATCATTCATTTACATCAGTAGAGACTTTATTCTGACTTTCAAAATGTTCGAAATGTTCCGTCTATACTTTGAAGTTGGAATCTGTAACTTTTTATATTTGGAAGTTTTTTAATTGATTCACAATGCTTAGCTAATAATTAAGCTTTTATTTTCAAGAAGTTAAGCTATTGTGTTAGATTTTGCATAAAATATCAGTTTGATGTAATCGAAAGAAAGCACACAAAAATATTTTATAAGTGAAAATGTAAGTTGCCTGCTATTTCATGTCTTAAACAGCGATGGCGATAGAGAGCCAAAAGTTAAAAATTGCACCTTTAAGAGCCAAAATCCCAAGAATAAAAACAAATTTAATCATTTCAACTGTGATACTTTATAGAGCTATTCAAGATTATTTTGAAACTCTGTCTATTTATGTCGTATTGATTAATAATTTGTATGCCATTTTAGGTAGAGCTATTGTGAATGATGTTGCATTAAAGTTTGATGTCATTTGACGGCGTCACACAAAAACATATGGAAAGTAACCTTCTGTTTTGTGTTCCAAACAGAGATGGCGATAGAGAGCAGAACATTACCGATTGCAGCTTTTAAGAGACAGAAACCCGTAAATAAAAATACTAACGTTGCTCCCGAAATCGCATACTTTGACAGTACGTATTGATTTAAATGAAGTACCTACTGTACCTGTTGACCGTTAAAAAAGTACGTTCTATTATAGTATGTGTGGGGAAGTATGAATAGATTTCGGAAATATGCATCTACCATGCTTTATTGTCATGTGACTAGTATGCTCTTTGATCTATAACATATTACCATCAACCTGCACCTAGGGGACGGTACAAACATAATTTATTCACAAGAATATCGTTGATCTGCACTTACGTTTAAAAAATGGAAACTCGCTTTGAAGTTTTCCGCTATTTTTATTAGATTATATTTTAAAATTTGACCGTGGCTTAGCTCCCGTAGCATCATGGGATAGAGAAGTGTCCATCTGATGAGGTTTCACAGATCTCGCCGGAAGTATTTGACCATCGAGGTATTTCTTGCCCACTGTTTTTTGCATACTAAAGTTTGGGACATACTACTGGTAACTCATACTCATTTTCGCCTCCTACAGTATATAGTACAGAACAATGCAATTTCGGAAGCATGGTTATTTTCACTAATTTCATGTATGATACATTTTTGGAGCTTTTCTAGATTATTTGATGCTCTTTTTTAAATCTATTTCGGTAGATTTATCTTTTTATGTTGTATTGAATTTTTGTTGTTGTGTTTTAGATAGTCTTATACTGTTTTGGAATGAAGTCCGGGGAACCATTACTCTAACATCAATTTATTTATTTGCCTTACCTGCAGTTTTTTTCCCCAGACAGGTTAGCAACGTAAACCACCCCACAGTATTATCAAGTATTAAAATGTATACAGCACATCTTCTTATTTTACATTTGTTTTATTTATAACACGTACGCCCATTAGCGGTGCCCTCTTTGACCAACCCGAGCCGTCATCAACCGTATAAAAACTTTGATTTGTGCGTTCTATCTCTTCATCTCTGCGAACAGCATTGATTTCATATGAACTTCACCTTTAAGGGCCACCATTTTGTGACAAAGTCCATTTTCCCCTCTACCATTTACTGGATGACGGTTTCACATGTAGAAAATATATTGAGGCTCTTTTTATTGATATCGAGCGGATGCGCCGCGCAAAGTGACCTTCCTGTGAGATGCCTCGCGAAGGGGTGCAATTTACATTTAGTGCTTTGAAACAGGTCTGCTATTGACTCTACCGTATCTTTTTTTGATCTTTCAAAGGAAATACCCTGAGAAGACTGTGTAATAAATCTAGTGATATATCCTTGCAGATAAATGGTATGAAATGTACATTGAGTGCATCTGTGTGAGATGGGCTGTGATGGAAATAGAACATGAGCTTGATGCATACTGCAGAGGGCTGCATGTATGCTGCTTACTAAATATAAAAAGTATATATAATTCAATAGTAGTAAGAAACAGAATGCTGCACATCCACTTAAATTGATTATTATACATAATTAATAAAAAATATAGTTGAAAATATATGTGTGTCTGTATTGGCAACAGGGAGAACACAATCAGTCTGTGTAGCTTCAAATGGATGAACACCATCAAAATTTCACGTATAACCCGTTCTCCGTCGAAACCCTGGACTCCCCCCTTTCCCCCCTCCCCTGCCATTTCTTTTTTTGCGATGCTGCAGCATTTGCTGATTGATGAGAGGTTGCAATTGGGCTCATCCATCATGACTTGGCCAGGTGAAGCATCTTTCCCTCTCACTCACCCACTTTCATTCTTTCTCGCTCTTGATTGAAGTTTCGAGGAAGTGGATGTCAAACTTTTCGACTCTCGTCTATGCATCCGAAACATCCCAATAACTACCGAAGGCCTGCATCGAAAATTAAAAATGTGCCGACATTATTAGTCTTTTTGTCATCTTTTGCTTTGAGGAAATTAGTTAAGGACAAATTAATTCAATACAAAATTGTATATAATTTTAACTGTGACCGACCATTTATGTAAGTATTGTTTCATCCACGATTTACATGGATTCGTTGCGCTCATGTTTTATGAATGGGGTCCTCTGAGTGATATTTCTAGCTCTAATACCCCAAGGAAAGAAAATTCTTATGAGTTGACTTTTTAATGTAACGTTTAATAATTCACATTACTTAAAAATGCAAGAGACGTTTTGCTCGCAGGATTCTTACGAGAGACATGTTTATGTCCGTGTCTATCAGAGCTTTTGTTAAATATTGAACGATGCAGTTTAGAAATACACAAAACATCAGAGATTCTTTACAGTTTTGTTAAAATTCTTGACTTTCTAGACTTTAGCTGATTTACAGTAAGTCTAGAAAGATTTGCGGCCAAACGCCCTCCAATGCGCTGCCTGCTGGGACTCGGGTTCGATTGCTTGTTTTCCTATGAATTTTGAAGAATCCTGAAATACAATTTTCACGCTTTGATCCCGCAATATGATTGAACGTGTCATGATTAATATAATGAGAATAAAATGATATCGCATCAGACAGCTATTACACCGACAACATTTTTAAACTCCCAAGCACGAGCTGTGGTGGGCAAACATTATATTAATAGCCTGGCGGTATAATATATCATTCTTCTCCAGCATTAAACAGATACTGTCCATCAAACTGCGGTCTACACGCTAACCACATGACCTTCTATGTCAACTCAAACCAGCGGGAAGACAGGGCCGTGATGTATTCCATACTCCAGGAGAGGTCGAGATGGAGAATCCTGGTATAATCAACAGGTGGGAAGCGAGGGTTGAGAAGACCCACCGTCCATATCGTGTAAACAAACGGCATTATGGGAAATACAGGGCGAAAATGCAAACGGAAGATCTGGTTCGCCGGATGTCGTCTCAGGGGGACAGAGGTGCTGGTTTTTACCTTTTCGTGATGAATGACCATTGCTCTCAATTTCTGACTGTGCATCGCATCTCACTCAGTTCGCGTCAGGCCATCACGCGGATGGCACAGGAGACACCAGAGGCGGCGACAGACGGAGAGGTGCGAGCCGAGAGGAAGATGCTCGGTCAATAAATTAATCTGTCACTTTATTCCCCTCATTTTTCTTTCTTTTGGCTCTTCAGGGACGTATGGAATGAATACATAGTAGCCGAAGGGGGCACCGGGAGTGATCCAGACACGCAGAGTTTGACAGCACGGAGGAGACCGGCGATGCCTCGGAGATCCCGAGGATGACACTTGTCTGTCACAGAATTTTGGGGTCAAAAACAAGAAGGGCTTGATTTGCATAGAATAAACACATAAGATGTGTTAATCAGGGAATATGTTGAGACTTGTAGCGGCATTTGAGAAATGTCTTAAATTGTTTTTTTTTCAATGGAAGTCAATGGGGTCAGTGATGTTTGGTTACGTTCTTTTAAATATCTGTGTATTCTCCAAAAGAAAGAAAGTCATAAAATCACAAGTAAATGCCGATATTAGAGCCCTGTTTGGTCGAAATGACATGCTTTGAAACACCCTCACATCAACCCAAATTTTGAGGGTTAGATGGCAGGGCTTAAGTTACAAATGTCCCACGTCCCGTTTCTCCTGCCCGACAAATGATCACGTCCTACTTGGGTAAATAAGGTCTGCTCAATTAACCAAAACTTGACAAATTGGATGGTTTCTCCACGGCGTCAGCGTTGAGGAATTCTGTCTGACGGTGGGTCTGGATTCATGACCTCTTCGGCTTTCCCCTGGTCTTTATTATGATGGAGAACGGCTTAAAATTACACAAACACGCACACACTTTTCAACATCTCGCCCACTCCGTCTCTCTTACGCTCTCTCTCTCTCCGTGTATCCCACGAGTTTGCTTTGCCCTTGCCTCGGGCTTTCTCGTGAGTGTCTCGCGCTATAAGTGATGACCTGAGAAATTAATCCTGCCAGTCGCTCATAGAAACCAGCTTCTTCCAGAGCCGCTGATGCTGAGGCTCGGGCATCCTTAGATATGGATATTTACACGAATGATGATAAAGTTTGAGACGCAAGATGTTGAAAATAAGAGAGCTTTGGTTACTTCAAATTAAAATGAAAGTAGCTTCTGAGTTTTGATGAAAGGTTTTCTTGGGAAGTAATTCACATTATAAGACTATGAATTGGTATTAATGTAGTAAATAGGGTCAGTTTTATATCCATTTTCACATCAACAACAATTTAAAAGCTCACAGAGGACTTGCAACGTAAACCTTATAGAAACCACCACAGTCATCAGATTTTCCTTACGGTTGTCTTATATTAAATGTTCCTTGCCCTGATGAAATAAACCTTGTTTAGAAATCAGGGCAGCGCGGGGAACATCAGCTCCCCGGGGCGTAGAAAACAGAGAAAACAAGCGACACGGATTGTGGCGCCGCTGTAAAACAATATCAGACGGACCATTTAAAACAAATCAATTCTTCATCAACTCCCTCATTTTATCATATCATCCATATTCATCACATCACTCAGATTGTCTCCGAAGGCCGTTGAATCGATGGCGGGTTAAGATTATTGTGTAATCTTGTGGGGTGCATCCACGCATGCAGCAGATGGGGGGGGGGGGGTAAGCGATCAAAAATAATTTTGAGATCCACGGGTTGAGCAAAAATAACCTTAGCTAAACTTTATGAAATCACAATCGATATTAATTTGTGGATAGTTAGCTCTGTTCTAGTAAGGGTAATGTTTTGCTTAAAGTAAGAAAGAAAATATAAACATATTACAAATGGTTGACGATAACAAAATCTTAATTGTTGGGAAAATAAATACTTTTAAGCTGCTATCTTGTTTTCATAACTTTTTTTGATTAAAAATGACCAAAAATGTGTTATTGTGAAAGTATATACATGTTCAAATCAGTAAGTTTATAACAAATAAGATGTTTTGGTATCATTTTTTTGTTTGACTTCATTTTACTTTAACCACTTTAAACAAAAGTAAATGAAGTAACCTGAAAACAGAAATGGCAATAGGTTTTTCAGAGTTTTAAATAAAATCTGTTTAAATATTTCTGTTCATTAAAATCCAATAGTATATTGGCCTAAATACTATTTGAACTAAAAAAAGAGAAATGAAAAAAAACTAAAATAAAACTAAATTGAATTTAGTGAAAATAATTGATTGATTAATATATTAATATTGAAAATAAACAATATAAACGTTTTAAATATTTTATAAATAAAAGCATTAAAAAGAATAATAAAATGACAGAAACTGCCAGGAAGTCAATTTTATGAATACAAATATTAATAAAACATAAAAATATTAAAAAATAAAAATTTAACTGAAAACAAAACGATTATGGATATTAGCCATGAATTACTATCCATCCAAAACATTTATATAAATAAAAATAAAAAAACTTTGAGTTTTTATTATATTGATTTAGTACCTGCAATTCAATCACTCATGATTGCCTCCAACCTTCTGACCTTCACAAAAGAGGTATTAAACATTTCTATCCCAGAATAATCTCTTACTGTCAACGCAGGACCACGCCAGCATTAAAACCACTGCCATTCACTTAAGTGGTGTGAATTTAACGCATTAAAGGCAGGCCTTGAGAGATCCACGCCACGCACATGTGTGCTTCAGCCCCGCGTCGCTCTGGCGCAAAGCATTTATTTTTGTGTTCTCCTGTGACAAAAAAGCCAAAGCCATCTTCACGCATCATTAAATTTCATTACCATTTTCCAATTGCCTCCCGACTGCATGTTACCTCCGTCTTGCTTTAATCGCACAAATGTGTGATCAATCCCTGCCGCGGCGACTGTTTATCTTGTCATTCTCCGGGCGTGATGGAGAAGCTTCCCAGGAGACTGCTGAATAGCTCTGATAACACAAATGACCATATTTAGATGCTTTCAAACTGTTAAAGTTGTGAGTTTCTGTGTCTTTAAACATTTTCATCAAAGTTTTAAAATCCCTGTCTTGATGGAATGTGAAGGTTGCCCAGTTGTTTTGAATGTAATATTTTTGTCTCATAAAAAATATAGAGACTTTGCTGTTTCTCATCAATGAAAATATTATGTGACTGATGTAAACAGAGATGGATAAATGATGCATTTCAAAGTACATTTCAAAGACTATTGGATGACTATGGATTTTTTTTGAAGTGTGGTTTATATTTACATTCAGGTGTATCTGTATGATTTTATCCACAAAAGAAATTAGAAAGTTGGTAACCAAAAGTTGGTCCCTATTGACTTTTTTCTGTCCATACAATAGAAGTTGATGGGGACCACAGTTTGCGGTTACCAACATGTTTTGCAAAAGAAAGAAAATCACACAAGTTTTAAATTATAACAGGGTGAGTGAGTGATTACAAACTTATTCCTTTAAGTGTAATTTACTACTACTAATATCCAAGAAAGGGACATAACAGTATACTTAAAGTGCAAAAATAATATATAAATAATATACTATAAAATTTACTTAAACACAACTTTCAAGTATACTTTCAGTATAAACTATCAGTATACAGTAAGTTGACTTGTACTTGAAGTACAGAAAAAAATGTAAGGTACACCTAAAAGTAGAGGTGTGAACCTACACTGGTGTCACGGTTCGGCTACGATTATCGTGTCATCGATTCGGTTCAATTCAATATCACGATGTAATGACATCTCAAATTTTACTAGTTCACACGTTTGTACATAAATACATGCATTTTTACCTGCTCTTCTTCGAGTATCAAACATAAAACAAAGACCTGTCAATCTGCTTGTTTTATTATCCAACTTGGGTCAAATATAAATAGGCAAAACTAACGCTTCTGTTATTAGTGTTAATTAATATAACCGGTCTGACGCCAATCATTCTGGTGTCATTTCCTTCGCTATAGTAGGAAAAATTGCAATCTCTAACAGAGATTTACGTTTGCACATGCACTAGCAGACCTCCGTTACACTTCGATCAATCCACATGTGTTTGACTGATGAAGTGAAGTTGACGCCATTGATACTGTTTATTGCAAAAAGCCAAAGTTTAAGAATATACATGCACTGAGAGGGGCACCGACCAATCACAACAGCATGAGAAGCGGAAGCTTGCTGATTTGCTATGGGTGGGACATCTTCACACACACACTCTAAGGGGGGAACCAATCACGACAGACCTGGTGAGCTTTACCAATCAGAAGGTTTCGGAAGGAGGGACTTTATGAAGCCCAGAAGAAATCCAGTCGTTTTGTTACAAGAAGGACAGCGGTGAAGAAAAGACTTTAAATATGTGAAATATAAAGCTTTTTTTTTTTAAAAACATGAGCATCCATTGTTAAACACCCCAAAAACTTTTCGTATGGGTATGGTCTTGTCGTATGATCTTGTTGTAACATTTTACTGCAGTAATGTTTTGACAGAGACACTCTAACACACATGCACATTCTGTTCAAGGACACAATTTCATAACTGATTGCAAATTTAAAGCAGACCCAACATTGATTAGCTCAGTATGTGCTGTTCCCAAATGAATGATGGTCCCGCTACAGTTCAGGTAATGACAGACCTGTCCTTCATTCACACACTCCCCGTAGCTTGAGTTACCAGATCGGCTTGCCCAAATTGTGGTGGAATTTGAATTGTCTTTTTTTTCATTTGACAGATCAAATTGCAGTTTGTCCTTAAATGTATGTGTGTACTGCGGATGGACGCTGAGTCTGTGACTGTGAGCATTCTCTGTGTACGTGAGAGGCCGAGAGAGAGCGATGATGTGACCAGGATCCGTCAGCTGCTGCTGGGTGCGAGACATCTGGAGTGGCCAGATGCCTGTCCGGCTAGTAATCTCGCCAACTTTTCATTATGAGCACTGATCAATCAATCTGTCTCGCCAGGTCCGCCGACCGCATGTTTGTGACTATAAAGAAAAATAACCAGCCGCACCGACGTGAGTATCATCCTTGAGGTAAGAGCGATGGCAAGGTGCCTTTTAAAGGAACAGTTCACCCTAAATATGAATATTCTTCGTTATCTATTCAACCTCATGTTATATCAAACCTCTATAACTTTCTTTGTCCGCAGAACACAAAAGAAGATATTTCGAGGAATGTTGTTAACCGGCACACATTCACTCCATTGGTTTTGCGTTCATACAATGGAGTGAATGGGTGCCGGCACTGTTTGGTTAACAACGTCCTTCAAGATATCTTTTTCTGTGTTTGCGGTTTTGAAATTTCAAGAGGGTAAGTAAATGACAACATTTTTATATTTGTGTGAACTATCACTTTAATCTCAATGGTTTCTCCTTGAGATCTTGACAAAATGAGATCAAATATAGAGCCACTGGAGAGGATTCTCACACATATCTTTTCTGGAGATCTCAATGTTCTCTGATTTGCTGAAACACCAGCCGGTCTCAAAATGTCTATTATTTCTCATTAAATTCTTTACAGACCAGATGACATCCAAATTAATTTTATAGTGAATGATCTATAATTGTGGTACTGGAAACCCACAGAAAGTATATTTTGTCTTTTATCTGATATATTAAGTTTAGTTTGTTCAGCGCGGTGTGAATTATTATTATTATTAACATTCACTTTAGAAGCAAAGATTTTGATGATTGAAAGAGACACAAATTTCTACAAAACTATTGTTATATTTTTCAAGGACCATGATCACACTGTAGAAAAAAATAAATTTTATGGCATTTTTATTGTTTATTCTCATGTTTTTTGAAATTTTTGAAAAGTAAAAAATATCAAATCACAGAACAGACATTTACAAGTGGAATAAAGTGTAAAACAACATGACAATTTTTTTTAGTTATCAAATACTTTATGATTTTTCCAGATGCCTATATTATTGCATATGAATGCTATGAATATTTTCATTTTATTCTTC
The DNA here is from genome assembly GCA_008369825.1 of Triplophysa tibetana. Lineage (NCBI taxonomy): Eukaryota > Metazoa > Chordata > Actinopteri > Cypriniformes > Nemacheilidae > Triplophysa > Triplophysa tibetana. The sequence goes on from CM017906.1 coordinate 9,144,478, forward strand.
ACTTTTCATTAAAATGATGTGTCTATTGATGAAATGGCATTCAGAAATCATGTCATTTTATGACACATTTCTATTATCTAACACAACATATTCTAATAATCTAATATTTGTAACAGTTACCTCACACTTTCACTTTGCTTTTCAGGATTTGTAAATATAGTGCATGCTGGGATATCAAACGACATATTCAGAGCTCAGCCCGCGGCAGGACCCATGTTTTTATACATGTGTGGAGGAACACGAAAGATGAAGCTGCCCGCACAAGAGTCCCTTGAGATCCGGATTTCATTAAAAAAAGAAAACACAACCTGTTATTATGAGCCGGGATGTTATGATGGATTATATCACCAGGTGTGCTCATCCTGTGTAGATGAATCCAACAAATGAAACCACATATGTTTATTTTGACCCACACCAGAAACTAAACTCTAGTGGGTAAAAAGAAGAAAGGAAGCTTTTTGTTTGTTCTGGTTGAGACGGTTAACCAAATAATTGTAGACGTATATGTCGGTTTAGGTTGTGCATGTGTGCATTTGGATAGTGTGTGCGAGTCATTGGTCAGTCGTGATAAATGATTCACAGTAGACGTAGCAACACCTGTTCAGTCCCACTGCCCCGCTGCATGAGAACACTTCGAAAAGCCCCAATGCTTAAAGGGATGGGTCACCCAGAATTCTTTCATCATTTATACATCTTCTTGCTGTTCATAACATGAGTAACTTTTATTATTTAGTGGAACACTAATGAAGATATTTTGAGAAATGTCTCTGTGGTTTTATCATCAAAATTGTCATCATTTACTCTCCCTCATGTCATTTCAAACCTGCATGACTCTTTCATATTTTGAAGGACGTTGGACACCAAAAACCATTGGTCCCCACAGACTTCTGTTGTTTGGACAAAAAACCAATGCAATCCAACGGTTCCAACCATTTTAGTTACTGACATTCTTCAAAATATCTCTTTTGTGTTCTGCAGATGGAAGAAGTCATAGAGGATTGAAATGACATGAGGGAGCGTAAATGATGAAAGAATTGAACATTTTTGGTAAACTATCCCTTTTAAAAGATCTCAGTTGTGTTTAGCCACTTTTGCTCGAGTATTCTGCACTTTAATATTTTGGTTATTATAGAAATGCTCCTTTCCAATATTAGCTCATTTGATGAATTACTGCTGGCATGGTCAAAAGCAAATCATCTCTTAAACGAAACTCCATTTATGGCCTGATTTTGTAGACGCTAATAGCACAACGTGAATTGCATCAGGCCAAAAGCATATAAACAATGCGGTGGAAGGATTGTTTAATAAAGAAACATGTTTGGACAGAAACCGTGCACTCCGAAAATTTTAAACTCAAACTTTTTTGCATAAAACCTGTTAACGCTGAAACAATAGCTATACTGTCGGCCGGAATAAAGAGACACCGTCATTCCACATCATTCTGGGATTCACGCCAAAGCAGGATGATCTCACCTTTACGCTTCCCGTCGCATCTGCCAAAACCTCAAAACACCTTGCGCGTCTTGAAATGCATTGTTGATTTAACGTCATAAAGTTCTACTTTGGAAGACAGCAGTTTAGCCAAGACAGGACGAGAAGTCTGTCAAAATGTTTTGGTAGATAGACGGCTGGTAAAATGTTTTCGTCATGATGATGTTGATGTGTTGGTCCTTAAGGAAACAGTTCACCAACCCCCAAAAAAGCATCCGCATGTCTTTCCAAACCTGTGTGACTTTCTTTCTTCTGGAGAACACAAAGTAGGATATTTTGAAGAATGCTGGAAGCCAAACAAAATTGACCTTCATTGACTTCCGAACCCCAAACCCACAACAAATTTTTCAAAATATCTTTTAAATATTTAAACAATGTAAATGTTCATAAAACTGACAGAACCCAAAAATTCAAATAAAAGCCTCCATTTACAATTTGCAACCGAATTTGAATACCCACTCGCACGTCTTCGCTTTACTAAGACGATCATCTTGCATGCGTATAAGAACAATCGTTCTGTGTACTTGTCAAGGAACAACTTGATCGCGAAGTTCATATTAGCATAAGCAAAGACAGTGACAAAGAAAGATTTCAGAATAGAAGAATGTGTTCCAGCTTTACCCATGATGCAATGCAGGAATTAAAATCATAAAAGCATTAGAACGAAATGTGCAGCACATGACATTCCTGAGCTATGATACAACTGAAAAATAAGACAACAAATTCAACATAGACATTAGGTGATGCAAGCATCAAGAGTGAGTGCATAGATAGGGCAAACTGAGTCACCCTGTTAAAAAACGGTGTCTGAGTTTACGCGACCCAGGCCTGGCTGCTATGAGCTTATTAAGATTAAATAAAGCCAAACGTACTGTAGGTATACGAGTCGGCACGTCCGCGTACGTTTTGACAGCACAAGACAAATGAGCTGACTCCAGAAGAGAGAGGACTAATTTTTCTCCAGCTAATGTTGGAGAGACGGCGTTGAGACCAGGGAGGCCCGTGAAGGTCGAAGAGGAGGGAGGACCAGGGTGGACCCCGGAGGAAAAACGGTTGTGGCCCTGGAGAATCATCTCGAATGAAATCTAAAGGTGACAGGGAACGGAGCAAGACTTGGCTGGGAATTGCTCATTGCTTTGAGTCATACTTGAAGTCGTTTCAGGACAAAATAAGGTACTGACACATATTATTATAAAACTCGTGAATGTTCTGAGCTGTCAGAATGATCTTGAGTTAATTTAGATTAAGAAAATAAATATTAATTCTAAAATCAATGAATAAACACTAATTATGAAAATAGTATTAAATATATATGTTATATTAATAATTCATTATTATTAAAATACAAGTTAATTACACAATCACCAAATGTTTACATTTTTCAATATAGAAAAGCAGCTATTTTATTTCAATATTATTTATATTACTTTATATATTTATTTATTTTAATATTATAATAATATACACAAGCAATTAATACTATATATTTTTTTTATATATATTAATTGTATAGTTTAAATATAATTGTTAGAACATACGAAACAACATTTTTATCTTTACTTAATTTTGTGATTTAAAAAAACATTAAGGTTTAAATAAAACTATGGTTGAGCCAATTAAACCATATGACGCTAATACAAGATGCTTTTATTAACCAAATAATTCATTGTTTTGAAAATGGCAGCGTATTGAAAAGCATTAAAATTTCTACCTAAAAATACACCATCTTTAAGTGTGACAGCCCCTTTAAATGTTTTTGCAAAGCAACAAGTTAGCAAAAAAAGCAATCTCCAGTCCCTGCGTAAGCAGTCAGCCCCCTGCATTTAATTTGTCTCGATAACCGTGACAATTCCAATCTCGAATGAGCAACTTCTGTAATGAAACTAATGCCAATATCCGTAATTGTGTTGACATTTGGAGCTGTTTGCTTGATTCTGAATCAATTCTTTTTTTCTGATACATCCACAGCGGCTCATCTGATGTGCAAACACTCGTGCTGACGCCTCCAGCCCCAGCCAATCACGAAAACACGTCGCCTTCTCATAAATAGCAAATTCGCCATCGCGGATAAACCGAACGGGGCCTAAAAGTAAAGCCCTGGATTAATCTTTTCTGCCAAGCGGCGTGGACTCCTCAGCTCTCACGATGCTCCATGGAGAGAGACATGGAGAACATAATCAGCCACTTCTTCATCCAAGATGAGGGGAGAGGATCAGCCCTGTGACTCGGTTGAAAAAAACCCGCTGGTGATATGACAGCTCCGGATGTCTCCGAGGAGCTTTTGGCCTGCCTGCACAGTGAAAAGAGAGAAGTACCTGTGGGCTTTATCTGCGCTACCTGACCAGACGTGTGTCAGTTAAATCCCCTTTGGAACATGTGCTCATAAAATCAGACATGTTGAGATGGATGAGGCTTAATCTGGAAAGCAGCCGGGTGGTCACATGTTAGATCAATTGCATGAAGGTCGTGGGTTCGATCCCCAAGGAACAAACATACTGATAAAAATGTATAGACTGAATGCACTTTGGATAAAAGCATCTGCCAAATCCATAAATGTAAATATTTGACCCCGGTTTCTGTGGCTTACAGTAAACACCCTAGCATCAACAAAACCACTCAAAACACCTTAGCAACCACATAGCAACACCCTGGCATACACCCAAAACAACCTAGTAACAAGATGGCAGGCACAGGCAAGAACAACTTTCAAAATGTTTTTAAAAAATGTGAAAACCTCATTCTATGAAGTTCTGGAGTTAGAAATCCTAAATTACATCAACGACCGAAACAGGAAATAGAATCACGTTAAGTTGGATTAAGCAAAACTGTGTAAAAACTCAATCGAGGAAGATCCACTTCAATTACTTATGCCGATATGACATTCCAATCTCTAGAAGCTCGCAGGTATATATTCGATTTTATTTGTTTTTCCTTTATATTATTGTATTACATCATTACTCGAGGCTATATGTGCCATTCTCAATGTTGTTTGTTCAATCGCAATATTTTGAAGCACCTTACGAGCACTTAGATATCGTTTTAACTTCCTTTTTTAAAACTTTAAATCACACAAATAATAGCAAGCTAAACAAACAAATCAAAAACGTTTTTTTCAGCAGCGTGTGGGTATGAATAGTACATTTTAACTTTAAAACTTTTTCTTTAAACCTGTTTAGGAATTTGAGCCACACTTACAAATGTATAAAATGAACTGCAGTAGCTGATAAATGTATTTATGAATCAAATAAAATAAACATCAAGATTAAAACAAGTCAACTAATGTTGACTTAATTCAAATAGATTTTTCTTACCCTAATTGCAGACATTTTTTATACTTTAATACCTCTTTTAGATTTTAACTACAACTAGACAAGAATATTAATACAGTATTACGTTTTTTTTCGCATGTGGCATTAAACAGCAACTTGAGCTTTTCCAAGAACTATCTTCACTTTTCCGAGTAATTTTTGTAGTACAGTAATAACTCTTTCTTTTTTTTCTCGTGAATGTATAAAGTCAAGTTCACAAAGGTGTCCTACGCACAATCTGCAGACATGTTTGGCAACCGTTACAAGTCACAATAATATTCCTAATTTGAAACAATGTGGTATAGTTTTGTCATACTAAACGTTAATCTGATGAAATGTTCAAAACAGCATTGCGAGCAGAGAAATGTAAATATGCCCTCGTTGTCTCATGTCTCCTCTACAGAGCCCCACGCCAGCGTCTGCGCTTACGGCACGATGCTTCTCTCAAGGACGGGCCTTTGAAGTTACCTAGGAAACCCGGCGCTCCTCAGACCGAGCTCTCTTTAACATTTCCATTTCAAAGCCTCTTGATGCGCCTATCATCCGTCGAGCTGCAATTAAAATACACAATCAATCGAGCGGCAGGCGAATGGGAGCGACCCCTGGCCTCGTGGCATCCAGTCCAAGGCAGGGTTTGTGAAACTATCCATCTTTAAAAGTCAGCAAGTCATTGAGAAAAGCAGTAAGTTGGGTAAAGTTTACATAATGGGAAAAGACTCGACAATTCGGTGCAACTTAAGCGTCTGTTTATGGTGAGGCAGATTTATGCTACTTATGTTATCGTAAAATTTTGCAAAATTAAAGTCATTTGGGGCTAGTCTTCAGTTTCTGTCAACCTCGAGCAGTGAAGCGATCGATTGTATTGGACTAATTGTCCAAACCTGTTTTTTTCTGGTTAAGCTTATAGATCTAATTTTGTTATGGACTGTATTCTTTAGTTACGCACAAAAGGAGAAAATATGTTGCTCATTCTAGTGAAATGATTGTTTTCCGTGAGGTCTGATGGTGCGGTGAGCCGGTGAGTGGGAAGTCTTTCCATTGCCCAGTTTATCACCATTACCTGAAAGTTGAACACTCTCATTTAATCATCATCATATTTCTGTTTCCAATTTTGCCATATTGATCGCCTCAGAGCATCCACAAAACATTCCTAACAAAAATCTACCCTTAGTACAATCTCAGGAATATCTCATTTGTTTATCAGAGAATGGAATATGAATAAATACAAGATTTAAGATTCGGCTGAAAACACATCACTTCCGTCAACACCTGACTGATCAGTTCTGACTTCAATCTCTTTAATTCTCTTTCAAAAAAATATATATATCTTAGCTTTGTATACTGTGGTAGGCTATATAAGACCAGTTGTATTGCACTTATTATTTTTGTTGTCCTCATGTTGTTCCAATTGCTTCCTCATTTGTAAGTCGCTTTGGATGAAAGCGTCTGCTAAATGATGAAATGTAAAATATACTTGTAAGATAGTTTCCATGAAGTATCTGATTCAAAAAATAAATCTTGACAGAAAAATCCAATAATCTCACGCAACGCCAAGTTATTTACATTACATACGATGAGATTTCTTTATCACCTCGATAATTTTTATTATTTCTCCTACATCAATGAGACTAAAAGGAGCAAAAGGAAATGTTTGATGAATTCTCCAGCATCTCAGACATTCCTTACAAATGTCTCCATTAGAGTTTCCAATAAAAAGTCAATATTATTGAAGATCTCTATATGAACTAGTGTTGTCACGATACTGGAATTTCCAACTTCGATACGATACCTTGTAAAATATCGATACTCGATACCATTTTCGATACCACAGAGAAAAAAACTGCCACAACATTAAGGGGGTAATTTTTTTTTTTTATTATTATTTAAAGATAAATATAAAATATATAATGTATTATAAAGAGTTATTAAAGGGTAAAATGCATTGTAATTCTTCATAATGTGTGTTGTAACGCATTATGTACTGTTGCAGGTCGAGTCTCATCTTCTTTCTGGTGCTACAATAGAATGCCAAACTTTAATAAACATATTTTTTTTGACCACACTTAAAATGAACTGAACTTTGTAACTTATCTCAGAACTTAAGTAATTGGTAATAGATATTTGGTAACATGAATAAACAATGAAAAATACTTCCAAAACATGTATTAATCTTAGTTAAAAGTTAATTTAAACTAACATTTACTAATACATGTACCAATTAAAATCCAAAGTTCTATCTGTTTATATTTTTTTTCATTGGACCAGAGCAATTATGATCCGTTGTATTTTATTACATACTGTCATCAAAGATTAAAATATACTGTAGCAAATGCATTGCTCATCGTTCATAAATCCTAGTTAATACATAACATTATTTGATGAACATATTTTAATGCCGGATTCACATATCACCGATCCCCACACGCAAACTTGCGTGCATCACACGCGAAAACAATGCTCACTGGATAGACATGAAGACAAATTACAGAATTTAAGTAATCATTTTTTGAATTAAGTTAATTAAGCACAAGTTAATTTACATTTGACCACAGTTAAAGTATTTAAAGATTCACAGTTAAAGATTCCTCAGTCGGATTATATTAACTTTAAGAATTACGGTGAAAAAACGAGACAACACTCATATTGCTATATTAGAGGTGTTAGCGCCTTTTGTTAGCACTGCTCTGTAGCAACTCTTGCATATCGGCTTGTTTGTGTCCTTAGGCTTTCCATGTTCATTTGCTTCATATCCAAAATATTTCCAGATAGCACTCCTGCTGTGTTCTTCATCAACCAAAGCCGGTTGCGGAGGCGCCGCACACGCCATATTTATATTCACTTTTGCTATTTAACCAGAGCGAATCAGACGAGACACGTGACAGGCACTGCGGTCACGTGTGGTGTTTGTCAACGCGCCTTTGGAGATAAGTGAAAGTGACAGCTCGGCTAGGATCGGAGTATCGATACTTCGGGAAATTAGTATTGGTACCGTTCAGATATTTCAGTATCGATATTTATCAAAATATCGATATTTTTGACAACACTAATATGAACCCAAACATTTCTCATCAAATTTACCCAAATCCACATTATTTTACCCCTACAATCTACAGTCATTTAACACATCCATACACTTCAAACATTTAACATTTGTCTCGTTTCTTTTTACCTTACATGAAACACATTTTCCTAAACTCTCCTGTGCCATGCAAGAGCAACCATTTTTTCTGGCTTCACATAAATAAACAGCCACAATATAACCAAGCTGTTAATCTAGTGTATTATTTTATGTTTCAATCTGTTGCACAACAACCAGTAAGGCATCTCTGTTTGGCAGGTCACAGGGAGCGCCGCTATTTTCTCCACGGGACGAAAGGCACCGTGCTCTTTAATCCGCTCCTCATCAAAATGTATTAGTCATTGTTCTCTTTTTGCACTACTCATTCAAACGTTTGTTTTCTTTTGATGAAATTATGATTTCATGGCCTGTCAGACGTGCTCCTTTGAAATCCCGGAGATGAAGAGAGGGGCTTCAGTTTGCTAATTAAAGCTACTCTGGTGGATGAACGAACCCCAGGCAGGTTTTTACACCGACGCCACAATCTGTAAATAAACACATTCGTCAGTCCGTTTGTGGGAAGAGAATATTTTCCAGTTTTTTCAGAATTTTGGCATCACGCAATTTACATGTAAATGACCCGGCGAGTCCCAAACTAATTGGTTCGAGCTGCGGTTTTTATAATTGAGAACCGACGTTGCGTCTTTATCAGAAAATAATTTCGTACGCCGTTCGCTGGCTGCCGGTACAGCCTTCATTAAAGAACCCAGATATGTTTACACAGAGACCTCTATTTAAAGATGTGTGTGCGGCGAAGTTTGACACGTCTTATTAATTAAACCAATGCGAGATTAATAGCTCGCTGCTCCTGGCTAGCATGTTTCAACCACAGAACCACAACAATACAACTATCTTAAAAAAATCAACACTTTGATGGTGGAATAAAAAGTGTAGATGGGGGTCAAGAAGCTGGCTGGTATGGGTGTGACATCAAAAAACGGATAGAAATGAACAAATGGGATAGATTTACTTTGTAGTTTACAAATTGTGAGGAAACCTGTGTTTAAACGCAAACATCTCCTTTTTTTTACGTCAAAGTGCTCAAAAACAGCAGGTTGTTAACGCTCAAAGGCGTCAGACTTAAATGTTGAGATGTTTAGTGAAGTTTGCATCTTTTGTCGTACATTTATGCGTTTGTTTTTGCTCTGAGTGATGTGTTTGGATCCTTCGGAAAACTATCAAGAAAGCATCAATGCATCGCAAACAGTCTATAAAGAGCATCGTAATGCAAACAGACATATTACAGGCAGCTGTTTGCATTTCAAAGACCGCCAGTCAAGTTTGTAAATCCTAATCTGATGTTTGCATTGCTTTTCATGTTTTTCCACTCTCGTATTGACAAACGTTTTGTTTTATTGAAAGTAAAAAAAGGTTAAACGTTTTGGGGAAAAAGCCAACTTAAATTGGTTGTTGGTGCTAAAACATTCCCAGGGTAGCCTATAAGCTTTGAACGTAGTCTTTGAAGAGCTTCTGAACGTCACTCTGACGGACCGTAGGTTGTTTTATTGTTTTAGCTGTCGTTTCACAGCTTTTCCAACGCCTTGGAGCTTGATAAATAGCCTACGTGTACAAGGGGCTTAGTCACACGCTAACACACACAATATCCATGTAAATACAGGACTTATATGTGTAGATCGTGCCAGAGGACAAACACCTGGTTACGACGAATGCAGATTCGGCCCCTAGGGGGAGAGAGAGTGGGTTTGTGGGCAGGATGAATTGGTCGACGTTTAGATTATTAATCTTGCATCCCAGTGGATGCCGGTTTTAGCCTTCACGGTCAGCCACGCTAGAGATTTATAGATTTCAAATCCTGCGTTTCAGGCAATGAGAGCGATTCACTAATCGTGACATTTAGACAAATAAAGTTTGCGATCAGTGACACGAAAATACAGTAAAACTATAAATAATGTCACATAGTTAATTAAATGAAAGCAAAACACTGCATCAACATGAAGGAACACACCTAACATTTCACAAACAACACCGACCTTAATAATAAAAAGTTACGGATGGGTGGTATGAGGGTACAAATTGAGATAGAATTGTGTCGACGGTACATATTTTGCAAGACTGAGATAGATCTTTATGGAGCTATCAACATGCACCTTATTAACAATACATGTGTGAGCAGCTAAAATATAGAGTGGGCGGGGCTTAAGCTATCTTAAACGTTCAGTTGTTATAGTTGCAATATCACAACTTCTCACACATCACACATACCAAATTCTTTATTATGAATTATTTTTTTATTTAGATTTACATCAAAATAACAATAGGATATTAAATCCATGGCGTTGCTAATTACAAAAACATGATAACTCTACATTTATTTGTACACTTCATTTCTTGTCAAGAATACTTTATTGCATATTTCGGTGTATTTTATGTGAACTCACGGATAACCATTATAGATCAGAGATTACGTTTAAGGTGTGGAAAGACTTTAAGAGGTTCCATCAGTGGAAATAAAACATATCGTTCTCAGATACGAATGAGTTTGTCACTCAGTGTCATTTTTATCCACGTCCAGGAAAAGCACCGAAGATGTGAGCAGGACTCTACGGACCAAGACGTCTTTATCCAAAGCGGCTGTGTTGTTGACAGCGTGTGGCCCGCTCAATAGTACTGATTGATGTCCGCACGGCTAGATTTGCCTTCAATTTAGCGGGAGGCATGCAAAGCGCGGCTCCGGGTTCTGCTCAGCGGTGTATAGAAACGTCCAATTACGGCGGCCGCTGTGGTGTGCGGGGGGGCCTTTCCAGCTGTGTGGTGTAGGCTGTATGATGAAGTGTGTGATAGATGAGAAAGTTTGCCCCGTTTCATCATTCACAAAAAAGGAAACGTGTGGCAGGGAAAACGTACAGAGCATGCTTGTTTTGTTCTTAAGGAAAATCGTCCTTTTTGTTCTTGCTTGTTTTGTTGTGACACAGTGAGAGGTGTTTGTTAATTTGCTGATTCTCGGTTTTGTTCTTCTCGATTTTCTTCTTTAAATAGTTAAAAGTAACAAAATATTGGTGCTCTTACTAAATAAATAAATATTTGTGTATTTATTTATTTTAATGATATATATAATAAAAAAGAATGAATAAAAATTAAAATCAAAATTAGATAATAAAAAATAATTATTACATTACATAATTAAATAATAAATATATTGTTCGAAGTTATGATTTAGCATTTTGACACATACTGGTTAATAAATAGTTAAATATGTCAGTTATAACCTACACTTGACAGCGTGGTTATTAAATGGGAACTGATGTCATAGACCCACAAAAAAGTCTTGGGACCAACTTGTTATAAGCAACTTCAAATGAATCAGAATACTGAAGTTTCGAAAAAATGACCAACAACATTTGCATGCAAATGCCGCTTATCAAAATCTACTTTTTCCAGCTTTACCCACACGAGCTACAACTGCGTCACGGTTCAAGTATCTCCTCTGCATTGAAGATATCGGTGTAGCTCAAACGCACAAACGTACGGGAGTTATTCAGCTGTAAACGCCGTACATAAAAGCCCCAAGGAAGCAACGAAATGTTAATATTTATACTAGCTGCCAAATACTTGACCTGCCAACATCGAACATCTTATTCAGAGATGATAAAGTGCATCGTTTTATGCGGCACGAATGCACAATTAATTGCGTGAGCACATGGTTAACGCTTCAATTGAATATGTATTGTGGTTGCCAACACACTATTGCTAAAACTCTTATCCAGTGGCTCAGTGCTTGCTCATACCTCCATCCGTATGCCGCACCGCCAGCGTGCATTGCCCTCATGGCTCCGGTGTGTATCTGCAGCGAGGAGATAAAGGCCTCTAGCGTCCCTAACATGACATGTGGATTATAATGCCCGCTCCCACCCGCCACTCGCCAGACCCCCAGTCACACTCACTCGACGCCAAAACGCACCACAGAGACTCTTTCTCTGTCGGATGGGTCATTTTATTTTTGGAAGCCGACAGGCACCGGGGAAGATTTACCAGGCAATATTTATTTAATGCCGTTTGGTAGACGTAAAATATAATGACTTATCGACTAGAAAGTCACACTTAAATGTTTACCAGCGTCCTACGAAGCTCTCGAGTTCGAGTGCTAAAACACGTAGGCCCCGAAATGCAATTGTCATGCAATTATAGCCCCACCTCTTCAATCTGTTTGAATTAAACAAACAATAAGCAAACAACTGATGAGATTCGTCACGGATGCACGACGGTTGCAGAGTCGATACGTTTAGCCCTGACCGAGCATGGTTTAAAGCACAATTGTTTATGGGCGTGTTTTGCATAAGTATGCACTCGGTGACTCTTTAACAGTGTAATCAGGGATGGGTCATTAGGCGAATGGTTTGGAGAGTTAGCGGGGATCGTAATGACATTTTGATTATTGCCGTTGCTGTGTACCTGGGTCGTTATGTTGGGTATTCATTTACAATCTTAATGAGTCGGCGTCTGGTTGGCTCAGGCTAAAGGTCAGCAAAGTTGTTGAAAACTTTTAGGTGACAGAATGTGCCGCATGACCGAAGTTTCGGCAATTTTATATCAAGATAACACAATTTTGTTGTATGTTTAATAAACATAATTAAAATTGGTTAAAATAAAAAAAGATATTTAAACCTATACTTATATTGTAAGTTGAAAAATTGAACAAGAAAATGTAACAAACTTTCTCATCTCTACAGTATTTGTAAGTTAGCTACAAGACAAAAGAGTGTTGTTTAATATTGTTGACCGACAACCATTTTTAAGCTTCTATAGTACAATGCAATGTACAAGGTCGCTCGGATAAGAGCGTCTGCCAAATGCATAAAATGCATCAATACAAACCATAAGTATCTAAACTCTCTTTTGCATTGTAGCTAATGAGGGAGGTTGACAATACTGGCATTAACAAAAATCATAAAATTAAAAATGATTATTGACATTGTGTTAATAAACATATTATATTGTACGTTGTTAGCTTAAATTACGGCATATCATAAATTATTAAGCATCTGTTTAAATTTCAACTTGGACAAATAATAGTAACAAACTCTCTACCCTCCCTAAACTCATATTTTGATTAATTCAACTGATAGCATTTAATTTTTTTATAATATATATCACGATAATAAAGTTTTCATAGATTTCTGAAAATATGGTGTGTCTATCCCAGAGCTCGGTTTTGTGTTGTAGGGAACACCATCATGTAATAGAGCCTTTCTCCTCTCTTGTTAGTGAAACATCATACTGTTTTACACTTTACATTAGCTTTGTCACCAATACACCTCCGGCTGTATAAAAAGAGTAAAGCAAACTCTCTACAAATCTCTGTCATACAGCCTAGTTGTAATATAGTCTATTTCATGCATCCAGGCGGCGAACCAAGCTCAGGTTTTGTTTACGCGAGAAAGCGTTTCCCTTGGAATGTACTTTATTTGATCGTGTCAAAAGCCAGAGCACACGCTTCAACATTAACTGTACTCAAAAAGTAGTTTGCACCACACGGAGGGGAAAAAGTGGCAAAGTTTTGAATGACTTGCTTGCTCCATGACATTTGCTAATGTAACCAAGTTCCCCAGAGTGCACCTTCAATCTTAAGGTTCTCGCCTGCAGCCACACACCCAATTTAGTTGGCGATAAAGTAGGCTGAAGTTATCTAGAATTAAATTCATAATACAGAACGACAATACGATATTCCCTCAGCGGGGCTGCTTTTTCACCCCCAAATCAAACGGCGGGTCATCCGAAGGGTCAATTATTAATAGATTTCTTACATAGTTTGCGCATATTACATTTCCTGCGGAAAGTGACCTCCAGGAAATGGAGAAAAGAGATTCTCTTCTGTTTTAAATTAAATTACTGGATTTTCTTGTAGCACAAATTTCAAATAGGATGAGGTATCGCCGTCGGTGACTGAGGGCTGACCTTCAGATGTGGCCGCATGGGAAATGTGCTTATGAAGACACGATAAGATGGACGCTTTTCCGGAAAAGGCTGTTTAAAGAATGAGTTAACTCAAAATCTGTCAAATGTAAAAATGACATTTATTCACCCTAATGTCATTTAAGACCAGTGTGACTTTGTCTTGTGGAGTGTTGAGGAACGTTGACCACTGTCATCATATAATGAAAGTGAATAGAGACTTGGGCTGTTGAGCTTTCAAACAACAAAAAAGTACCATGAAAGTTATTGGTAAAGCCTTAACTTTACGAAACGTAGCATTTCAGTGTAAGGGTTTTGGGGCTGAAGAATCCAGATGCAGGCAGGTGTAGGGGTAACACAAATTTATTGTAACACAAAACACAAATCAAAAATCCCACAAAGGGGTAAAACATGAACGATGTGAATGATAACACAGTCAACACAGGAACAGAAACTGACTACACTGACACTATACTAAAACACTAGACAGGATACAATAACCTAAATTATGCAGATACATCAGATACAATCCAAAGGCCCAGGACAAAAGACATGAGGATCATATATAGGGAACAAACACAGGATAATAAACAATGACCAGGTGATAGGGATTAACACTCAAAAAAAGCTAACCAGGAAACAAGGGGTGGAGCTACACGGAAGACAAGCACCAAATGTGAAAACATAAGACACGTGTCTCCACACAAGACTGTCCTCAAGGCACGAAACTCAAAACAGGAAGACCAGGATCATGACATTCAGATCTCAATGATCTACAAAAGACTCAATTTACCTTTTGTGTTCTGCAGGATAAGTAAAGTCAAACAGATTTGGAACAATGTGGGAATGATTAAAAGATGACATCATTTTCATGGTTGCTTGAACTGTTCTTTTCATTCTAGTTTTTAGATCTTCAACATTTATTCTTTTTTGGCACAAAACATGACTTGAATCTCCATTGGATAAAGTTTTCAACAATCAACTTGCCATCGGAAATAATTTCTTCCGTCAGGAAGTAATAAAATACCTTCTATACTTTCCAAAATTACTCTTGAATTACTCTGAATATTCAACTGTGTTCGTTTTCAGATATGTCGGTGGCCTCACCTGTGCCAATGAATGAAATAACCTTGTTATCATTTTCCCAGCCACAGTGTGTGTGTGTGTGTGTGTGTGTGTGTGTGTGTGTGTGTGTGTGTGTGTGTGTGTGTGTGTGTGTGTGTGTGTGTGTGTGTGTGTATACAGTTGTGATCAAAAGTTTACACTCCCCTTGCAGAATCTGGAAAAAGCTAAAAACTGTTGGAATAAAAAGAGGATTTTTGAAAATGAAGGGTTATTTTTAATTTAGACCTGCCCTTAGCTAGTTATTTCACTAAAGAAATGTTAACAAAGTTCCCACTTAAGAATCATAACTGAATTTCTAAAAATAGCCCAGGGCAAATGTTTACACGCCCCTGATTCCTAATACTGTATGATATTACAATTGATAGAAACATTAAGGGCTGGCAACAAAGTCAACACGATTCATTTAAAGTCAGGTTGGTGAAAACTTCTGAAAACGTTTCCTGTGTACATTGTTATTGTTTCATTTATACATCTTATTGTTTCATTTACTAATGTCCTTCAAAAGATTTAAAAATACATCAATTAAATTAAATATTTTTTACACCAAAACCATTTTCAGAGGTTTACACCCACCTGACTTTAAATGAATGGTGTTGACTTTGTGGGCAGCACTGAATGTTTCTATCTATTGTAATAGTTGTGTATGAGTCTCTTGATGGTCCTCAATGTAGAAAGAGGAATCTCAACATCATACAGGTACTGCTTGACATTAGTAAAATATCCAGAAATGCAAACAATTGTGAAGGACCTGGTGATTGTTTTGAAGATCATTGGACAGTCTAATGACTCATGACAAACAAGAAACCCTTGAACAACTAGGACTAAACATAGAAACTGTCATTGATTGTTTAGGTAACATCCTACAGTATTAAGAATCAGGGGCGTGTAAACTTTTGCCTGGGATATATTTAGAAATTCTGTTATTATTCTTTAGTGTGAACTTTATGTTAACCCTTCTTTATCGAAATAACTTGCTTAGGGCAGGACTTCATAAAAAATAACTTAATTTTCAAAAATATTTTCCCCTCAAGTTTCAGCTTTTTCCAGATTCTACGTGTGTAAACGTTTGAGCACAACTGTATATCTAGTGATATATATATATATATATATATATATATATATATATGTGCAATAATTACAAAACCCATGCAATGGTAATTCCATAACACGATGTTAATGATATTAGATAAAACGCTATTGAAATTGAATGCTTTTCAAGTGCTATCGCTCTAAAACGTGATCTCAGAACACAATACTTCACAGTTCGACAGCTCTGTAACCTCTGGCATCGATTCACAATACTAATATCCCACAATCATCAACCGCTTGGTAACAGAACGACGGACGCATTATACGGGTCAGTATGTTTATTCTGACGATGACCGGGGCAGCGGCACTTTAATACCCTCTGAATGAATTATTCAGCCTGCGGGGTTATGCTTATCTACTTCATTAATTTCATTTCCTGAATAATGAGGTTAATCCTTCCTTTCGATGGCCGAGACACTATTAAAGTGCAGATTGACTATGCAATTGATTATGAACTAAATCCAGTTCATCATACGTTCGCGCTTGCCATTACACTTGTGGAGATCGTGGGCGTTCGGCCAAAAAAATGTATTGATGGGTTTCGAAGTGTGCAATACATGTAAGAAAAGTTCCAGTAGGCTGGAATATGGACAGCTGTGACAGTGCTGCATAATGTGCATGCTTGGAATAGCATACAATAGCTAATCCTATTTTTGCGGTGCGCATAATTTCTGTATGCGTTGAATGATGACCTGCTACATTTGATATTGTATCCCACAATGCAATGCACCTGACTTGACATTCCATTTCAGTATGATGAATAAACCAAAAGCAATGACAAGCGCTATTTTTAGGATCTTTGCACCCTTTTTCGATTAGATGGCAAAAAGTTTTACCAGTGGTTTGCCCCAAAATGAAAATTCTTTCATCTTTTATTTACCCTCATGTCAGTCCAAACCTGTATGCGTTTGATTCTCCTGCAAAACACAGAAGGAGATATTTTGGAGAATGTTGGTAACTAAACAACATTGAACTCGACTTGCATTGTATGGACACAAAAGGAGGTTTCAATTTGTGAGGTGCTAACTAGAAAACATGTCTTGATATGTAAATGTTTACAATGCATAATTTCATCTTTTTTTTCTAAATACAATCTAGTAAATACCAGACGGTAAGGTAGTATTTTATTCCAATCATCTCTATCATATTGTTTTCATGTTGGACAGTCGATACACACTGGTGTCCAAACAAACTCTAACTCTGTCTCTCCCTCCGAATCCGTCCATTCCTCCCGCTCATCTTTTTTTCACTTTCTCAACAACAGGACGTTCAGCGACTGTAAATCTCTGCCAGGATCGGATAGATAGCCAATCTCGGCGGTCGGATGGTGTGTGAGTGAAAGTCACTGGAAGTCAGCGACGTCCCACATCAGTCAGGAGGAGAGGGGACGCATGGTGTCAGCATTCCCCAAGCGTATTTCAGGGGCGGAGACGAACAGATGGCTTGCGGGTGATTACAGAGGGGAGAGAGAGAGAGAGGGGGAACTTTGTAAATAAACGTATTTTTTTTAAATCTGTTTTATATTTCTTTCTATTGTTTTAGCTATTTTACTTTATTTAATTCTGGACAAACTTTGCACAAATACTGTGCACAATATTTTGTATGCATCCAGATGCAATTCTTTATGTATTCACGTATTTATGTCAATAAGGCAAACTGAATATTGAGAGAGAGAGAGAGAGAGAGGGAGAGAGAGAGAGAGAGAGAGAAAGAGAGAGAGAGAGAGAGAGAGAGAGAGTGAGAGAGTGAGAGAGGGAGAGAGAGAGAGAGAGAGAGAGAGAGAGAGAGAGAGAGAGAGAGAGAGAGAGAGAGAGAGAGAGAGAGAGAGAGAGAGAGAGAAAGAGAGTTTTCACCTAGACGTGATGTTTTCGATAGCTGAAAAATGGGTCGCGGAAAACTTCACATCAACAAACAGACAAACACATCACCACTCAAACACACCAGGGGGATGTGCTGATGCGGCGTTGTGTGGAATGTAATATCATACAGTTGTCAATTAGCTTGCACTCTGGAGAAAAGAGAAAATATGCCTCTTATTTTTGCCATATTCACAGGTCAGCCCCCAGCTTTCTAATGAACCCCGGGCTGTCGCTACACAGTAATTTAGCGATGAGATTGACAGCCCAGCGTGAACCAACGCCAGCCAACATCAGACAACAAACATAACATACGACCCCGCAAACGGGCTATAACACCGGCAATATGTCACTCTGCGGGAAGCCTTCTCGTGTTTTATTCACACTGTGCAGGTCTGATAAGATATGACGTCAACAGTCAAAAGCAGGCAATCGATGAACTTCTTTTCTATTTAACTGTTCCTAAATGAGTTGTGGATTTTTGTTTTAGGTTTGGTGAAGGTCCGAAAAAGGCTTTCTAAATAACGCTTTAAATCCAGTCTTTTGAAAGGAAATTCAGCAAAAAACTAAAACCCATAATTTTCTGATTCATTAAATGTTACTTATTCACCCTCACATTAAAAACCTGTATATGACTCGTTTTGCTGTAGAACACAAAAGAAGATATTTTGAGAAATGTCTCAGTGGTTTCGTCTTAATACAATGGCAGTGTTGTTTGGCTACCAGCATTCTTCAAAATGTCTTCTTTTGTGTTCTGCAGAAGAAAGAAAGTCATTTAGGTTGAGAAAACGATTCAAGAATAATCTTTAAGAGAGTCATTGCTGTTATGTTTCCACTTGTCCTCTTATTTTATTTTCCCCAAATGTATTTATCTCCAAACTGCCTGACAGCGTATTCAAGCTATACATCCTATATACTGTATATTCCCTACAGTGATCAAACCTGTGACCTCTAGAGCAGTGGTCACCAACCTTTTTGAGCCCATGATCCCCGATCTCGAAATTGTTGAAAGGCTCAAACCACTCAAAAAGTTGAAAATAATAACAAACCAGATTGAACCTCCAGCTTGAGGCCTTTTATTTAGCCACAGCTTTCCTGTGTGGCTCAGTGGTTAGAGAGTGGCGCAAGGTCATGGGTTCGATCTCAGGGGATTGCACGTAGTCAGAAATGCGGAGCTTCCTTGCGCATCCAGTGTCTTAGCACAAAAACGCGTACACCATCGACTAAGTGACATTTTAGTTATAGGAATAAACTGTTTTTATGTGTAATGCACCGCAACAGCCAAGTTACCTTCCCCAAATGACAGCTTGGGAACCACAAAGGTTACTGTGAGAGCTGGAGTCGAAAAGCAGTGAAGCCAATGGACGGACCGACAACTACATGATACAAGTTCTTACAGAAACAATTTATAAAAGTATTGTTTTTGTCGTCTTTGTTCCCCACCACTTTCCAAAACAAAGTCACGCCACTGCATGCGCACATCATTTTGCGTGTGATAAACAACATTAGACAAACACTGAAGAGCGATCACATGCAGTGGCGCATCACACTGAAATGTGATGCATGATAACGTTCGCATTAAAAACATTCAAGGTCCATGTTTATTAGTACTCGTGAGTTTCTTGGGAATCAAACCCATTACCTTGGTATTCATAGCATGACGCTCCACCAGCCGAGCTGTAAAGCGAATTCATAAATAATTTTTCCACATACAAATATCAGATCATGTAGTATACTTTAATATGAATGAAACATCATAGGGAGAAAGTAAGACGTGATTTATGAGTATACCTGCGTAAAAGATCTGCGTGTGTAACAGTGGGAATATTAGAGGTTAGCCGAGTTAAAGAGTACGCGTATGTGTGTCTGATGAGATTTTAAGTGGTGTTCATTTTACCCCATTGCGTCTCCACCAGATTCTTGTTTCACTCCCATCGTTCCGATATCGGGCTCTGGATCTCTCAGGATATTAAACAGACAATAATGAAGGCACACCTTTTTGTGCCGTCAGGTTGGCGCGGCAGGTGGCCACCTGGGGCCACAAATGTTCAGCGGTATACACGACATTGTAGAAGGTAAAATGTTTTATTAAGCACAAAGTCATATCTTAATTCGCATCAGATGCCATAAGTGGTAAGTTGAGATCTGGGCTAGTGTACGTTATTAAAATTAAGAAAGAGAGAGCGATATGCCCACAAGGACACAATATAACCGAATGCAGGATTTATAAGAGATGAAATGGATAACCTTATTACTACCAAATTAATATGAAGTAATCTTTAATGGAAATGAATAAAGGCCACATTGTGACATGCATGTTATGAGCGTGCCTCTTAATTTTTACTTTTTTTTATAATGTTGATTGTTACATTTGACATCATAATAATTGACTGTTAAAATACCATGTGCTTTTGTCATGTACTGTATAGTCTATATGAAGTGATTTCAAGGAAAGATCGAGGTCAGTGTAGGTATAATATGACAAAAGATTAAAAAATACATTTGTCAAGTAGGCTAACACTACTAGATCTTTTAAACATGACATTTAAAATGAGTGAGTTAAACATATTCAACTAAATATTCATGATTTCATTCACTTTTCTCTCTTTCTCTCTACGCTTTTCTATCTCAGGAGTCAATGAAAATGTCATCAAAGAAGTTGGTCATGAATGAAGCGGTGCATGAATGTGGTTCATGTAAAAAAATATGTGTTGAACTGTTAATTTGTTATTTTATCATATATGCAAAATCTTAAATCTACCCTAAATCATCATCTCTTCATTCTGTAGTGGAAATCTGGTTAATCTTGTTATTTTACTTGATATATTATGCTAGTTATTCACAATAATAACTCAACATTAAGCGATAAGCAATAAGGTTTAATTGCAAGAATAAAGTAGCATTTAGGTGTAATAAACCTTTACAAAATTCTAAGTAGTTAAAATTGGGTGGAAATGCTGTCTTGTGCACTTTTTTGGGTCTTCAAAAACTAGGGTCCGTGGGACTGCGGTTCTCTGAACTCCTATTCTGTAGGCGGCGCCGTTCCAAAGAAATAGGGTCCTAGAAGTGTGGTCCGAGAAGTGCAGGTCCTTGGAATTGCGGCCTCCATTATTGCAGTTAGATAATATTGACACAGTTTACAACTCGTGCAATAATTCGACTTCTGTCCACTAAACCCGTGTGCCTCAACCTTGGGGGGCTAAAGAAACCTCAAAGAGGAAGTCAAGATATCTTTTTTATAAATTATTTAAAGTAAGCGAAAGCATGCATTTAAAAAAGCTAAAACAACGTTAAATCAATAAATGTATTCGATTTTGGTTATTCTATAACTATACAAATATTTTTTTAAATATGTAATGGAGTCGTGGGCATTCAAATATTTAAATGGAATAATTCACACCCTATATTGGGGGGGGGATCTTGCAGCCAATAAGGTTAAGATCCACTGAACTAAATAGTCGTACGGGTAAAAATATGAAATACTTTCAATAGGTAAGAACCCAGAAGCACATTTTACAGCTTAAGAGCAATTTATAGTCAACACTTAAGTGATGTTTACAGTTATCAACTTTATCTAAGATAAGACAAAACTCTTCGCAGTAAAGCGCTAAAGCATGGCATACCATAGACGTGATGCGTGTTTAAAACACCATTTCATTTACTTAGAAACCCTGGAGATTATTAAAGTATAACTTCCTCAAGACAACAGAATCCTCCGCAAAACTGTAGGTTATAAAGTTCGGGCCTTTTAGATTCTAATATGGTCCCTGATTACAAACCGCATGCACTACGTTAGTAATGACACCAAGATATCCATCCACATATCCATTCTGTTTGGCTCCGTGCTGGGAATATGAGTCTCTCGTGTGTTATTTCTGGGTAATTCACAAAACCCATGTTTGTCTAAACAGTCCTGCTCTCCCTCGACAAATAAGTGTTTTCGTCTGTACACCGCTGTGCGCTTTCATTCTCAACGTCATTAATATTGCACTAGGCCTCATCTGCGCGCTTAGAGTCGTTCAAGCCCATTAAAGGTTCATTGTGGCCTGTAAATATTAAATACGTCTGCTGCTTTGCTCTGGTGCGGCCAGACGCAAGATTTAAGGACGGATACGGCACCTGCCGAGCAGTAACCGTTTGTGCCGTGGCCTTGAATGAATACGATTGGTGATGGAAAGGTCATTGGTTGAACGTACAATATTATATTTCTTCATTAATAACTGTAGTTGTGCATTTCTTACCTATTCATGGTTATGCCTGTAATGAGTATAATGCATTATATATGATATAAAACATTAACGAAATTAAAACCACAAATTGGAAAAGGTAAAAAATTATAATTTATTAAAACTGTGATCATAATTATTTAACTCTGGCAGACTTTCTGTAAACACCTGGGTTTTTGCTTGTTTGTTCCGTATTATTAATTTAAAATAACAAATAACTTTTTAACATGTTGAATTAATAGTCCTTTCACACACTCTAAAAATGGCTGGGTTATTTTTTAACCCATACCGCTGGGTTGAGTCCGTTGGGTTGTTTTGTTGGGTTATTTTTCCACATGATAAACACTTTTTGGGTAGTTTTAGTTTTCAAGGTGTTGGGTTAAACCCGCTGGGTTAATGTTCTGGGTTGTTTCTGCTCACCGCTGGGTTATTTGAAGAGTCTCGCGCGCTTACTGCCCTGAAGACGTTGAGTGTACTTCGCAACTTTCATTTTTATAAAGAACAAAGGGGCAAAGTCACTGGCTGGAGCAATTTAAAGCTAAGTTTTTTACGTTTTAAGTGAATATTTATTGAAAGAAGCATAATTTGTAACGTTTTACAAGGCAACAGTGTCTTAACTAACATTATGATGTAATTTAGACGACCTGTTACCTCAGATCACCATTACATAAATTGACTCGCATAGTCCTGTGAAGATGCGCGAAAATGCGAATTAATACAATTTTAGTGAACCCCATCACATGTAAGCTAAGTTTATGAACTTTAGTGAGAATTTAACACACTTTGAGTCAAACCGGCGAGTGCCCCACGAGCGCGGTCAAGCATTCCCGGTTCAGGAACCCCTCTCTCGGTGTCCACTCTGGATATAAAGCGGCCAGTCAATTATGTTGCTCCCTCTGTTTTAAACCAAACATTTTAAGGTTTGTGCATATATTAAAGAAAGACGAGTGTGGTAACCTGTGTTTAATGAGTTGATTTGCTGCACGTGTGGTTTTTTAGTGTATTAAGTGGTGTAATTCATAATGTATTATACATAATGTATATGTCTTTAGTTATTTTTATTAATTGACATTTTTGCTACATATTGTGGACAATGTTTATTAGTCATTTATAATGTTATTTATAATGCTTGTTAATGTTTGATATGAAACATTTTTATTTATTATAATTAAACTGTTTTCTGTTTAATTATGCAAATCTAAAAATATTGCTGTTACTGGGTGTAAAAGTTAACATTTTTATTAACAATATTTTTACAGTCAAATAAAAATTACTTTTTTTTAAATAAATGTCAATTGTCTTGATTGACAATGAAGTACAGAATAAATTAAGAATAACCCAGCGGAATAACCCAGAATTAAACACATGAATAGTTAAAATGACTACATTTTGGGTTTTTTCAATAACCCAGCATGCTGGGTTATCATGTGTAACCCAGTGTGCTGGGTTACTTTAACCCAGCATG
Source organism: Triplophysa tibetana (assembly GCA_008369825.1). Lineage (NCBI taxonomy): Eukaryota > Metazoa > Chordata > Actinopteri > Cypriniformes > Nemacheilidae > Triplophysa > Triplophysa tibetana. The sequence goes on from CM017906.1 coordinate 9,168,066, forward strand.
TGTTCTGTCCAATATTTACCCAGCGCTGGGTTGCCAATTGGGTTGTTTTTAACCCAGCCATTTGTAGAGTGCACCGCAGGATTTTCTTCTAAAAAAAATGAACCTAATAAAAGCAAAGTAGATTAACAAATTGTTCAAAGATGTTAATCACAATGTACATTTTAATATCTTGTCGTGTTACAGCATCTCTTCTTAAAGCTATTTAAATCTGAGCTTACGCACATCTGAATCTCTTCGCTCTAGGACTCAGGTTTTAAATATCCGCTCTTTACCTGTCTTGGCATAAATCTGAGGATCTGGAATGCAAGCCAGGCTCGGTAGAGTTTGCTCAAGGGTGGAATTCGATTCTGCGTTTGAAAGGGGACAAAATGATGAATGATTTTGCCGCCGTTGAAAATTACTGAAGCAGGGTCACGTCTTAAATGGAATAATTCACACCCAATTTCGACATCTCCCTCACTCCCTCGCTCGCTCCCTCACACGTCCCTTCACTTCTCCATCACCGACGTGAAGAACATCCCGCTTGGTACAAATAGGTCTGATTGCCGTCCTCTTAATGTCCAATCTAGAGAAGACAAGTTCTCCGGTCATTATATTCGACCCCGGTTGGTGACAAAAAAGCTGTGACCTCTCCAAATAACATATGGTTCAGCTCGTTCTGTGATTTTAAAGTACAAATTTCTCCACCATGCAAATCAAAGGCTTTACAAAAAGGGGTGGAATTCGAAGATTTATGCACTTTAGAAGCATTTCTGTAAGGTTTCATGTAGGCATCTTTAAAAAACAAGTAAAATGCCTTTGAAGCAAAACTAAAGTGCATGTCTCAGTAGAAAAGGATTTGCTGTTGATGGTGTTGTGATAATGACAAGCCGTAATGAAAGTATTTCACATTCTCCAGCTGTGTGTTGATACGTGTGGGAATGTGCGTGCTGTCCTTGACTCTCAGAAAGAATGCTGTACGTCGCAGATTAAAACACTTAATAGTCACTGATGAACGGATTCATTAACGGAGCAATGTTGCGACCTGCAACAACCTGGCGAAGACCAATCCGTCATTTAAACCTCCTACTAATACAGTACTGAAAATAATAACAAAAAAATAGGGCTGTCAAACGCTTCATTGGGATTAATCGCATCCAGAATAAAAGTTAGTGTTTACATAATATGTCTGGGTCCTGTGCATATTAATTTTGTATTCATAAACACATGTGTAGTGGAGAAGGCGGGGCGGGACCGTGGTTCGATACCGGTGAGTAATTGTTAATGAGCGCCAGCTGTGCGCGCACGGGTCTCGTATCACGAAGGAGATCGGAAGCATAAAGAGAACGAGCGACCGGATTGCCAGATTGGGTTTCTTTTGAACGGGTTATACCGGACCAAATACATTGGTCGGGTGGACAAAATTTGGGCTGGTTATGAAATTAAAAATCCGCCCAAGCAGCTTGCCTTTTTCTTTATTTTATTTAGTAAAGTTATATCAAAGCGTTTGAAAATAATGTGTAGTGAGTGCAGTTATAAACACATTATTCCTCAATAAAGCCCTATTTGTTTAGTTTAACCAATCAGGTCTGGAATAGATAGACCTGTCAATTAATCTACCGTTGAGATGTGATGACTCGTGAGTGACGGGCTGTTGGCGCGATAAAGGATCAGACTTTGTATATTGAATCGACCGCAATGACAAAGTGGCCAAAATATATGTTGCACGGTAGGTAGAGTAACTAAAATATCACCAGGTCGACTAAACATGTGGTGACAGACTCGAAGACTTTGTAAATGTAACTATAACTGAATTCACAGCACAGTTGAATGGTTTAATACAAATCAAACTGAATTTGGGATTTTCCGAAGTTACTTCTGTTCCCCATTAGCACACATTTAAACTGTACAGACTGTAAATTACTCTGGCAAAGTCATCATTGACAGCTGCTGAACTTGTAAAACTTTGCATCATATGTTCTGCAATATCTACTTCATGAAAGTTGTAACTTACTGTAGTTCTGCCTGGTGTTAAGTTAACTCTCAAAGGTAAGCGCATTATTGTTGCTAGGGTTCTTTTTGTTCTGTCGTATAAGTATGTGTCAACAAATTGCACATTTTTGGTTGTCGTGGTGTCTGCATGAAGTTCATGAACGAGTGTAAAATGCCTACTCACCATGCTTTCCTATCAACTATAGTGGGCACTTTTTGCGAAAAAATTTGCATGCAAGTTTTTTTAGAGGGTAAAAGTCATTGGTTAAATTCTTGATTGTTGCTTTGAACTGTTTTTAATACATTGCTATGTTTTCCTGGTTTCTATTACATTTTGTCATCTGGTCATACTTCGTTTTAAGGAGATAAAATGGTCATTATCATCATTGATGGACATTGCAATAAATTTCTATTACATAATTTGTTTTTTGTTGGAGTTGGCGGGTTTTAGTGAGCATTTGGGCTGGAAAACTGGCAACATTGCAACTACTGTAACGTCATATTTGAACGACATCAAAAATGAGACTAATGACTAACTCCTAGCTTAGAACCTCTCACAATACAAATAGACATTTATCCTAGTAATAAAAACACTCGTATCATTACTTATATGGACAAAAATGAAGCCCAACTTGCTATTTTGACTTTGCCCCAATAATGGCATCATACAGTACTAGAAAGTCAAGATCAAGACGGCTTTATTAGGCTTTAGCGGCTAATTATAGTTGCAAGCTGTTTGTCATGACAGGCCCAGAGTGTGAGTCACAGATTGCTCAAATGAAATGAAGTGTGTGTTCTAGATACTCATTTCACATCATCAACAAAATATTTACTAGAGATATCGGTGGATAAACCCACAGGGTCTGTGTGTGAGAGGATTCGAAAGGTTTAAACCAATTTTGGGGGAGAAGTCTAAAATGTTAAAAAAAAAAATCAAACAGAACTGTATGAAATGTTATTATGTGAGAATATTCCGAACACCAGACAGTGAAATATATGAGGTACATTTTGTGAGGAAAGTTATTGAGGTATAAAGTGCTGTGATGTTATACATAAAGAATTATTTTCTGTAAAGGAAATACAAGGTTAAAAAAATTATCTGAAGTACATTATGTAACAAATAAAATAAATACATTAAGTATAAAGGGTTGTGAGGTAAATATACAGATGTGGAAAAATAAGAGACCACTCCAAAATTAATTTGAGGTTTTCCTGAATTTACATTTTTATGTTTCACTAAAATGATCATTTTAGTGTCCTTCACTAAAATACTGCCAGCATTTCTCTCAAATAAAAAAAGAAAAAAATCTTGCAAACTAAATGTTACTTTTTCAGTTGTTTGATTATTTACACAAAAAAATGGCAGAAAAGGGTCAAAACAACAAAAATATGCAATGTTTGCAGATCTTGAATACATTGAAAACAAGTTCATGTTCATGTTCAAACAACACTTGTGTTTCACATGTATTGTAGAATAAGTTTAAAGATGAATATATGATGGAATGAGTCTGAGTATTTCACAACTTTCATACGTCTTTGCATAAACATTGCTGTTGGGTGCCTTTATATCATTCCTGAAGGTAATTTCCGTTGAAATTCAACAAACAATGGACTAGAATGAGCACAATACATGCAGAAATGCTGATTAAAGTCTCGTATTTTTTCACGCTTGTATAAGGTTTAGAGCACTGTGGGGGAAATATTTGAGATAAAAGTAAATATTTGCTAGCAAATAATCTGTGGAGGGTTGTTTCTTTGCAGTGATGTGTCATGTGAGCTATTGCTCAATTCATTTCATTGTAATGTTTCCAAATTTACATTCAAGCTCAAATACATTTACATCCAAATGTCTTTAGCGAATGCATGTTGCAATGTGATGTTTGTCAGCCTCCGTTTTCTCAAAGAGAAAATCTCTCCACTATGCTGCCAAATTTAGAAGCTCTTGATGAAGACCAAACACATAAAAAACTAATCTGAGGCAGGTGATGGCAGAGAAAATGTCTCCAGCTGATTTATGGAACAATAAATAGCCTCTTCGTCCATCATTGAAGTAAACGTCCAACATTGTAGAAAACTAGGCCAATGTAACATTATCAGACATTATCATCCAACTGAGAGCCATTTCAGATCTAACAGACCTCTCAGCGTGAGGCTTACGGTCATTCATGTACGACTTCTCGATATCCTATAAAGGCAAGTGTGTCAGTCCACCCTAGAGATCTTAGAAAATGCAGCTGTGATGTCTAAAACAATGTAACTGCAAATGGACTTCAAGCATTTACTGCAAATGTGATCTCAAGTGTTTTTATTATATTATATAACTGTCGCCATCTCGGTTGCAGGTTGCTTCCTACAAATTTGAATGCTCAATTACTGATTTTTATTTATTTGTAACTACACAATGTTACAGATTGGACGAGCCCCATTTGAAGCCTTTGCAAACTAGCCGATACGCACTTACCTGAGAAAATTGAATTCTGAATTAATGTGCCATTTTGTGGTGTTGCTAGGCAACCATAAACTACTTTTGTTGTGCTAAAGACCCCTTTAAAACAACTTCTTGTATTTTTTGCCTGTTCATGACGCATTCATCTCTGTCTTTTCGCATTCTCCATGTTACTCAATAACAAGTTACCATGTGTTAATAAAATGATATTAAAAAATCTCCAATTTGACACACTTCTAATTCGAGGTATTTTATAGCTTTCCTGTAGCTCAGTGCTAAGAGCATTGCATTAAAAACTTGGGTTCGATTCCAGGGGATTGCAAAAAATCAATAGGATAATGCAATGTAAGTCGCTTTGGATAAAAGCGTCTGCCAAATGCGTACATGTATCAGACATTCTTTTGTGTTTCAAAAGCCTCGACGCTCATAAAGTAAATCTTTTTCAGGGATTTTGCTGTTACACTGTACAATTGTCAATTTGTGCATCTGCTTTCTAGTCTTGCTCAGTTCGCACACGTTCGTAATGTCAAAGACGTCAAGTCCCGGGAAGCCACTGTTGTCCGCCGGTTTCAAACTGTGCCTGTCTATTCAGAGTATATTCAATAGCTCCATTGTGTTGCTAGTATGTTTCCAGTCTTTGAATTTATTACATCCTTGAAAATATGTGAAAATACAATTCTTTGTATTCACGCAAATGCATTGCATAGACATGAAAATTGTGAATCATAAGGTTCACTAGCTAAATAACTCAGCCAATGATCATGAGGCACATTGCTTAGAAAAGTTATACCGCACCTTGCTTTGACAAGATATAGTGCTGGACAGGTTAGGCGCTGAACTTCACACAATACTTATGAAGACACAAATCCTTTAAAGGTCCAGTGTATGATATACACAGCATCTAGTGTTGAGATGGCAAATTGCCACCAATAGTTCACTCCTCCCTTTCGAAATGCAGTCTGTTCTGTTTGTCCTTTTGGGGCTACTGTTTAAACAACATTGCGCATTCCACGCAAGGGGATCCGCGGTGTATGTAGATAGAAATATCTCATTCTAAGGTAAACATAACGTTTCATTTTGTGAGGTCTTTATACATTCAAGTTATAATACATTTCCACCTCAATATTCAGTTTCATTCAAAATGAGAAAGAAATCCGAGATTTTGAATCCAATTAAATGAGGCACATTGAGATGAACATCCCTCTTTCCTACAGGGCTAAACATCTTATATTAATAATAACTCATGTTCTCTTGTTATATTTTGCAGTCGTATTCCTGTATTACTTCGCTGGTTTCGCCTTAAACTCAGTCGAAAAAAAAACGCCTTGAGTGGCGCGGAATCTGATTGCTTGCACTTGATACGACCAATTCTGATGGTGGTAAATCCCACACCGTGATTGCTGCCAACACGTCTTGTCGGCCCTTGAACACCGTTAGTGAACTCCTGACCGCCGAGTGGTCCGTGAAGACGTTTACTCCTGTGAACGGACAACTGAAACGTATGAGGCAGATGTGAACGATGAACATCTGGGTCAATCATAGAAGAACCATCAAGCTTTTTGCCCTTCACAACAGGAACTCGGCAAATCATCGTAAACTAGCGTTTTATTTTCCAAAGAAATTCTGAGTTGTGCTTGCACCCGCAAAACTCAACACTATGTGTTATGTTTGCCTGCTGGGGTGTTGTCTATGGTTGCCAAGGTGGTTGTATCTGGCTCACTAAGGTGTGCTAATGGGTTTTTAAGCATGTTGCTTAGTGGCCCAAAACTCCAAATCTGTGGTCTGTAGATGTGAGCTCAGTTAATTTTTTATTTTGAAAGTATTTAGGTGAAACTTTGATTGCCAGCCTGTACACACAGAGACGGAATAACTTTCCACTCGGGGGCCGATTTCTCATTTTCTTTCCCATCTCTCATTGTATTTCTCATACCATTGTCTCATTCCATCATTACTGAAAACATGATGGGCCGGGGCTAGGCTTCCTGCACATCCAAATGGCTCTGTTACGGGTGGCCGTGGTGAGGTAATCAGTGAGGGACAGCAGGATAGTGAGGTCATTAATCTGAGACGTTATTTCTGGATGGAGATTGATAGCCCTGAAAATCCAAGAAGGCGGCATGCCCGAGATAGAGGAGAGGAACGTGGGTAAAAACTTTGAAACAGTGCATTATTTTCCAATAAGAAAGACAAATCACAGATAAATTATTTCTCTCCATTATTTCTGCTAGGCATCAATGAGATTAAATGATGAGCAGATAGAAGCCTTCGTGTTTGTCTGCTGGGTCTCAGATATGTCTTGTGACAAAGACTTCACGTCTTCAGGAGACATCTAAAAAATGTCACAAATCAATATTTTTGAAGATCACAATATGAACTCAAACATTTCTCATAAAATGTACCCCAATTCACATTATTTTACCTATTCCACATTCACTTAACACCTCCGTATTCTTCTCGTCTCAACAACTGTCTTACTTTTATTTGATCTAAGCAATTCAGGAGAAACATCTATGTTGAAACTAAACACTGAAAACTCTAAATGAGCAATAACATTTTCAGGTCATATATTAAAACAATATGCCAAAGCCATCTTGAACAACATTACAAATTTATGTAGGGTAATAAAATGTTAAAATACGGCCATCTTACATGTTATAGATGGAGTCTCTCTCTCTCTCCCAGAGAGCTCAGTTCATTAATTATGGATGTGACAATGAATCTCCAAAGACTTTTCTGATAAACATTGATTGCATACAACAGCAAACACGAGAAACATGAGGGAATAAACAACACGTCACCCGATGAACAAGCAACAAAGAAGTGAGAAATTAAGGCCAACACAGATACTCTAATATTCCGTTCACGGCTATGAAGATATTAAGGCTTCATAAAGTCTTGACAAAGACGTGAAGTGAAAGATCTTCAAACGGAAGTATATCTTAATACTGTGTTTCAGGGCAAAAAGAGACCTAACGCAGTCATTTAGCACCAGATCCGTATCAAAGCGAGGTTTCGTAAAAGTGTGCGTTTTAGAATATTTAAAAGTTTCGGAGAGAAGACTGCGGGCTCTTCTTTTGATCTGATCCTACGCTCCTCTTGATATTTCTAGTGTAAATCAGCTCAGGGTCAACCGCTGTGTAAACCTCTTTAATAAATGCATTTACATTACATTAGGCCTAATTATTCAGCGTTTCACATTCTCAAAGCTTGTTTGAAAATGGAGCCGGTAATGAGATTCCAATAGAGCATTTAATTTGCATGAGAAATAATAAAATCTTCATTATGTTCAGATATTTTTTCTTTCCTAAGCACAGACACGGAGATAAAAGACGCCTTGTTCTTGAACTGATAAGAGCTTGGATTTATTTTATGACCCATAATATCTAACTTTAATATCTTTGTAAGACCCACTATGATGTTTTTATCCTGCGCTCTGTGTTCTTACTTTAAAGGGAACATGGGGAATGAGACATAGAATGAAACCCAGTGTGATTAAATCTACACGATTTGTTTTGATCCAGATGAAAATGTTATTCCTCATCATGCATCAAATATATCTTGAATGTGTCTTCACAATAAAATTATATATATTCATAATGAAATCATATTTTTTAATACAAACTAATTCTAGAGAATCAACACCAGTTTAAGTAAAATAACAAAAAGTTTACAAAAGACAAACGTGAAAAAAGCAAGGATCTGGCCATTTTGTCTCTATTGAATCTCATTCTCATTGTTATCTACTGTAGGAGAAACAACGGATAAATTGGGATGTCATTTGTGAATCTTCTTTCCTCAGGGTCAGAAAAAACTGGAAGCAATCTATATCGAAATGTTTGAGAGCACACACACAGTAGATTTCTCTTATAGTAACGTTCATCTCCTGTCAACAACGGTCTCTATCTAAACTGGCAGGTGCCACAAACGTACAAATCTACCAGCCTGTAACCCCCTCCTCTTACACTGTGGATTGTGGGTAAGTTCTGGGATCAAATTTGGTCACCATCGAGCGAGTCCCTCTCGTCTTCATCAAAGCCAAAGATGCGTCTGTTCTCTTACGGCTGTGCCCTTTCTTTAGTCTGATAGGCGCTTTGATGGTCTTAATACATTTAAGGGCCCTCTGCAACAAATCAGGGAAGAAAAAATAAATAGAGAGAGTAGAGACGACAAAATAAAGCATCTTTCCTTAGAAACAGGGTCCCAGAGGAGAACACAACCTCTGCTCCATCTAGCTACACTTTCGATTGTCCTATTCTCTCTCTCTCTGTGTGTGTGTTCATGTGTTTTGTCATGTAGCCTCTCACAGTCACCTAAGAGTCTTGGGCAAAGGGTTATTGAGGTGTTTATTTTGCGAACTAGAGAAGCTGAAAGGTTGAACAACAACTGGTTAAACCCACTGCAATGCGGGTAAAAAATATAACACCAATCCATGAAGAAATTCATCATAATTAATGAAGCTTGTTCATGAGATTGTAATTATGCATAAGATTACGTGTTAGGTTTGAGTCGCAAGTTTAAACATGCGAGCATGATGTGTTAATTCAATTTAAACATGTAAAAGCATTCACACTTATGGGAAATTAGCTGTGGGTTAAAATTTATTTTAAAGAATAGATTTCTATTTAAAGACGTAATGAGAGAATGATTGAATGTTAAAACATTGTAGCCTTTTAGATGTATTTGTTTAATTTTATGTTATTATATGTTACCTGTATGTCTATATCAGTGGCGGCTGCTGGTCTTTCAAAGAGGGGAAGCTCATTTCACAATGAATGAATGAACAAACTAACTAAAAAAAATATATAAACACGACAGGGGAAATGTGGGTATACATTAAACTGAAACAAGGAATGTGGTGTATAATTGTGTGAAATGTATGATGAAAATTGGCAAGCAATTTCGGCAAGCAAATACCAAGAAATAGGTTGCAGCAGTTTGTCTTTCAACTACACTTGAAAAATCTGCAATGGGACTGAGATTGAATAGCTTTAGCGTCAGCGACTTTTTATAGAACAAAATCGCTGTCAATCAAAACGAGACGCAATCTTTCGACAGACCCTCCAATCATCACGCAGACGCTCGGAGTCCGGGCCAGCCCACTCCTCCATTCAGCCCAGAGACGCTGAGCGTCCGTGGGCGGGACATCATCGCAGCATTATCCAATGACCGTCTTGTTTCCAAACACTGAAAAAAACTGTTTAAAGCAGCCCCATTGAAGTCAATGGACGCTGGGCTTCAACAGAGTAATGCACTGTACGCTACGGGAATGAATGAGAAGGAAATCGAGTCAGCCGACCTAAGTAGCTGATTCTGAACGAAATTGTTTTCGTTCGAGATGAACGTGTTTAACGCATTTTTAGTCAATAAAATGTTAACATAATAGTACATATATTTGACCATTCATTTTTTGACAATTATAGGGGAAGCTGAGCTTCCCTTGCAGTCTTAAAGAAATCGCGACTGGTCTATATACAGCCACAGAAAAAATTTAGACAATTTCAAAATTATTGTCAGTTTTTCTGAATTTACTATTTATAGGTAAAATGGTTACTTTAGTTTTATTCTGTGAACTACTAAAAATATTTCTCTCAAATAACAAACAAAAATATTGTTTCTATTTGCATCTATTTGCAGAAAATGAAAACTGGCAAAACATGAAAAAATATCAGATAAGGTGCTCTAGATTTTTTCAAACCTCAAATACTGCAAAGAAAACGTTTATGTTTACTTTAAAGCAATATAAGAGGAATATCTCTACATGTGTTTAGGAAAAGTTTAAAAATGTATGTATATTTGATCACCTTGAATCACAGTTTTCATGTGTCTTGTCATGCTGTCTTTCACATTGCTGTTGAATGACTTTACGGCACTCCTGAGGTTTGGTTTTGGTGAAATTCAACAAACACTGGACTGGAATGGCCAAAATACATCTAGAAATGATGATTAAAGAAAAGATGAACTGGTCTGAATATATATACTGACTTTTTACTCTAAAGCTCACGGATAAAACATTTTTAAATTAGGTCAGAAACCGGATTGACTCCAGGGACGGCGTTATTGCTACAGGCGTTCCTGACCCCGACCAATCTGACTTACATGAGAACAATAAAGCCGAGCGGCAGAACAGAAAAAGTCCTGTTATAAATAACCGTCAAAACTTTTGAGGAAACCATTTATAAGGCTGTCAGCGATCGCCTTCTAACACGCCTCGAACCCTGTGATAAGAAAACTATTCTGATACTGCACATGTGGGGCTAAACTGGGACAGGGGGACACAGATGCTTTACTGTGTTGGCGTAACAAACAATGTGCCACTGTGAAACTGTTCAATATTTTTCACGCATCTAAAATAAGTGGAAGTGGGAATTTGAAACACACACCTAGAGTGTACAAACATAACCTGCTATGCTTGTATTGTACAATTGTTTTCTAAACATTTCGGAGATAGGAGGAAAAACACAAGAATTCAGCAAGTAAAAACAGGAAGAGAAATTATCTGTAAAGACTATTTTGGTTCAAAATTAATAAAAATCGAAACGGCAAGTTTAAAATAACGATTTATAATATAAGCGATTGTGTACGGTAAACGATGTCATTTTGACGGCACTTGGCTTAAACCCATGTAAAGACAGATACGTAAAATAGCCTGTAATTTTATGTTTCAAACAGAGATGGCGATAGAGAGGAAAATGTTATGGATTGCAGCTATAATCCCACAATCAAAGGAGAGTAAAAAGTCACCTAGCGACCACCCACAACACCCTAGCAACCGCATAAAGCAGTGGCAATCACACCCAAGACATGAAATTATAGTGGTGACTTTTGCACCACAGAAAGCAAAATATTTCATTTATACCTCTCTAGTGTTCGATTTTAAAATCACAGCATCGCACGACTGACCTTTAGTCCAGAGGTCAATCTTGCACTGAAACCATGTTTCATCTCCTTTAAAAACAATCCCATCTACACCAGGGGTTAACCAGCCCCCGAACGCCACGTCCAAAATAACAGCACGCTTGTTTGTCGAGCAAGCTATAAACATATTCTTCTCGGAGACGGCACAGTTATATCAGAAACGGAGAGGGATAATGAATTCGAAAGAGAGCCACTCGTGGAATGCAAAAACATCATTTCAGCACAAGAGTGTCCCATTTTCACCAGTCCTGTGGGTGTCCTTGAGCACGCGCTGGATATGAAGTGAAATTTGTTGTGACGTCCTGGAGTATTGGGCCATGTTTTGCTGCTCGGCGAGACAGATAATTTTCCATCATTATATCGAACCTTCGGCTACAATTCTTTTTAAAGTGATACGGCCCAATGTAGTGTAGGAAGAGGTGTATCGATGTTTAGGGGAAGAGTACAAATAGGATAAAATGGATAATGTTTGTTTTCCGGCGAGGGGTGCTGATAGCTACCGAAACGGATTTGCCTGCTCGAGGCGTGATAAGCCTCAAGTCCCTGAAAACGAGTTCCTTTATTGAAGAAAAATAGATTAGTTACGAACGTGTATTTGGGGGGAAAAAAGTATAAATTAGGATATGGATGTATTTTTACAGCAGACCTGGCTCTCCACCCCTTAGGGCCCACATATCAGCACCAAAGAGTTTTTCCCAAAAATTTGTACAGCTCATTTAACATAATTGCAAACCTGTATGCCTTTCTTTCATCTGCAGAACACAAAAGAAGGTATTTTGAAGAACGTTGGTAGCCAAACAACACTATAACCCATTGACTTTCATTTTATAGAGACAAAATCACAAAGACAATATCTTCTTTTGTGTTCCACAGAACAAAGAGTCATATACAGGTTACACTGACAGAATTGTTTTTTTGGGTGAACTATTCCTTTAATACATGATGCATTTCCCTAAAGGACGTCGGTAGCTGTGGGAATAATCCGATGGCGCTTAAGTGTGGGCCCCAAGGGACCTAGTGGAGAGCTAGGCTGCGTCTAAAAAAACAACATAAGCCAATCAGCTTCTGACTATTAAACAACCACATTTCCTTGTCCCAGTTTACCTCTACAAAACTTTTTCCAGAGCGTTCTTACGTTCTTTTGAACGCACTTAATATATGATCGGGTCAAAGGGCGAACAAAACACTGGCCCATAAGTAATACTCCATTTAAAACGACTTCGCTTTCAGCCTCCCCCTAAGCAAGGGCAGGTGCTAATGCAAGACGGCCCGCTCACATGGAGGTCACTCACAGGCTGCTATAGGTTACACTTGGACATCTGTTCTCACTGCTGGGGTCTACAAGCTCCTGGGGATCCTTACACACACATACACGTGTATATATATGCATGTTCATATTATAGTATAATCGCACACACTTTCTTTCCCTGTCAGGGTGGTCACTGGAGTCGGGCGGTGTAAGTGAGTTAGGAATATTTGCAGGTGGGCTAATTATTCTTGTGCTGTCATGTTTCCAACCGAGCGTGCAGGACTAACCCCGATATAATCCCCTCAACACAATCAGACTTTATTTAATTTTGCTTCTCATATCATGTGCATCCATGCAGCCCCAAGACAGCATCTCACCAAGCTTCGGAGACCCATTCCATTTTTCTTTCCATTTAAACAATGAGCATCGGCCAGAGAGACAGGAAACACAGGAGCAAAAGATTGCCGTCTTAAATTCAACGTTATCTGAAGGTTTTTCCAAGTGCGTCTTGGTGCACACTGAAGACAGAGTCCATTAATCTGCTACTAAAGGGTGGATTCACTTGACTAGTTGTTTTTAATAAAGTGTAAATAACGTGTAAAAGACTATGAATCACAGTTAGAGTAATGCCTGTGGCTACTTCTTTTATTTTTCACAGCCGAACGCACAGCCTGGCAAAGTATACTGCTTTCGACTCGTCAGTGTACAGACGTGCATAGACGCAAGCGGATTGTGACATACTGCCATTCCTCTTCGGGCCTACAGGGGTCAGATATTCTTCTACTACCTAGAATATATGCTCCCAGGACTCTGTTGCCACCTATTGGTTGAACTAATTACTGTAACAAAATTCCATCGGTGCACGTACTATTCTGATGACAAAATTTGCATCACGCTCCTTGTACGCTGTACCTCGCATACACGTAAAATGGGAACTATACTTCAGCCTTAAGAGTCATATACAACATGTGCGTGTATTCATAAAACACATCCAGTCACCGTAATGCGGTCAAACTTGTCAGCGGGAACAGTCAGTGGAGTCTGAATATTTTTCTCACTTTCTTATTTCCTTTAAAGTCCACTGGGGAAAAGAGTTTGGAGAATTTAATAAATAAAAGTTCCAGCTACATTACATACCATCCAGATAGGAGGAATACATTCAAATTCTCCGCAATGGTTTACATACAGTGGCTACATTGTCCAAGGTGTGTCCGAACCTTGTCTCTTTAAAGGGAAAGTTTACTCTTAAATGAAAAAAATGTCATTATTAACTCATCCTCAAGTCATTTCAAACCTGTTTAACTTACTCCTGCGGAACATAAAAGATATTTTGAAGAACGTTGGACACGGACGACATTGGCCCCTATTGCCTTCCATTATATGGACATAAACCCCCGAGAAATGTATCGAAATACCTTCTTTTGTATTCCGCAGAATTAGGAGTCATATACAGGTTTTGAAAACGTAAGGGTCAATAAATGATTTTATTTTGGGGTGAACGATCCCTTTATGCACCATCTTTCTGAAGGTGAATTCGTTGGATTAAAAACATATGCATATCCAGTCCAATAATATATTCAAAACAGATATATAGACCCTGATTTATAAAACATTCAACACCACTCTTCATAACTACAAAAGCTTTGATTTAACATGATCAATTAAGCAATAATTATTGAATAAATGATGAAAATCACTTTTGGAATGCGTGTCAACCGACCAATCAGAAAGCAAAGCAGACAGAATAACAGAAAGAAATAGAGAATCTTTAGTTCTTACCTTTTTACCTCTAAAAATACAAACTATATAAATGTACAGATATCTACGCTGTCGGTTTAAAAGGATGCTGTTGAATTCATAATGCCTATCAAATCACAGAGGTTTTGCACTCCCTGATGCACAACACTCGGATGAGTCTACCGTATGCACATGCATACAGACATAAACAATCAATCAGTGATTGGCTGGCACTCAAAGTGAGCTACGCTACATCTTCAAGCATCTATATAATCAAAGAAGTGTTTATCCATGAAGGCGGATGTCATTAAATGGAAACTGTCTGCATATATATACAGTAACTCACCTTCACCTCTGTCTCTCGTTCTCCCTCGCTCGCTCTCTCTCTCCTGCTGTTTCATATTTTTTTCTGTCAAGCATTCTCGTGGCTTCCTCTATTCCCTAATGATGGAAAGAAAGAGCTGGTAAATGACTGTGTATTAATCATTGCACATTCCAAATGAGAAACGCTATCTCTCCTGATGACATCATTTCCTTAGAGGTTTGTTGATGTTTATGTTAAATATCTATTATTATGTGTATCATCTTTCATGTAGTATAATGTTAAAAAGGCGATGCTCTACCAATTACAGAACGGGATTGACAAGAAAAATTATTGTCCTTTATGTTTAATACATCGTGTGGGATTTTCGAACCAAAGGACAAAAATGAGCAACAACCAATAGCAGTGTAAACAGCCCAGAACTGGCTTGGTTGACAGTCCATTTACTATTCACAAATGTATTTACTAACAGGTGTGACTTCCTTCGGTTTATGTGGCCGCTTAAAGAAGATACTGTCTGCATGAAAGAATAACAAGTCAAGCTTTTTTAATTCTCGCACTAGGAGTCGATAGGTGTCAACGACTTCACACAACCAATTGGCATCAAAGGAAGACGAGAGCAAAACACCTGTTACCTGCAAATCAGGTTATGGAAAGGTTTTGTAAAGAGATTGTGATGCGTTTTCTGTTTAGTATTCTGGCGTGATTTTTTTATATTTTTGTCAAAAACAAAGATTGAAATGCAACATAAAAAATAAGTCCGTACCCATGTTTTAAAAAACTAATTGTAATCACAATTTTAACAGTAACAAAAGTAAAGAGTAAAACTGCAAATTATCTTCTTCAAAAAGTTTTCTTGAAACTATTTATAATGCATACATTGTATGTGAATGGATAAACTTACAATATATAGTCTTATGTCATTCAAATGCCGCGAGAGTCAAACGAAAGTATACAGAGCAGTGTCGACTCGCGGTACTATGATGTCATACGCCCATCGGTTTGCGCAGCTCCCACGAGGGACGGTTTTTTAAACATGGCGCCTGCCAATGTAAACCTCAATACAGTTATTGAACAAATTAATCAAATTTAGTATGTCTAACCAGCATGTAACATGCAGCAGCGTCGAATGTTTCGGTTTAATTGATAAATGTATAGAAAATAACTGAATGTCAAACCCATAGTCTTACGAAAAGGATGCAAGCAGGTGCGCTAAAGTCGATGACTGGATCTCAAACCAAATCTCCGTTTCGGTGGGAATACTGTACACACAGACACTCACCGACAACATGCAGCTAGTTGTATAGTACGGTTTCGTTCACAAAGTATTACAAACTGGATATGTTGCGGATAAAAACTATGTGCATGCTCACTGCACGTGAACGAGCTCTGGCAACAGCGTGAGGCGACGTAAATGTCACAGACGCATGCGTTTATTTGACAAAAAATAATAATAACGCTTTTTGCATGTTTTACACACCTAACGCTACATTGTAAGTTTACCTATTATATAAGTATTAATTATGAAATATAGTAAATGTAATTTGAGAATTGATTGTTGTTTTATTACCATAGTTTTACCGTGGTTAATCTGTTGCTCCGATGAGGCCGATACAATGGCAAATGTAGGCTATGGTTTATGTGTTTTTTGGTGGGGATAAATACCACAGTTAACTATAGTTGCCGTTGTTTAACCTAATTTTTTTAAAGGGGCCATACGCTTATTTCACAAAATGGCGACAGAGACCGGAAGTAGGGGAAAACTTTTTCCGGCAGCAATGCTGCCATAGCCATTAATTAATTCAGCTTGTTTTCTCGCAGGCATTCATTTTATTTACCAAAAACAAAAGTAGCATATATTATCCGATTTATTCATGGTTTACTGGGAGTTGTAAATATAGAGAAAACAAACATTACCAAAAAATAATTTTTTTAACAAATTTTTATTATCAGGTTTGATATATGTTAGACAAATCAGCATAAAGGGAGGGCAACATGTGTGACTTCTTCTGGTCTCCGCAACTGTTCTGTTTAGTGAACGGATCTAAAGCATTGACCGGACTAGCGTTAACCCTACTTCCGGTTTGTACACGTCACGCTGTGAAATAGGTCTATTGCTTTGCAACCTGATGTTTCAAATATTGTAAGAGACGTTACATTTCCATCACGCGCTTGCAGTATTTGACCAATCACTACGCACTGGTGAACTGGCCAATCATAGCACACCTCGCTTTTCAGAGCGATGAGCTTTTTTAATATCTGCGTGTTTCAGAGAGGCGGAGCAAAGAGGAGATACAAACATGCACGGTATGTGGAAAATAGAGCGTTTTTGAATCTAAATAATCGATAAAACTCATTTTCATTGTCATGTGACCCCTTTAGCCTTTTTGAAGGAATTGTAACATTTCAAATGTTTTTTTCTCTGATGGCACTTTGGTAATGTCCATGCTATGCTAATAAGATGTCTTTGAATTTCAATCTTCAGATGAGGTTTTGCTTGATTGAAGTGATGCCATAATCGTGAATTTGGTAAACAGATAACCACCTCTCTCTCTCTCTCTCTCGCTCCCTTGCTCTCACTCTCTCTCTCTCTCTCAGCCCATCCTGGCCCAAATTCAACTCACATTCTACCCAGGTGTCCAATCTCATGACCTCATGGGACATTATTCTGCCTCGGATGTAGCAAGACTGGTCAGAGTCAGACCACACAGCCTGCTGGGTAAACTCACACACACATAAATACACACACACACACCGCATTTCTTGCTCAAACCAGCCAACGCAATCAGCCGGCAGCGTTTATCCTTCACTCCAAAAATACTATAGACACTTATTTCTTATTAAGTTTTATTTATTTATTTATGCTTTATTGCATTGTCAAATAAATACAATGTCTTGATCATATTGCGTCCGCCCTCCGCCTAAACCCATTTCTTTCTCCCCATCTTGAGGGAATTCTGCTAGAACTTTGTGATGGTACAACACTGCCTCTTACAGGACAAATTCTATAAGTATATGAATCAATACTTAAAAATTCCTCCACTCAGTCTTGTAGGACCCAAGATTTGTGTGCTGCATATAAATGTGTGGCTCATATTATAGACTTTTTAATGTCCATGTACACGTAATTGAGGTGCGTTTGCACGCGATATTTATCATAATTCAGGGTCTTGTTGGGCATGTCTACGCCCCCATTGATCTGTTAATTAGCACATGAATGTGAAGACTTCGTATTGACAGTTTGTGTGCAGTAATGAGAATACCTGAGCGATGTCGAAATCAATGACAACGCCATGGGGGTTGTTTAGAGACGTCACATAGCCAAGAAAATGTATGTCCTTGTTATTCCGTTCAGTAAGTGAAGATAAATAATGCTTTAGTCTGTTAATATAAAAGTGAACGGAGGTATAACAACAGCTCCTAATCACAGATGTATTTAGTTAATGATTATGAAAATTCACAATTAATTAATATTGTTGAATTTATGCAGCCTTTATTTTCAACTTTTAATTCAACTTGAATATAATCCATTATATAGAAACGACCAGCTTTACACGTTATGTTTCATTTTCTCAATTTTATTCAGCTAGTTTTCCATTCTAACATTCAGGCCTGAAAACTTATGAAACAATTTGTTGACCTTCTTGTAAGACTTTGTTGGAACCCTGGGCCTTTTTCATGAGCAAAACAGTGAGCAGTTTTCGAATCCATTCCCACAAAAATACTGGTGGTGAATTTGATTCAATAATAAAAGTAAGAATGGATTCATGAACTGCTCACGCAGGAAATCGCTCGGCTTGTGGTTCATGAATGAGGCTCAATAGTTTTCTCATAAAACAAACGCTTGACATCGACTGTTAGTTTAGGTTACAACTTCTATGGAAGACTGCACATTCAAGAAAAAAAACATTAAATTCAGCTCTGTTTGTAAAGTTGGAGAAGCAATGGCATTCTTAATACAGATAATCCTTTTTAAGAGATTGATTGGCAGCAGTATGTCTTTAACGGATGGTGAAACAAGTTGCTTAGTAGATATTTTGAAAAAAAGTCAATTCGTGGCTTTGGTGGGTCTTTTTAAAGCAATTTGTGATTTGTCTAAGGCCTCAGAACAATAGACACAAGTCGATAGCAGCCTAATAGCCTAAAGCTAATCAGAAATACATTTCACAATCTGCCTGGAATTGAAGTGACAAGTGCGCCAGGTCGGCCTGTTCTGAAAAAAACTTTAAGGCAAAATAACAGAGCAATGATTCAAAATAAAGTCTCATTTACTTTTAAGGTGCATTCGAAAAACAAGCCTTCACGAAACAAGTTACATGTATCCTGGCCGAACCAAACCACAATTCTAAGATATGAAGAGCAAAGCAAAATTTTATAGAAGGAGTATATCATGATTTATTAAACTACGGAAATCAGACTGTAGTTACTGAATTTGACTCATTCGTCCTCATGGTGTTTGAAAAACTCATGGCAACAGATGGTAACCATAGTGATGAAGGTCATGAACTCCTGAAAGTCGCATTCCGAGTCGGCGTCGGTATCCAAGCTTTCCATCAAACTGTCCATTGTAGCTTGATCTTTCACTTGCTGAGCGAGATAAAAGAGATATAAAAAGAGCTAAAACAAGCAATTTACGTTCCCAAAGGTAGTTTATTTTGACAAGCTTTGAATCAAAACGTAGTTTCAAAGTGTGGTCTTACCTCAATGAGGGACGGAAATTCGTTGGTGAGCAGTTCCTTGAGTTCACTTTTCTTTAGTTTGTATATGTCGCCTTCTTTTGATGAATATTTATGAAAGATCTCAATGATGGTTCCCAGGCAGTTCTCCAGGTCTGACATCTTTACGTAGAGTTTAGCGATTTCTGGAATAATCACAGTATTACAGTAGACCTAGGGGTGAGGCAGTAAAACAATATTAAGATGTTTGAAACGCTTTTAGGCTGTTGAACTGTTTCCTACATTTTTACTTTCTGTACAAGTTTAAAGCATTTTTTGTAGCATTAATTCAGTTTCTCACTTTCTCAAGTCGTAACTTTAAGTTTGCAGTAGTCTTTTTAGTTCAGGAAGCCTGAATTAAAAAAAGTTACAACTACTGTTTTTATGTTGAAATGAGGAAAAATGTTGATAAAAACTTACCAGCAGCGTGTCAGAATGGGGCGTTTTAGAGCAGTGTGAGGAGACACATTTATAGGTCTGTAATGGAGGGGGCCGTTGCTTTGAGGTTCTGACCTGTCAATCACCAGAAGTGACCAATGAGCTTCTGACCTCGTTCTCACTCCACCACACACACATGAGGAAATATCAATACACATGCACACACACATTGCGCATAGCCTCACAACTAATGAAATAAATGATCCATTTATTAATATTCAAAATGTTGAATGTGCAATCTGAAATTTGTGAAATGTCAATAAACACTGCTTGCTTTTATTTTTCTTTATTTCATATAAATTGGTTGTTTTTTTCTTATATGTATTAATACTGTACGATTTGATGTTTTGTAGAACTGACGAATGTCATGTTTATCTTTTCCAGATCAAAACGAACATCGCAGATTCGTTTGTTCGTACGTCTTCTGTTTGTCTGTCCTCAAGCTCCGGGCTATGAGGATTTGTTTTCTCTCCGTTTGTTTTCCTGTTTTCCTTTTGATCTGGAAGTTCTGTATCCCCATAAGCACCCACAAGTATTTTGTTGTCGGGCATCTCTGTGGTGTGTTTGAGGAAGTGAGTGGTGTGGCATGTTAATTAGCCGCTGCTTTTCTGTCATAGAATTGGTCCAGACGTGTGTTCTAAACACCATTGGACTGTTAAACAGCACTGATGTCCACACAAACACTTTTTTTGGATTAAGAACAAGTCTGTATGTTTACATTATCAGGGTTCGTGACCTGGTACGATAAAAAACAAATCATTTTTACAGAGCAGTTGTTTGTGTTCGTTACCCTTGGCGAGATTTTCAGGGACTGTCTGAATGTAAATTAACTTGTTTCATAGAAAATTATTGTTTGAGTTGTAGCGCATTATATTAAATAACTGTAATTACAGAAATAACATAATATTATGGAAATAGAGTTGGAGTTGGACGTCGGGTAGCTAACCTGTGTTGTATTGAATTTTTATCTAATAAAAGTGAACAAAAACAAAAAATCAGTGCTTAGCATTTTTTGTTTTTTATTTAACATTTTATTCAACACTTGTTTGTACTATCCTACACTGCCAAGAAGTCCTGTAAAAAACTGTTTTTCCGGTAAATTTACATGTTTCCTGCATGTTTTTGCAATTTGATGGTTTTTGACCATATTTCAAAAATACACTGTAAAAACTCCTGTTATAGTTTTTTCCTGTAAAATTCCTTTTTATCCCTGTAACTTTTGTAAATGTGCAAATAATTTGAACAAATACGTGAAAAATCTGTCCAAAGATAACTGTACAATTCTGTAAAATTATTTTACAGTGTACAGTTATATGATTAAATGTTTGTTTAGTTTATCATTGTTTATCATTCACATATATTGCCTTGCATTCACACATTTTTTGACATGGCCGCACAATTGAAAATATCTATATATTCAAAGAAAACAGCCAAACAGAGACATACAAAATAAAAACACTGCGCTCCTGGCGATTGCCCGGCGAGCCGGACGGCTGGCAATTGTCAGACAGCATTTTTTTTCCTGCCGTGATAAATGCTTCTTTGTGGCCTTGTGTACGCAGCACAAGCAAACCGTTGTTGAAACCAAACACTGCATCTTGTGTGAGGCTCGGTGTCCTGACGGCCCCTCTGCAGGGTCAGATGGTTACAACACCCGGCGCACAAATCAATAACCCATCTCTCCATCCTCATGCGTTGATCTGTTCATCACGTTGCCATCCGAGCGGCATTTGCGACGGACTGCCTCATGACCGCTCAATCATGAGTGCTGTTATTTTGCCTTGACAAATCGATGATCTTGATTCAGTCTGTGATGGTGTGTGGGGGTCAGGTTTTGTCTGTATTGGGGGGTCAAATGTGCCTGTAAGGATAGTAACACTTGAATAAATACACAATATGGTTTCTGCTGGGACTTGTGTCTTGTTTAAAAAAGTGCCGAAAGTTTAAAGCCGCAGGTCAAAATAATATGGAAGAGGGTTTTTTGACAAACCCTTTTGGGTTTATTTTGTGACTTTGTGAATGCTAAGCATATTTATTATAATTAGCTTGATAATGTTTGTGTTTGCTTGTCTACAAACAATCATGTATAACACCGCAGAATAAATGAGCCTTTGTTGATCGCTGGCTTGAGGAACCAGTTTTCTCCATTCCATTGTGTCAGACATACGATTGGCTGCCCAGTGCACTCGGGGTACTTGTGGTGTCCTAACAGAGAACCCATTCTGAGGACCAGCCACGCTGAATATCACAAGTCCTCATTGACTGCTGTTTACTTACTACTGCATGCCTCACCATATTTCTACCTTTTCCAATACAGAGTAGTTTTTGTTAATGTGATATTTTCACTTTTATTTTATTACATTATTACTTTCATAACGCAGCGGCATAAATTGTTGCCAATGTAAACACACATGCAACTGGCAAACTGCTGGTTGGTTGTCGCACATGTCAATCAAATAGTCACTTCTGGGAAGAATACATTGAAACTGTAAGGTTGTGGTGAAGTTGGTTGAAATGAAAATATGAAAACCCAACCCATTTTCTCATTGTTATATAATGTACAGTATATCCACAGAATGTGTTTAGATAAAAATGTGAATGGCTTACTTAATTTCTGGGTATGGAGATAAATCTCTCATGCTGTTTTGTATTATAGAAATGAATGTTTTTAAACAATAAATTATTAACAGTTTGTTTTCTACATTTTTGCTGTCACACCATAGGACACATGGTACTGTTTATACGTCAAATACCCCTGTTAAGAGAGTAAAATATGTAAACTTAAAGTTATAGACGGACACATTATTTACCTGCTATTTGAAAAAATGCTTGACCTTTAAATATTGTCTCCTTGGCATATTGAATCATTTCTTACAGTGGCTTACAAGAAATACAGTACAGTTGGATATTATCCTAAAGGTAGTTGTAAAATAATACTAATTACAAATCCATAATCATTAAAATACATAAACTCCAATACAGCTGACAAAGTGTATTCACTTTAAGTTTATTTTAAATTTTACAAGAAAATAGTTAGCAACGCTCATAGGAAATTACAGTACAGAATTAAACTGGCTGATCTTTTGAACGTTTTTGTGTGTGCTTGATCATAAGATTAAGTGCGTTTTGGCTAACTTCACTCCTGTTTTATTTAGTGCGCATGCGTGTCCTCCGTTAAAAGAAAAGGAGCAAATTAGTTTTTTTGGCGTGTTCTTCAGGTGAACTTTTCTGAGCATACAAATCGGCCAGCGAGATTCAGAGCCCCTTCCTGTCGTTTCTGCCGTTGCCATTGTGATGACCCGTTGTCGCGCTGCTGCAGCGCTTCGTTCCCACCTCTGGCGGCGCAGGAAAGGTTCGCCAGAACGCTGAGTCATCGCCTGGCAACCGGCCATGGCAACGGATCTCCGGCACCCCGATGGTGATAAAACTCTTGGTAGGATTTAAGAAGAAGCCCAAATATCAACTCTTGACATTTGCTTGAGTCGAGCACTTGGTGCTAATTTACCTCTTACGTGTGACCATATGGGGGCGCTTCTGTTGATCCCATGAAAATCTATTTGGTGAATCCAAAATCGAGTTTTTCTATAATAATACATTTTACAAACATCTTAAAAGTATTTTAATAAAAATTAATCGTATTAGGTGATTTGCGGGCTGTGTGGATCCATTTACATAACCAAACTGGATTTAACATTATGATAACTATAGGTCAGGCTATGCATCTATAGTTGTTCATTGATGTCCGTATAGTTCACTTATTAGTATGTAAATATGCCTTGTTTTGTGATCGACTCTTGACCTCTCGTCTACCTCTTTAGCAATGTGTGACCACTAGATGGCAGACTTGTATTTAACACAATTTGGATCACTTGCTCATATTCGTGCCATACGAATTTGTTTACGTTGTTTTGTTTACATTGCAAATACATTAAAATAACTATTCTACAGAACAATTGAATTTTAAAGTAGGACTCAAATGTAGGAACTTTATGCAGTTTATTTTAAATTGTTATTTATTATTACCTTATTGCATTTTTGTTAGATTTTTTTTAAACTATTTGTACATAAAACAATTGGAGGACCACTTCAGTACAGACTTGGACATGTTGTTAAAGACCCTTGTATTGCAGGGTTATAAGGGGTTATGAAACGCTTGGTTCTTGTCCTAAAATATAGGTTTCTTACCTGTAAGTCATCTGTTTTGTCTGATCTGCCTCCACAGATTAACCACCGGAAATGCAGCTATAAGATACTTGAACGGAACCAAAGCCATCCGACATATATCCGGCATATCTTATACAACGTAGAAAATTGGTGAGTTGGTTCATTTTGGGCTGCTTTTGGTGGCTCATATAAAATGTTGACTTTTTGAGACTAAAAGTTTGTTTATTGACATAACTTAAAAATAAAGTAAAAACTAAATCATATTCTTAATAAGAAGAATATTATATGTATTATTAAATTGCATCCCAGTGCCGTCCTTTTAAATGTGGTATTTGGTCACTTTTGAGCACAGAAATTTCCAATTGCACATGAAGGCCACATTTGACATTGATACATTGATAATAATATCCTAAAAGTGTTGTGGCCTGCTGCAAT
The DNA here is from genome assembly GCA_008369825.1 of Triplophysa tibetana. Classification (NCBI taxonomy): domain Eukaryota; kingdom Metazoa; phylum Chordata; class Actinopteri; order Cypriniformes; family Nemacheilidae; genus Triplophysa; species Triplophysa tibetana. The sequence continues at coordinate 9,192,458 of CM017906.1, forward strand.
AAACTATAAAATTATAAAACCACATTCTCACTTTATACTCCTGTACTAAAGCCCTTAATACTCCACACAGGGTTGCAGGGTCGATTGGCAGCACAAAAGCCTGATCAATATCTGGCACTCCGGAGCCACCTAGAGAAAAGAGGTTTGATCTGGAGCATAGAATGGGTTTGGCTGTAAATCAAGGGTCATGTATTGTAAACAGATGTTAGTCGGGTCTAGTGCCCATCCGTCATCGCGGTCATTACCGGAAGCAAGACTTCACCTTATACCTCTCAAAGATTAACTGATTAGGTTCAACATCCCACGGCACAAACACACACGTGCACATGCACACACACACACACACTAAAATATATTTAAAGGTGGAGTGGATCACAAATTGTAATTGCAAACATACTATTTTCAGAATATAAATATATAGAAAATAACTAGTATGTAGTAACATTTAAGGGGAGGGGCATTCTCGTTCTACGAAGCATTTTATTGGTCAAAATGAGTGAGTGCAACATGAGTCATCAGTATTTTTGATCGAAGTTCTTCAAAAAACACAGAGCATATAAATAATCTCAAAATAGCCACAAATCTCCAAATTTGATATCATGGGGTATCCTTAAAAAAACACCCACAGCTGTATAAATAATGTTTTTGCTGACACAGGTGAAAATGTAAATCAAGCTGTGAAATATTTGGCCATTTACCCTCCTAGACATTGACTCATTATCGTCCCATAGTAAACAAGCTTTGGGAACAACACAGGCGCTATAATTAGGTCGGATTAGGCGGATTATGAGGTCCTTCTGATGAATTAGCTGCCTGTTGCATTCTGGCACACGAAAACCGTTTAGCCTGCTCTCACCTTTCAATGTCAACACACATAAAATTATACAAAGTCAGCGATGGCCAGTATTCATTAAATGTATTTGTTTTTTTCTTTTGACTATTTTAACGTTTGAATTTTCCTTAACAAATAAGTCAATTTTGTAATTGAATACGTTGAGAGACTGTTTTTTAAAATACTTAAAATATGTCATTTTATTCTTGCGTACAATCACTTTCATCACCAGGCAGGGGTGGCACCACTGTTCCAAAAGTGGCGGGTCAAATTTTGATACTGAATATATTATCATATTTGAGATATCACTAATCATTTGAACTAAGCAGCTTGTGGCACAGCAAATGCAAGCGGAACACAAATCAAAAATATATTATGAATTATTTTTTCTAAATTGTAAAGAACCCTTAGGATTTTGGATTGCGAAACATTGTTCTAGACTATAGTGATCTTTTATTCCATCAAAGGGATACTGTCTTTGTTCTGCTGAGAACACAGTGAGACAATTGGAATAATGTCTGATCTAATTTCCCCATTGACTCCCCTACTACGTCAGTAAAGGGAAATGAGGTTTGACATTTTTCCAAATTTCTTTCTGTGTGTTCAGCAGAACAAAGAAATGTATACAGGTTTGGAACAATCTGACGGTGAGTAAAGGATTACAAAATTTGCATTATTGGGTGAAGTGTGCTTTTGAAATGCTGAAAATATTTCAGAAGATGATCTTTTAAGGCATATTCAGATGAAGTTTCATTTCTAGATTTAAAATGATTCTACATGCATACCTGACTGTTTTGAGGTGAAATCGGTTGAATCATCTTTTTGTCTGAAAGAAGATGTAGATGTACACCTGTTATCTGTTAAACGTACTATGCGGTTTGCTTTTAACACTATACACTATTAAAACAGTTGTGTTAAATACGACACATTCTGTGTTCTTTTAAGGACAGCACATTAATGTTGTTCCTTTAAATGCTAGCAATAATGAACAGACAATCATAGCGCATCTAGATGAGCGTTAAAGCGCGGGTAACCCACCCACTAGCTGAATCAAAAGTTAACGGCTTATAGGATAAGTTTTCTCTCTTTCTTCTGTGTGTGTCCGCTGTTACTCTCACACTTTAAATGATTACTTTCAACATTATTGTATTTTCAAATGACAAGTTACTTTCATTTTCAGTATAATTTTTTTCACAGCAGTATTTTTTATTTTATTTAAATAAATTTTATGAGTAAGTATTTCAAAATTTGTTACTAAATACTTATTAATGTATTTGTGCACATCTCTTGCACACATACTCAAGCATTTCTAAATTTGAAACAAAAGCATACACGTAGTAACACAATCCACAATTTCCGTCCGAAATTTTTGCACGTTAAAAAATACTGGGTTCGATATTCTGCGTTTTTCGCATCCGTAGCCAGCTTACACAGTACAAACGAGCGCCAAATACGAAAAAACTCATACGAAAATTTCGGACTGTATGTGCAATGACCTTTACACTTACTAAATATAACACACAGAAATGCATACACATACACAAACAAAAACGTGTGTGATCACCCAGGGTCACAAGGCTAGGGCAGGTGTCAGCTATTTCGTTTTGTAATTGGGAGGGATAAGACAAAGTAAATCCAGGTCACAGACTGCTTGTCGCCGGGGGTCAGAATTCTGGACTGAGATAAGCTGTTTAGCCGGAGTCACCTTACTGCTGCTCGTGTCCTGGTTGCAACATCACGATTATGAGTTGGAGAAAACACATATTGAATGCGAGTGGCAACTCTGTGGCAAATGTACAGTATATACCATTATAGTGTTAGAATTGATCTGATAGATTTATCTTTAGAGCAACTGTTAATGGCCACGGGCCTATACGGTAGTGTGGATAAGTCTTGTTTAATATAACTCCTGCTGAACAATACATGAGTCATTCACATTCTTACTCTAATTGCAAATGTGGAAAGGGTTTAAAAACGTTTAAGTCACAACAAACCCAAGCAATAAAAGCTCTTCACACGGTGGGGATTCTGTAAACCAACTTCGCCAGATGCATGCACTTTTTGTATTGAAGGAGCACAAATGTGCTGGGTCCTTGTTACTCTTATTAAATACTTATTAAAAAGAAAGGGGATTATTTTTAATCACAAGGGTGGTTGGGAATTGTGGAATAGCGGTAATCTGTGTGGTTTAAGGGAAAGAGTTTTGGTGGAAGAATGTATAAAGCGCAAGAGGGCTTGTTTGCTTCATTACTTAATTAATTTTGTATAATAACTTTATAATAATTTAATCATTCTCAAGATAAATTGAAATAAAAAAGGAAGAAAGTTTGAGTTGTTGACACTCCTGTTTTTCCCAATGCAGTGGTTTACATTTGTTATGGATTTCAATTGAAAACCAAATCTCAAAACATCCTTGTGTATGTGCAAATTATATAGTGACTTCCCGCAGGCTGAACGTTTTGAATGAGATTTCTGTAGGTATGTTGTTGGAACGCACTCGGCTCTTTTGCCTGATTTTCTTTTGACACACCATAGCACAATTGGCTGAAAACAAATACAATTTTCACGGCTCATAAAAACTGGAGGATATTAGACTGCCTAAAAATGAAAATAAGAGATATTTTTTAGCTTTTGTTTTGGTCTTTACTGCATGTGCTCTTTATGTTGTCTCTTATTCTTCTTGTTAATATTCCTCCTCTATTGACTTTAAATCTTCAAAGGTTGAATAATGGAAGTGTGCGGATGAAGTGTGTTTTTATCTCTGTACGTCTTTATTCATCTGTAAAAGCAATTTACTGTGGCCGCTTGTTTAAGTTATATCTTCCATCAGAGACTGAAATTATAGTGAGCCATTTTACAAAATGATAACATATCGTGTATAGCTGGCAGGTAAGCTATGAGAAAATATTTGTTTCAGTTAAAGTGTCTCTCTTTTGAAAGACTCCATGATTCTATCAATTGTATAAAAACGACCATTAAATAAAATGACCTTTAAGCATCTGTCATGTTTTGAGGGGCAAACTTCACTAGCTTTCTGTGTTTTCGCAACCAATCACAGTCATCCGTCAGAGGGCAAATAGACCTGTTGTCTAGCTATGATAACAGGCTGAAATGTAGTGTGTTGCCAAAAATGTAACTTGCATTTTCACTTCCCTTAACTCCATAAGTGCAACAGGTTTTTAATTCGGCCGTTTTGTTTATTTAATGGCCGGTGGTTAAGTGTAAAGTGCCGGGAATGCACTTTTCCTTCACTGGTTCTTCATGGATTGTATCCAAATGCTAAATGGGTTTTCTGAGCCAAAATGGAGGTGAAATTTCCTTACAAGGCAAAATAAGAGTCACATAGTTTCCAGGGGAATACTTGTAGGCCCTACATCATACATGACCAAGTGTGTCATACACACATCAACAAAGATAAACCAGAACACAGATAAAAAAGTAGACGTCTAATTTGTCCCCAGACCTGAATTTTTTACTTAGGGTCAACATACTCAAGGGTCACTTGGTTTTGTGTTTCACGCAGTTTAGTGGTCAGTAAAATTTAGATATCATGTGTGGAAAGATTGTCAGAAATCACTCCACGGTTTCAAATGCACCGTAAAATTCGATTCAAGTAAATCTGTGAATGTTTTTCTGTTTGTTTTTTGGGATGTTTTCATTTGAATAAGCATGAGTTTGTATCTGTTCGGAAACCCGTCTGTGTTAATTTCACAGCATTTTGCACAAAACAAACACAACAGATCGCATTAATAAAATAACTGATAAGGGGTGCTGAAACAAACACAACCTTTGTTATAACCCCTTATGTCTGGGAGGAAGATATACTTCTCTATTCATTTCAGCGTGTCACTTCCTGCCTGTGTGTCATAGCGGCAGAAAAGAATTGAACCGGGGCATCAAACGATTAGCCTTTAATCTTTGATTAAGAGCTACACACACACCTCAATAGCTCAGAATGAGTGTGATGTAACACTAGCAGATGGCTGTGTGTTCTCTTTGTATGGAAAGAAACTGCCCACTTTCAGATGCAGACAGAGGAATAAACAACAACATCCAATTCTCTCTGTATTCTTGCTTTAATATCATTTACTTTTACGGCCAAACGTCCCATGTGAAAGATGCATGAGTTTGTGTTCAGTTTCCTCATATGTGTATGTGTGTATATGTGTTATTTTTTATCATAATTAAAGGTAAATATTTTTTTTTTGCTTTAATCTCTCCTCCAACTATTTTCACAGATGGAAATACAAATAATACTACACCGGTGATAAAAAAATTGTCTTTAATCATGCTCCTGTGTCAGTTGTTTATCTTTTGATTTGTTTTTTGTTTGATTTGATTTGTTTTATAATCCAAAAATGATAAATTTGGTCACTGATAATGAACAATGAGGCTTGAATGCAACAGTTAAACATTTTTGGAGTCCATGCACAAAATATGTCAGTTTCAATTTTGGATGTTTTTATTTCTCTTATAGTAAGCAAAAACAAGATTTGAACTTTTTGGATGCATGAGTGTTCATGTTGATCTATGAAATGGCCTCTTGGAAAACTATGAAAGTGTTAATAAAGTTGTTTTCAGTATAAAATGGATAAAGTGACTCAAATCCAAAATATTTGTGGTTAGATTTTTTGATTTATTTAACAACACTGTTAATATTGTTGGCTGTGCAATGTTAAATGGGTTGTGTTTTTAAAGGAATAGAAGGAATGATAAGCCCTCAAGTTGATTCAAACCAGTTTACATTTTGTGGGTCTGTTGACTAAAAAGAAAGATATTTGGAAAAATGTTTCTAACCAAACAGTTATGGGTCACTACTGACTACCATACCGGAAACAGTACAATGGTGCCCCAGACTTGTTTGGTTTCCCACATTCTTCAAAATATTACCTTTTTTTGTGTTTAACAGTACAAGGAAATGTACAGGTTTGGAACAACCTGAGTATGAGTGAATTATGACAAAACTTTTGTTTTTGAGTGAGCATTTAGGTCACTTTGGAGAAAAGCATCTAAATTAATTATTATAAACATTTTAGATAAACATTTTCAACAATTTTGTTTTTCTATTTCGGAACTCGGGAAACAACTTGACAACCACTGCTATAGACTGAGACAACTGTGCCTCTTCCTCTGTCAGATTGAACTTACAGAAAGGTCGGTTTTATCAGGTCACATTGCCATGGATTATGGATGTTACTGTGGCAACCGGAAAGTGCAGGACACTGTATGTCTCTCTCTTCCTGCATCTAAAGAAGGTGAGCAGTGATTTCTGAAGGGTGCTTCTAAGCACTGAGCCGTGCTCCAGGGTCCTTTCACTCCATCAAACAGCTGTTAATATGGTCCTGGTAGAATGAAAGACCCCATTTCTCATTTATGTAGCAGGGCTTGTTAAATAGATCAGTTACACTCAATAAGTGTGGGTTTATCTTTATGTGAATACGTTTTAGCTGTGATATTATAAGACTGAGCAATGCCTGAATAACTTTTAAATTACAGTGTGTGGATTCGCAAGCGGATATATTTTGTTTTCTTTGTGAGTTGAGCAAAGCATACGGTAAATAAAATTTGTCAGCTTACGAAATGTTTGCATACTAATAGCAAGGACTTTCCACTTGTGTACTGTACAATAATTACCTTTAAAGGATAAATAGATACGAATTGTAAGCAAAAAATACATATTTTGCTCTTCACTTATCAGTTCATAATATAAACATTATTGGGTGTACTACGCTGAAACTGAAAAGCTTCAAGATTCCTACAGAGTTCCAAAACTGTTGGTGTTAGCGACACCGGTGGTCATCATGTGGACTGCAGCCAGCACCTTTTTCTCGTGCTCATTAAGACATTGAGTAGCGAACAAGCCTTGCTCAAAACATTCACTTTAATCATGTCCATTGGATTCTTTTGGAAAACTTTTGTCCAATACATAAAGCTAAAAAAACTACAATAATTGAGAAAAAATATTTGTTACGTCCTATAATGAAACTGTTCCATCTCTACTTGATAGCTTCGGTCCCCATTAACTTTATGATACTTTAATATGAAAAATATTGATCAAGATAGTACCAGAAATCCATAATGTAAAAAATCTGGTAAACCAGATAATTTCTGGCAGTTGGGGTGCCAGAAAAATAGTGGAATAAAAAAATTATGTATATTACAATGTTAAAATGTGCATGTTTTTTTTAATTCTGTGTTTTTTACTGTATTTAAAATACATTTGTTTTACATTAGATGTGATTTTTTGTAAAAATAATCCGTTTTCAAAGCATATTTTTGTATGAGCTATCGAACCCTGAGGTGAATAATCACAAACTATTTCATTTTTTGTTGATCTGCTTTTTAAAGAATATGCTGAGCTGCTCTCTTTTAAAATGTAAAAGAGTTTGACATTTCGAGTGTTGGGGAAAATAAAATTAGCTTACAGCATATGTTGTGAGAGCTTATTTGGCTATTTTTAGCGCTACATCCAGAATTACATCCAGAACTCTCTGTCAACCCTAAATCTAAAGCTTCATCTACAGTGTTCCCTGCGTCCAATTAAGATCAAGACAGTCCCATCGAAGCTTAGCAAAGGAGACAAAGAGGCCGGATCATGACATATTCACGTTGCCATGACAGTCAATGGTCTTTTGAATAAGAGACTTAAGCGCTAATTAAGCAAAAGATTGAACAAGAAGCACAGGCTGTACATTCACAACAGCTTTGTGCTCAGTGTTTTACATACCAAAGAACTGCAGGTGGTTCTACAGGGTTTTAGTTGTTTTCTGGATGATTTCTAACAAATCTAGTCATTCCTGGGGTGGGTGTGTACAACAACTGATGTGAAAGATTAGTCAACTTCATTACTCACCCTAAGAGAACTTTCTTTAATTATTTGCTCGTCCTCGTGTTGTTTCAAACGATTAGGACTTTCTTTCTTCTGCAGAAAACAATAGAAAATATTTTGAAGAAGCCAAACATCATAGGCCCCCGTTGACTTCCACTGTATGGACACAAATCCACTGGGACGTTTCTCTCAATATCTTCTTCAGTGTTCCAATAAAAGTAATAAGAAATGTTCATATTAAAATCATTGGGGTGTTCATGTTTTTGTGTTTAAGCAAATCCTAGCACGGGAGTAGACACATAATTGGATTTTTGTGAAGAAAATTGAAAGATAAGCGAAAGGGATCATTTGCTCTTTTTAATCTCTTTGCTGTCTATGTGAAAGTGGTAATATTTAAGAGAGCTCATTTGCAACTGACAGGTATTCTGAAAAAAGATAGAGCAAATAACATTTTATTACACCAAACTATCATAGTCTTTGCAAAAAGTGGTGACCCACGGATTATGTATAGTAACATCATTTCTCACGGCGTGGGTTTTGAAGTGTGACAGCATAATTGTCTTGAAATTTATTGTAGGCGGCTTGGCAATTTGCTAGAAAAGTGGCACTTTGATGGCTACGCTGGTGCTTTAGAGAGGATGGATTAAGATTTAACTTTCTTTCATGGTATCTACACTGCAAACGTTGCAACATTTCACTGTATGTAACTTTGCGGCAACTGGAATTTTACCATTGTGCCTGTTGTCTCGGACCAGGAGACCCGCAAGGCGGCCGGTCAAGTTAAAAATAGTTCACCTTTGACATGAATCAGTCTAAGTTTATTTGAAACATTGAGCAAATTTGATCCATCTTGTCATGCCATGTACTTATTTACATACAGAATTAAATGTTTATATAGCATTGCTATATTGGAGTTGTATTATTTTTTGGAGGATCTATTAGCAGATATGCAATATAATATACATAACTGTGTCTCCGAAGTGTTTAAAGACCTTACAAAATGAAGCGTTATGTTTTTATTATAATAGAATGAGCGATTTCTATCTACATACACTGCGGGTCCCCTTACACTTGTTTCTACAGTAGCCCTAAACGGACAAACTGCTTTACAGAGCGTGTTTCGTAAATATGTTATCTCCTTCAGCAAAGAAGCGAATACGTGACGACGACTTAGGCCTGTGTCAGCCACCGTGGTGCTTCGAAAGGAGGGGGGTTGGGTGGAGTGAGCCATTGGTTGTAATTCGTAACCTCACCACTCGAATAAATTTCATACACTGGACCTTTACGATGAATTAGTTTGCATTGTTAAAATCTGGAAGATTAGAGCACAACTTAATCAATTAGTATGACGGAATTCACGTAGACTTTAATGATCCAATGATCCATATTTAGAATTTTGCATTGCGTTGTGTTTTAGAGTTTATGGAAACATATGTAAAATTAATACATCCAGTATATCTGTCAGCAGGATGAAGTCCTCTTCATAATACTGTATCTCTACATTTTTATTTGAAGCATCTTCTCTAAAGAGATAATAGAGCGAAAAAAATAGACAAACCACGATGGTCTGATTTTTGTGTTTGAGTAAGCGCTGGCAGAAAATGAGCATCACAGAAAACCAATTCATTTCTCTTCACTATAACCTTGCTTCCGCCCAGGGTTCACGGTCCCCTCTGGAAGCTTTCGAAATGTCAGCACATCAAAAAAGCTGACGGCAAGCCATCAATATTTTCGCATGATTTCACAGGTTGGGACCCATGAATCTAAGATATAAAATGTGATAAGGTGAGATTGATTCTGCAGACCTATCAAGCATAGCGTTGCATCTTAAAGAAATCAAATGCATTCTGGTGCAACGCAAAGTTTAACAGGAGTGGTTCAAATGCATCTCATTTGAATATATTCATTTTACATTCACATGCAAATTTGGAAATTACATCAACACAAGACATTTTTCAAAAGGTGGGTTTAAACTGTCAATCATTTCTTTCGTGATATAGGACATCTTTAACCAATCAGATCTCAAAGTGATAGTTAACCAAAAATGAAAATTCTTTACTTTGTTCGGATAATTGGCTACCATAATAGGAAAAATTAATATGGTTCTCCAAGGTACCCCAGAACTTTTTGCTTTCCTAACTTAATTCTTCAAAATATCAAATTTTGTGTTAAACAGAACAAAAAAAGATGAAAAAAATCCTTCAATGGTTTTGGATGATGTCCCCAAACTGAAAATTGCTACCATTCTTACAAAGAAATGTAAAAAGGTTTGAAACAACCTGAGGGTGAGTAAATGATGATATTATTTTCGGGTGAACTATCCCTTTAAGAGTTAAGGCCGTGACGGGATTGGGCCATTTCCATATGTCATTTCCCATAGTCACGGTCGCAGGAAAGGTCCTCATATCTATCAGAAGTATGTGCCTCTTGTACAAAGGAAAGTGAAATGACAGCGAGGGCAATCAAATAAATCATCACATCCGTTCGCCAGCTCCCAAAATGCATTTCAACCCCGTTGGCCTTTCCTTACTAAATGGGCACTTTTGCTCTAAAACACGTGGGAAAATCGGTTCAAAACCTACAGCCATACTTTTAATGCAGCATCTTACCAAAAATTGAACATCATGTGGCCAGCCAAAAGGCAAAAAAACAATAACAAAGCTCCAACCATCTTGTCATGAGATATATCAGACAGACATGTTATATTTTGCAAGTTTTGTCAGGTTTTTTTTTGCATGTCCCTGCCTCCCTTGCAACAAAATTTCTTCTCATTAATTCAAACCAGACAAAACCCTTTTTAAGAGCATGTGTTGTTCCACACAGGGCTAAGCATAAACTCGTAAGCAACGCTGATTTTGTTTCAAACTTAATTGCAAAGTCTTGCATCAGCGTGAGGTGATTTTCCATCACTCTCTGGAACAGAACTTTGGAAACATCCCAAACCCCAACCCGACAAATTCCCCACTGCGACATACTTTACAGATTACGCTGGTTGTAGAAAGATGCATATGCAGAAATCATGGTTCACTCATTTTCTTTAGCAACCAACTCCCACGCCCACCCTAAATATTATCACAAGGATCTCTCGGGAGTCATATTTTTGTCTAATTAAATTCCTATAAACAAAAAAGCCCTGTTCATACTATTGTTGTGTTTGTTTTGCAGCCAGGTGCAAGAACGTGCGGTCGCCGCATGACCTCGGAGCTCAAACACAACTCCAGATAAGGCCGCTTGAATGCCCCTCTGTGTTTTCCATAGTTCAGTTCCCAGACAGTGAAACCTCTGGCCTGAGAATGCAGCCCAGCTATTCAAAAGTACTGCAGACTGCACAAAATGCTCTCAGTGTGAAGATAGGTGCAGATAAAAACAACAGAAACAGTCCGAACTGTTCTCGCTGATACTGTTCATACTGAAAAAGTAATGTTTAGTGTTAGATACAAGTTGTGATGGGCTATTGCTGTACAAAGCTACTTTGACTTGTTCCGAAGTAAGCAAATGTAAAAGAAGAAAATGTTTTGCCACACTTGAGTCATGTAAAATAGTTGCATATTATAATATAATTGTATTGTTAAATATTTTTGCTCAAGAACATAAAAATCTTTGTTCAAGATTGTCACTCTACCGTCTTGCATTGTAATTTTGAAGGATTGTTTTATAATAATGATTTTATGGGAAATGTCAGTGTGACATTTGACCTCAATCTACATTTACATTTAGTCATTTAGCAGACGCTTTTATCCAAAGCGACTTACAAATGAGGAAAACAATGGAAGCAATTGGAATAACATAAGGACAACAAAAAGCATAAGTGCAATAAAGCTGGTCTCGCAAAGCCTACCACAGTATACAGAGCTAAGTTAGTTTGTTTTATTTTATATAGAAAGAGTAGAAAAGAAAAAGAAAAGTCACAACTGATCGGGCAGGTACTGACGGAAGACATGTGTTTTCATCAGATTCTTAAAGATAGCCACGGAATCTGGGGAGTAAACTTAGGTATGGTAACCTGCAGCTTTATGTTTCAAACAGAGATGGCGATATTTTTATCGCAATACAATGACGTACAATGATGTATCTCTAGTAAATAAATACTAGGGCTGTCAAATCGATTAATCGATTCCAATTGAAATGTTTCTGTAACGTGTGTGTAATCTGTGTATATTTATTTATATATAAATGCACACACATACATGTGTGTTTCATAAACAGAAACATATTGTTTAAGACCGAATAATTGCGATTAATCGATTTAGAAAATGTTTGTGTTACATAAAATGTGTGTGTGTGTGTTTATATAACATAATGTATATTTAGATGTATATATGCACACACACACATAAACACAAACGTTTATTTGGGAATCAATTAATCGTGATTAATCGTTTTGACGGCTCCAATAAATACTATGTTGTATAGCAAAGTATTATATGAAAGTAGACGTATGTAAGCGGAAACAGCTTGCATTCTTTGAATAAGGCTTCAGAAAATGTCACAATTTATTCAGCGGCAGTTTTATAAAAACAACACAAGCCCGACGCTGAATTCAAGTCATTATACAAACAGATGACCAATTTTTTTCAATTCATCTGCAGAGAACGTACAAATGTCAAAAAAAGGACAGGCACATACACATAGAGAACTTCTCCATAATGAGCTGTTTGCTGGCATGGCTTTATGCTAATTCCTCGTAACCTTTAGACCTGAATTATGAGCCTTTCTAGTGTGTATATTTCTTTGTGCCTGTGGTTTTATATCACCTCCGAGATTTGATAGTTTCACGCAAACAACTTTAAGTGTGCTGTCACTGCTGATGCAGAACGATGGGTGTCTTTCGCGTCGATGTGCGACAAAATCGTGTGATCCACCTTTTATACTCCTGTGAACAAAGTAAATCACTGCAGAGATGCCGTCATGCCCTGCCGGATGCTGTCACAGCATGTCGTCTAATGATTTTATGGTGTTTGTTTGGCTTGATGCTTCTGTGTGAGATAAAGTTGATGGGTTTGTGGTCTGTTCTCTGTAAAGACACATAACATGAGGCACTGCGTAGGCTTCTCACCCTTCTCTCTCTGTTTCTCGGTTTTCTTTTCTATAAATTTTCTCTCTCAATTGTACCAAAAAAGGCAAACCTCACCACCCCCGGAGAAACGAGGGCATGGTTCTACTGGCAAAGAGCAGTCTTTTTGTTGGAGTCTCAAAGATATCAGCGGTTCTCGTTTTACTCCCCAAGACTGCTATCAAATTCTTCCACTGGCCCCTTGAGATGCTCCCTACAAACTCCCACGTATTTGTGCAAATATGGGTTTTGTAGATTTTTCAGGTTTGGGCCTGTGGGCTGTTTCTTTGCTGGTATTATTTTTATTCAGGCATGTAAAAACATACTAAATACAGTATATTTCGAGTTGTACATAGACGGATAGATAGATAGATAGATAGATAGATAGATAGATAGATAGATAGATAGATAGATAGATAGATAGATAGATAGATAGATAGATAGATAGATAGATAGATAGATAGATAGATAGATAGATAGATAGATAGATAGATAGATAGATGGATGGATGGATGGATGGATGGATGGATGGATGGATGGATGGATGGATGGATGGATGGATGGATGGATGGATGGATGGATGGATGGATGGAAGGATGGATGGAAGGATGGATGGAAGGATGGATGGGTGGATAGATGATAGATGATAGATGATAGATGACAGATGATAGATGATAGATGATAGATGCATGGATGGATGGATGGATCCATCCATCCATCTATCTATCTATCTATCTATGGATGGATGGATGGATGGATGGATGGATGGATGGATGGATGGATGGAAGGATGGAAGGATGGATGGGTGGATAGATGATAGATGATAGATGATAGATGACAGATGATAGATGATAGATGATAGATGCATGGATGAATGGATGGATGGATTGAAGGATGGATGGATGGATGGATGGATGGATGGATGGATAGATAGATAGATAGATTTTTTTTATTGTCAAATCATAATAATGTGTGAGATAGATAGACAGACAGACAGAATTGAATTATGAAATATATAGATAGACGGATAGATTTTAGTATTATTGTCAAGTGTAAGACAATAATAGTAACTTGACTTTATATAGCGCCTTTAAAAATAGTACCTCAAAGCGCTTTACATAAGTATAAATAGAGGAACAAAAATTATTCATATAGTCCTACAAGAAATCAATAACAACAAGATAAAAACAATCATATAAAAACAAAAAGAGAAGCAAGCAATTTCACTAAACAAATTATAAGCAAATATAAATAAAAACAAAATAGATACAGACGGATTTTTATATCGTTGTTGTATTACATACCACAAGTTTTGAATAAGTTATAATAACTAAAGAAAATTAAAACACAAAAACTAAAGAAAAACATGATTTATGTTTTTTTAAACAGAGTTATCTGTTACTGTATAAACTATTTATCATAAAGTGTCTCAAAGTACTGCGTACTAAATAGTTTAAACATCATTTTATAAAAAAACATTTTTTTGAAACAAACAACTGCTAAACCTGTCATTTCGCAAAAATGATTGATCTTGCAAACTAGACTAGAAAAGTGACTTTCCTCGAGCTCCCGCGGTGACAGATGGAGAACCAGTGCCATCGGATCGCACTCGCCGCCCGCCAGACTTCTAATCCCGCCCCTTCCGTGACATCACGCGTGCTCCATCCCCGCCCCGATGCGATGCGAGACGAGTCTGCCAAAGAGCCACAAAGGAGCACAAAGTGAAGTCACCAACTCCACACTGTAACCGTTCGCTGCTCTGGATAAACATTCACGGTCATGCATCGCTTTTAAACACAGAGGGGTGAGATGCTTTTGTTTCTTTTCGTTCTCTTGAAGGCGTTTAAAATAAGGATTATTTGATATATCTTCGAAATGTTTGTTACTGTATCATTGTGTACACGCGTTTAGTGCGTTACATGTGCTGCTTGTTTTAACGTTTCATAAGGTTTAAGTGAAGTTGCGCTCAAACACATTCGTCTTTCGCATTATGTTTTTAAATAATATGCATAACCTAACTGTTGAGGGTTATAAAGACGTCTTGTGTTTGTGTCATGAGCAATGACAGGTTTAATGCTGTTAAAGCGCTTATTTGTCTCTCATCTTCTCATGTTCCCTCTCATTTACTAGTCATTCTGTCATTTGCCTTTTTATCAATCTGTTCTTTCTTTAAGCCACTTACTGTATCATGCCACATCCGTTTGTTTCTTATTGATGTTTCTTTAAGCCAAAAAAAGGTCAATAAACTACAAGACGAATTAAAGCTAGTATACATGGACATCTTTTGACCTATTAACATGGTTTATACATAGTCACTACGGTGGAAGCATTATAAATTAATTCAGGAAAACAGGATGTTCGAGTCTTGTTGTCATTTTAATTCAATAACACCGGCTTATATGAAGTTGCCCGACTTTCATTCGTGCAAAATTGGTTTGAGACAAATTGGTGTGAACAATGGTAACCGTCGTATATGTCCATAAGGAAAGCTGTTGTCATGTGGTTATTTGTTGCCACGGTTATCAATGTTTGTGAGTCATGACCACCCTGGTGGTCATTCCTACTGGCAGGGACATTCTATACCCCCCTCCAGCTATTCCCCACGTCCTCCACCCTCCCCTTCCCACATTCCTTTCTGACTCTGAATGGAACCGAACTGACCTGTGGCACATCTCATCCAACACGACCTCAGCTTCCCCCGCTTATATTAACAATTTATTTTCAACTTACGTGGGATATTAATAATGCATGCCTCTCTCAACAAATGGCTCCTGCTACTTTAGATAGATAACAGTGTGTGTCTGTGTGTGCGTGCTTTGTATTTTGTATATGGTCCTAATTTAAAGTTACTGTTGAGTATAAAAGTGTCAATTAAAAGGAAAAATCACTGACGAGTTTTATGCCACGAATGCCGTCGAGAACTTTTTGAGAGAGAAGAATAAAGGTCTTAAGTTGTGACAGTAGTGCCCTTACAATGGATGTCTATGGGACAAAGATGTCCAACAGGCCATTTAGATGCTTAAAGGGATAGTTCAACCGAAAATAGAAATTCCGTCATGATTTATTCACTCTCATGTCATTCATAACCTGCATGTGACTCTTGGAACACAAAAGAAGATATTTTGAGAAATGTACCTGTGGTGTTGTGTCCATACAATGGAAGTCAATGGGGTCCAATGTCATTTGTTTATCAACGTTATTCAAAATATCTTTTTTGAGTTCTGCACAGGAAAGAAAGTCATACAGGTTTGAAATGACATGAAGATGAATAAACAATGACAGAATTGTATTTTAATTGCACATTTATCCTTTTAAACCCTCTGAAGTGTTTTGCCCCCTAGACGTCCATTATAAGTGATTGACCCTATGTGTGATTTCTGTCTCATGAATGAGTTGAAAATACTTTCTGTCATAATGCACACCTATTAGATCACCCATCCGCTGAGAGTAATTTTTTCAATTAATAGTCTTGCTTACTATACATGAAGTGATGCTAGTTGAGCTTAGAACAGCACATTAAAATCCCCCTAGAGTCAGATGGCAGAGGATCGTAAAAAAGACAGGGCATAAAACGCCAGATCGTTTTATGAGGATTTAACGTTTCAGAGCTCCGGCCATCAGGACAGATTACGCTTTGAGTAAATTGAGGCTTTTTGCTGAGTACATCCTAAGGCAAGCCGGCCTTAAACACTTTGCACTTTCTGACTCTCGTTCTTTGCAAACGTCACCAAATTCCCCCAGCGTTTCCATTGGCCGCTCTTCTGAAGAAAATAAACACAGCGGTCATGCGATTGGAAGGCAGTATAATGCGAGTATTATAAACAGCCAGTGTTGCGATACTATGTTTATAAAGCCAATGGTTTCAGTGTAGCTAAGGGTAAGAATTACTCTACATAACCTAGAATTATATATTCCTCGCTTTTCCTGTGTGGAGATGGAGGGAGTGTATTGTTGATGGTATCAGTGGGTGTCTTTAGCCGGGATCGTGACCAAGACCTGGAAGGTTTGTTTTGGGGATTCAAACATGAGATAATCAACAGTCTGGGGCTCAAATTTAAAGCGGTTTTCAAACCCTCTGGTCCATGAGTCATCAGACACAGATGGGTTTATTTATAAACTACCAGTGTTTGTTCACTTGTTTAGTACGAGAGTCTGTAAATTTCTATTGAGAACATGTCAGGGGCATATTTCATGCAAAAATATAAAGTGTTGATAAATATTGTTAAATAGTTTTAATAGAGGGCTGCTCGATTATGACAAATAATAATCGGGATTATTTTGACCAATATTGAGATCACGATCATTCAACACAATGACTCTTTGACTTGGGAAACAACATAAATTAAAAAAAAAAATACAAATAAAATAAATAGTAAAAAAAAGATTTAAATTGTGAGTCCATATTAAATATATTGTTAATATAAGAATGAGCATGCTTGCGAAACAGAATCTGACATATTAAATGTTTTACCTTTATTATTTTGTTATTGTATTTGCTAAAACCAAAATTGAGCCCTATTTAATGCTGCAATCTCTACTTTTTTTCGTAAAAATGTATGTTCAAACTGGGGCTGTTCAACAATTGACTGTGATTAATCGCTTCCAAAATAAAAGTTTGTTTACATAATACAAACACACACATATATTTAAAAAATATATAAAACATAGAAGTGAATATATGTTTTTATATAATTAAATTTTAATATACACATGCAGAATTTTCCTAAATATATACATGTATGTGTACATGTATGTGTTTATAAATATAAAAGAAATGCCTGTTATTATATGAGCACAAACTTTTATTCTGGATGCGAATAATCGTTGAACAACCCTAAATTCCATGTTTTGAACCTTCTCCTTAGATAATCTGGATTTGTAGATAGTCATGATTTACAATGTGAGCTGTTAGGTGAGGTTTCATGAAATAACATGGAATATTGCAAAATAGTCTAAAACAGAAATGGCGATAGACAGGCAAATACACAGATTGTAACTTTAAACCATTACAAACCATTACACTTTTTGTCATTTTTATAGTCATCAAATCTCATTGCTCTTGCTTAATTTGAAAGAAAGTTATTAAAAATGAAAAAACTTTGGTAGTCTTTGTTATGCTAATTTAAATAAATGAAAAACTCAAGTACAAAACAGACACAAAAAAGTAACGTCTTCACCAAAATGTCACCTTTATTTTTGATTCAGCTATCTGACATGTGCGTTTCGTTTGTACTTTGCTTGCATTCTTCGCTGTTTCTGCTTCCTGTATTTGCCCTAAAGGAAGCTGCGGGTTATAAGAGAGATTCCTGTGCTGTTTATGTAGTATCAGCTGAGGAATGATATTAAATTCCAGTCTGTGGCAGTCGACTTTCAGCTGCAGGGAGCTTCAGACACACTACAGCGGGAGGGGAGGGATGGTAGCTACTCATCAGCCAAGCATTTCCTGCCTTTCTTACATTTAGTTTCCTCTGTTCCCCTTTTTCTTGCTGTCTGCCAGACTCTGTCTTTTTGTTTTGTGTTTTCTCTCAGTCCCTCCAGAGCACTTCCTGTCATAGTGTGGCCATTTCCTGTTTATGTAAACAGTGAGTGGTCGTCCAGGAGAATGCCTGACCCTTCCCGAATACCTACTGGTCTTTCTTTCTTTCTTTCTTTTTTCTTGATGCGTCAGGGTTTCGTGGCATTATGAAACTGCTTGTCTGAAGCTGGAAGGTTTCTTTCCATCTTCTTTTGGAAAAATCCAAACAAGCGAGTTAATTTAGTTAATGAAGCTTGCATTTAATGAATGTATTAGTCAGACCAAGGGTGGAGGAGTGTTTGAGCTTCATTTAATTCTGTAAAGTGTTTCTAAAGATAGTCTTACACAAACCAACTTTAAAGTTGAACGCAAACTTGAGTAGTGGATGAAGCTTTTGTCATATCAAAATGTGTTAAATGCATTTTTTATGTCTCAATGTTTGTTTAGTAAATCGAATTCCTTTCTGCATAGATTCTTAGTGTCCTCTCACAAGCAAGCACCTTATTTATTCATGTTTATATATAGAATTATTATGGAACTGATTTCGTTAGATGACTTATTCCACTCAAGTTTAACAATCATCGATAAAGATTTTAGTCATGCTATACCAAATTTTGGTTGGAAAGTTAAGTGATATGAAAAGTATCTTCTTGGTTAGGTCATTTTAATTCAAAGTTATTTGCACTGCGCTCGTGTATTTCCTTGGTTATAGTGGTGTGTTAATCTTCAAAACTATTCATTATACACAGTGATTCGGACTCAAAAAAGTGTTAATATATTAAATACTTTTATTCCATGATGGGAGGCAGGAGGCATATGTAATTGTAGACACGTGACTTGGACACAACACCATCCCGGTAGCCAAACAAACACACACAAGCAAATACTCAAGCATCCCTCACGTCTGGTTTTTATTCAATTTCAGGCCACATTTAGTGTGTAATGTAAAGTATGATTCAGTTGCGGCATGCACATGTGAAATGATAAATGGGATGCGATTTCTGCTTCCTGTCCGTACAACTCTCCAGAGGAACTATGTGTGTACGTGTGTGCGCTGAAATAATGAGGTTTGACTTCATGGTTTCGCGCTGTTTAGTCTCTACAGGGTTTCTCCTTCCAACAAGACAAAACTCACACACCCACTGATACATGCTGGATAGAACTTAGAAAAGAAACATTGTAACTTCTATCTTGTAGATGGTCACCCATACGAGGAATTGAATGGTAGCATTGTTCTCTATGTGTAGAAATTATGCTAACTATAAAGGGATAGTTCGCTCAAAAATGACAATTTTCATCGTTTGCTCACCCTCTTTTAATTCCAAATCTGTATGCCTTTCTTTCTTCTGGTGAACACAAAAGACTCTGAAGAAAGTTGGTTACTAAACAACGATTCTAACAATTCACAGACAACAACACTTGATAACATTGACTTCCATTGCATAGACAAAAAACCACAGACACCTTTCTCAAAATATCTTCTTTTGTGTCAGACAGGTTTTGAAAAACACGAGAGTGAAGATATGCTGACAACATGTTTATTTTGTGGTGAGCTTTTTTGGTAATGGCCTTTAGCGCCACCTGTGGCAGCACTGAGAACGCAATTGTCTAATGTCAGTATGACATTAACATAAAACTTCTATTTCTTCTACTTTTTATTTCTACTTTTTATTACTATGCTAGTTCTCTGGAGATCGAGCCAATAACCATTCAGTGCTAACGTTGACCGAGCTGCAGGAGCACTCTTCCAAAGTAAGCCTGTGAAAACCATACACGCCCCGATGTTTTAATGTAGATTGTAACATAGATTTACAACACTTGGCAAAATCTCACAAATCTGTGTGGACTAAAGTATGAACTCAGCATCGTTGCACTTTGTAGGTCTTGCAGCTTCAGTTGAAGCCGACTTTTAAGGCATTTTTCTCCCGGAGGAACGGAGCCACCCAAGAAAAAAAAGGGAAGAAAGCCACAATCGTCATCAGTTTCCAAAAGCACAACAGAGTTGTATTTCATAATTAATGGGGACTCAGCACAAAAACCAGTGCTTGTAATCCCTCTTAAACTCCCCTGGAGCTCATGTAGTTTGGTAGACGTGCCTATACTAAAGTAAATCATGCAGGATTTTGGAACACCTTCGGTTTAAACGTCTTTCAAAGTGTTGGGTGGTGTTTCTGTAGTGGGACAGGGGTGAGCAGTTCTTATTGTTATGTAGAGCGTTTCTCGAGAGTAGACCCGACCCGACGCGAAACGACAAAGTTCATTTATTGAGGGCTCAGTTTAAGACCTCGCTAATCCAGGGCTCTTGAAAGGAATGTAATTTGGCATCACTTTCTTTTGCCTTTGGAGAGGAACATTAGGGTTTTAAGAACAATTCACTGGCTCGGCGCTCCTTGTTAGTGTGCATTCATTTATGTAAACTGGGTTCTGTGTGTAATTTAAATAACAATGCAATGTGTTTGTTTACCACTTGTTTTTTTTTAAAGTTAACTTTATGGAACAATCATTGTTTGAACTAGCAGAAGCGCGGCCTTGTTGTATCCAAATCTTTTGGATGTTAAACAACACAATGCGAAACCACAGATGATAATAGGAGATTGTACGTTTTTAAGTGGGAATGAAGGGAATTCATAATTCTTAGATAAACTACTAAATCCATTTGTTTGCTAGGAAAAGAAGATATCATTTGAATTCATTGTTTCTTTTGCTAAAGGAACTTTTTATTTCTCATAGGTTGCCCTTAAGTAGCTCAGGAGATATGATGGAGTACTCATTTCCTGAAATTACAATAGAAACAAATGAAACTATTGTTAAAATACATGAGTTGTATGGCGGTGTAAAATGAATGTAGGTTGTAGAGGTAAAATAATCTGGATTTGGGTGCATTTCATGAGATATGTTTGAGCTCATATTGAGATTTTCGATACACTTTTGCAGAATGAGCTCTGTTTGTTACATTGTTAAAATCTCTTTGAAAACTCCCAAGACATTTGTGAGATTTTTTTCTCTTTTTCTCTGAAGAAATATCTGAGATACACGACACTTAATGGTCCAGTGTATTTGGCGACATTTAGCGGTGAGGATGCAAATTGCAACCAACGGCTTGCTCCAACCCTCGCTTTCGATGCACTGGGGTGCCTGACACAGAACTAAGATGTTGTCAAGTTTTTGAATGCTTGTCAAATGAGATAACGTTTTTACGAAACGCACCCTGAAGAACAGTTTGTCCCTTAGGGCAACTGTAGAAACAAAACGGCGAATTCCATGTAAGGGCACCCGCGGTGTATTTAGATAGAAATAGCTCATTCTAGGATAATAAAAACTCAACGCTTCCGTATGTAAGGTCTTTACATACTTCTGAACACATAGTTTTGTATATTAAATTGCATCTCTGTCAATAAATCCTCCACAAAATTACACACAGCACCTTTAAACTAAAGTCTCTTTTCCCCCAGTTAATCTCATTGATGAGAATAATTTAGATGTCTGTCACTCAGCTGAACCTTATCATGTAGAATGACTAATATCTAATAGATAAGAGACTATCTATAAATGAAACCTTTAATTTAACAGACTCCCCTGAAATAAGCCCCATATGGCCACTTTGTAATATTACCTTCATCCGGGCACGGGCACCTCAGTAAACCTTTGTTTTAGATCCCATACTATTGCAGGAACCGGTGAGGGCAGTGGAGGAAGAAATTACTTTGGCCTTTGCCGGAGGGGGATATACGAGGGGGTTCATATTTACAGAGCAATGGGAAATCTTCGCAAATCCCGCCTGGCTTGTTCGCACAATTAGCCTGTGATAGCATATAAAGCTCCACCACATTATAGATGAAACTTAAACCATGATTTAAATACCGCATTAACATTTTGGAAGTGTTAATATAATAGTAATGCTCAAACGACAGGTATTTTATCACAGGCTTTGAACGTATGGCGACTCTAGCGAATGAATTCAGTCAAACAGCATTTTTATCTGTTTGAAGTCGTCTGAGAGAGATAATTAGGAAAAGCGCTCACACTGGAACCGAGTCTTGAGATTTCTAAGATTGTATCTTAGAGAATCTTAATTCCCAGGCCTGCAGCATAAAGCAGTTCCACTCATCTTCCACGCTGCATGCGAGATGGGACTTCTTTTGTCTTGTGGGACAACTGAAAGTCATATATTACAAGCGTTTCACAGTGATGATGGTTTCGAATGTCTCTGTGGAAGTTTCTAAGGTTCGAGAGCCTACCTTTAAATTCTGATTCAGTGCTTTTTTGCAGTGACAGATCATTTGTCATGTGTGCCATAAGTGCTGATTCTGTTCCCATCACCGTATGAAGGTCTTTGTTCAGTAGAAAGGGGAAAAATAGCTTGCGGCATGATTCTAATACAGAGGAATTGTGGGGAGCGGTAGTTCAAACAAAAATTGAAAACTCCTATGAGTTTGTTTCTGCAGTGGAACACAAAATGTCAAATTATCCGGACCGTTCTTTATCACTATTATGAAAGAAAATGAGGATTGATGCTCTCATAAGAAAGAAAATTCACATGTGAGATCTATTTAACGTCTCCATTATTTCTTTCAAAATTTAGATTAATCACAAATGTCTCTGTTAGAGTTTCAGAAGAGATGTCGGCTGATGATCAGGGCCCGTATTCATGTGAAATCTTAGCGCGAAGAGTTGCTCCTAGTTACAAAATTATAAGAAAATTATAAGAAACGTGTGCGTTTCCACTTAAAACTACAGAAAAGATCCTAGTTAAGAAAAAAACCTTAACCCTTAATAGAGATCTTAAGGTGCAACATTTTAGGAACAGCAAAGAGGACTTTTAAAAGACCAGCAGAGAAAATTGACGAAACACGAAAAGTGAGAAGAAATGCACCCATGACAATTTCCATATTACTTTTTAGGTTTATCAGTTTTTTTTGTGTGTGGTCAACTTTTGTGTATCTTGGCTTGGTTTCTTGTACAGTTGCTTTGATGCAATGCAAAATGTAAAAGCGCCATAAAATAGAATTACACTGAATTGAATGACAGTGAGTTAATAAGACACAACATATTAGATCGTGCAGGATTCACGTTTGTGACCGATCCTATTAGAGACACGCTAACATCTCCAAGACAGCGCAGAAATGCCATAGAGCCAGAAATAGTAGAAATCACCACATTAACATATTTGGCAACAGGAGAAATGCAGATATGCAGCAGAGATGATATGGTTCTGTCACAACCTTACGTTGACATTTATGCATTTGGCAGACGCTATTATCCAAATCGACTTCCATTGCATTGTATTATACATTTGTTTCTGACTATGTGCAATCCCCTGTGATGATGGATAGAACCCATACTCTAACCACTGGGCTACAGGAAAGCTCAAACATCCTATCTAAAGTGATCACACAAACAATTACAGCACTTACAGAAACTCATTGTGGCACTGTTCTGTTTCTTAAAAATGCGTAAATGGTAAATAAAAAATATTAATAAACAATATAATATATATATATATATATATATATATATAGTGCGTGTGTGTGTGTGTGTGTGTGTGAGTACAGTAAAACAGGAAAAAAGACACGTCTAATTTCGAGACTAATGACCCTATACTTAAAAGAGCTTTTCCTTCTTGGGCAAACAACCAATCACAGTCTTTTAAAGACTGTGTCAAACATAGCAACGGGTTAGCCCCGCCTTCTCACTGAGATAAAAGTTTTTGTATTTTCCTTGCTCAGAGTGGCTCTCAGATTGGTCCTGGATGGTTTTTAAGATAAGACCCCTACGTATACATTTTTAAGCTAAATTAAAAGCTTTCTAAGTGGATTCCTAGAAACTTTAAGAATACAGGCCCTGGAAAACATCTGCTGTGTAAAGAAAGACATCTGATAAACGTCTTAGAAAGTGCAGGTTTACATATATTTCATATCATAAACATCTTACAGACATCTTCTAGATGTCTAGATTACACCTGACAGCTGAGCAGACTGTGAGCTAAATCAGCAAACTATCGCAAAAATATGTCTTGCAGATGTAAATGCACATATAAAATAGATGTCTGCCATATTTATTTGTGCTATCAGGGAAAAATGTGACAAACTGAGCTCAGATATGCATAGTCTGCAATCAAAAGTCAATATTATTAAAGCTCTCAATATGAACAAATATTAAATACAGATTATTTTACCTCTGCAGTCTACATTTATTTTACACTTCTATATTCTTTATGCATTTTATCAATTGTCTCATTTGTTTCAGTTTTTTATTTCTCCAAAGCAACTTAAAGACTCATTTCTTCTGAGATCCTCACAAAATAATTTAGTTGGGAACATAAATTTACATGCTCTGTTGTGTTTTATGTATGTGATGTCACAACCCTCCTCCCAGCGGCGTGACTCTGCCCATCACGTCTTTAAAAATAGCGACGCCCACACGCGTGTCCCTACATTCATCTCTAAATTGCTGTATCACTTGCTTCAGTGCTATCCGGTTATAAAGAAAGAAGGTGGAAAGTGATATAGAGGGATTCTCAGCACAGAGACGGATGGGAAAAAAGAGAAAAAAACTGGTAGCAGATCTCTCTTTTCCAGTTAGTAGAGCCCCAGGTGCCGTTATCCGAAAGGATGATTGCACCCTTGTCAGTCCTCTAGGTTTCTAATCTATCAATCTCTTCTCCCTAATACCTCCATTGACACCACTTTGGAGTCACACATCAAGCTGGGAAGCCACGGACTCGTGGAGCATAAAATGAGATCTTATTTTTGGTGCCCTGGATGTTGAAGAATTTGTTTTAACTTGATCGAATATAGCGGAGAGAAACCAGGGCCATAATATTTACGATTTCATAGTTTTAGGCCGAGAACGTGCTTTCGCCATTAACCGTCAGTTTCCGACAGCTTGAATTATAAATAACATAAAAGCATGAGGATTTTCTTTCAGATGGACTGAAGGTAACGTATTAAAAGCCAAATAGTATGGCTGACCTACTTCATGCCATTTATTAAAGGCGGATATAAAGAAATGGATGTTGAAAGGGGTTCAGATGGGCACGTATGCTTCTGCGAGTCTTTTGAGTGAAAGGATTTTAAAAAATACATGTTAAAGATGCTTACCTCCTTTGAAGGGTTCATTAAACCTTCGGATGATAGAGATGAAAGCACGTCGCTCCATAACCTTCATCCTCAGACTCCGTTGCAACCTTCGTAGGGACAAAAACCTACTAATTATTTTAACTACCAAAGTGAAATGTGTTGTATTGACATTATAAAAGCCAGATTTCAATGATACATTGTTACCAGCCGATCCATTTAACATAAACCTTTTGGCCTTGCTTGATATTCATTTTGTGCTCTTGATTATTTAGTCGGACTAATTATAGATTGTTTGACATCTCAGTGTTCTTTGCATGCCTATCACGTAAAGAGCAGATTAATAGAGCTCATCGTCTCCGAGAGAAGTTGAGTCAATCATGCATGGAAATTGTGTCTGTTCCTTCTTCCCCAAAGCCACTAACGTAGCTCTCTTCACCGTATATCATAACAGGAAAAATGAAGCGCGTTTAATCCACAACAAAGTGCAGAAATTGATTGTTTTCTATACAGCACTGCATGAATTCCCAGGAGCTAAAAGTTTCTCGCTCGCTGGAAAAAATGGAATGATATTTATTCATTTTCACTCAGCAGGTGATGTAGTTTAGTTCTAATTGACGGGACCCCTGCTGTACCATATGCCTTTTGGTTTGAGGGTGTCCTTTGATAACCTCGTCTTTCTTTAGAAGCTGGAAAATCAAACACACTGCCAGTGATAAAGACTTTTTACTTGTATATTAGCTTCATACATTCACTGTAGGAGGGGTTTTTACGGTATGGGCTTTCTTTATATTATTCATGCTGTGAATTATTTTTTCATAAGGATCTTTATTGCCATGTTTGAAGTAATGTGGTTTAAAGTAAGTGTGCATGTTAGGCACTAATATTCCAAACAGTTTTTAATAAGCTTTGAAGGCAAGCGTCTGTTTTTTTCAAGTAAGTGATGGGAAAGTCAAAGTTTCTTTGTGTTATTCAGTTTATTGATGTATTTGGCACTTTTATGTGAGTGACTTTATTTCTTTTTAGCGTTATTTTTATCCGTGTATGCATGTGCTGGGAATCGAACCCACAACCTTGATGTTGCTTTCACTGCTTCTTTTAGTTCAGCCGTATTGAGTCAGTTTAAGTCAATAGAATGCATATGGTCAATAAGCAGCTTCATTGTCACTGCTTGGATGTAGGGGTATACTTATTGAAACCTTGTCGGTCCTTGATGTCACACCTTTCAAAAATTTACAAAGAGCTCCATGCTTCGAAAGATTTCAATTTCAAACAGCCTTCGATACTTCTAAAACAACAAACACGTAAACGTCTTTAAACACTTATATGCTTGTTCCCAAAATGAAAGGGCCAACGGTGCATGAGCCTCCGCCAAGATTAAGTCTCAATTTTAATCTCATGCGATACATTGCGAATCACATCTTGTCCCAGTTTGTCCCTTTAGTTATACCCCACTAATCTCCAGCTGTGATCTCTCTGACGAAGTTTGTCTCAATGTTCCCAATCTGATTGCCGTTCGTCCTTTATACTCATGCTTTTGTCCTCCCACACAATGCTAATCAAGATTTTGCCTCTTCTATTTGTTTCCTCAGCAGGACAAAATGGAAAACTGCCAATGTCTGATTGTCAGGTTTGGAGCGAATGTGAAATAGCATTGCCGATGCGAGGGACAATATGGCCGCCCACAGGATCAGAGTGACGAATAACAACAACGTGCTTCCTCGATGTAAATCGGAGGGCACGCTCATCGAACTCGACGAGGGAGTGACTGAGGCGAGTCTTATAGATGTCAAAGGTAGGTTTGGGAGATTATTTCAATTTGTTTGAAGCATAATTTACTTATTGTCATGTTGTTCAGAATCGCGATTTTTCTTTATTCTGAAAGGAGTAGCAGAAGTTTTAAAAACAATAAGAATTTAAGTCAATAGGAACTGGGGGCTGGCAAGCTAAAGTATGAAAAACAGATTAAAAGCATTATTAAAAATAGATAACTCCTCGCCAGAAAGTCTTTTCGAGCTTCAAGTTACTTGAGAATGAATAAATGACAAAAATGTCATTTTTGAGTGAAATGTGTTTCAAAAATGCAGTACATTTTAAATCAGTCCATCTTAAATATTGTTACGTTTCTTCCTTACAGTGCCTTCTCCCAGTGCCTTGCGTCTGGCCCCCTCGACTTCTTTTGGCACCGCACGGGAAGTAGTCGCCATAAAGGATTACTGTCCATCCAGTTTCACCACTCTGAAGTTCTCCAGAGGAGATCATCTCTACGTGCTGGACACGTCTGGAGGGGACTGGTGGTATGCCCACAACAACAGAGAAATGGGGTACATTCCTTCAACATACGTTCAGCCGGTCGGCTACAGGAACTCTTCACTCAGCGACAGCGGTATGATCGACAATCTTGGGGACTGTTCCGAGGAGGGGGCAAAAGAGTTGGAGCTGCTGGGGGAATGGACTAGCAAGCCCCAGCTGCCTTATGACAACAACAACCCGTTCTCCATGCTCTCTTCAACGAACCCATTCCTCAATGGATCCATGGATGACGTCCTCGATCAGAACAGCAACGAGAGGGCAAGCCAATGCAACAGCGTGGATTTGCTTTTCTTTGACACATTTGCACCTTCGGCCCCCATCTTCAATACCAGCAGCTATGGCACCACGAAAGGGTACAGCAATAGTGTCTTTGACGGCACGTCAACCAGCCCTGATATTGAAGCTTTGCAAATGCAAAGATACAAAGACAACCCATTTTTACGGAGCAAGAGGTCTTACAGTTTATCAGAGTTATCGATTTTACAAGCTCAGTCGAATCCTCCATTGCCTTCATCAGGGTTTTTCACAGGGCTCAAGGCTCCTTCCCCGGAGCAGTTTCAGAACAGGGAGGACTTCAGGACTGCATGGCTAAATCACCGAAAACTGGCACGCTCTTGCCATGACCTTGACACCTTGGGCCAGAACCCAGGCTGGGGTCAGACGCAACCAGTAGAGACTAACATTGTCTGCAAGCTAGACAGCTGTGGAGGAGCAGTCCAACTTCCAGATACAAATATCAGTATTCATGTTCCTGAAGGTCACGTTGCAGCAGGCGACACACAGCAAATCTCCGTGAAGGCTCTGCTGGATCCTCCTTTGGAGCTGAATAATGACAGATGTTCCACTGTGAGTCCAGTGGTTGAAATCAAACTAAGCAACATGGAGATAAAATCATTCATATCCTTGGAGATGAAGGTGTCAGTGGCAGTTCGGACAGAAAGTCAAACAGCGGAGCTAATGTGTGTCAGAAGTGATTGTAAGGAGGGTCCGTATTCTCCTGTTCCAAAAGCGTATATTTACGGTGACACAATTCAAGTTCAGCTGGACAACCTGGAGCCATGCATGTATGTTGCAGTCATAGTCCAAAATCAGCGTTTGTCCTTCAATTCTACTGTTTGGGATCATATGGTAAAGAAAGTTACATTGGGCCTCTATGGGCCCAAACACATTCATCCATCTTTTAAGACCGTGGTGGCCATTTTTGGACATGACTGTGCCCCTAAAACCCTACTGGTCAGTGAGGTTGGCAAACAAGCAAAGTCCGCCCCACCTGTTGCTCTACAGCTGTGGGGGAAGCACCAGTTTGCCCTTGGAAGACCTCAGGACTTGCAGATAGGCATGTACTCTAACATGTCCAACTATGAGGTCAAAGCAAACGATCAGGCCCGGATTGTCCGTGGGTTTCAAATTAAACTAGGCAAGGTGAGTCGGCTCATCTACATGATAACGTCTCGGAAGGCAGATGAGATCACAGACTTTACGTTACGCATCCAGGTAAAAGACGATCAGGATTGCATCCTCGCTCAATTTTGCGTTCAGACGCCGCAGCCACCACCTAAAACCGGGACGCGGAACAGCGGCCAGAGGCGCTTCCTAAAGAAAAAGGAAGTAGATAAAATAATTTTGTCACCTCTGGCCATCACCAACAAATACCCACAGTTTCAAGAGCGCTGCATCACTAACTTGAAATTTGGCAAATTGATCAAAACTGTCATCAGGCAAACCAAGAATCAGTATTTGCTGGAATATAAGAAAGGGGATATCATTGCTCTGTTGAGCGAGGAGAAAATCAAACTCAAAGGACAACTATGGACCAAAGATTGGTACATTGGATACTATCAAGGAAAAGTCGGGCTTGTGCATGTGAAAAACTTGCTGGTCCTGGGAAAGGTCAAGCCCATATACTTCTGTGGGCCGGACCTTACGACTACAATGCTGATGGAACAAATCCTAAAACCCTGCAAGTTCCTCACTTACATTTACGCCTCTGTGAGGACGATACTTATGGAGAACTTAGGGAACTGGCGGGCGTTTGCTGATGCTTTGGGTTATGTGAATCTTCCCCTGACGTACTTCTGCAGAGCTGAACTGGATAGCGAACCGGAGAAGGTGGCATCTGT
Source organism: Triplophysa tibetana (assembly GCA_008369825.1). Lineage (NCBI taxonomy): Eukaryota > Metazoa > Chordata > Actinopteri > Cypriniformes > Nemacheilidae > Triplophysa > Triplophysa tibetana. Next base: position 9,222,196 of record CM017906.1, read on the forward strand.
GCTGGAGAAGCTGAAGGAAGATTGCCTCAACATGGAAACTAAGGAGAAAAAATCATTTCAGAAGGAACTAATGATGGTAAGCTCTTTGCATTTTTGCGTGTGGATTTGCTTAGTTGGCAGACCAAATGTATTTGCTGGTGTGGGCATAAATGCTTAACTGTTGAAAGTGTGGCAGTGTAGCACTTGTTTAAACCTTTTTATGCAGCCTGGCCTTTCGGCTTTTTCTCTTATCAATACTTATAGTTTATTCTGTTGAGATTGCAGTAAGCTGCTCTCAGCTGTCTTTTCTACAGCTGTAGAAACCTGCAAGTGCCGCTGAAACCCCGGCTGGCTCGCTCACACTCTGAATGAAAAGAAATTTGTGCTTGATATCATTTTTTTTTATCATAGGACAGGATGTCCAAAGTTGGAAGCGTACCGTCCATCTCTAGTTTATCTACACAGTGTCCACTGTCTAGAAAAATAAACTCTGAAGTGAAAAATAATTGACCACAGCAAACAGAACTGAAAAAACGATACCCCGAACATTTTGAAGTGATGTAAGAACAGCACAGCACAATAAACGATTGCTTGGACAGACATAGCCAGAACATTTCTTACATATTCTCTTTCCGCTAGCATTGACCGATATCCCATTCATAAGTAAACAGGTTGGCGCAGCAGATATGCTTAAAGTTTGCTTATTTGAGGAGACAGTGCATGGAGAAAGATATTTTATCACTCTGTGAGAGTGAGAAGGGAGAGATACTGGTACTAAGCATTAGCTTCTTATCATGCATCAACAATAAAGATGAGAGATTGTCTACACATCCGAGTGCATTTGGGTACTTCCATATTGACTTGGTGATTCAGATATTTCATGTCCCTGAGAGTTAAAGGGAATCTTGGTTTTATCTTAACCTCCACAACAAGCAGTGCTTTTGTAAAAAGTTAAATTATTCAGGACTCAAGTGGGTGGTAAGCGTTTTTTTACAAGACACAGCACCTCAGCAATAATTCGCATCTGTTTGCGAGCGTATCTGTTCATTCGTGTTGGCTAAAAGCTAGCTTCATATTTGTTTCTCTGTCACGCTTTTAAAGTGAACACATTTATCAGGGAAAGATTAGGGTATTATTCCCAATCCGTGACGTCAGAAGAGAGCTGCTCGTCTCCGTGGGAGTTAATCGATTTTGAAATTACAGTCTGTGGTCCCTGATGGACGACCGCCGTTTTCTTGACTCGCGCACGCCATTATTTAGCTATTTGTCTCCGTGCGTTCTGTAATTACGCTCAATGCTGGAGACATTTCGAGCTGTTCAGACAATGAGGTTTATATTTTTACATGGCCAGCCATAGAGCAAATTCTAGGTCTTCAACCGAATGCGCCTTTGTGTTTTGACTTAACAATTTTCTCAGTAGCCGTACATACTATTGGCGTTCTGCATGCATACAAATCCGCTTAGCCTTAATCCATAAATGTATGATTTATCGCATTAAAAGGAGTTTTATTAAGACACAAGTGGCAGCCCACCGCCATTAGTCAGCAATCTGTACGTTTTAAAAGCTTGCATGCTAAATGGTTCGCTAGAACTTTCCAAAGGCCTTTAGAGCTTGGCAGCTGCCTCAGCCATATCTAAACACTCCTAAAATAAAGCCTCACGAGCAGGGCGACCGGGCTAGGAAAGCAAACAGGCTAAACTGAGCCATTCCAATTTATTTGAGCTTGGGTTAAATATTTGAAGTGGGCAGAACAGCGGTTATCTCCAGCTAACAGTGAGCCACCTGCTTTGCGCTTGGGAGCATATAAATGTCAAAGTCACTGAAGTCAGAGACTCGTACCGCAGCGTGTTTGCGTTCGTCGTGTGCTAACTTTAGACTCTTTTTCTTTTGATGTCTAACTTGGACTTGTTAGTGACATAATTTCAGGTTATTGCATCTGTGCCTGTCCTTTAAACAGGTCCAGTCTTTAGTGTTTAAAGAGACAGCTCACCCAAAAATAAACTGTCATCATTTATTTAACCACATGTCATTTTATACCGGAGTATGATTTTTTGTTCTGTGTAACACAAACAAAGTTATTTTGAGAAATATCTCAATGGTTTTGTGGGCATACAATGGAAGTTAATTGGGGGAAATGTTGTTTGTAAACGAACATTCTTCAAAATATCTTCTTTTGTGCTCTGCAGAAAAAAGAAAGTCATACAGGTTTGCAATGATCAAGGGTGGGTTAATGATGACAATATTTCATTTTTGGGTAAACTGTCCCTTTAAGGTTTTTAAGGCGCTCACTTACAGTTTATTGGTGTATTCAACTAGGCAACCAGTAGACAAAAACAATATACTGAATTGATGAGTGTAAAATGCCTCATTTATAACTCCAGATCCGTAAAAAAGGTCTAACAGTTTGTAGACAGGGTGTGAAGCATTTTACATTCTTTAGAAATCAATATGAAATCCGACCTCCGCCTCTCCTTGCCCTTCGGTGGCTTTTATAAAACAAGACGGTTTTTCTGTGGCAGTTTTCTGCAGCATTTACAGCCTTTATATTGAGTGGAAGTAGTGTATAAATGCTCCGTCTGGATCCTACTGTCAGTATCATTTAGATTTCATATGTTAGGAGTTCCTTTCTCAGCTTGATCTCACTACTAATATCTTGTCGACAGAGGAGAAAGAGGTATCCTGGGGTTATTTTATTGCTTCCAACTCAGTGAGTTATGACAAAAGATGTTTTCCATTATTTTTTTAAGATGAAATCTCCAGCAACTTTATCACCTTTATTTCAAGGTTCTCGATCAAGGATGATGATTCGGGTGTCTTTTGATACAAACAGTCAATCCTGTCAGGTGTAATCTATCTGATAATGGTGTAAACCAGTTAATGGAAGGATGCCAAGGTATGGCTGGATACATTTTGAAGTGATGACTCGCTTCTGTCATGATGGATTGTTCAGTAAATTAATGTGCGAGATATTATTCCAACAGTCCTTAAATGTTTTTATGGACAGGGTCATGTGGACCTGGACGTTAAAGGGATAGTTCAGCCAAAAACTCAAATTTGCTGTTTATTTACTCACCCCCAGACCATCCTAGATGTAGGTGACATTTTTTCTTGAGTAGAACCGTAAAGAAGATTGTTTGGTAAATCCGCTGCCCTCTCTGCATCATATAATGGGAGTCTATGGGGTCCACCTGTCGAAGAGTTCCTAAAGCACATAATTCCAAAAATCGGCTCCTTGCGACATGTTAATGTCTTGTGAAGCGAATTGTTTGATATTTTCATAAACTGAACGTCATTTTTAATAATATTAGCCATAATTTGCAGCCTCGCTATCTTCCTCTTGTAATATTTGATGGCGGATGGCATACCAGCGTCTGGTACGTTTAGCGCCACCTGCAGAAAGGGAGTGTTGAGACTGTACAGAATGGCTAATATTATTAAAAGTGACGTTCAAATTTATGAAAATATCGAGCGAGTCAGATTGAAAGGAACTTGAGGTTGAGGTAGATTTGGTTTGCAGTGCTGCGAGTTCTCACATTCCCTCACATAACTTTACCGGAAATTTATAATATTTAAAACAGAGTTGTATAACAAAGTATGAGATGAGAAAGCATTGTCAGAAATCATTGAAATGGTATATTTTTAGTGGTGGGCCGTTAACGGCGTTAAACGCGCTGCGTTAACGTGAGACTCTTATCGCGCGATAAAAAAAATGTCGCCGTTAATCTATTCTCAAAGTTGGGTTGGGAGCTGGGTCTATATTAAGCAAGCTATGATGTCTTTCACCTTGATATTTTAGCGCGGATGTACACCTAGCTTAATTGCACTGTAGGGGGCGAGAACGAGATTTTTCAACTCGCGTTATCCGCGTCATTCGCGCCGCCTGATCAGCTAATAACCAGGGCTTCATTCGCGCTTCATTCGCGTCATTCGCGCCGCCTCATCATCTCATAACCAGGGCTTCATTCGCGCGATTCGCGCCGCAAGTAGGTCTATCGCATCTTTGCATTGACTTAACATGTAAATCACTCGCGCTTGACGCGCCATTCGCGTTTGGTCTGAACACAACATAACGTTACTGTGAAATGACCACATCAAACGTGACGTGCTAACATGGATGCAGGTATGAAGCCGCCGGGCTTGTTTCAGGGAAAATTTATTTTTAAGAAGCTTCCCAATGGAAACCTCGACAAGACTAAGGTTGTTTGCACCTTGTTCAATGTGGAATTGGTTTACTGTACGGAATTGGTTTACTGTACGGAATTGGTTTACATACAGTTGGTTAAAAAAAAAAAAAAAAACTTTCTCTCAACAAGGCTAGCTTTAGTTGAAACCAGTAACTTTGTATTGGCACCTAATGTATTATGGCTCCTGTATGACATATGGCTTGTTGCTCCATAACTCTTTGTAAGTCACTTTGGATAAAAGCGTCTGCTAAATGACTGAATGTAAATGTACTGTAGGAGTTCTTCCAGTCTCAAGTACCATCTAAACGCAAAGCATCCCTTAGCTAATGAGGAAGTAAACACAAGTACATCTTATTGAACATAATTTAATTTTCATCACAAATTATCATAGTTGAACAGCTTTCTCGAGCCGTTTGTGATGCATTTTGGAAACAGGAGATGAGCCCCTGGTCTAATGCGCCACCTGGCTTGAGAAACCCGTTCTCAAAGACTTACTTTTAGTCATTATTTGGGTAGCACACATATTCTGAATGCCTTCGGCAGAATTCAAATGAGCCATTTTAATCAGGATTAATTCCAAGATTAATCTAGATTAATTCAAAGATTAATCTAGATTAAAATAGATAAAAAAATGTATCTATGCCCACGACTATATATTTTAAATAGATAGTTTACCCGTGAATAATGTTTTAGTCATTATTCACGATCAAATATTTTCAATATTAAAAAGAATGTTTCAGCTGCTGTCAATCCAAGAATGAAAGTGGATGGTGACCAAGGGCCGGCAAACTACAAAAGAAAGTTTTATTCAATAACAATCGAACTTGACATTCGTGATTACTGCACTTTCACTGTAAAGAAGAGAGAAGCTTGGACATTCTACTATAAATACTCTTTTGTGCTGGGCGGAATAAAGAAAGTCACATGGGGTTTAAATCACATAGGTTGAGGACAATGAGTGATAACAGGATTTTCTTACTTGGGTGTACTGTAACTTTAATATGCCCGGCCGAATGAAGAAAACGTCTGTTATCTAAAGAATAAAATTCAGCTTATTATGCTTGTCTCAGGAGAAAAAGAAAATCCTTGACGGGTTCTTTTTATTCAGTTTTACAACAAAGAAAGAATGTCTTTCGTTTTCATCCAGCTCTACTTTTTCTTTCTTTCTTTCTTTCTTTCTTTCTTTACACACTTTAACAAATGCAGACTGGGAAGGACAGCACATTGCTAAACTGTAGAAATTGAGATAAGTGCTGCCACAGTTCTGAAGCATTCCACCTGTCCATCATCCGTCTGTCAGCTCGTCTCCAGAGAAAGAGAGCGATATCGTGGGGAGAGCGAATAGCAGTCCTATTTTAAAGAACGTTTTAGACACGTATTCAAACACTATTTCGAAACCTTTAATGTTCTTTTTGTTGGTGATTGGATGGGTTCTTGTAAAATTCGGTTTCCATCCTACTTCCAGGTCTGGGGAACAGAATAATGAAGAATGTTGTTCAGAAGGGTACTTCTGTGTGTCGTTACTTACATTTTGATAGTGATTGTTTTTTTTATATACTGGAATTTTTATCATGTTACCTATGAGAAGTCTGTGATTGTGACTCCTGGCACAAACTGCTTGGATTACAAGTTGTTCTTTGTGTTTATATTGTACATTTTCACTTTAAGAGTTGTATTTCTTTGCTTTGCTCTGCATCGTCCTTTTCATGAGACCTGATTCAGCAGTGTAGCCTCATTAATACAGTCACATTCCAAACAGGTGACCCCCACCGGCCTCTGAAATGTTCAGCGGTCTACTCTAATTCCAGAACATTCCTTCAGTGGGGGACTTTCCTGATTGATAAGCGCAGGAATTCTGATCATTCCTGAGGTCCTGCTCTTCTATTAAAAACCCAAGAATCCTCTATCCTCATTAAACAGATGTTTTAGAAGTCATTCTGAAATTCAGATCATCAATTCAGATAGGCGACCTTAAGTATCAAAGACTTTGGAATCTGGGTAAATATTCTGACAGTCAACTAGAGAGATGTTGTTATTCACCTCAACATAGCGTTTTTCAAACCAGATTTTTGTCCGAAAGACAAATGAGTTGATTTTAATTTAACTGAATTGAATTGCATGTGCATTTGTTCCAAGATTTTATTACCCAAACATTTTTTAAGGTTAAAGTTTTATTTTATATGATGTTCTGGAGCATCTCGCCAACAAGACAGACTGTAAAATCTCTACTGTGTATGGAGTTCATTGTCCTTCTGTCAGGTCTCGACTCGCAAAGACACAGATACAGAATCGCAGGAAGTACGTACATAAATAATTATCAGTTCAGACCTGGCCAGATCTCTGGAAATAGACACTGACCCTGGACTGACTAGACACATACACACAATAAATAACCCATTGGTTTTAAAGGCCGTTGTAGACTTAAAGGCAAGAGCCGTTCGAATCTGATTTATGAAGGGAATGAATTTTGGGCTGTCTTCCCTTTTCTAAATTAGTAGTGTCTACAGTCCTTTGTTATATTGTTCAGATTCAAAAAAAGTTTGTGCCTGGTTGGACTCTCAATTCTCATCAAGGACAATTCAATACAGCGGCGTGTCGAGAAAGCAAACCTTGTTTTTTTGCAGAATCTCGAAGCTCAATGGCATTACTATTATATTAAAAGGATAGTTCACCCAGAAAGAAAAAGAAAGTTCTGTCATTTGCTCACCTTCTTCTCATTGCAAACCTGTATGACTTTCTTAATTCTGCAGAACACAAAAGTAGATATTTTGAAGAATGTGGTATCCAAACAGTACCGGCACCCATTGACTTGCATTGGTTTTGTGTCCGTACAATAGGGGGTCAATGGTCTAACGTTGTGCAGTTATCAACATCCTTTTTAAATCTATTTCTAGTTTCCCAGTCTTTAAAGATGTTAAGCCAAAATTCATAGTCCTCTCTTTTACAATTGCATCTGAACGCTTACGTTAATTGGTTCTTTCTGGAATCCTCGTCATCAGACAAAAAGCAGAAAATGCGTTGGCTCATCGGCTGCGTTTTAAAGATTGGAGGTGTTGTTTGAGTCTGGTCTTTTCCTATGAATGTACTAGTGAGATGAGTCTTTCAAGAATAATAAATAAGAAGGCCATTTGGCAGGGAAGAAGCTTGGCCTGGTTTGGCTGTACTCATTTCATCTCATCTCCTGATGATGGTGACATTTTGCCATCTCATCCCAAATGTCAAGAATCGGCAGACCCTTTCGGCTCCGTCCACAACCCAGATGAGATGCTCATTTGTACCCTGTAGTTTTAAGATATCATCATAACAAATTTGTGAATCCCATTATCATGACAATAAAAGTTTTATTTCCATTGATTTTTGTATCTTTGTCAAGATTGAATGTAATACATTGTAATGTGATTTGTCTTTTGCCGTTATACCGCATGGCACCCTATTAGGACCTTGAGTTATTTTGTGCTACTGTACCTTAAAATGCTTTTAAAGGTTTCAATGAAGGTTTTGGATGGGGCTCGTGTTGTTTGTTTTGGTCCCTTTAAGAGCTTCATTGGCATTCCTTTTCCTAAGCCGCAGTTAATAAAACGCAAGTTTGTTAGATTTAGATTTACAGCAGCTTGTAAAGTCATTCCACCGCCAGTCAGTAAACAATATTTATGCGTCCCCAAAAGCATTCTCAAATGCTCCAGAATAATAAAACTTTAGTCTGCTCTCCGTAGTGTTCGTAGTCGCTCCGTCTCTGAAGTCACACACTCGTTCTGAAAGTTTTCATCTTGAATCCAACATTCACGCATGCCTCCATAAAGCACTGAAAGGCCCTCGGCTTTATTTACCCAACTGGGAGATGTAAGGTGTGTGGCCGTTCTCGTAATTGTATATATCTTATCGGCTTCTGGTTTTTATTTTCTTCCCTTTCGTTCCTTCTTTTTGCAACAACAAGCATGAAGGAGAAAGGGGATTACCACTCCATTCCATCAAATCCCATGGGGTGCCTTCTTATTCCAAACATGTCTGTGTGTGGGCCCGGAAAGAAAGTCGTCGGGCTCTTTGAAGGGTTCCGTCATTCGCCGGTGACTGTATAAACAACAAAAAAGTCAATTTATACAGTAGATAGAGTTTCGTCCGCTCTCCCTGCAGTGTGATCGTTTTTCTTGGATGTCTAAAAGCTCATGTTTTGTAATTGTGTGCATGTTTGTAACCCACTTAATTTCACCCCACTATGCACAATGCATCCTTATGTGCATAGTCCAATTGCTTTAAAAAATAATCTGGTTATTTGTGTGTTTTAAAGACCCACAGACATCCCTTTATAAATATCCAAAGTCTTATTAAGCAAATTAAGTTCTTTGCTAGGTCACATGAGACTGTCATTATGAGAAATTATAAACATTTTAAGCCAGGCCAGAGGGCAGAATCGCAGCTAATGTCGCTCGCCGCACAACACGCATAATAATTAAACACTACAGAAACGAATTTAAAAACGCATGCATTCAATTCTCAAGAAGTATGGTGGCTTGTCACATATCAGTGTTGTTTACTGGATTTCACAGATATTAAACGGATGTTTTTCTCTTCCAGGCCTTGTTGAAAATGGACTGTCAGGGTTTGGTGGCCCGTCTCATTATGGACTTTGTGTTGCTGACCACAGCAGTGGAGGTAGCCCCTCGCTGGAGAGAGCTCGCTGAAAAACTCGCCCATGTATCCAGGCAACAAATGGAGGCTTATGAAGCACCACATAGAGATAAAACCGGCGTGGTGGACAGCGAGGTGAGACGAAACATGTTTACGACATCCCCTCCTGGCCATTAAATGATATAAAAGCTCTTTCATATTTTAATAGCAAGACAATTCTGAAAAAAAGCATTTATGTTGTATGTAGGATACAATTAGATTCAAGAATAGTGATGACCCTAAAGTTAAGCATTTGTAAGACTTAGGATAACAATAATATTTTTTTTGAACACAGGCCATGTGGAAACCAGCCTACGACTTCCTGTTAACGTGGGCCGCACAGATTGGCGACAGCTATCGTGATGTCATCCACGAACTGCACATGGGTTTGGATCGAATGAAGAACCCAATCACCAAGCGATGGAAACACCTTACTGGCACTCTTATACTCGTCAATTGTCTCGACATGCTCCGAAGCTCCGCCTTCAGCCCCGCCCCTCAGGACGACTTTGCCATTTAGCCACACCTCTTTTCATGGCTTCACTCTAGTTCCGCAATCCATATGATTGAATTACAGGTTTCTGTAGATGATGTCACGTCAGAGGAGCTTGATTTCAAAGAATTCACTCTTTTATTGAAGTTACCGTCAGCTGTGATGCCCACAGGGACTTCCTGTGCCCGCCCACGTCCATATGTGGTAAGCCAATCAAGCCAAAACACATAGTGTTTGAAGTGTAGCTATTTTTGGAGATTCCTAAAGGAGTTTTTCTTCGCGATATCTATATTTTTTATACCGGATGGCACAAAGGACATTTTTACAATCACTTTTCAAGTATGATTTTTCTCACGGAAAAGAGCAGATTGCTTCTCTGTTCATCACTAAAAGATTATGTCACATGAATCCATGTTTGATGTCCTGTCCTGCATTTCATTGACATCCAACACCATCCTTCCACGTATATGGATTAGATTACATATTATTCAATTTATACGTTGCCTTTTGTGAGAAGATTGATTGTTTCTCATTGTTTAAAGATGCATTTGGTTTTAGGCTTATATTAAACTTTCATGTGTTTAAAGGGAGCTTATGGAGTGTAGAAAGTTTGCATTTGGTTTATGATCCATTTCAATTGCGTGTCAGTGTTTTTTATTCTAAAAGAACGCGGTCATTGAAAATGAATGGACTGTTGTGATTGTATTTATGATTTTTAAGTCCTGCTTTTCAGTTTTTTTGTACCTTGAACGTTTTTATGTTTGTTGGTTTGTATGTTTTGAATAATAATCATTTATTTTACGGATTGAGTCCTGTACGTCGTCAATCATTGTCCTGTATGTCATTTCAATGCTGGTTTTGAACAGCATCAACATGTAGGGAAAAAAAGTGAATGTGTGTATTTATATATCTATATATTCTGTGATTAAAGTTCTTTCAGATGGATAACATGTTTTTGTGTTAGATCTTCAAAATGTTTGAAAGTGGCTGTTTGAAAAGTTAGACATAACTCACGCAGCGTCTTGTTTAGAAAGAAATTGAAGTAAACATGCTGTCCCGTGTTGTTCCCATGGATTCAATAAAGCAGCTGTATATTTGGAATAAGTTCTTAATTTTTTTGTGTTTATGGATTGCGTGTAAATTGATAGATAAATTGATCCTGAAAATGATCGACGTAATGCTATATTATCCCGCGAAACTACACTATGACTGCCAAAAAAGATCCTTCAAAATGTGTGCGTGTGTGTCCCAGTGTTTTAACTTCAGTGTCACCTCTGTCTAGCTTGCAAACAGCTTTCTGCACCCCCGAGCGTTTCAGTTAAGCTGACTGTGAAAAATCAATTTACTCTATATTTAAATGCTAAAGTAATTATAAGCTCGTGAAATGTGCGCTATAAAGTCAATCAATTTTATTACAGTCATAATTAAATACGACTATAACTTAAATCAATTAAGACAAGAAAGCAGAGCAAATTGCAGACATTCACCGACTTACTTTTAGTTTCCTTAACTCAGTTTCATCCTGCATTTCTTTAATGTCTTGTTACTTTTATAGATTAACACACCAGGTATTTAGAAACAAGAAAAAGTTTCATTAATCGTTTAGCTTAAAAGAAATTAACCCCCTAGATATGAATAATATGTTTTTTTTACATTGTGACAAGAATTTATTATTTCACTGATCACAAACTACTAAACTAAAGACGCATCGACGAAAAGCGATGAGGATTGTGTATTTTTGCGTAATTTCCTCTCCTTGGCAGATGAGCCCGATAACGCTGTCCGCATGCGTTTGCGTAAACATTTACATTTATGCATTTGGCAGACGCTTTTATCCCAAGCGAATTACATTGCATTATACTAAACATTTATACTTGGTCATATGCAATCCCCTGGAATCGAACCCACAACCTTGCGTTTTCAGATATGAGTGATGGAAGGACCACACAGAAAAGTGTTACGCGAAAGTTAAAAATACCTCAAATACAGCACTACCACAATCATACGCACTCAGTTTATAGCATTTGTAATGTTTGGCAGTCACTTCTTCGAATATTGTTTTTCACGGATGAAACAATCATGGTTTAGAGTGATTTGAGGTAAGTCCATGTTGACAGAATTTACATTTTATATATATCTTGCATTCTTTTTGAAGAATAGCCATATGCAATAATTCAAACGTGTATATGTAGTTTTTAGCGTATTTTAATTTCTTTAAGAGAAAGAACTAAAAATACGCGTTTTTTGGGGGGGAATGTGTCAAAAATACAAACGGACGCAATTAAATGGCGCGTTTGGAATTTGCAAGGTAACACTGGCTTCACACCAAACGCGAATTTAGCGGTGTAGCCTAGTAAAAATTACATACAAGGTCAATGCAAAGACGCGTATAGATTTGAACTTGGGTCAATCTCGTCTTCCACAAAGGTTGAAAATATTTGTCGGATCGCGTCACTCACGAGAAAATAACAAACTTTTTCCGTGAGTAATATAGAGCGTTGTTACTTCGCGTTTGGTGTGAACTCGGCATACGCACGCTCCTGGTTGTCATAAAACTCAATGAAATCTTAATGCTTCCTAAATAGGCTTAATTTTTTAATGTATATACATTTTCTCACTCTTTCTTTGGGCTTTTGATGTGACTTTTGAATGTTTTCTTGAGAAAGTCCGCTTAAATGAATTAAAGAACTGAAGAGTGAATTAAATGTGTTTTGCTAGAAGTTGATAACTGGGTCTAAAGTTTTTAGGTTTTGCTTGATCTACTTTCATCATCAGGCTGAGGTCTTTTCATGTTGACAGCTTCAAACAGCCAGACAGGATGTGGAATCTGTGATGAAAAATCTTTTGGATTAACTTCTAAAGCACTTCTACACTTCCACACTACACGTAAAACCCCTTCATCTATGATAGACCCCCGCATCCGTGACTGAACACCCGGCATGAATCCAACACGTGACGAAAATGTAACAGGTTTTCATTGTAAATTCAAATATATCTAAATTTGCTTTTTTGTTTTACTGTTCATCCGCTGGAGAAAATCCCTTAGATATTTTAATGTTAACTAACTTTAACAAACAGACAACTTTTTTGTTTCTTTTGCTTTTCTTTGAACAGAAAAGCATTGTTAACATTCACACACACAGGGCCTCCTGTCTAGGAAATTCCTGTCATGCAACGTCCTTCTCTTCCTCCCTCTAATAAGCTCGCTTACTGCTCGCTATCAAATGAATAAATCACACCAATGACATAATCATCTGTCAGTTGCATCCATTTCAAAATTAGGTTAATTAAACGCCCTGGCAATGCATTAAGCATCACAAAGGGCAGCTGACACTGAGGTTGCCTGTATCCACGGTGATGAGACAAGACCACACAGCGGGGTATGATGAAGGAACTCATTTCAGGTGGTTGCCAAGTTACGGGTAAACACTTGAACCTGATTGGCTTTAAGGGAAGGGAAAACTTGTGAATTGGCACATTATAAGAGATTTTGCCTTGTTTTACGTGAATAACTGAATCATTATCAAACTTCTATGAAACTGAATGTGTTTTATTTATTTATCTTGTGATTTAATGGTTGAAAAATAAGTTTATCTAAAATTACTTTTCAAACTTCTGCCTAACCGTAGTAGTTCTCCCGGGCCTGAAGACACCTGACTATTGTGCTTTTAATTTAAAACATTTATAATTAAATACATATGGCCCTATTCAGTTTTTCCTTTATTATTATTATTTTTCATGCATATTTTTTTTCTAATTTAGATTTTTAATAACGGCATATTTTATGCTGCGTTCACACCAAGGGCAAATTAAGCTATTTGCAAAAAATCGATTGTGATGTTTTCCATGTCACGCCCGAGTAATAAAGAGCAAAGAAAGCGATGCTTCATGTTTGCTGTGAACACTGCATTATATGCATTTACTGTACGACATTTTCAAGACTAAGATAAAGTAAATAAAGAACATAACTTCTGTCAAAATATCTTGTGCATTAGTTTAAATAATATATTTATAGTTGTATGATCTTGATATTCTCCTTTTGAACTATAAACCACCTCAGAAAACATACCAACGCTGATCCAATGATGGGCCAGAAGGTCTTTCTGTTTCACTGTTTTTAACACCGCACAAATGTTCTAACAAAATACAAAATACAACACGCAGAACATTTACAACTGAATCTTTAATCTATAAACTATCTACTTTGACATTTTTTCGATCATCCAAAGCGAATTTTGTGTAAATTTGCTGAAGTTTCAACTACTTCGTCAGTGTGTGTGTGTGTGTGTGTGAGTGTAGCTTTAACACTTTCAGTAATGTGTCGTCACCATGACAACCTTGCCACACATACACACGCCTGCCACTTGTCAGCAGTGTGTGAGGAATAAGGTTTCCCTTTGCCAAGTAGAGGACAAAGACACACACAACCACTGAGGTAGAGAGGGCCGAATTTGAATTTCCATTCTCAGAATCGAATACCCGACATCCTACGAGTCATTATCACCCGGCTGTCTCAGGACGACTATAAAGCATGAGTAAACATCCTCGCTTAGTATCCCAACCTGCATTAAAGCGCCAGAAACGCCCCCCCTGAGAAAGTTCTAATGCGAGCTGCGTCTCTTTATATTCACGCTTTATATTCACATTACTGATGCTGAGTTTTGAGGCTTGGGTAAGGGGGGGAATACAGAGGATGAATAAGGTGTGAAGCAATGAGAAGTTAAAATGAATGAGAGTCAGTGTCGCTTGGCTTACCCTCGCGCTTTAAACAAAGCGAATAATTAACATCATTCTATCCTGTGGAGTGCTGAGGATGGATAAGAGTCTGGAGAATAAATCAATATCTCTCTCTCTCTCTCTATCTCTCTCTGTGTGTGGTGGAGTCTAGAATCAGCAGAAGGTTTAATGCTAAATAAAGGTGCGTCAAATGGCATTTGCAATTCAAATTCTGTGATTTTGTATATTTTCAAGTATAGTTTTTTACAAATGTTGTGGGGAAAATTGTGATGAGGCTCCTGATTTTGTTCATCAGGATCCGAGACGATTCTTCTTTAAACTTATGAAACAATATGTTATCACCATCTTTTTTAGGAAAGGTACCTTCCGTGCTTGCCCTCCTGTGACCAACACAAAATGGATTTAATGGCTATAATGTGAATGGTACTGGTTTAAATGGGACCTATAATGGTGTCTGGTATCCCTGCTGAAAAAACAATAGAAACCATAAAAGAAGATAATGGTTTTAAAGGGATTGATATTGGTTTTAATGGAAACTGTAATGGTTCAACTGGTATGTGATGAATTCTATTTGTGGGATGTTAAATCCTACTGGAATAATGCCCAAAACTCACAACAAGAAGGAATTTTGTAAAGGTTTTAACGGAAAAAGCTTATAGTTCATAATGGTGTTTTAATGGAAACCAATAAAATATTTGTAATGGTTTCTATGTTTTTTTCCAGCAGGGAACCATAGAAACCCAACAGAAACCATCGCAGAAATTTTAACATAAGAATAGCTTGACAACACAATTGCTTTTTCCATTAAAACCATTAAAAAATTCCTTTTCATAGTGTGTTTTGGGCATTATTCCAATAAGATTCATCAAATACGAATCCCTTTAAAACCATTAAAAGTACAACTTCTTCGATGGTTTCTATTGGGTTTTTCAGCAAGGGTCTTAAAGAATAAACATGATTGGATGGTTAAAAGTTAACACCATGTTTTTATACTGTATTTGTTATTGTAATAGTATTTTCACATGTCTCATGGCAATATTTTGCCAGTTTATTAGTAAAGCTGTGGTTTAACTTCCACTTTCATGTTCATTTTCTACCCGTGTGGCCTTGGTTATATCTAAAAATAGATTTCCTTTCAGAGATAACCAGTTATAATGAAAATATTTTTTTCCTAGAAAAATGTCCACTGAATGAATCATGCACAATAAAGGTCTTTAAATAAGACACCATTTTAGTTCTTGTCGTTATACTTAAAGGGATAGTTCACCCAAAAATAAAAATTCTGTCATCATTTACTCAGTTCACCCTGAGTAAAAACAGAACAAAAAAATACAATATATTTTTCCTAATATGGTAGTGGATGATGTCCCAAAACTGAAAATGACTAACATTCCTCCAAATAACTTTCTCTATGTTCATTGGAACAAAGAAATGTATACAGGTTAGAAACAACCTGAGGGTGAGAAATGATGAAAGAATTTTCTTTATTGAACTATCCCTTTAAGGCCTCTACAATTCATACAAAAGTTTTGACCTTCTTCTCAATCACATCCATGTCCTCAACATCTGCGACAGAAAAAACAACAGCGGCTCATTTCCAATTTCACGAGTTGTCCGGGTCGTGCCTGTCGCGCTGGCCGACGGAGCTCATTTCCATAATTAAAACGCATGTGGACGCTTCAAGACAATGGTATGAAAAGAAATGCACCTGGAAACAACGTCATTCCAACCGTGGGAGAAAAACATTTGGCATCTGTGAATAGAAAGAGAGATTCTTCTCAAGCCATATTATGTAAAAGATGCTTTTGAGCTTAGAAGAGCGACAAGGAAGCTTGGCAAAAGACAAAATCAATTTATTCTCTCTACTTTTTCGAACTATTTGTGTATTGCTGAGCTGTAAAAAAACAGCATTGCTTTCAATTCCCTGGATTTATGCCTGATATAAATGAGCTCTCTTGTATCTGCAGTTTATCGCCAGAACAACCCACTTACAGATGAGTTGATTAAATATCTATTTCACGTTGGGGACGAGGGCTAATGTGACATGTCTGATTCGTCACCAGTGCTGGTAGATATGATGTGGAGTGTCTGTCCTTCAGCAGTTGTCATTTTTATATTTGGCACTTGTCTTGTGTGGACAGTTGAAACGACTGTTTAATTTTAAAAGAAATTGACAATTATCTTGCATGCACTTCAAAATTAGGTCATGTTAAAATACCTATTTTTATAGACCACTCTGCCAGACTTAAACACTGGTTCAGAAACACTTCCGGTTTCAGTTTTGATTGATTATCAATAGCCTATTTTTAACTTACATAATTCATTAAATCTTAAAGATATTTGTTTAACATTTTCAATCGGTTATGAATGTTTTGTTGTTTGAATTTTGATCGCACATTTTTGTATGGTTGAAGAACTGAATCAGGAAGTTTTTCTGGACCAGCGTTGAACTAGGGTTGTTTACATCATCCGAAGAAGCATCTTTTCGCTCAACGTTGCTAAATGATTCTGATTGAATGGTGCTGAATGTGCCAAATTTGAGATTTCTATTATTTTTTTCAACTTTGATTTCATTGGTTCATTCAAGAGACCCAAACGCAGGGTGAAGGCTTTGGCTGTGATCACCAAATAGCTAATTTTCAAATGTTTTTTTATGTTATGTTGGGGCCACACCAAAATATATTTCTTTAATCTTAAAAGAGTGAGAGACCATAAACGTGAGGAGAAGAAAACTCTAGATTTAATAATTTTGCTCTTATAATGTGTGGTGCAGTGTGATGTGACTAAAACAGATATTCAAACAGAGTCCTGACTGTGTGAACACAGGAAATCTCGCAAATTCCCTCGAATTTTTAGAATAAGTAATTTATTATCTAACCGTAAGCTTTGTTAATGGTGTATGTGTTCATTATAAACAGATGTGTACATATACCCTGTTATGTAATATAAAAAATATTATTCATCGTTGAGAATTGCTCAAGCAGAATTCCAAAGCATTTAAGGCGGCACAGCGATAGATGTAATTTTGTTGCATCTCAAATAGGCTATTGTTGGATTTATGTCTTCACAGTAATTAAAAAAGAATATCAATTCAGTTTTGTAAAAAATAGCTACTGACATTATCCCCCAAAAGAGTCTACTGGCTCCACTGGACTTATTTTTTGTGTTCCACCTTAAAGCATCCACACACTCGGACTCCAACCACTATCGTCACTTGTACACAGCCTGGTTTTTATTGAATTTATTCATAATTGCGATAATAGTGTTTGAATTGCTTTTGACAGAAAATTGACAGAATAAAGAAAATGTTTTTTTGAAGTGATGACTATTGTTACACTTCTGTCAGCTGGCTTTCTAATAGGGTATTGTTTTGTTCTTGACAATCAACAGAGTTCTTGTGCGTTTTTACTTGGGGTTTCCCAACATTCAACATTCACTCATAACACACATCACATCACAGGGTAATCTGATAAGATAATCTTTAGAGCCATTTAAGATCATCAGGACTTTACCTAGGACTCTCGGAAGGGGAGAAATTGTCCCGATTATCTTTTGGTGTGACCCCTGCATTAAAACTTATGAACATTTCTGAATGTTTTCATTAGAGCTGTCAATCAATTAATCGCGATTAATCACATCCAGAGTAAAAGTTTGTTTTGTGTCATGGGGCGATGTGCCCCATGACACATATACATTTCGTACATACATGTATATATTAAAGAAAAATATATATCTAAAAATGAATAAACATTCATATAGAATTTTAATTACTGGTAACCTATAAATAATCCATCTAAATCCTCAGATGGCTCAACTTCGTTGACTAAAATGTCGAAGTTTTTTGCAGCAATTGCAGTTCATGGTGGCTCTCAATAGTTTCCGGAGGATACTAATAATGCATGGAGCTGAACCAAAACAGAGAGATTGTGACAAACTTTTAACCGTTTTAAAGTCATTTAATGATTAAAAATATGAAAAAAAATAAAGCATTTAAAAGGAAAACATAACTTTCCGGAATTTTGTGAAGGCTCCATGAATCATGTGACGCTCGAAAAATGTACGGAAAAATTCCGCTGTCGCAACTCTCTCTCAATGGCTCTGATCCTGTCAACCTGTGTTTTGTGATTTAAGTCCTCCTGTTTGCCTCCTCTTCAAAAAATGACAGGTTTGTTAACTTCCATGTTTCGTGTCGACTCCTTTCAGCTTCAACGTTTTTTTGGCGGTTCTATTACAATTTGGCATCAGCAATTACAATGTTAGGTAAACCAAACTCATGTTCGCTCTCAGATTAGAGACGGGTGCCGAGACACGCAACAAATTAATTATCAAGTTAATTTAGTAGTAGGGGAAATTAGCCAAGATGAGTCATAATGCATCAAGCTTTTGCTATGTTATGAAATATGTATCGCAATATGCAATAGTTTGGAACTACAGCTTATTCAATTTTTTTTAAATAGTTTTATTATTAATAAGAGTTAATTTCTTAAGAGTTAATTTTCTTAAGATATAGTCCCTTATAAAAAGGATGTAGGTTCCTAGCAACACATTGACAATACAATGCCCATTGCTATTATTGATTAAATATACTTCTTTTTCAGTCACGTACCAAACACCTTTCGGAGTTACTTTGTGTCGAAAACAAATGAGATTCCATCTGTGGGATATTAGGATTCAGTGCAGTGATGGGAAACCGGCGTCGCTGGTGTGCTCTTGGATCTGTTGTGAAAAACATGAGTTTACTGCTTGGTCGAGCTTTTTGAATAACAGGTGGAGTGAGATGCACCTGACTGAGTGCCGAAAGAGACCTGAAGAGTGATGGAGAGGACGAAGGAGAGAGAGAGAGAGAGAGAGAGAGAGAGAGGAAAGCCCTGGGGACCAAATGGAGTCGAACACATTCTCATCATGTTTAAGGCTCTGATGAAACTTTTTCAGATTGATCATCCGATCTGATGTCTGAACGCCGATTGTCTCTCGGTTGACCTGACAACACCATCACTTACACGGCGAACGAGTCTCACGGGAGCAGAAACCAATTAGCGACGTGTCCCATTCAACCCTGTTGCTGGGATACGCATCCACTCTGAATTTTAATGCGACGCCCTCGTCTACCTGTTCCTCACGCAGGAGCCCTTACAGATGAAACGGGAGATATTGCAACAGCGAACCCTTACATCAGACGACATAAGAGGCTTTTTGGGGGTTTAAGAGAGCAGGTCAGGAAATATATTTTAGAGAAGTCTGGAATTGATAAGTCTGATGTTTGAAAGGCCTCAAAAAATCCCAGAAGAGATCTTGGTCTCCATAGCGAGAATAGAAGTTAAAGAGCAGCTGAAGTTTGCTTAACCCTTAGGATTATGTCCCCTAGGTGTCTCTTCACCTCTTGAATATTCACAGCTTGAGGCGTTTTAAGATTGAGAATCCTTTGTTGTCTCAATTATGCAACAATGCTTTATTATTGGGAAAGAAAGTTTGGATTTGAGTTGCCAAAGCGTGTGTGTGTGAAGTTTGTCCTCCGGGTCTCTCTCCCCGCGGTTGGCTGTCGGAGCAGCTGTCTAAGTGGACAGGAAGGGCTAAAGAGTGTCAACCCTGTTTGTGCTGCTTTATAAGAAGGTGTAACATGAGGCACTTAAGGTCCCCATGTCCTCTGTACTTCCTGTATTACCTCACTTCCTGTATGACCACATCTGTACAAAACAGATAATAAATACTTCTGAAGAGTGCATATGATTCATCAACTGTTGTGAAGTATTTTTATTTAAATGCATTCTGGGATTGCATCTGTTAAGGATTGGAAGGTGCTTTGGAGGGTGCATACTTCCCGTGAAATGTCTCAGTAGTCATTTAAGGTTAAGAAGGAGAGCTGTTATGGAAAAAGATTTTTATTGCGGCTCCTGTTGTGGTCATGCGATCTTTTGTTCGGTTTATTTGAATGTAATAGAGTCTTTGATCTGGATCGAATTGTTTGGCGACAATAATCTCCTTCATCTCCTTCGACTTGCACGCTCTTTCCAAAACCTTTTCCTTCCTGTAGGAATACTGTCAGAATGGCAGGAACTATAAATCCATGCTTCCTTTTGGTATCAACATCCTTCAACGCATACACACAGGTTCTCTTTAGACAGAAGTGAGGAAACCAAGTCTTGTTTATAAATAGACACATTCGAAATTATATTTTAGGGATAGTGTAACTTTAATATTGTATTGTTGTCTCATACATCATTTAAAACGTACTTGTGAAAAGCGGTTGTCATTTCTTTAGATGTAGAATGCAATTCATTTGATTCATTTGAAACACCACCTGCCTTTACTAACAGGGTTAACCCCAACAGGGAGAGTTTCTGTGTTAGCTTTTCCAATCCTGACATCTCGTGGCAGAAAATTGACATTACACCTGCTGCAGTGAGTAATACTCCTTCACTATTAATCCACAACTACATTACATTACATTACATTTATGCATTTGGCAGACGCTTTCAACTAAAGATAGTTTTCAAAAATAGTGCTATTACAATTGTTTTATAAGAATGTGTATTATAATTTCTTTTTATTGTTAATATGTGACCCTGCTTGTGAAACCCAGACTAAGGTTATTTTTTGTGATTTACTGTTTTCTTCTTAATATTTCCCTAAATATTGCAAAGAACATTCTGTAAAGATATAACCACATCAAATTTCGAAATCATAGCTAAATTAATGAATTAAATCAAACTTTGATGCTTGTTATCTCATATTCGAGACTTGATCCAGGTGGGTCAAAAATGTGTATTTTTTAAATGTCTTATTAACGTGGGACGGTTATCAGACGTTTTTTGACATCAATTTGTTTTATTAAATGACAATTTCGTAAAAAAAATGTTGCGATTGCATTGACGATTTTACAATTGTTCTTATACATTTGTTTCTGTTGCTGTTCATGTAGTGAACACTAGATGTCAGCAGACTCACGAAACTGAAACACATGTCCCCACATGTAGTCAATCGGATTAATTGATTATCAGTTCAAATACGATCTGTTCAAAATATCGTGGCCAGTAAACGTTACTTGTATTACTTAGAACTATATAATATAATAAAACAATAAAGTATGGCGTATATGTAGTATTGCTGAGTATAGTTTACTTTGCAGCCCAAAATTCGCCAGTCAACACATACTGACGAAAAAGTCTCGTAAATGTATTTTCATAAATCCTCTGTCAAATTCTAATATAGCCTAATATGTATTTAAATGATTATATTAAATTGCATAAGTATAATAAAAGTGTTGACGAATAGCCTGCTGTTATTATAAGGAGGTTATTCAAAATCTTAAGCACAAGCTCCGTCATGGCGCAAATAAACTCCAAATCACTTTTTGGATCTGCGTCTCATGATCGGTGCTTGCAAATCGTGTTGTGACTTTCTGAACCGGTGTCTCTGGTGTGGGTGGAGCTCACGCGGATTTGTATTCCTCATGAACGCGCACGCTCCCCCAGCTCCAGCGGCAGAGCTTCAATGCGCTGCTGTTCTGAAGCGGCGCGAGGAAACCTCCATCTGATACCAGCGTCCGCCTGTTTTCATCTCCGAGGACACCTCAGACCCTCCGACTCGGATTTATGCGCATCTCATCTTCGGATTCGTGGATGCATTCTACAGATGTAATAAACGGAGGTCTGCGGCACGTCTCATCCCGGGTACTGGCGGAAACCCCAACGCCCTTCTCAACCCGACCATGCGTACCTGTCTCGGTTTAACGCGCGATGGAGGATGCATTTGCGCGTTTGCGTGTTGACTGAGGATATGCAAATGACACGAGGTGTTGCGTGTTTCATGGATCATTGTATGGAATCATAACCTGGTGTTATTTCTCAAAGTCATCTCACGCCTAAAAACTGAAATTACATCCCAAAACACTCAAATGCTTTGAGATGCTTTTTCATATAGGGGAGACTGCTGTGTGATTTATTAATCGCTTGTATATTTATCATAAGATGGGGAACAGCTTCTCCAACATTGCCGCATTCCAGTCCTTGCATATAGTCATGCTCGGTTTGGATTCAGCTGGCAAAACCACGGTGCTGTACAGGTTAAAGTTCAACGAATTCGTCAACACCGTTCCCACAATCGGCTTCAACACCGAGAAGATCAAGCTCAGCAACGGGACGGCCAAAGGAATCAGCTGTCATTTCTGGGACGTTGGAGGTCAGGAGAAGTTGAGACCCTTGTGGAAGTCCTACAGCCGGTGCACGGATGGCATCATTTACGTGGTGGACTCTGTGGATGTGGACAGGCTGGAGGAAGCCAAGACTGAACTTCATAAGGTGACGAAATTCGCAGAGAACCAAGGAACGCCTCTGCTGGTTATCGCCAACAAGCAGGACCTTCCCAAATCCCTAACGGTCAATGAGATCGAGAAGCATCTGGCTCTTCATGAACTGAGCCCGTCCACCACGTATCACGTCCAGCCGGCTTGTGCCATCATTGGAGAGGGTCTGAACGAGGGCATGGACAAACTGTACGAGATGATCGTGAAAAGGCGGAAATCTCTGAAACAGAAGAAGAAACGATAGATAGCGTTGGACTGTTAACTCGATTTCAGTGTTGCCAGGAAAGATATGCGGGTGTTGCCTTGGTGTGCAAGATTTGGGTCACACTTTATGATAACTTCCAATAGCCACGTGGTTTACGTTAATAACAAACGTTATGTACTACATAACAAAATGTTTTTTGCTTTTATTTGTATAAAAATTGGATTAATAGGCTTTCATGAATATTTACGTTTCAATGATTATTTACTGTAGAGGTTTTTTAGGCCATTTGAATGGCTAAAACCTTTTTTATATGTTGTTATTCCGTTTGGTGCCACTAGTGGCGCTGCAGCGACACACTTCACTTTAATCAATTTACTACGTATATGTGCAAGTTATTATAAAGTGTTCCCCAATACTAAAAAATGTTATTGAAGTGCTAAATAATATTCTTATGTAATGAACCAAAAGAAAAAACATAATGCATAGAGAAATTAAAATAGCGCTAGTTAAAAAGGTTAAATGCATTGAAATAAAAAGATCAAATGGGCCGGACCCATATTGCTGCTTGAAATTATTATTAACATTAATATTGCTTTGGATTTAACTGTAGGCCTGTGATTTTTGAAGAGACTCTATACGAAGAATACTTTTTTAAAGAAATCGTTCCTTTTAAAAGCACGGAATGGTGACGATTACGCACTCATGCACCTGTACGTGGTTTTAACCCATGTTTGTTTTGTTTGGGCTTGTTTTTGTTTTATTCCTTCTGAAAACATAACAGAGCATTATAACCATGCGGTTCCTGCCGCGGAGTCTGCATTATTTTTCTGTTCGTTTCTTTTTCTTCCTGTCTTTCTTTTAAAAAGTTGGTTGAATTGGCTGACACGGGCCTTGAACGTGACCGGATGAGTTTTGTTTTGCTGAAATGCTCGGTTGTGTATTATGAAACCATGTAGTGAAATGAAGACTGTTTATGCACATGATGCCAAAAATATTCAAAATAAATTATACTGGAATATAATCCAATTATATTTGCATACAACTTTATGAATCATATGTAATATTTTTTCTGTTTGTCCAGCCAATGGCAGACCTTTAAAAGACCAGTTTAATCATTCTCACACTAGGTTTAATCTGAAACTTGTTTAGGTCTTAAAATTGCTCTAAATAGTTGCACACAATGTGGCGTTTTCCCTTGATACTTTAATAACATGCAATGACCTTGTTTGCTGTAATTAAAGTCGCGATACGACAGTCATCACCCATAATTCCCCAGGCTGTCAGATCTACATGATTCTACTCAGTGCCTAACCACATAAATCCCTTTGATTTAGCTCCAGGCTGGCCTGGTCCCACACGTGCCTGTTTTGGCATGGCACGCTCCCGGGATAATGATCTTTTAGTTCTCCGAGAGATTGGAAAGGGATATTAATAGGAGAACTCGCCCATTGTGTAATTAGAAAAGCTACACCGGGCCCGAGAAATGATTCTGATGGGAGTTACTGAAGCCTGGAGACCCGATATGTAACACATACCGTCATGTATACACGCACAGATGACAACAACTGGTGTGTGATTTGAAAAAGTGTGCTTATATTTTTAGAAAATACTTTTTAAACAAAACATATTTGCAGTTTTCCATTTGTTAACACTGTCTTTGAATGGCCGTAATCTTTCATATTTTTTATGAAAAAATAAGCGCATTTTAGCATTTTTGAACAAAACCGATGTCAGTGTGGCAATGTGTCTGTTATTTCCAGGCCTCAGTATTATGCATTTTGTAATCATATCTCAAGAAAAACGTAAAACAGGAAACACATACAGGACCACGCATATAGGACCCTTGCAGACCATCATGACTTTTTAAAAACATTGTATAATTGTACATGGGACAGTTGAATTAAGGTGTTTTTTAAAGTTGGATAAATGAACACAAAAATACATTTATAAGGATTTGCCAGATTTAAAAATAGACTTTTATTTGTTTGAGAAAAAAAAAGCATTTTTGCTTTCCTGTAGCTAAGTGGTAAGAGCATGGTGCTAACAACGCCAATGTCGTAGGTTAGATCCCAAGGGATTGCACATACTTAGAAACAAATGTATAGGATAATGCAATGTAAGTCGCTTTGGACAAAAGCGTCTGCCAAATGCATAAATGTAAATGTCACTCTCTTTCAGTCTATTTATGTATTGATTCCTCTTATAGCACACTAAGTATATCCCGTAATTGAATTACCTATCATCCCACTCAACCCTTCTATATGAAATCAATATCTCACAATCTGCTGTGGCTCTCACCAGGCCTCGGGACAAGAGACGGCTTCTGAATAATACACGAACCCACTGCGGAAAGATGAATCGTATAATCCATCTCAACATCCTCTATTCTTAAACCCCGGGGGGCGGATACGACAGCTTTTTTTGGACCAGCAGGTAATGGGGTTCTATAAATAAACTTTAATTATTAATGTGCCGCCCATTGGAAATTCTACAAGTAGTCAGAAAGGGGCCGTCGGTGCTCGTGCATGTTAAAGCTTGTCTTACAAAAAGCTCATGTGTCGTGTTTATATGTCTATATACAGTAAATGTTGCAAACTGGTTCTGATCTCAGGTCAGTTAACTGACTGGTTGAGCTGAAGGTAATCAGATTGACTGAATCAGATTGGATGTGTTTCACTGTGTGTTTTATTTAGATGTACAGCACAGGCCTGTTTTTATTTTATTTAGTTTTTTAGGCACAGATTAGTCATATGGTTATTTATGGAAAGGCATAAATAAGGTGTGTGATCGCAGTTCTCAGGAAAACAATCTGATTTAAAAGTAGCAAATATTAATTCAAGATTTGGGACTTGTTACTAGCAACTACATGTGAAATACTTAAGTAAACATTGATAGGGATTTGAAATATTTGTATAGTTTTGTTTACATATTCAGAACACCGGCCGCCAGAATTCTCACCAAAATAATTTTTGCTTTTAATGTTGTTTTTTTATTTACACGCTTTAGCACATTATAAACATGTTGTATAATCACTGCCATTGTTAAGACGAAAGATTTATTACCATTTAAACTCTCAGAATGCAAACAAGTTATTGCACTGTCTTCGGTTACTCCCCCTGTATTCAATGTTTTGTTTTGGTGCCTGTATAATAACTTGTTTGGTGTCTGCAATTGTGTCCCTACATTTAAATTATATGTTATCATACTCATAATTTACACGTGTAGACAATGCTGTTTACAATTCCCATTATTCCCTATTCTAAGAGTAGACGTAACACCTAAAACATTTTTTGATAAAGGAGTACAGTAGCATCTACAATATGTAGGTCACATCGAAGGTTTTGTCTTCTAAACCTCTTTCCGTGTACGACTCCATACTGGTTTTCCGGGAAAAGGATGCACAAGGCTTTCAAAACACACCTGGAGAAGTGTTTTTAAGTCATTAAAATATTCAGGAAGTTTGTCTGCTCATTATCCTCGACCATTCTCTGTTCCTGTTGTTACTCTCCTTCCCGTGTAAAGCCTTTATTTTTCTCTTTCTTCCTCCTCCTCAAGTTGTGCTCGAACAGGCATCTTCCACTTAAGCAGAAATGTATCCGTGTCCTACTTTTTCACCCATCACCCCCTCTCACCTTCCCATCTTCTCTTGTTTCTCTACGTTCATCCAAAGCATCATTTTCTTTCTGCGCTCTTGTAAACGCAGGACGCCGCTTTGCTGACGTGTTTACTGTATTGTTGAGAAGCGATTAACGTTATCAAACCCCTCTCCTCTTTTTATCATCATCAGTGTGGGTGTTTCTGCATTCAGGCCATTGAATCACAGTCTGGATTAAGTCTTTGGTAATGTGCTAACATTGGTGCAGCCTGGAGGAAGTATAATGGTGCTTTAATGTTTTGTTGTTTGTGTCGAGCTGCTTGGAGATATGTTGATCCAGTGTGTTTTGTTTATGGCGCGCTGTGCTGCGCCTCGGGCTGTGGTGCTGAATAAGTCAATTCAAAGGGCTTAGATTGGCACGGTGGTCATGTGACACTTGCTGCTGTCTGACTGTTGCTATTGATGGGCCAATGTCAGAAGTTTCAGTTTCTAGTGTAGACAGATATTCATACAGACAGTCAGACAGAATAAAAACCACATAAAAAATCATATACTTTAGACAGATAGACTCGCTGATATACGGACTCTTAGAAATATGTTTATTGTAGTTTGCTAAAAGTATGCTTATATTTTAAGCTAAAACTAAGAAAGTATATTTTCAGTTTTATGTACACCCTGGAAATATACTTCAAATTACACTTAAGGAAACTTGATTTATCTGGACAGAAAGTATATTTGCTGACCTATAGTTGAACTCAACTAATGTAGTATTCTATATGCTAAGCTTGTAGTTTTGATTGAGTGGCGTAAATACTTTTACCACCTAAACTGTTGTTAACAACTACAGTATGAGTTCGGTTGTACTTTAGTTGCAGTACAAATGAAAAATGTTTTTGTAAACTAGTTGTGTGTTTAGTTCACTATTTATACAGTTACTTAAGTGTACTTTTATGAACTAAAAAAAGGGGGGGGGGCAATTTAGTATTATTTAAATAATACAAATTACAAGTATACTAGTTGTACACTAGTTACAGGTATGCTTGTGTTTTTTCAAGGTTGCCAACAGACAGACAGAAATTTTAAATAGATTTTAATATACGTAATAAACTTAGTACACTCAATTTTCTACTGTCAATGTAGTGAAGTATAATTGAAAGTGTGGAGTTTAGTTGCAGGTATTATTTAAATAGTACATTTACAAGTATACTAGAACACATTAGTATACTTAAGACTTAACATATACTTAAAAAAACCTAACGTTTTATAAGTATACTTAATCAAATAAACTTTAGTATACTTGTTTTTGAAAGGTCACAGAAAGACAGACAGATGGACGGACAGAAATTTTAAATAGATTTGAATATACATAATAAAACATAGTTGGATACTACTACTGTTACACTTAAAGTTTACTTAAAAACTGTACTTTTATAAATTAAAAAGGTGACCAGTTTAGTTGCAGGTATTTACAAGTATACAACTAGTATGCATTACTTAAAAGTAGGGGGGGCGTTTTAAATTTATACATTTAATTTAAAGCATACTTACACCTGAAGTATACTTAAAAATATACTTCAACTTTATATGAGTGACTTGTAATGTGTTTATTTTTTATGAGTGGACGGACAGAAATACATTTTAGAAAGATTTTAAGATAAAGAAGTTAATATAAAGTCGTGTAGCCTCATAATTCCACACACAGTATGTTAGGCTTAAGAAGATTTTGACTCAAGTCGAAGATCTTGTGAATCAAGAGATTTAACACTAACGTTTGACCCGTGACACCCACCAATGACAACACCCGACAGACCATAGGGCTGCAGGAGGCGCAGGGATTAACCATCAGTTTTCAGCTGTTTGCCAGCTACAATAACATATTAACTCCTTACATACATGTGAAGACTGAAATCAAATCCTTACAGAGGAGGATTCTTTGCGTGATTTGTTAATATTACACAGAGCAGTCGTTCACACACGACTAATAAAAATAAGACCTTGTGTTGTTGTTAGTGAGAAGATGCTGGTTT
Source organism: Triplophysa tibetana (assembly GCA_008369825.1). Taxonomy (NCBI): domain Eukaryota; kingdom Metazoa; phylum Chordata; class Actinopteri; order Cypriniformes; family Nemacheilidae; genus Triplophysa; species Triplophysa tibetana. The sequence continues at coordinate 9,250,384 of CM017906.1, forward strand.
TACAGGCCCTCGGTCAGACAGACTATTGCGACAGACATACTTGTTCAACTAAAACCTCTCTGTTATAACAATCTTGTGACAGTGCAGTTCAACGGCGTCCTGCAAGGTCACTCATGGTTTGTTCACCACAGCAGTATGCGAAAGAATGGTTGAAATATGTGGACGAGACATGTCAGCGTTATCTCAGTAAATGCTTACCATTGTAGACGGTGACACTTGGAAGGCTGAGAAGGTTACGCTTAACAAACATTTAACCGGGGTAACAGATTTTTGTGTGGAAACAATAAACACATTTATCTTTAATTTGATATTTATTGAGGGTTGTATTTTTTGTCTTATTCAAGAGAGTTCAATGAAAGTCTTTGGGGAAGACAGTTCAGTCTCTTTGTGAAGGGACGTTCTGCATCACGTCTGTGTCGAATGACCTTGGTATTGGATGCTAAATTTCACATTTTAACTGTACCCTGAGAGGTCGGAGGTCAATCTTTCTTTGGTGCTGGAAAGGTTTAGCGTCCCACAAATATTATGTGCATCTTTCTCTTCTTTGTGCCATGTTTTTTTGTTGTTGTTGAGAAAGGAGCAAAGCAATAATTTGAATATTTTTTTCCCCATTATGTTGTTTTTAATCTCACAGAACACACAGAAAACAAAAGAGGTTTTTGGGTGTACCGTTTCTTTAAATAATTCATGCCGCTATTCTGTCACATTTCTCAGTCAAAACATTTATCTCACACTACTCGTGACCACACGAGAGACTTTTCGTCATTTGTGACCCCAAATATCCCTCTTGGGTCTTTTTTACGACTCCTTTGCGCCTGTCAAAGCGTGTTCATACAGACCCGAGAGTTCACAGATGGGTTAATCCCCGTTTCACAGGTGTGAGCGTGTCCAGGTTTTCTTCTTGTTTTTCTGCAGAAACAGGTTTCGTATGTGTCAGCGAGGCTTGTCTGATCGCCGCAGCTTTCCGCTGTATATCATTAGCACTTTAATTTGGAGAGCAAATGAATCGTTCGCTGTCCTGCTGTGATGCGGGAGATGCCGTACTAAGCTGCCAGATTTATGATGGTAAAAATAAAATGCCAACAAACCATTAACCATCTGACGCACACTACGGGACTACTAGGCAATTTTTATAGATTTGGATTTTGCATTTTTTATTTACTGTAGGCCACTTAAGATGTCTTGCACCAAAACTGCACGACACTTTTTGACAGCCTCTCTCACATGATGCACATTTATTGCACATGCTGTTTTAAGTTACTGTGATAATTACTTGGAAAGCCAATTTATAAAAGCAGCAAAAAACCCACAAAGTTGTCAAAATATTCACACTAAAATGTAAAAATGCCAAATAATGCTGGTTTAAATATCCAGGCTAGTTGGTGATGTCACTTTGTAAAGAAACGCATGATATGCATGACGTCATTGGTTTTACCAATTCAGGTTTAAAAAAAATGTTGCACATCAAAACATTTTTTAAAGTTTGTGTCCCCAAAATAAAAAAAGTCTTGTTTATAAACTGCTTAGACGCATATAGCATTTGCTGTACTTAGTTAAAACTGTGTCATTTATATGTTTTTTGTGTCACTGTGACTTTATGAAATGTAAATTAAAACAATTACTTATTTCAAAACAGCAAAGACAACCTCGCATCCGTCTCGACGTGTAATTTATCTCCAATACATCAATTCACCAGAAACATGGCATAACATCAAACAATCTGTGAATAGAAGTTACCCGTGTCTCAATTTGTTGTCGCATGTTTTCCATTTAACGCTCAAGGTCCCTTTGAGCGTCTTTAATGGTGAAATCCAGGATGCCGATGGAGACGTGCAGCTGTTGTTTCTCATGTGGCTTTGGTTTTACTGGTTGTAGTGAAGAAGTGCCTGGACTCATATGGTGACCACATTCAGAGATTACACTAATGCGAATGCGCATGCACTTATTTCAAAGAAAATGCAAGAAATAGACACATTGAGGCACATGTACGCCATAGCATGCGTGAAGGCACAGTAATATGAGTTCAGTGAGTTTGAAATGATGAAGTGAACCAGGCCGTTTCTCTTTTTGTGCTTCCTGTCAAACAAACATGACGCCTCCTGCCAGGTGTTAAGTCAATATTAGCCTGTTGACTGACTCCGGGCTTCCCAGAAGTCATGAATCAAAGCTCTTTGCTTGAAGAAACAGATAGGTAGCTGTAGCGTCGAACCCTTTATGATGGGCATTCTGGAAACGTCTGATATATCAATTGAGTTGAATTTAAACTTCATGGCAATAAAATTTGGATTGAAGAGGCTGTCTGACCAAAAGGTGAACTTTATGATATTTTGGGCCTCTCACATGTTAAACATAAGCGAGCTAACAAACTATAAACAATTACGTAAATTGAATTTATCTTTAAAGGCCCAATGTGTATTTTTTGGAGGATTTATAGGCAGAAATGCAATAAAATAAACATACTGTTTTCAGAGGTGCATAAAGACCTTACATAATGAACCGCTGTGTTTTTATATCCTCAGAATGAGCTTTCTACACACACCTACAGTATCCATAAATAGACAAACTGTTGTACAGAGCGTGTTCCCCAAAGACTCTTTCGGCACGAAAACGTGACGATATCTTTGTCCTGTGTCAGCCACCGTAGTGCTGAAAGAGAGGGGGAGCGGTTGAGTGAGCCGTTGGTTGCAATTTGCAACCTCACCAATAGATGCCGCTAAATTTCAAAGACTGGAAAATTAAACACTAAAATCATTTTGTTTTTTGATTTTAAAAACACTGTTTCCTTTCTTTTGGCAGGTGACAGATGGCGCGTATCTCCCATCTTGCAAATCACACCGACCAGAATCAAGCGACGGAGCACGTTGCTTAGATGTGTGAATTACCACGTTTTTTTTCTTGTTTATCTGTCTCATTTCCATCTATCGCTCTCTTGCCATCCTTGTCTATAATTTCTTATGTGAGTCCGGGCAAACAGCCAATAACAGGGAGACGGAGGGTATTCACATGCTGATGCTGAGGGAAATTTTACCTGAAATGAACTCTAGATAAATGTGAGTCACGCTGGCAAGAAACAAGACTTGACAAAAGTGCATGAGACAGACACATCACTCTGAAAACCATTAGTGGTTTCACTCGGTATACTTTAAATATAGCTCCATGGACTGTAAATCTATCTATAAAGAAGAAAAGTGTCTTTTTTTAATCTTTAACGTTATTCTAAGATAACAACGTGATTAAGTGGATACTATTTTGTGTATTTTCCCATGAAAAGAAAATTACCTGTTTTCAAAAAAGTATTAATGATGTCACATTTTTCTTGAGTTTTTTTATTTAAAGTTTTGGATTTCACGATTCAACAAATTTCTTAACAGATTCTTCCCAGATCAAATCTGAGCTATCCATGTCAATTTTATTGCTTTTAAATTGGTTGTTTTCTTTATTTTTTTAGTAGATTTAAGAGAAGAATCTGAGATCAAGCAGATTCTTCAATTAAACATTACAGAGAACTTCATTACAACTTATGGATGTATTATAAGAACGTTTTGCCAACATTATTTCTGAATATGTTAAAAATTTTAAATAACAAAATAACAGTAATGCTTTAATATTGTCGCTAATGAAATGTTTTTAAACGTTACTGCAAAAACGTCTTTGTTAGCTTGAAGAGAGCATTTAGAAAACACTACCCAAAGTTGTTAAAACGTACCCTGTAGGCTAGAATGATGTTTCCCTCTGTCTGTTGGTAGGAGCTTGGATGTGACAACTTGTCTTCTCAATTCACAGTATTCACGGATGTGCCACAAACCGAACAATTATTAAGGCCATATACAGCCAGCCAGATCACACATTTCCAATCAGCACAGCCCAGCCAACCAGATAAAGTTCTGACCACCAATTAGCTAATCAAAGGAGACGGGCTTGCGAGACTCGAGTGGAGTTCACTTTGAACCCCAGCAGGACCAATTAGAGCGCTGAGCTCCTGTTGCCAGAGATTTCGGCTTTGGGAGAGCAAAAATTAAAAAGACATGCAGTCCAGCAGAGATCAGAAAGAAAAAACGGAAGGTTGGTTCTGTCTCCCCGCGAGGGGTTTGAGGTAATCAGACAGATGGGCTAATTTTTTCAACATGGGTTGGTTTCAGTGAGTTGCAGAATGGACCAGACATCCAGTCTCGACAGAATTCTCGTGTGATGAAATCTGAAATGTTTTTGACTAACTGTCATTAAATCCAAAACAGTATACTCATTAGTTTCTAAACGAAGCAAGAGTGTTAAAATATGAATCAAATAATATCTATTTTATTCAATGTTGCTAAACTAATAAAGGTTATATCAATCCTTTACTGTGATTTTTAACATCCAACCGAATAGATTTTCTGGCTAAGTTTTTAATTTTAGTTGTGCTTTCACATTTTTGTAGTTTTAGGAATGTTTCGATTGAGCTTCTTTATTTTTCATTTGAATTTGAGCAATTTTGTTATGAGCTTCCGTCATTTTATTATTACTTTGTTTTTATTTTGCATTATATTATATTGTATTCACATAACTAAATGTAGAGTTAAATCTATTTTCATTTCAGTTTCACTTTAGTTTTCATTTATTTTAAGTTAATAATTTTAGTGCATCAACTTATTTCAGCTTGTTGCTTTGGTAACATTTTTATTTTTCAAATAAAATTTAGACTGATATATTAATTGATCTGAACAGAAATATTTCTATAGTATTAGTTAACTAACTACAACCTTGTTAATAGCGTCAAAGGTAGCATTTTTTATGCAGTTTTGTCAGGTATACAGTGTGTAGTGTGCAGTGAACAGCATGCTGGTTAGGATTCCGAGCACATCCCTTGTCATTGTGTGTTAAAGCAATAGTTTGTTTCGCAGAGAATGTGACATGAATTCATGTGTAAGGGGCTGAGTCATCTGTATTTTGCTGCTGCTTTTAAATGAATTTGGCTGTCGAGTCTAAACTGGCATGAGGTGAATTCCAGGCAGCTAAACCAGAGCTAGCATGCTAATCTGGCATTTCTCCCTAATGAAGCCTTGAGGCTTTACACAGAGAGCTGTATTGTAAAAACCCAACTTGCAAAATGTTCTCCCTACAAAGATAAATAAGTTACTTGAACATGGACTTTTTTGTTAAAGGTGTCAATGTTTCTAACAAAGATTATTTTGTTACATTTACATTTAGTCATTTAGGAGACGCTTTTATCCAAAGCGACTTACAGGTGGGGTAAGCAATGTAAGCAATAACTGGACTTAGATTCTCAAAATGTGTCAGAAATTTTGACCCAACTTTCAAAACAGTGTATTCTGAACGAAAAATATTGTGTTTGAACGTTCCCAAGATGCATCGCATCATGTTCAATTCTGTGTTTCTTATTTGTTTTTCTTTTAAAGAGTAGCTGCTTAATTTATGCTTTTGTATCGTTACTGTCTATGTATCTATGGAGTTTTTTTAATGAATGAAGGTTGTTTTTCCGCTAAACTGTCTCAACAAAAACAGTTTAAACAGTTATTTTATCAAAGGTTTGGTCTGTTTGTGGCAGAAAACACGTGCAATTGTAATAAAAAGCAAATAAATGTGTTTATTTTTATGTAGGCCTAACCAATCTGTTTTCTCGACTTAGTTCAGCCAACAAAAAATATTTGGTTGTGTATTTCATTAGGTAAACTTCACTATGCTGTGACAATAAACATAATTTTTTAAGTTGGGTGGACTTCATTCTCTGAGTTAACTCAAAAACATGCTTATGATATGTTGCCTTATTAATTTAAGATGACTCAGCTATTTTTTTACTTAAACTTAACCCATCTCTTACCAGAAGATTATACGTCATTTTGCACTATTTGACCTGTTTTTAGAAGTGGGGTGAACAGACTCTGTATTTTAACCTGTCATGTTTGTTCTTCTTGTCAACAGAGAAAATCACAGACTGAAACATTTCGATCACTAGAGTTTCTTTCTAAGGTGGCACTGAAAAAATTAAAGGACAGGAAATAGTTTGTTATTAACAAAAAACATTGCATTAGCCTCAGTGACTACATCACAGGCAAGACTGATGTTAAACCTGTCAAAGTTTAACGGTAGTCAGGTACATGAGCATGTTTAGACATGCAATGCACAAAAACATCTCCGCAGGCTATCTCCGCCTGGTCACATCTGCTGCTGGAGGCGTTAAGAAACATCTACAGTAAAACATGACCTGCCTTGGCCTGCTCTTGTATTTCGTGAAGAATTTACAGGGCTTAATGACAGGCATCAGGACAGCCTGTTGATCCGGGAGTAAAGCTAAGCATGTCATTTGTTTGCCTGAGAGGCGGAGTCAGAAGAGATCCCCACCGTGAAACTACATCAGGGTGAAGCCGAGACTCCGATCTTTAGCTCTGAAGGGGGGAAGGTGATGTTCTGAGTTTAAAATGAGAAGGGCTCTTCTGAACAAAACATCCAGACGTGGTTAAGAAGAACATCTGTTCTCTTTAAAAAATCAATTGGTTCAGTTTTCCTTGTAACCCTTATGTATTTCCTGTTGAAATAGGAAGTTAAGATTATCTTAATTTTTACATGGCCGACATTCTTTGGTTTTCATCACAGCCATTTAAAATATTTAATATAATGTCTAATATAATAAAAAATTTGTAAAAAACACATTTTAATTAAATACTAATTTGATACATTTAATTGAATGAAATACTAATTCAATAAAAATAACAAAAAAAATAATTTAAATATTTAACTATTCATTTACAAAAAATGCCATTGAGATGAATTAAATCCAAATTCAATAAAAAAAATACTTATTTAAGAAAAGATACTATAGTACATTTTTAATTAATTAAATACTCATTAAAATATACCATTCAAATCATTCAAATAAAAAATCTATAAAAATACAACTATTAATTAAATACTTATAACAGTAAAATACCATTTAAATCATTCAAATTTTTTTTATGAAAATACTCAAATTAGTTAAATACTAATTTGTTTTATAAAACAATTATTCCATATAAATGAATGAATTACTAATTCTTTAAAAAGAACATTTAAATTCAATCAATACTAATTCAATAAATCAATTTATTTACATACATTTTATTTTAATTGAATATAGCAAATATAGTGCCACAGTATAGTGCTGCCATCAGACTTTTGTTAAAGCCGAACATTACTTCTGAGCTCTAAGGCCAAGTGTAACAAGCTTTTAATACTGACAGAGGACATGGTCTGAGGATTAAGAGAAGATTTGCTGAGAACATCATTCGTATTGATGTCCACCGTCTGGTTAAACATCCGTCGTCAGTTGAAGGGTTCTGATTGGTCGAAGTGCTCCGAATGCTCAACGTATTTGGGAGATAGCATAAGACTCGTACTCTGATGATACACACACAGAGCACAATTCTGACATCCCTCATTCAATGAGCCACCTGGTTGCTAAGCAACTGAGTTCGGCCCGCCACCAGTGCCAAGAACTCCCAATTCCACAACGTGCAAGTGTGTGTGCAGATTCCTGTAAGTCTACAAGCGTAACCGGACAGTGAATGATCGAATCTTGAGCGGAACGGACCATGTCCATCTTTAGTGGCCACGAGGTGTTCTACACAAACCCATATGAAACAGGCATTGGATACAAGCGAGAGATCTGTGAATATCAGCACGTGTCACGGCCCGAGGCTGATGAAGCCTGTTTTTACGCTTCTGTGGACTATTGACTGACCTCTAAAATAGGACAGAGTCAATTGGTGTTTAATAGGCGATGTAAAATCGGTGCGCGTAGCAAATTTAGCACTGTTTGATGCAAATCATGACTTATCACAATATTTAATATCAATTTAGGAAACTTTTTAAGAGAAAAGTAATTAACCAATTTATTCCAACATGATATTTTGACCTGCTGTCTTACCTTCAAATTGTTAAAAATTAGTATTCTCTTTTTGACTTTTTCCAGGATAAGAGTCCTCCATACTCTACCTGTTCATCCAGGTGACTGCTTCGCTTTTAAATATCTTGGTGATGACGTCCAACTGACATCTATAAACATATTGTCTGGGTCGTGAATGCTCTACAGACGGGGCCTTGTTGTGCACCTGGAGCTTTGATCACACGGTTACATCGGTGGTTGGGGTTAACCTCAAACATTTGCTGAGCAAAGACGACAGGCTTCCATATTGAACTTATTATCCTGGATCTCTGGGGTTTGATGAATGTATCACATGACCAACTAAGATTTCTGGTACAAGCCAGAGGCAGCGAGGGCAAAATAAATGTCATTCCATGTGAGTGATCTTATAAAAGACAACTTTTTTTACCAGGCGGAGTTTGTATTAATTTATACGGACCACAAAACCAGTCATAAGGGTCAACTTTTTTAAATTGGAGATTTATATATCATCTGAAAGCTGAATAAATACTCTATCCATTAATGTATGGTTTGTTAGGATAGGACGGTATTTGGTCGATATACAACTGTTTAAATCCGAGGGTGCGAAAAAGACGATATATTGAGAAAATCACTTTGAAAGTTATCCACCAGAGGCGCTGTAGCATGCCGTTGCTCAGAATAAGCAGGTTTATTTTAATGCTACTATGAACCTACCGCTGTAATGACATTGATAAGAGCAGATGAAGCCGAAAGCTGAGATTCTAAGCTTCACATGGAGACCAAACTGGCCATTTCCAAAAAGCGTGCAGCAGCGAGTAAAGTTTGTGAACGTGTTTGCCGGCATTTTTGCGCACAACAAAAAATAAGTCTTTATTTATTTACTGACGAAAATTTACAAAATATCTTCATGTAACATGGCTTTTGCTGAATATCCTAATGATCTTTGGCATAAAAGAGAAATCGATAATTGTGTCCCATCCAATTTATTGTTGGCTATTGCTAGGAATACATCCTTGGTTTTGTGGTCCACATAACATTTGTCAAACGTCACATGAAAAAACTTGAAAATGTATGGCAGAACATTACCAAAGCAGAAAGGTTTAAATATAATAAAATACTCAAATTAACAAATTCTTAATGAAAATACTTACAGATTGTTATGTGATTGTGTTTTATCTTCTTTGAATTGACTCGGTGACAGGTTTGGCCTTTTTTAACCTCAGGTCTACACCCAAGGTTAGTGAAAAGTTAACATTTGTTAAATATTTACAACGTTGTCTGGATCATTAAATATGGTCCCATCCCAAGATTAAAACCAAGTTGTTTTCAGTTCAGAATTGTTGGCAACTTTGAGGACATTGACATTTATATGAATGAATCAGACATTTAGTCAACATAATATTACACATTATTTGTGATTTGAAAGTTGTATTCAGACCATCATTTTGATTAATGAAAGTGGATTGTGAATTTGATGCCAACTACTGTAACTTTCTACATGTTCAAATATTCTCAAATTTTTCCTTTTTATACTGTGTGATGTAACATTGTGTTTGAAGTCTTTATATGTTCAAAGTCAGAAATGTTGAATTATCCATCAAAGCCTTTTTCCAATGTTTCATCAGTTCAACAGTTCAACCACTGTAGTCGGTGCAGTAATATGCACGTGTGTGTCTGTGTGTGTTTACGATGTTGACTGGAGCGCGCCGGGCTTTGATCGTAAGCTATCGAGCTCTGTGTTCACTTATACCCTTTGATCTTTAAAACAGAGTTGAGTTAGCAGCAGTCTGGCCCCTAGAAAACATTCAAACACCCAAACACACACACACATGCTGGGGAAGACAGCCGGTACTGTACATATTCCAGACATCCCATGTAATTTATAAAAAGATTTCCTACAGATCTGGGATCGCTCTATTTCTCTCTTTCTTTTTGGCATGTCAATTTTTAACAGAGGTCAATCTACCCTGACCACCCATCCATACCAAATGCTAAACATAAGGAATAGAGGCGTTTAGACAAAAAGGCAATATCGCAAAATGACAACCACAGCATAGACGCAATGCAGATGAAACATTATCAGGTTATGCACACACTGAAACCTCAGTCTCAGCTTTGACCTATTTCTGAGTCCTGCAGAGCAGATATAGATTAAAGTGTCTGACATTGAGCTCAACGCGAGAACTACATACTGAGGTTTTATTTAAAGATGGGTCTTCAGGCAAAACCTTAACAGGCTTTTACGGGCTGGTTTCGGCTTGTAACTGTTCTCTTGTGACCTAGATGCAAGAAATAAAAATTATCTGTGTGTGTGGTTGCAGGTGCACATGTGTGTTAGAGGGGAGGAGGAACGGATACGTAAAATACATGGTGTTTTTGTGTGTTTTATATATAATTCTTGTTTAGAAGTTATTGGTAATTGTGATATCTCTCCTCATACATTGTTGTTGATTATGTCATCGAAAAAAGAGAGTCATGCAAGAGAGTCATACATATTGTGCATCAATATATCTTTAAGATAAAAAAATTAAAAAACATTAAAAAATATGTTTTAATTTAAAGCCGAGAATTATTATTAATGTTATAATTTAAGTGCTGAGACATTTCATTAGTTATAACTTTACTGGGTGCAATCTAAACACTGCAAATCACTTTAACCACAAACCAATAAAGACTGACCAAGTAAAATCATTCACTGGCGAAACAAAATATTTTTAATGGTGGTGAGTTTCCCTATTGAAGCCATAAAACTATTTTAATTGTAATTATTTTAATTTTAATCTTTGTAATTTTAATTTTAATTTTAATCTTTTTTATTTTAATCTTTTTTATTTTAATCTTTTTTCTATTTTAATTGCTCCATTGTATTTTCAAGATAAGCATTTTATATAAAAAAATAATATATATATTACATAAATGTTAAACATATATTTGTATTTATAGCCTAGAATTTGTATTTTTTTATATATTATTAATAATTTTGGGAATGCTATTTAACTCCATATAACCCATTCAACTGCAAATAACTTTAACCCTAAACCAATAACGACCAAGTTAAATCATTCACTGGCATAACAAAGGATTTTAATAGCTGCCCTGCAAACCCTGTGAGTTTCCCTATGCAAGCGATAAAACCAGAACCTTTTCCTAAAGGCCAGATGACTTTTCAACCCATTTCTAGACAAGAGTGATAAGTAATATCTAGAAAGCCCGCCTGAGGACATTTATTAAATGTGAAGTGCATTATGCTCTCTCAGTGAAGTAATGGCAGCCACCGACCCTCCGGTGCTCTAGTATTTCATTAACTGAAGAGAAACTTTCTCTGCATGACCTTTAAAAAGGGTACGGCTAATGCTAGCTCGTTGCTTATCGTCCAATGATTTTAGTTTAGTTTGGTCTAAAAGTTTATAATGAAGTGAAGACTGGCTTTGTAATGTTATGAAACTATACACAATATTTGTTTTCCTTTTTAAATAGTCAAATACATTCAAATCTGAACCTCTTGAGCTCTAATAAATGAATTTACACAGACGAAAGAAAACAGAGAGATATAGACGATATAATAATCAGGCAAAAATAAACAAGGTGTTGAGAAAAGAACTGGACAGAGATGAAGAGATTCAGCAGGTTGGAAGTGAGGGGGTCACAGCTGTGAAGGTGTGATTGAAACCAGATGTGCGTCTTCATAAAAGGGGGATGGGAGGACAAAACCAAAGAAAAGAAAGAAAATACTAACGGCACATAAACACATTTAACACCCTCTCGTCCAACAACACCCACAGTTACATCTGGGCGTTGACCAAATAAGGTCATTAACTCGGTGGGACGAGTCTAATGTAATCCAGAGCCATTGTAAGAGAGAGTCGCGTCTTCTCCGTTGACTCCAATGGAACAGTTTTTTCAAAGTTTCAACAGTTCCCAGAAGCAAATAGATGAGAACGGCTACGCATAGACCTTTGTTTTTGCTTTTTTTCCCAATGATCGTTTTTGCATGATTCACGTGTTTCACATGGAATCGCCAACTCATAAAATAGGTTGATTTTCCAGTGACACTTGTAAAATGAGATATTTCAAAGAAAACATTTCCTGTCTGTGATTTCTCATTACACATTTGTCATGTTACAGTGATACTTATAAGAAAAGCTTGATGGGGAAAACAATACACTGTTTTTCAACAGCTATCAGAACAACCATTTCTTGATTATTTTTTAGTCCATATTCTTTAAAATCTTATTAAAATGACCAATGTGTTGTTTTTTTTGCGGCATCTAATGGCGAGGTTGCGAATTGCAGCCAACTCCTAACTCCATCCCTCCCTTTCGAAGCACTGCGGTGGCTGACAAATGACTAAAATATCGATATGTTTTCGCTTCTTTGCTGAAGGAGATAACGTATTTACAAAACGCGTTCCTTAGAGTAGTTTGTCCATTTTGGGCCACTGTAGAAACAACATGGTGAATTCCATGTAAGGGGACCCGTGGCGTTTGTAGATATAAAAAGCTTATTCTAAGGTATTAAAAACATAACGTTTCATTATGTGAGGTCTTTATACATCTCTGGAGACATAGTTATGTATATTGTATTGCATTTCTGTCAATGGATCCTCCAAAAAATTACACACAGCACCTTTATGTAAAATAACGCATTGATAAATGCAAAATAAGATGTCAATTTGTAGTCGTACCTAAGAAATCTAAACTAAATCTGAAACTGAAGGGGGGTCCCAAAATCAGAGGCATTTGCTCAAGTTAAGTAAATCAAACATTCCAATCCCATGATTTACATTCTGTAACCTTGAGTCGAACTTAATCTCAGTCGCTGTCTATCAAAATACAACAGTTCAATGCCCCACCAATAGAACAGCGCCGTAACAGCAGAACCGTTTTAGATATACCACACAAACAGATTCGGTCAATCCTTAACCCGGTCACACGTACACAACTACAGACATTTTGCATTTTTAGTTCTGGCCGATGCACAAGATTTTGATGCTGTCACAAGTTCCAGAATTTATAATCTAGTTTTATTTGACTTTGGAGAGTCTGCAAAGTATAAATGATTTCAATATATTTTACAAAGTGCAGTATTTCTGACTGATAAAACTGATGTATAGAATATTATAATACATTTTTGTTGGTGTGTGTGTGGGTGTGCGAGCGTGTGTGTTTGTTTAGCTTATCCTTAATAGCCTGCGGCGAGAGATTTCTCTGCAGGGTATTAACTAGCCTAGTCTCCGTAGGGGTTCCCTGATCACAATTCACAGGGAGCCACAGCAGGGTGTGTGTTTACATTTCCTATTTCGACAACTGGAGACGACGCAATCTGCATTACACAGCATGACAACATTGGACGCTGTTTATTGAAGTCTGTTACCTTGTCAAATGCCTACACAAGATAATGGATCAGATCCTGATGGTGCTAAATGCTTTTCTTTGTCTGTAGGATTGATGCTCCAACCTTAGTGTAAAGGTCAAAGGTCATACATGTGAAATTTTCACTTAGAACTGAAAAAAACTGTTTGTCTCTCTTCCTGTCTGTCTCTCTTCTTACCTCAGCAATTTTGCTTCTTCGTCTGCAGGAGTAATTACATCCTGACGAAAGCTGGCAGCCAGGGTGGCCTAATAAAAACTATAGCAGGAAAAGTTGTTTACCTCTAATCTCACACACATTGCATGTTATTTTGCAGACTAGTAAAACAAGGATTGTGATAATAAAGTATTTTTATCTTAGGTCAGTGGACACTGTCTTTTATCAAATCTTATTTCAGAAAATGCATTGTTTTGTATTCTCATGAGTTCTGTTTTATAATATATAGTATACTATATATTATGAAATATAGCATAAATTATATAGTATGACATTGTTGACAAATGTTAAAGAAACACGTTGTATGAAAACAGCAGGACCATTGGTACAGTCTCCATGATGGGTCATGTTTGTAAAATATTCGCGTTAATGGCTCTATCCTGTGGTTCGAGTTATAAATTATTTTCAGGCTTTGGGCGCCATCTGGTGGTCAAGCGCTTAAGGTAACTTCTGTTCTGCATTAAATTTATACTTTTGCACATTTTAAAATGCTTCCCTTTTTTTTCTAAATCAAATTACATAAAACATTTTAATTGCATTAATCTTCTACACAATATAAAATTTAAAATATGTAAAAAATAATCGGAACATTTTTGTATCGCAATTTGATGCAATTTATTAAGACAAAATTTTTGTTAACATTGTATAAAAATGCCCCAGACTAACATTTGTCCTTCAGCTAATGCTCGTATGATTTTATGTGTCATTTAATGTTAATTTTGTTAAAGTTTCTTTGCTTTCTGTCTCAAGGATAAAGGTTGACGCGCTGCATTTAAAAGCGTGTACAACAGGGGGCGCTCGGCGGCTCATAAATCCGAAATCCCTATTGAGTTAAAGCTCTGCATTTTTTACTTTTAGTGCACATTTTTGTTTACCAACAAAAGTTTGTGTGTTTACGTCACCTGTTAACAGACTCGGCACTTATGGACCGATATCCGCATGCGCAATCTCCATAATACGATTTCTAAATGCGCTGAGAAACGTGACGCGTGCTACGGCTTGCACAATAATAGTTTTGGTGAAAACCAATATAACAATTGAATTCACAACATGTGGGTAGTTAACAAGCTATCTTTATCATTTTATTCGTACTAAAATAATGAAGTAACACGTGATTGGTTTATCCTAGCCAGGGCTGAGAAAAGTAACACGCGCCGTGTGATATCACCGTGAGGTTTAACGGTGGTTTGCGCTGTAATTATCATGAATAATGCTGCCAATAAACCGTAATAACCATTTCATGAACAACTGAGGATAGCCAAATATTTTTAATTTATTATTCAAGTTATTATTTTATCCCAAAACATTTTGACACTCGAAGCCCCGCCCATTTTATCAACACTTTTATTGGCGCTCCGCTCCTGTAGTTTGATCTTGCGGACTTTGCGGAAGACTTGTGACAATTTCAGAGGAATCTCAACGGGAATCATCTGCATTTTCTGGTCCTAGAGAATTTGAGATTAAGAAAATGGCTGAACAACCAAGAGACGGTGGCTTGATTTTCTATGTCAACGGGAAAAAGGTGCTTTTTCATGCACAACTCTTTTATGAACTCTTTTAAGTGTGTAACTGGTCAGGTGTTTGTTGCAAACTCGTGAAATGTTACATAATGTTACACAGTAATGTTTGTTGTATTGCTTTATCTGTATTGTATGATACATTGTATGAGAAGTATTGCATAATGCATATGGTCAATCATTTCTGTTTTGGCATGTTAAGCGTTTCTCCATTAATACTAAACAATTGTGTATTTTTTTCGTGAAACTCGCAGATAACAGAGAAAAGCCCAGATCCGGAGACCATGTTTCTGTCCTATCTCAGGAAGAAATGTATTTGTTTACTTTTCATTGTTTTTTATTTTAACATAATATTTTCGAGAAACCAAAATAGTCCTGGACAACAAAACCAGTCTTGAGTAGCACGGGAACATTTTTAGTAATCGCCAAAAATAGATTATTGGGGTAAAAATTTCCGATTTTTCTTTTTGCCAAATATCAATGGGATATTAAGTAAAGATCATATCAAATGCATATTGCATTTTCTACCGTAAATGTATAAAAAACTTTATTTTTGTGAGTGGATGGCCTGCTAAAGTGCCTCAGATTAACAATTTCAAAGGCGATTTTCTCAATATTGTGCTTATTTGCACCCTGAGATTCCATCTTTAAACATGTGTTGTTAGCCAGATAGTGTCCTATCCTAACAAGCCATATATCAATAGAAAGCTTATTTAATCAGCTTTCAGATGATGATAAAAAAATTGACCTTTAAGACTGGTTTTGTCGTCCAGGGTCACACATGTGTATGTAGATTTGGCAACTGTCCAAAAGCAAATTGAATCGATTAACAACCTTTAAATAACAATAAGTGAAATGTTTTGGAACAATTGCTCATTATATGTGGTTAAATTTCAAATCAAAGTCAAAGTGAATGGTGTTATAAATCAATGGCATGCATAATGACCTTGACTTTGTGTGTGTGTAGTACGATTAACAGGCACTAAGTACGGCTGTGGTGGAGGGGGCTGTGGTGCCTGTACCGTCATGGTGTCCCGATACGACCCTCAAAACAAGATCATCACGTATCCTTCAATACACTTTATTCAACTGTGTTTTTCATGCACAAGTAGAATCTGAACCTAGCCTGATAAATTCACACAAGATGCTTTTTCTTCACTCGTCGTCAGTCATTTCACTGTCAACGCCTGCTTGCTTCCCGTGTGCCAACTTCATGGAGCATCCGTGACGACTGTGGAAGGCATCGGAAGCACCAAAACCAAGTTACACCCGGTGCAGGTAGCTACAACATCACAACATCTAGGTTATGAGATCCAAATCACAGAATGAGATTTCCTCATTTGTGTTTATCAGGAGCGTATCGCAAAGGCTCACGGCTCTCAGTGTGGGTTCTGCACCCCTGGAATGGTGATGTCCATGTACACGTTGCTGAGAAACAACCCACAGCCCAGTTTGGATGAAGTGACGGAGGCTCTCGCCGGTATGGGCATCCACTAACATGTTCTCAAATACCAAGATGAGCATGAATGCTTATTATAATGTTGTTTTGCAGGGAATTTATGCAGATGCACGGGGTATCGTCCTATCGTTGATGGCTACAGGACGTTCTGTGAGGTGAACCGAGACGCTTTGATTCATTACCGATTGGTTTTAGTGACAGAATCATGTGCCACCCGCCTGGCAAGGCGATCCGATTTGTTTGGCCATTCATTTCTGTAACCATCTCTAATGTGCTCAATTTATTCCAGAGGAACTTGTTTTGAAAGGGATTTTGGGAAAGCTCTCTTTTTATTTTTCAGAGTAAGAAGTGTTGTCAAGTGAATGGTACCGCATGCTGCATGGCCAATGAAAACGGATCAGAGGATCCTGCGGTTAATGTGAGTATGCTGGGGTTACAGGCACCTTAAACATTAACGTTGCACTTTGACTCATAAAATGTGACTAAAATATGGACTTTATTAATATGTGGCAAAGAAGTTAGGTTTTTGATCTGGGGCTGTTAGAAATTCTGCCAGAAACATGACACGGCATAAATCAAGTAGTTGGTCGAGTTTTTAGTGACTTATGTGCATGAGATAGTCCATATAGTTGCAATGTGTAAAAGACAGCGGGGCTAACTGTCACACTTTAGTATATAGATTAAACTTTAATTGTGTTCTTTAAAATAAAAAATGTAATTATTTATACTTTTAAAATATTTATACATAAAAAAGTTTTTTTTTTTAAATATGATACATTTATAAAAAAGTTTTTTCTACATTTCCCAAAAGCACAAAAATCGTGTTTTTTAGAAAAGTGAAATGAAATTGAATTCTTACACTTTTTCTTGAAAATGCAGATTTTTTTTTTTTCAGTTTTTTGGGAAACGTGGAAAAGTTGATTTTATGCGTTTTATTTTAAAATAGTTGTTTTAACTTTTTTTTGGTAGCCCACATTAATTTTGCACCATACAAATAACGTTCAACAATGTTTCATAATTAGTAATTAATATTACTATATATTAATTAAATATCTAATAAATGTATATTGGTCAATAAAATGAACCAAACATCAATATTTCAAAACACAGGTACTTTAAAAAGTAATCATGATTTTTGTGTTCGTCTATCAGAGTGAACCAGAACTGTTTAGTAAAGACGGTCTTTTTCCTTTGGACCCCTCACAGGATCTCATCTTCCCTCCGGAGCTCATGGTTTGTTAGCTTTGGTGTATTATAGGTTATATAATGATGAGTTGAATGTATAATAAAAAAACCTTCAAGGATGAAAGTTCATGATCAAAATCAGACTTTAGACTTTAGTTATGATGATAAATCTCCCTTCATGTTATCAACGGCTTTTGCATATTTATGGTATTTTCTGTGTATTTGTATGTATGTAGAGATTGGCAGAGACACAGGAGCGATTTACTCAGAAGTTCATTGGAGAGAGAATGACGTGGTTCTGTCCTGGATCTCTGGACGAACTGCTTCAGCAGAAAGCAGATTACCCACAAGCCCCTATTGTCATGGGAAACACCAACATAGGTTGCATTTGAGAACGATTTTTGGCGCAACTTAATGAAACCTTAACTGCTAATATAACATTATTAGATTACTACTCATTTCTAGTTCAATTTGATTTTTTTTGAGCAGGTCTGGACATGAAGTTCAAGGGTGTCTTCCATCCTGTTCTCATATCACCAACACAAGTGCTAGAACTGTTTAAAGTTATTGAGAAACCAGAAGGTATGTGGGTCTGTCACATGGACTAATGTGAAACGCATTAAACTGCATAATTGGTAACAAAATAATAGAAAAAGATTGTACATCATGTCGAATTTAGTGGTGTATTGAACTATGGATGAAAAATGCGAACGTGATGTTAAGTGGCAGTGCTTTGTGTTTGTAGGGGTGTGTGTCGGCGCGGGCTGTAGTATGTCGGTTCTAAAGGGTGTGTTGGAGAAAAGCATTCGTTCTTTTCCTCCGGAGAACACGCATACGTTCAGAGCTCTTCTGCAGCAGATAAACCTCTTGGGCGGACAACAGATCCGTAACGTGGCCGTAAGTCACTTACGTCACTCATGTCACTTGTCTTTTGACAAACTGTTTACATATCAGATCAAGACAAGGTTTATTCTTGCTACAGAGACAGATACGTGACCTAGGTGCCTTCTCTTAATATCACACACACTGCAAAAAAATGAAGACAAAAATTTAACTGTAAATAAAACAACTTTCATACAAGAAACACAAAGACAGGATATTAAATATAAAATGTAGTTATTTATACGTTTTTGTTTTCTAACATCGCATGCATAACAGTGTTTTTCTATTTGTGTTGATTGGGCTTGTTTTGAAATATTTAATTTCTTTAATAAATGACAGATTATATTATGTAACGTTACTGATAAAAGTAGGTCAAGGCCTGTAGTTTCAAACAGAGCGTTAACAGCTATTTTTACCTTACAGGACACTTTTGAGACCTGTTATTTGTTTATATTCATTTAATAAACTAAAAAGAAAATGTACAAATGGTAAGCGTTATGGCTACACGGTATTGAATAAAAAGCAGTATCTTGCTAAATGTTACCATATAATAAGGCTTTTTTTGTGAATATACAAACATTTTCTAAACGATTCAAAATGACCTGTAAATAACTTAAAATACATGGTTTATTTGCAAAACAGATGAAAAAAAATGATGTTTTTTATTGTGTTAGTCTGCTGTATTTTATCAGCTGCAGTTTGGATTGAATGCACAACAAAAACATGAATTTTAATTCTAATCTCTTTATGCAAATTAACTCTTCAAATATAGTTAGTATGCACTAACATTTGCGTGCCTCTGCATCGACCTCTTCCACAATACATATATTTTTGAGATATTAAAATCTTTCTCTTATTGGAAGTGTCATGCATATTCCAATACGGACATGTTTAGGTAATTTTGATAAATTTTACAGATCTAATAAGTGTGTTTACATATAATCTGGTATGTTTATATTTGTAGACACTCGGTGGCAACATTGTAAGTGCTTATCCGAACTCTGACCTGACCCCTGTCCTAGCTGCCGGGAGATGCACGCTGGTGGCTCTTTCTAAAGGTGAGATCATTTGATTTTCGCTAGTGAGTCTTAAAGTGACAGTTCACCCAAAAATGGATTTTCTCTCATCAGCTTCTCACCCTCTTGTCATTTCAAACCTGTTTGACTTTCGTTCGTCTCCAGAACACAAAATAAGATATATTGAAGAATGTTGGTGACCGAACAATATCGGCACTCATTCACTTCAATTGTTTAGACACAAAACCAATGTTAGTGAATAGGTGCCGGTTAACAATATTGTTAAAACTATCTTCTTTTGTTTTCTGTAGATAAAAGTAAAACTCATAGAGGTTTAAAATGACATGAGGGTGAGCAAATGATGACAGAATTTATATTTTTGGCCGAACCTACGGTACACCTTTTATCCTTTGTCATCACAGAGGGACGGCGAAGGGTTGCCATCGATAAAGATTTCTTCCTGGGTTTCGCAAAGACTGCCTTAAAGCCAGATGAGATCGTCCTGTCTGTCTTCATTCCGGCTTCTAGAAAGGTGAATATAATCAATAATAACTGATTTGTGCAGGTATTTAGATGTTTGTTTGTTTGATAAAGTACATCGTTTTTTTCCGTCAGGATGAGCTCGTGCATGCTTTTAGACACGCCCCACGCAAGGAAAACGCTTTGGCTACAGTCAACGCCGGGATGCGCGTTTGGTTCGACGGGAACTCGAACGTGGTCAAAGAAATCAGCATTTACTATGGAGGAGTGGGACCGACTATTGTCAGCACAGAAGGCGTGTGCCAACAAATCATCGGAAGGTAATGCTTGAGTTTATGTATTTAAAGGCATAGCTCAATCTAAAATAAAAAGTCATTTATTCACCCTCATGTCTTTCTAGAAAATATTTTGAGAAATGTCTCGGTGGTTTTGTGTCCGTACAATGGAAGGCAAGGGGGCCAACTTGAAAATAGCTTAATTTGTCTTGTGCTGAAGAAAGAAAGTCATACAGGTTTGAAATGACATGAGGGTGAATAAACAATGAGAATTGTCATTTTTGGGTGTACTGTCTCTTTAAGTAAAATATTATTTAATAGTAAATATTTAAAACTCTGTTTTTAAGGCCTTGGGAGGACGCAACGTTAAGCGATGGATATCGGGCGCTGATTGATGATATCACGCTGGACGCGTCTGCTCCAGGTGGGAAGGTGGACTTCCGCAGATCTCTGACCCTCAGCTTGCTCTTTAAATTCAACCTGCTCGTCCAACAATATCTGCGAGAGAAGGTATACAAAATCTTGTCTGCCGCAATCTCACCTAGTCTTAAGAAATACTTGTGATTATTTTTCAATATGTGATGTTTATCAGAATGTGACGCAAAAGGAAATACGCAACGAGATGCAAAGCGTGATCCAGCCTCTACCTAAACACATTCAGCCAAGCTACCAGGAGTTTCAGGTTCAACATTCTTCCCTAACTCTTCATATATGTAGATATAAATATATTCTGTAGATTATGTCGAATGGTGTTAAATTGATGTTCGCAGAATGTTGTAGAAGCTCAGGCGGCGCAGGATCCAGTGGGTCGACCCGTGGTTCACCGGACAGCTTTGAGCCAGGCCACCGGTGAAGCCGTGTTCTGCGACGATCTACCGCACATCAACGGCGAACTTATCCTGGCCATCGTGACCAGCTCCAGAGCGCACGCCAAGATCAGGTACGTTTTTTTAAAACGATTGCGAAAGTGTGCAGAGGCCACAATGATTACAAAAAGACAAAAACTAAATTAAAAACGAATTTGAATGAACGTTTTAACCCAATATATTTTTTCTGATACAGACATATTGACTTCAGTGAAGCATTAAAGACACCAGGTGTGGTTGACGTGATCACTGCCGACGACATACCTGGCAAGAAATTCAGAACCTTTATCGGCTGTGACGAAGATCTGCTGACGCAAAGCGAGGTTTGATTCGTTTTACAACTTACTTTGAAATATTAATCGGATTGTTACACTACAAACGTCACATAAATGGTGTCTGTTGTGTGGTCAGGTGACCTGCGTTGGTCAGATGATTTGCGGCGTGGTTGCCGATTCCAAAGCTCACGCCAAGCGCGGAGCGGCGTCGGTGAAGATCACCTATGAAGATCTGCAGGATCGCATCTTCACTTTAGAGGTGAGACTTGTCGTTAAGTTAATTCATATCTTTTTTTAATACTTTTTGTAATGAAACTTTTTTTGATATTGTGTGCAGGAGGCCATAGAGAAGCAGTCGTTCTATTTGCCTGAGTGGAAAATAGAGAGAGGAGATGTTGGAAAAGGTTTAAATGAGGCAGAACAGGTCCATGAAGGTAAAATGAGATTTTGCTGTTTGCACGTCATATATTTCCAACACTTTGAAGACTTCTGAAGTCTTTTTCAATTTTTGATGGATTCAAGATAAATTTATGGCTCATGTCATCTTATGATTTTTTTATAGGAGAGATTCGGATCGGAGGTCAGGAGCATTTCTACATGGAAACGCAGAGTTTTCGGGTGGTCCCGGTTGGAGAGGAGAAGGAAATGAAAGTGTATTTGTCAACTCAACATCCTGCGATGACACAGGTATGAAACAATAGACCTCGGATGATGTGAACAATGCTGACTTAACGCTGGTCCTGAAGAACTTCCTGAAGAACTTTTGAACACTACACAAATGCAAACAACTTATTTATAACCAATTTAAATATCTTTAAGATTTAATTATCGGTCCTTGAAAACAAACTGAACTAAAAGGCTACACACACTTTGAATGTTTTCCAAACATCAGCTATGTTCACTTTTTTGTTGCAGGAGGCAGTAGCCGAAACATTGGGAATCCCGTCCAATCGTGTGTCTTGTCATGTTAAACGAGTGGGAGGAGCTTTCGGCGGTAAGGTCACCAAAACATCCGTCTTGGCCTCCATTACTGCCGTCGCTGCTTGGAAGTGAGTCAAACTGGACTTGATGATTTAATGTTGTTTAATTAACAAATTGCGTTATTTGCATCTTAAATTGTTTGGATACAGTTTTGGTGAGTTTTGGTAAATATCTCTCCGTGTCCAGGACTGGACGGGCAGTGAGATGTGTGTTAGAAAGAGGCGAAGACATGCTGATAACTGGTGGACGTAATCCAGTGTGGGGAAAATATAAGGCAAATAGTATTCGCGAAATAATGAAAATAATAATGAATAATAATTATAACAAATCATTAGGAAATAATTAAGTATTTGAATAATAATAAATAACAAAAAAAATCATGAAATCATATTAAAATCATTTAAAAATAAATTGTTATAATTATTATTTTTAGGAAATAGTTACTTTTATGACAATATTAATGCCTATTTTCATATTCTAAAATTATTTGTGTGTTTACTGGTGCCTGTTTGTTATATAAAGGTGGGATTTATGAAAAACGGAAGAATTACAGCTGCTGATTTTCAATATTACGCTAATGGTGGAAACACAGGGGATGAGTCCGTAGTGGTAAGACCTCTTCACTTTTGTGATATGTGTAAAATTGTTATATTACAAAATGTCATTTTATTGGTTTAATGTTTTTTTTGTCATCTAGGTAGTCGAGAAGATCCTTTTACATCTCGATAACGCTTATAACATTCCAAATCTGCGTGGCCAATCGGTAGCTTGCAGGACCAACCTGCCGTCCAACACGGCGTTCAGAGGATTCGGTGTGCCCCAGTGCATGCTGGTCATCGAGAATATGATCAGCGATGTCGCTCTTAAACTTGGACGTCTGCCTGAAGAGGTCAGAGGTCGATGTTTCAAAATGTTGTTTTTTTAACAGTGCATCAACAGTGTAATTCATATCTGTTAACATGTTTTCCGTTTTATTGCCATGGTCTGATAACATTGTTTCTGAAAACACAATTTATTTAATATACGTTTTTAAACATAGTTTCATAAAATTATAATTATCCTGAACAACTTGTTTTCAACCGGGATATGCCTGGATTTTAATTTTGCATAAAAAATAAGTTCTATTTGCTTTCCAGATCAGAGAGATTAACATGTACAAAGAAGTCTCGCTGACTCACTACAAGATGGAGTTTGACCCAGAGAATCTCGTACGCTGTTGGAACGAATGTAAAGAGAAAGCCGACATCCTGCGGCGACGTCAGGCCATCAACATTTTTAACCAGCAGAACCAGTACAAAAAAAGGGGAATCGCCATTGTGCCCATTAAATACGGCATTGGGTTTTCCGAAGGCTTCCTCAACCAGGTTGACGTCACTTTATGCATCAGAGGCCAAAATCTCTTGTTTTTAATGCACTTTCCCTCATTGATCCATTGTTGTTGTGTTTTATATCGAAGGCGGCTGCTCTCGTGCATATATATAAAGATGGTTCTGTACTGGTTAGCCACGGCGGAATAGAAATGGGCCAGGGAATACACACCAAAGTCCAACAGGTATTATTCGTCGCTTTCTAGACTTGTATGCATCATTTGAGCTCACGCATCTATAGATATATAGTGACTTTTTGTACAGGTGGCCAGTCGAGAGCTGAATATTCCAGCTTCTCTTATTCACATCTGTGAGACCAGCACAGAAAGCATTCCAAACACCTGTCCGTCTGCAGCATCCTTCGGTACCGATGCCAACGGGATGGCCATAAAGGTATCGTAACTTGCCTAAAAATATTAAAGAATACATGATATATTAATGAGTATATGTGAACTACTGTATAAATCTTCTGAAAACATAGAATAGGTTATGAGATAAGATAAAATGGGCAAAATCACGATTAATGTCTGTCTTTTCTTTAATAGGATGCCTGTCAGATTCTGTATGAAAGACTGGAGCCAGTCAGAAAAAAGGATCCCAAGGGGACATGGCAGAACTGGGTAATGTAACTTTTTTTATTATTTCTTAAATTGGTTTAATTGTGAATATGTTTAAAGGTAAGGGTTTAGAAAATGACACGCGTCATCTTTGAGTATACTAAAATCAAATCAAATAAATGTTTTTTTGTTTTATTGCATATGTGGGTTTAATTTACTAAATCTTTATTTTAAAGGTAATGACGGCATTTTTGGAAAGGATCAGTCTGTCAGCCACAGGATACTACCGGTAATTTTTCTTCTACATTCGAAATTTGAGACCTCAATGGACATCTGTTAAGTCCAAATCATTTTAGTTGTTTTATATTTCTATACACCTCCATACAATTACTATGTGGAAAAATGGTCTCAATTATATTTGTTTAATTTAAAGTAAATATAAAGTTAATAAAGCTGACAAATAAAGACTATGTATATGCATTGGTGTCATTATGGTTTATTAAAACTATTTTAACATTTCTGTCAATCAAAATAAAATAAAATATAGGCCTAAATATGTGACCACAAAACCATTGTGTGGGTCAAAATTATCGATTTTTCTTTTATGCCAAAAATAATTTGAATATTTAGTGAAGAACTTGTTCCATGAAGACATCTTGTAAATTTTCTACCGTAAATATATAAAAACTTTAAAGTTGTCCAAATGAAGTCCCTAGCATAGCATTTTACTCACAAAAATAAAGGCAATTTTCCAGGTATTTCATTTTTTTGGCACCCTCAGATTCCAGATTTTCAAATAGATGCCAAATATTGTCCGATCCAAACAAACCATACATGAATGGCAACCTTATTTATTCAGCTTTCAGATGATGTTGATCCATAAGATTAGTTTTGTTGTCCAGGGTCACATATTGTTTGAAAGAGAAAACTGTATGAAGTAAGACATGTTGCCAATAAACTCACTTAAGTTAAATTACTGGAAATAATGATTTGAATTGTATTAATAATTATTTAATCATATCGAATATTTTATTGAAAATAATGTAGTAACTAAACTAAACTAAAAATAAACTAAAACGGAAATGAAATGAAATTAATTTGTATAGCAACATTTACAATACATTCATAAATTGAATTTTAAATATTTGCAATTGAATCTGTGAAACTAGAAAGAAATTATAATAACTCCTGAGAGCATCATCAAACCAAAGACTATAGACAGGCAAAACATTGAGTATTTGTCTTGTGTTTGTTAATGTTTTGTCAGGGGTCACGACCTGTATATGGACTGGAAGAAGAAGGAAGGAAAGCCGTACGCTTATTTCACATACGCCGTGTGCTGCAGTGAGGTGGAGCTGGACTGTTTGACTGGAGAGTACAGAGTAAATACATTCATAATACTTCATAATAATATCTTTAAATAACTGTATATTATTACTTGTTATTTAGTGTTATATTGGAAAAAGAATCAAACACCTTTTTCCATGTAGACTTTGAGGACAGATATGGTTGTCGATATCGGCAGAAGCATAAATCCATCGATTGACATCGGGCAGGTACACGTAGATACATTGTAGATATCTGCGTCACATAGGTTGGACGTTATATTATGATCTACAGTAAATATGTTTGTTTGTATCAGATTGAGGGAGCGTTCATGCAAGGTCTTGGTCTCTTCACCATGGAGGAGCTCAAGTTCTCTCCATCTGGCGTTTTGTACACACGAGGACCGGGCCAATACAAGATACCGGCTTTCTGCGACGTTCCTCTGAAGTTTAACGTATACCTGTTAGCCAACTCGTCAAACCCTCACGCCATCTATT
Source organism: Triplophysa tibetana (assembly GCA_008369825.1). Lineage (NCBI taxonomy): Eukaryota > Metazoa > Chordata > Actinopteri > Cypriniformes > Nemacheilidae > Triplophysa > Triplophysa tibetana. Next base: position 9,276,532 of record CM017906.1, read on the forward strand.
CCTCAAAGGTGACGGACAAATTGTCCTTGTTTTTTCACATCGCTTTAAAATCATTTCGTTTCCGTTGCGAAGGCCTGAGGTTGCTTCCTATTTTTGTTTGTATTGAATTTTCTGTCATTTCAGGGGATCGGAGAGCCGTGTCTGTTCCTGGGCAGTTCTGTATTCTTTGCGATCAAAGATGCGGTGGCTGCCGCCCGTAAGGATGCAGGTTTAACCGAACCGTTCACCCTAAACAGCCCTGCCACCCCAGAACGGGCATGTCTCGCCTGTTCAACGCGCTTCACAAAGATGGTATGAGAATTACAGAATTCAGTTAAGCATTTTTATTCTGACTTTATCTAAAATGCTTCAATTGTTATATTTAAAGGTTTTGGAGAGTAAAGCTGAATCATCCTGTGGATCATCTCAACCATGGGCCTTGGACATATAATCTTAAAAAAGTCGTCAGAATTATCGTTTAGATGATGAACAGCACAAGCACTTTTCAATGACTTTAATAATTTCAAAGATTTCAGAATACAGTATTTTCAGTTCTTAACAGACTTAAACTTCTTTACTGACTGACAAAAAACATAAAATATTGTACTCGTGTTCACATCATAATCTGTGCCAATTTGTTTTTATTAACAATTTCATCTCAGATCAAAACAATTATTGATCACATTTACATGCATATCATCTAACACAATTTTGCACTAAACATTTGATATTGTCTGTAACTTGTACATGAATTAAATCGTACCATATTCTACTGATTAGTATTGTTAGACTCCACTTCATTATATTTCTAATTTATTCATCATGTTAATTATTAATAATATAAATAAGTAACATTCCATGTAATATACAGTATGAAAAAGTTGCGGAATTATGTTATCTGTAATTCTGCTATTTTTAGTATTGTCAGACCCTTATTTTGTGTATTTATACTTGATTATTAATGAATTAATAATTATAACAAGATCCAAGTTTTCAACAGGAAGTATCACAGAGTTTGGTTTGAGCTCTTCACACGTTTATGGCCCAGGGTTTGGATTTCTCAATCCGTGGCACCTGTAACACAAATTATCAATACACTCTTTAAAAAAAAAAATGCTTTTTTTATAATAAACCTCACGAATATTCCCATCTGATTGACTCACCATCCGGGTGAAGCAGTCCTCACAGGCCATACGGATCTTTTCTGCAGTGGCTGGAGAGGAGAGAGAGAAATCGTCGCTCAAGCCTCTCTCCCTCCGTGCGGCCGCGATCGCTTCCTTAATGGCGAAGAACAAAGTGCAGCCGAAGAACACGGGCGGCTCTCCAATCCCCTTAAAAACAAAAATATTATTTGTCATTCAAGGGGATGGACAATGTAGATTTGAGCATTTTAATTGGATCATAAGTTATGTAGCTTAAGATGAGTCCTCAGTATTTTGGGGCCTTGTTTAGGAAGTGAAATATCGCATTGGAATCACTTTTATGTGCTAAAAGTTTTAGTTTGTAAACAGTTGTTCTGCCTCTCACCTTTGAGGAATAAATAGCGTGGGGATTTTCAGCATTGCTCAGCAGGTGGACATTTAGTTGAGGAGGGACATCACACAGCGCTGGCATTTTATAGTGAGAGGGACCCCTGGTCAACAACACGCCCTCGGGAGAAAAATGCAGTTCCTCTATGGTGTAAAGCCCGATACCCTGAACAAAACCACCTTCCACCTGCACACACACAAACACATTAATTAACTTTAAAGCAGAATTTCATGATAAAAGTCAAGTGCGTAATTGTAATTTAAAGTCCCCATGACTGGAAGTTGCAATTGTTTTTACTTCTGTATTTTGACAAGTGAAATAGAATTTCGAATGAGAAAAATAGTGGGCGTTGCTTTTGTCTTTTTCTGCGATTTGATTGGATGTAAAAAAACAACCATTGCATTTTGAAATAAAACTCGCAGCAGACTGACAGTTGAAAGGGAGGAGTTAACAGATCCGCCCAAGCGGTGTAAGGATGTGCATTTTAAGATTTTAACTGAAGATTATTAAGGCACACAAATTATAAAAGGAAAACGTTCCCCATTGATAAATTTATTTCAATACAATTCTCATTAAAAAAGTCATTGTAATTTTTTATTTCACTGGGACTTTAATCTAGTAATACATTTGATGTGTACTCACTGGGAATCTAATTCACAAGTTTGACCTTGCCAAAGCACCAACTAATACTGACTTTTTCCCAAAATTATTTTAGGAAATTTCAATAGTTTTTACAACTTTTTGTTTGTTATAAAATGTTTTCACAAATATTAATTTTAATGATATTAATATTAATTATAATATTTAGCATTGTAACAAATATATATTAATATAATATGATATAATGTAAAGAAATCATATAAATATATAATAATATATATTCTAATTTGTTATAATAACTTTAAAATATTTAATACTATTGTATATTAGAAATATTATTATTAATAATAATACTTTTATATTTCGGTGCAGTTTAAACTCTTCAATGCCCAATATTACAATGGCATACCTGTCCGATGTCCAATGCCGGGTTAATACTTCGACCGACATCCATCACAATGTCAGTCCTAATGTTCTGTAAAATATAATTTAACAGTCAATAAACTTTGATTTTCAGGTTTTAAAGGTACATGCATAATTCAGAAAGAATAATGAATCCCGTGACCGCCGTAAGTTATCTGCTTATATATTTTTAACCATATAAGACATAACATTACATTACAGTCCAATGACGAATTAAATTAAAATAGAAACATGAATATTAGAAGTAGAGCAGCACCTTATGATCTCCTGTCAGACAGTCGATTTCAACCTCTGAACAGCAGGCTCCAAAAGTGAAGTAATAGTAAGCAGGTCCCTCACTTTTCTCCCAGTCTATACTGGTGTGGGGTCCCCTAATATAAATACACAAATTTAATTATCCCTAGCATTTACACGAACAAATCATACTCATTATTGTTGAAAAAAAATAAATGTAAAATGTATGCTATTCAAAACATTTAGATTTGCTTTCTGAGTTTGTCTATAACAAATACTAGCATATTTTTTTTTAAACTTAAATTCAAGAAAAAAGTTTTTCTTCCAAATGTTGTTTATGTATCGTGTTTAAAGACTTTGAATATTTATTATAATCCTTGAAAAGCTGTTCTAATTCAACATTGTTAAACACATACAAGAAGAAACCAGTCGCAGACAAGCTGATCTTCTGGCAGTATGCCTCCACCACCTAGAAACATGAAAAATGCATATTTCTGTCAACAAACCATTAATTCAGTGTCTTTTATACGAATGGCAGAATAGATGTTACGTTTACTGACCAGCTGTTGCCAGGTGTATTGGGAATGCTTCTTTATAAGAGTCTCTAGACGTCCCATGAGTTTCTCACAAGCGTTCTGCATGCAGAATATGACCAAACATTACAGTTGCGTACATGCACATATAAGCAAACTCATGCAACACTAATGATCTACCTTTACTGCCATTCCAACAGCATCGGTACCAAAAGACGCAGCAGATGGGGCAGCGTTGGGCACGTTTCCTGTGCAAGTCTCCTTGATGTGGATGGTAGACATCGGCACCTTCAGAATGCGACTGGCAATCTGCAGCAAAGAGAAAATGAATCCTGCAACTAGTATGTATGGTTTTCAATTCATATAGTTGGACAGTCTTACCTGTATAGCTTTGGTGTTGATACCCTGACCCATCTCGGTTCCACCATGAGAGACCAGAACGGATCCATCTTTGTAAATATTTACAAGCGCTGCCCCCTAGAAAGTTACCAATGTCATATCAGTTTGGTACATATACGGTACCACTGAAAAAATAAAATACAAAAAAATACTACGAAAACATAAAAAATCAGGTTATTGTTCTTAAAATGGTCTTTACTGTAGTTTACCAAAGTAATACCACATTTAAATGTATAAAAAAAAACACACATTTTAATACCAACAGCCTTGTGAAATAAAGCAACAATTTCCTCCCTACCTGGTTATAAAAACCCTTAGAGAATCCAATTCCAAACTTTAAAGGGACGATTGAGATTCCTCTCTTCTTCCAATGGTTGTGTGCATTGAACTGTTGGATGTACAGCTGTCGCTGATGATAGTCCGATTTTTCCAAGCACTCGTCCCAACATCTCACCATGTCCCGGGGTGAGAAAAGCTGCTTGTGGTGGGTGTAGCATTCCTCGTCTTTGTACATGTTGATGTCTCTCACCTGCGGAGTAAAGTTGGACTGAAGTTTGAATCCTTCCCAAATAATAAAGCATTTTGTAATGATTCCAAAAGCAGATTTTCGCTACGTTATCACTTGTTCATATTTTGAAAAAAAAGGCCCACCTTGTGTGCTGGCAAGCCGCACTTGACTGCCACCTCGTGGAGGACGCTCTCGATGATGGTCAGTCCTTGTGGTCCGCCAAACCCTCTGAACGCCGTATAAGACGGCAAATAGGTCTTGCACACCAGGCCGCGGCCACGGAGGTGAGGGATCTTGTAGCCATTATCCATGTGAAGGAGAGCTTTCTCCATGATCTAACGGAAAAAACAGGTGATTTGAAACATGAATGGAAGCCATTTTACTTCCATGAAAAAGATCTTTAACAGAATGTTGAAGGGTTTGGGAAGTTGTTACATTTTCCATACTCAAGGGAAAGTTGCACTGCTAAAGGGTTGCGTCTGCATAGCTCAGGGCTTTGAGTTCTCGGCAAATCTCAACTTTTTTCTTTTTTCAATTTCATTATTAGGAGAATTAAAATGAGACGACTTGGCTGTAAAATGAAAAAGTGGATAGCAAAACCTACATAATTTGATTTAGGAAAATCTATGCATAGTTTAAGAAACTGAATACTTCTTGAATACAACATTTTTGAAGATTAATGAAATATATTTTAGGGGACACATTCTCAAAAAGGCTGAAATAACATACAAATGAGGATTCGTCCAGGGTGCATCCTCCATTACTGTAATACGTGATGTCAGCAGCTAGGATGCTGCCATTATTCATGTATCCGACCTGAGAAAGATGAGACATACAGTAAGATGCAATGATGCAACATATGGTCTAGAAAGGTAAAAAACTCCATTTCCCATAATTCAGTACCTTATACTTTCCCAGGAAAGGATGCCTGCCGCTGGTGATGAGCATATCATCCCCTCGTTCTAATACACATCGCACAGCTCGGCCAGTTCTGTTGTTTAGTTTGTACAAGACACATTTAAGTGTGTATACTCGCACGGATTGATAAATTGTGTGATGCGTCTCATTTTTCCATACTTGAATGCAGCCGTAGCAGTGATGGCAGATAAAGTTGCAATCTTCATGACTTTTCCGCCAAATCCTCCTCCGAGCCTCTTCACATGACACGTGATCTTATTAGAGTCGATCCCAAGAGTGATGCCAACTACTTCCTGTTGTTTTATAGATAGAACATTGTGTTACAAACTTTTTTTTTTGAGATTTCTTTACTTTGAATTAACTTTACGTTTTATAATGTAATAATTATTAAAAGTGTTATTAATAATAATTACTAATATAAATAATTAATTTAGTTATTTCTATATTGCTATCGCTATAGATGTTATGTATATTTTTTGTTTAGTTTTGGTTTCATCTTTTTGTTATACATAGAACATAGTGTTAATAATAATAATTAGTATTATAAATAATACATTGTTGTAGTGGAGTAGGCGGGGCGAGACCGTGGTTAGAGGCCGGTGAGTAATTGTTAATTCCGCCGGCGAAATAACATAAACATAAATAGACAGCCGGCCGCCCCTCACGGACGACGGCCGGCAAATAAAACATAAATACAAAAACAAACATGTTCGGGCCCGGTCCTCTCTCATCGACGGTCCGGTCGCTCGTTCCCTTATATGCTCCCAATCTCCTACGTGATACGAGACCGGTGCACGCACAACTGGCGCCAATTAACAATTACTCATCGGCCTCTAACCACGGTCTCGCCCCGCCTACTCCACTACAATTGTATTATATATTTTTTATATTACTGTAGCTATAGATTTAATTATTTTTTTATTTAGTTTTGGTTTATTTCCAGTCCATATTAACATTATTTCCATTTGTTATAAATAGAAAATAGTGTTACAAACTCGTGTGTTTTTTGGAGATTTATTTACTATGAATTCGTTTTTTTTAATAATTGTATATATATTATAAGAAATATATATATTATTAATTTCTATTATAATAATACATTGTATTATATATTTAGCTGTGGCTATAGATTTATTATATTTTGGTGTTTATTTCCAGTTAATATTAACATTTTTTCTAGTTGCTAAAATATTTGTTTAGTTCTGGTTTTCAAATATAGTATAGGCCTATATTTTACTTTATTTCAATTCACAAAAATAATTTAATAGTTTTAAATAACTATAATCCATGACATTGAGGACAAGAATAATAGTGAATAAGATGTACATCAATGTATGTTTATGAAATCCTACCGACCTGTGTGTAAGCTGCATGTTGACTGGCAACATACAGATCCAATTCTTCCGCCTCTCCTTTAGGAATCGCGATCAATCCTTGGGTTTCCATGTAGAAATGCTCCTGACCCCCCATATACATCTCACCTGTGACATATCATAATATATGATAATATAAAAACTGTTTTGGATAAGAAAATTACATTAAAATCTGGATCAGACTTAAAGATTTGCTTCATGAATGCATACCCTCCAGTATGTGATCTGCTTTCTCAAACCCTTCCTCCACATTTCCTCTTTCCAGCTTTCGCTTGGGGTCAAAAAATGATTGATGTTCAATGGCTTCCTAAGAAACAAAATGAAAAAAAATTGTAAAATTCAAGTGACATGTTTTGATATGTGAAGAGATGTTTTATGAATGGGGTTTGGTGTAAAAATACCTCTATAGTGAAAAATACAGGTTGGATGTCCTGGTAGCTAACGTGCACCTGTTCGGCTGCTCTTTTAGCTTGTTCTCTGTTCTCTGCCACAATCGCCCCGATAATCTGTCCCACACAGATCACCTGTTAAGTGGATTCAAATAAAACATAAGGAACATAAACATAGGCTTACGTATTATACAGGACAATCATCTTTGATCTGTAAAATATAGAGTTTGACTAGAGAAAGTGACCTCCTCTTCTGCAAAAACCTCCTCTGGGTTGTTAAACCACAGTCTTCGATTTTGACCTGGAACGTCCTTGGCAGATATGAAGGTGACCACTCCAGGTATCGCCAAAGCTGCTGATGCATCGATAGATCTAGTTTGAAAAATAAGGGAAGAAAATTGAAACATCTAGGACATGTTTAAGTCAACAACGAACGATTCTGGAATGACTGTTCTTTCAAAGTGACTCCTATCACAGCAAACCCATCAACTTCAATGGATTATACAGATACACAAACTTCTGATTCCTTAATGGGTTTGGATTATTGGTGGAGTTCAAAGTTCCTCCCTGTAGTTAAACACATTAGACCCTGGACACCAAAATCCTTCCCATAATCCCCCTGTAGACACACCTACACAGATGAATATAAAGTCCAGGTCAGACAGCACACAGACACCAAACTTCCGGAACAGAGCATCCAGAACATCTCTACACACTGAGACAACATGAACACAACAGCCTCCTTCTCCATTCTTCTGCTGCTGTGTGGCGTCTCACAGACATTATTTCTCAAGGTAAGATCCTGACTAGTCTCTTGGTATCTTCAGTAAGAAAAATGCTAGATGTATGAGTAATTTCGTTAATTTGTCTGTCAACAGGAGCCAGAGGTTTTAGATATGTTAGTAACAGAGCCTGAAGATGTGGACATCACTAAAAAGATTTTGGACTCCAACAATGGTCAGACACTAAAAATGAATGTTAGAAAGAAGAAATTCGCATCAAGACATATTGTGTAACTTCATCAATATCACTTTCTTTCCACACAGGATCTACTGAAATCCTGATTGAAGGAGATCTGGTGTTTCCCAAAACCAGAAATGCTCTTTTCTGCTTTAACAACAACTGTTTGTGGAAGAAAAACACCAAGAATCTAGTGGAGGTGCCTTACACAGTGAGCGGTGAATTCAGTAAGTAAATCTCCTTCATCACATTTATCATTCATATCGATGTCATTATCAAACCGTCACCCGTCTTCTCTGCAGCATCTACTGAGAGGACGACTATCGAGAACGCCATGACGACTTACCATAGCAAAACTTGTATCCGCTTTGTGCCCAGATCATCTCAGATAGACTACATCAGTATTGAGAACAAAGATGGGTGAGGACAATGATATCATATCAACAAAACACATTGAAGCGCTCTTAATCCAAAAGAAGAAGATCTGAACATTGATATGTGCTCTTGTTTTCTCTCTCCTCTCAGGTGTTACTCTTATCTTGGTAGAACAGGAGGCAAACAAGTGGTTTCTCTCAACAGGTACGGCTGCGTGTACCGTGGCATCGTTCAACATGAGTTCAATCACGCCCTGGGCTTCTACCACGAGCAAACCAGGAGCGACCGCGACCAGTACGTCAAGATCAACTGGGAGTTCATCTCTCCTGATAAGGCCCACAACTTCCAGAAGCGGAACACCAACAATCAAAACACTCCATATGACTACGTCTCCATCATGCACTATGGAAGAACGGCCTTCACCAACCAGGCTGGAATGGAAACCATCACCCCCATTCCTAATAAGTCTGTGCAAATCGGACAGAGACAGGAAATGTCAAACACTGACATCCTGAGGATCAACAAGCTGTATGGATGCACAATCTGAGGCTTATGAAGACGTGATGTTACTGATCATAAAATATTTTTGTGTATGTGGATAAATAAGAAATGAGGTGATGTTCTTTATCTTTGATGGTGTTGGGTTTCTGAAATATGTGATTGCATTGGGAAAATAAAGCAAGTTAAACAACAAAATAAAGCGTGTTTGTAATTCAATGCTTCACTTCCTAAATGATCAACCAATCGCTGAAAGACACACATTAGGAGAACTAACGGTTTAAAAACGTAAAATAATATTTGCTTAAATTGCTTTAAAGGTGTGCTGAACTGTGCTTGTTTATTTTTTTATACTGTTATATGAGGACTATTTATGACGTTCGCTTGGTTTTTACATTCAAAAACATCAAAATCAATAATTATTGGGCTATTTTCTACATTGGCTTTGAGGCCAGCTGTTCAAACACTCAGTTTTAATGGGCGTGCCGCATTGAAGGCTTCATAAGTAATTTCCCACTGCTTTGACAGCAGTTTGCATAGTTGGAGCCTTCTGTGAATTTGGTTGAGACGTAACGTTAGGTTACACATTAGCACCATTCACAGTTTTTCGCACGGCATCAGTTTTATCTTGGGACCTCCTGTGATTTATAAAAATGACCTCCCCACAACAGTATTTCATGTGATGCATTCACACAAGATGATTTTACTCAAATTTACCGACTTATTTCCCAGATGTGATGGCGAGACATAGCATATAGTGTGTTTAGCCTGTAACGTTAGTTGTATTTGGTTTAATGATATGTGACCGTAATTTACCGCGATCGCGGGTCTCAAATGTTACGGGTTACCATGATAAATGCACAAAAGGGAGACTCCCGGTTACTTATGGATGTAACCCAGCTCCCGAAATAATACCAAAACACTTCAAAACAGCCTCCGTTATTCGCAAACGGTGGATAAAACCTTGAAAAATTATATGTGAGCCTGGCAAAAAAAACCTCTGCAATAAATACAAATGACTAGAGATCCCCAGGTAATACTTATCTGTGCTAATAGTGCGAATATTACTCAGGGAACATGTTGTGTACCCCCTTGTTGGCTTTGTTTTCCCCTGTTTTCTCAATTAAAGATTTTTCTTATCCTGAAGCAGTCTTCTCCTGGGCTCTATCGCCTGCTTTCCCTGACATCAGGAATTGTTCTGGTTCCCCAGGTGGGGGGCTCCTGCTATGCCCAAGCAAGGCTGCATGGATGGGCAGAGAGTTGCCCAGTACAGTTCATCCACCAAACTAAATATATGCTATCGGTAAATAATTGACGACACTGGTCCCGACAGAAATAATAATATTGCGGTTTCACGCTCTGGTTGTGTTGCAATTACACCTCTAAAATGTTTATGTTTCAATGTCTGTGTACACTGGATTTATCCATGGAAAACAATGGCGAGGTTACTTAGACAGGGAATAGTTTAGGAAGAGCTAGGCCTTTGTTAATTTAGGATATTTAAGTTATCTTTAAAAAAACATACTTTACAAAAAAAACATTCCTGATGCTTATCCGGAGACACAACAATCGCACTGATACTTTCTGAGATACATCATTGCAACTTGTATTTGATCAAGACACAGTATTGGTATTACACGTATTACAGTTAAGCCCTGTCTGGGAAACCGCCCGAATATATTTCTATTTTTTAAAAAACACAAAATATTACTGTATTACATTATTACAGCATTTTATAACTGCTAAGGGCTTGTAACCCACTGCTTCTTGGGGCTTATTGCTTTAATACACACATGCCTGGTAAAGTAAGAAAATCCTCAATAACTATTAATTGAACCCCATGAATGACTAGTGACAAAGGTAAAAGTGTGAGAGAAATAGACCATATTTGTAATACTGAAGATTCAAGATCAATTCAAGTTTTTTGGTTATAACCAGAGGTGGACGAAGAACACAACATCATCCACTACAAGTAAAAATTGGAAAGACAGAAGTACGTGCTTATAAAAGTACTCAAGTATTAAAAGTACATTTCCTATATGTCAGTGGTTTATTGTTATATTGTCGTATACCTTATGCCTCTAAAGCAACCTACTGAATACACCGAGTTGCTCAAGGTATTAGTGGTTTTAAAGGAGTAGCTCACTTCAAAATTTTCCCCCATCAACTTTCCATAGTAATTTTTCTTCCTACTATAAGAAGTCAATTGGTTAAATTTTGAAGTGAGCTACTCCTTTATGAGATTTATATGTTTAGCATATACATTGGTATGCTAATGTGTACACCCCTTGCAGAATCTGGAAAAAGCAGAAACTTTTGGAAAATAAGAGGATTTTTGAAGATGAAGGTTTATCTTTAGTTTAGTGATGCCCTGAGCAAGATATTTCACTAAAGAAATGTTAACATAAGGTTCACACTAAAGAATAATAACATAATTTTTTAAAATAGCCCAGTGCAAGTATAGACGACCCTGATTCTTTATACTTTCTGATGCTACCTAAACAATCAAGGACAGTTTTTATGTTTAGTCCTAGTTGTTCAAGGGTTTCTTGTTTTTCATGAGTCATTAGACTGGTCAATGATCTTCAAAACAATCAACCGGTTATTCACAATATTTGCTTTTTCAGCATTTCTGGATATTTTCCTAATGTCCAGCAGTACCTGTATGATGTTGAGATTCATCTTTCTACATTGAGGACCATCAAGAGACTCATACACAACTATTACAATAGATAGAAACATTCAGTGCTGCCCACAAAGCCAACACCATTCATTTAAAGTCAGGTGGGTGTAAACCTCTGAAAATGGCATGACATGATTATAAATGTTAAGGAATTTCTCAATTGTTTTTACAAAAATCATCCTTTATAAATTTGTCTTAATATAACTTGTATGACTGTTTAGGGGCTCTTATAAAATCCCAAAACTACATATTGTCCAATTCAGTGGATAAGTAAAACAATCTCAAGAAGCTTCTGTAAGGTTTGGACTAACAGGCGAGGTCAGAGTTCCTCCCTGTAGTTAAACACATTAGACCCTGGACACCAAAACCTAGCCATAATCCCCCTGTAGACCCACCTACACAGATGAATATAAAGTCCAGGTCAGACAGCACACAGACACAAAACTTCAGGACAAGACCATCCAGAACATCTCTACACACTGAGACAACATGAACACAACAGCCTCCTTCTCCATTCTGCTGCTGCTGTGCTGCTTATCACAGGCGTTATTTCTCAAGGTAAGATCCTGACTAGTCTCTTGGTATCTTTCTTTTGCAAAAAAATGTTCAAAATATGAGTAATTTCATGCATTTGTCTGTCAACAGGAGCAAAGCTTTGACGATATGTTAGTAACAGAGCCTGAACATGTGGACATCACTAAAAAGATTTTGGACTCCAACAATGGTCAGACACTAAAAAAAAATGACTGTCAGAAAGAAGAAATACACATCAAGACATATTGTGTAACTTCATCAATATCACTTTCTTTCCACACAGGATCAACTGAACTCCTGATTGAAGGAGATCTGGTGTTTCCCAAAACCAGAAATGCGATCTACTGCTTTAACAACAACTGTTTGTGGAAGAAAAACAGCAAGAATCTAGTGGAGGTGCCTTACACAGTGAGCAGAGAATACAGTGAGTAAACCTCCTTCATCACATTGATCATTCATATCAATGTCATTCTCAAACTGCCACCCGCCATTTCTGCAGCATCTACTGAGAAGAGGACTATCGAGAATGCCATGATGACCTTCCACAGCAAAACCTGCATCCGCTTTGTGCCCAGATCATCTCAGATAGACTACATCAGTATTGAAAACAATGATGGGTGAGGACAATAAAACCATATCAACAAAACACATTGAAACGGTCTTAGTCCAAAAGAAGAAGATCTGAACATTGATATGTGCTCTTGTTTTCTCTCTCCTCTCAGGTGTTATTCTCTTCTTGGTAGAACAGGTGGCCAACAGAAGGTCTCTCTCCAGAGGAATAGCTGCGTGTACAACGACCTTGTTCAACATGAGCTGAATCACGCCCTGGGCTTCGAACACGAGCATGCCAGGAGCGACCGCGACAAGTACATTAGGATCAACTGGAAGTTTGTTTCTCCTGATTTGGTCGACGCCTTCGAGAAACAGAACACCAACAATCTCAACACTCCATACGACTACGGCTCCGTCATGCACTATGGAAGAACAGCCTTCACCAACCAGGAAGGAAAGGAAACCATCACCCCCATTCCTGATGCGTCTGTAGAAATCGGACAGACACGTGGACTGTCTAACATCGACATCATGAAGATCAACAAGCTGTACGGATGCTAGTCTGAGGCTTATGAAGACGTGATGCTACTGATCATTGAATGTTGATTATGTATGTGGATAAATAAGAAATGAGGTGATGTTCTTTATCTTTGATGGTGTTGGGTTTCTGAAATATGTGATTGCATTGGGAAAATAAAGCAAGTTAAACAACAAAATAAAGCGTGTTTGTAATTCAATGTCTCACTATATAAATGATCAACAAATTAAATGTCAAAACTTTTGTTATTTTGGCATTAGCTCTAATACATGTTGATGTGAATCAAAAGATCTCTGCTGGATGAGAAAGGATGTTGAAATGTTCTTGTAGCCTAATGAAAGACACAAATTAGGAGATCTGAAGGTTTGAACCTGTAAAATAATATTTGCTTAAATTGCTTTAAGGAAACTCTCTGTACTAGGCGGCCATATTTGCAATTCATCCAGGCAGCTATTTCAGTCGTACAAGACCAATTATTTTCTTATTGAATGGAGGGAAACGGATAACTCTTACACCACTCGCTGAGGTCACAATAAAACATTATATGTCCAAAAAATAATTAAACATGACATAAATTGAACCATGTCTAATGTTTCTTAAGCCTAATTATCTTAAAGCTGCTTCAGGTTCACAACACTTTATTCAGAATCTCGTCCCCCTAAACCTTTAGTCTTTCTCGATTGACGGTTGGCTCTTTTTCTTCTGAAAGGCAGGACTTTTGTCACTAGAGCCGCCATGTTAACTGTTGCTTTCCTCCACTCTTACTTAAAAGATCTGCGACACCTTGTTAATATCTAAAATCTTTGATTTTATGTTGTACGCAGAATAAATCATAACATACTGTAGAGACGAGAAGGAAAATGTAAATATAATGTTCCCACAATAAACCTTACTATATATTATTTAAATTAAATTGCAAATGAGTATGAGCCAGTATGAGATTTAGACGTTATGACAATCTTAAGAAAAAATTTGAAATGCTTTCTAGCAATTTGTTTACATTCATCTTGATTAATTAAACCTACATGCATATATTTATAGATATAAATAAATGTAACGCAGATTAGCAAACAACACAATAAGCATAAACAAAATATAGTACAGAAACTGATGGATTCCTGCACTTTTTGTCTTTTATGAAACATAAAATCAGCTCATACCTTGGGAATGGTAACCGTGACTTTTCAAACGGCAGTATACCTTAAAACTGGTAATCTGCCAATGCCTCGTATAGAGTAAGAAAATCCTCAATAACTATAAAGTCAAACCCCATGAATGACAAATGTACAAGTGTGTGAGAAATAGACCATCTGTAAAGTACTGAAGATTCAAGATTAATTCAAGATCTATGGTGATAAGAAGGAAAGCTTTTCACAGTAAGAGGGACAAATAAACATTTGTAGGAGTTATTGAGTGGCACCAAGATTAATTTATTATAATTCTTTACAGCTAAATATCCAAATCATGTAAAGTGAAATGACATGATTATAAATGTTAAGCTATTTCTCAATTGTTTTTACAAACAAGCATCTTTATAGATTTGTCTTAATAAAAACTTATACAACTGTTTTAGGGCACTTGATGAAATCCCAAAACTTAATCATGGTCACTTCAGTGGATTAGTAAAACAATCTCAAGAAGCTTCAGTAAGGTTTGGACTAAGAGGCGAGGTCAGAGTTCCTCCCTGTAGTTAAACACATTAGACCCTGGACACCAAAACCTACCCATAATCCCCCTGTAGACACACCTACACAGATGAATATAAAGTCCAGGTCAGACAGCACACAAACACCAAACTTTAGGACCAGAGCATCCAGAACATCTCAACACACTGAGACAACATGAACACAACAGCCTCCTTCTCCATTCTGCTGCTGCTGTGTGGCGTCTCACAGGCGTTTTTTCTCGAGGTAAGACCCTGCCTAGTCTCTTGGTATTTTATGCACAAAAAGCAACAATATATCAGTAATTTCTTGCACTTTTCTGTCAACAGGAGCAGACATTTGATGATATGTTAGTAACAGAGCCTGAAGATGTGGACATCACTAAAAAGATTTTGGACTCCAACAATGGTCAGACACTAAAAATGAATGTTAGAAAGAAGAAATTCACATCAAGACATATTGAGTAACTTCATCAATATCACTTTCTTTCCACACAGGATCTACTGAACTCCTGATCGAAGGAGATCTGGTGTTTCCCAAAACCAGAAATGCTCTCTTCTGCTTTAACAACAACTGTTTGTGGAAGAAAAACACCAAGAATCTAGTGGAGGTGCCTTACACAGTGAGCAGAGAATTCAGTAAGTAAATCTCCTTCATCACATTTATCATTCATATCGATGTCATTATCAAACCGTCACCCGTCTTCTCTGCAGCATCTACTGAGAGGACGACTATCGAGAACGCAATGACGACTTACCAAAGCAAAACTTGTATCCGCTTTGTGCCCAGATCATCTCAGATAGACTACATCAGTATTGAGAACAAAGACGGGTGAGGACAATCATATCATATCAACAAAACACATTGAAGCGCTCTTAATCCAAAAGAAGAAGATCTGAACATTGATATGTGCTCTTGTTTTCTCTCTCCTCTCAGGTGTTATTCTTCTCTTGGTAGAACAGGAGGCCAACAGGTGGTCTCTCTCAACAGGTACGGCTGCGTGTACCGTGGCATCGTTCAACATGAGTTCAATCACGCCCTGGGCTTCTACCACGAGCAAACCAGGAGCGACCGCGACCAGTACGTCAAGATCAACTGGGAGTTCATCTCTCCTGATATGGCCTACAACTTTCAGAAACAGAACACCAACAATCAAAACACTGCATACGACTACGGCTCCATCATGCACTATGGAAGAACGGCCTTCACCAACCAGGCTGGAATGGAAACCATCACCCCCATTCCTAATAAGTCTGTGCAAATCGGACAGAGACAAGAAATGTCAAACATCGACATCCTGAGGATCAACAAGCTATACGGATGCACTATCTGAGGCTTATGAAGACGTGATGTTAATGATCTTTTAATGTTGATTATGTATTTGGATAAATAAGAAATGAGGTGATGTTCTTTATCTTTGATGGTGTTGGGTTTCTGAAATATGTGATTGCATTGGGAAAATAAAGCTAGTAAAACAACAAAATAAAGCGTGTTTGTAATTCAATGTCTCACTATATAAATGATCAACAAATTAAATGTCTAAACGTTTGTTATTTTGGCATGAGCTCTAATACAGGATGATGTGAATCAAAAGATCTCTGCTGGATGAGAAAGGATGTTGAAATGTTCTTGTAGCCTAATGAAAGACACAAATTAGGAGATCTGAAGGTTTGAACCTGTAAAATAATATTTGCTTAAATTGCTTTAAGGAAACTCTCTGTACTAGGCGGCCATATTTGCAATTCATCCAGGCAGCTATTTCAGTCATACAAGACCAATTCTTATGAAATTGAATGGGGGGAAACGGATAACTCTTAAAACACTGGCTAAGGTCACAATAAAACAAACTATTTACTACAAATAACTAAACACAACATAAAATGAACCATGTCTTATGTTTCTTAAGCCTAAACTTCTCTAAGATGCTTCAGGTTCAAAACACTTTATTCAGAATCTCGTCCCCCTTAAAGCGTTAGTCTTTCTCCATTGACGATTGGCTCTTTTTCTACTGAAAGGCAGGACTTTTGTCATTAGAGCCGCCATGTTAACTGTTGCTTTCCTCCACTCTTATTTAAAAGATCTGCGACATCTTGTTAATATCTATAATCTTAGATTTTATGTTGTACGCAAAATAAATCATAACAAACTGTAGAGATGAGTAGGAAAATGTAATTATAATGTTCCAAGAATAAACCTAATTTAAGATTATTTATATAAAATCGCAATAGTGTATCGGCCGGTATGAGATTTAGATAGTATGATAATCTCAAGTAAAATTATTGCGGTTTCACACTATGACTATATTGCAATTACTGCTTTAAAATGTGTTCTTCATAAAATGTGGCTGAACTACTTTTTGCCAATTGAACACAATGCTGCGGTTACCTGGACAGAGATTAGTTTACGAAGGGCTAGGCCTTTTTTTCATTTAGGATATTTAAATTATCTTTAAAAACATACTTTAAAAAAAACATTTCTGTTGTGCATCTTGAGACGAAACAATCGCACTGATATATTCTGAGATATGTCAGTGCAACTTGTTTTTGATCAAGAAACTATTTGAATTAGTTTGGGATTAGATTTAAGACCTGTCTGGGAAACCACCCCAGTAAATTTGATTCTTAAGCAACACAAAATATCTTGAACAGTAGTAAACATGTGCAGTATGTCCGGTTAAAATCAGTGGTTCCTTAACTTTTCGAAAGCATGGCACCACTTTCTAGCAATTTGTTTACATCCATCTTGATTAATTAAACCTACATGCATACATATAATAATAAATTAATTAAATGCAGATAAGGAAAAAACACAATAAGCATAAACAAAATAAAGCACAGAAACTGAAGGATTCCTGCACTTTCTGTCTTTTATGAAACATAAAATCAGCTCCTACCTTGGGAATGGTAACCGTGACTTTTCAAACGGCTGTATACCTTAAAACTGGTAATCTGCCAATGGCTAGTTTAGAGTAAGAAAATTCTCAATAACTATTAAGTTGAACCCCATGAATGGCAAATGTACAAGTGTGTGAGAAATAGACCATCTGTAAAGTACTGAAGAGTCAAGATTAATTCAAGATCTATGGTGATAAGAAGGAAAGCTTTTCACAGTAAGAGGGACAAATAAACATTTTAGGAGTTATTGTGTGGCACCAAC
Organism: Triplophysa tibetana; assembly: GCA_008369825.1. Classification (NCBI taxonomy): domain Eukaryota; kingdom Metazoa; phylum Chordata; class Actinopteri; order Cypriniformes; family Nemacheilidae; genus Triplophysa; species Triplophysa tibetana. Next base: position 9,294,378 of record CM017906.1, read on the forward strand.
ATCAATTTATTATAATTCTTTACAGCTAAATATCCAAATCATGTAAAATGAAATGACATGATTATAAATGTTAAGCAATTTCTCAATTGTTTTTACAAACAAGCATCTTTATAGATTTGTCTTGATACAAACTTATACAACTGTTTTGGGGCACTTGATAAAATCCCAAAACAACATCATGTCCACTTCAGTGGATTAGTAAAACAATCTCAATAAGATTCTGTAAGGTTTGGACTAACAGGCGAGGTCAGAGTTCCTCCCTGTAGTTAAACACATTAGACCCTGGACACCAAAACCTACCCATAATCCCCCTGTAGACACACCTACACAGATGAATATAAAGTCCAGGTCAGACAGCACACAGACACCAAACTTCAGGACCAGAGCATCCAGAACATCTCTACACACTGAGACAACATGAACACAACAGCCTCCTTCTCCATTCTGCTGCTGCTGTGCGGCTTATCACAGGCGTTATTTCTCAAGGTAAGACCCCGACTAGTCTCTTGGTATCTTTTGCAAAAAAAATGTTCGATATACGATTAATTTCTTGCTTTTGTCTGTCAACAGGAGGAGAACTTTGACGATATGTTAGTAACAGAGCCTGAAGATGTGGACATCACTAAAAATATTTTAGACTCCAACAATGGTCAGACACTAAAAATGAATGTAAGATAGAAGAAATTCACATCAGGTCATGTTTTGTAACTTCATCAATATCACTTTCTTTCCACACAGGATCTACTGAACTCCTGATTGAAGGAGATCTGGTGTTTCCCAAAACCAGAAATGCTCTCTTCTGCTTTAACAACAACTGTTTGTGGAAGAAAAACACCAAGAATCTAGTGGAGGTGCCTTACACAGTGAGCAGAGAATTCAGTAAGTAAATCTCCTTCATCACATTTATCATTCATATCGATGTCATTATCAAACCGTCACCCGTCGTCTCTGCAGCATCTACTGAGAGGACGACTATCGAGAACGCAATGACGACTTACCAAAGCAAAACTTGTATCCGCTTTGTGCCCAGATCCTCTCAGATAGACTACATCAGTATTGAGAACAAAGACGGGTGAGGACAATCATATCATATCAACAAAACACATTGAAGCGCTCTTAGACCAAAAGAAGAAGATCTGAACATTGATATGTGCTCTTGTTTTCTCTCTCCTCTCAGGTGTTACTCTTCTCTTGGTAGAACAGGAGGCCAACAGGTGGTCTCTCTCAACAGGTACGGCTGCGTGTACCGTGGCATCGTTCAACATGAGTTCAATCACGCCCTGGGCTTTTACCACGAGCAAACCAGGAGCGACCGCGACCAGTACGTCAAGATCAACTGGGAGTTCATCTCTCCTGATATGGCCTACAACTTTCAGAAACAGAACACCAACAATCAAAACACTCCATACGACTACGGCTCCATCATGCACTATGGAAGAACGGCCTTCACCAACCAGGCTGGAATGGAAACCATCACACCCATTCCTAATAAGTCTGTGCAAATCGGACAGAGACAAGAAATGTCAAACATCGACATCCTGAGGATCAACAAGCTATACGGATGCACAATCTGAGGCTTATGAAGACGTGATGTTACTGATCTTTTAATGTTGATTATGTATTTGGATAAATAAGAAATGAGGTTATGTTCTTTATCTTTGATGGTGTTGGGTTTCTGAAATATGTGATTGCATAGGGAAAATAAAGCAAGTTAAACAACAAAATAAAGCGTGTTTGTTATTCAATGTCTCACTATATAAATGATCAACAAATTAAATGTCAAAACGTTTGTTATTTTGGCATGAGCTCTAATACAGGTTGATGTGAATCAAAATATCTCTGCTGGATGAGAAAGGATGTTGAAATGTTCTTGTAGCCTAATGAAAGACACAAATTAGGAGATCTGAAGGTTTAAACCAATAAAATAATATATGCTTAAATTGCTTTAAGGAAACTCTCTGTACTAGGCGGCCATATTTGCAATTCATCCAGGCAGCTATTTCAGTCATACAAGACCAATTCTTATGAAATTGAATGGGGGGAAACGGATAACTCTTAAATCACTGGCAAAGGTAACAATAAAACAAACTATTTACTACAAATAACTAAACACAACATAAACTGAACCATGTCTAATGTTTCTTAAGCCTAAACTTCTCTAAGATGCTTCAGGTTCAAAACACTTTATTCAGAATCTCGTCCCCCTTAAAGCGTTAGTCTTTCTCCATTGACGATTGGCTCTTTTTTTACTGAAAGGCAGGACTTTTGTCACTAGAGCCGCCATGTTAACTGTTGCTTTCCTCCACTCTCACTAAAAAGATTCTGCGACACCTTGTTAATATCTATAATCTTTGATTTCATGTTGTGCTCAAAATAAATCATAATATACTGTCGATGAAGAGATGAGTAAATCTTATTATAATGTTCCCACAATAAACCTAATTTAAGATTATTTATATTAAATTGCAAAAGAGTATGAGCCGGTATGAGATTTAGATAGTATGATAATCTCAAGTAAAATTATTGCGGTTTCACACTATGACTGTATTGCAATTGCTGCTTTAAAATGTGTTCATTACAAAGTTTGTCTGAACTACTTTTTGCCAATTGAACACAATGCTGCGGTTACCTGGACAGAGATTAGTTTACGAAGGGCTAGGCCTTTGTTCATTTAGAATATTTAAATTATCTTTAAAAACATACTTGACATAAAAAACATTTCTGTTGTGCATCTTGAGACAAAACAATCGAACAGATATATTCTGAGATACGTCAGTGCAACTTGTTTTTGATCAAGAAACTATTTGAATTAGTTTGGGATTAGATTTAAGACCTGTCTGGGAAACCGCCCCAGTAAATTTGATTTTTAAGCAACACAAAATATCTTGGAACAGTAGTAAACATGTGCAGTATGTCCAGTTAAATCAGTGGTTCCTAAACTATTTGAAAGCATGCACCCCTTTCTAGCAATTTTTTTACATCCATCTTGAGTAATAAAAGCTACATGCATACATTTATAGATATAAATAAATGTAACGCAGATGAGCAAACAACACAGTAAGCATAAACAAAATATAGCACAAAAACTGAAGGATTCCTGCACTTTCTGTCTTTTATGAAACATAAAATCAGCTCATACCTTGGGAATGGTAACCATGACTTTTCAAACGGCTGTATACCTTAAAACTGGTAATCTGCCAATGCCTCGTATAGAGTAAGAAAATCCTCAATAACTATAAAGTCAAACCCCATGTATGACAAATGTACAAGTGTGTGAGAAATAGACCATCTGTAAAGTACTGAAGATTCAAGATTAATTCAAGATCTATGGTGATAAGAAGGAAAGCTTTTCACAGTAAGAGGGACAAATAAACATTAGTAGGAGTTATTGAGTGGCACCAACATTAATTCATCATAGTTCTTGACAGCTAAATATCCAAATCATGTCAAATGAAATGACATGATTATAAATGTTAAGGAATTTCTCAATTGTTTTTACAAACAAGCATCCTTTATAGACTTGTCTTAATAAAAACTTATACAACTGTTTTGATGCACTTGATAAAATCCCAAAGCTACATCATGTCCACTTCAGTGGTTTAGTAAAACAATCTCAAGAAGCTTCTGTAAGGTTTTGGACTAACAGGCGAGGTCAGAGTTCCAACCCATAATCCCCTGTAGACACACCAACACAGATGAATATAAAGTCCAGGTCAGACAGCACACAAACACCAAACTTCAGGACCAGAGCATCCAGAACATCTCTACACACTGAGACAACATGAACACAACAGCCTCCGTCTCCATTCTGCTGATGCTGTGTGACTTCTCACAGACATTATTTCTCAAGGTAAGATCCTGACTAGTCTCTTGGTATCTTCAGTAAGAAAAATGTTAGATGTATGAGTAATTTCATTAATTTGTCTGTCAACAGGAGCCAGAGGTTTTAGATATGTTAGTAACAGAGCCTGAAGATGTGGACATCACTAAAAAGATTTTGGACTCCAACAGTGGTCAGACAACAAAAATGAATGTCATATAGAAGAAATTCACATCAAGTCATGTTGTGTAACTTCATCAATATCACTTTCTTTCCACACAGGATCTACTGAACTCCTGATTGAAGGAGATCTGGTGTTTCCCAAAACCAGAAATGCTCTCTTCTGCTTTAACAACAACTGTTTGTGGAAGAAAAACACCAAGAATCTAGTGGAGGTGCCTTACACAGTGAGCAGAGAATTCAGTAAGTAAATCTCCTTCATCACATTTATCATTCATATCGATGTCATTATCAAACCGTCACACTTCTTCTTCAGCATCTACTGAGAGGACGCCATGATGACCTTTCACAGCAAAACTTGTATCCGGTTTGTGCCCAGATTATCTCAGATAGACTACATCAGTATTGAGAACAAAGATGGGTGAGGACAATCATATCATATCAACAAAACACATTGAAGCGCTCTTAATCCAAAAGAAGAAGATCTGAACATTGATATGTGCTCTTGTTTTCTCTCTCCCCTCAGGTGTTACTCTTCTCTTGGTAGAACAGGAGGCCAACAGGTGGTCTCTCTCAACAGGTACGGCTGCGTGTACCGTGGCATCGTTCAACATGAGTTCAATCACGCCCTGGGCTTCTACCACGAGCAAACCAGGAGCGACCGCGACCAGTAGGCCAAGATCAACTGGGAGTTCATCTCTCCTGATATGGCCTACAACTTCCAGAAGCAGAACACCAACAATCAAAACACTCCATACGACTACGGCTCCATCATGCACTATGGAAGAACGGCCTTCACCAACCAGGCTGGAATGGAAACCATCACCCCCATTCCTAATAAGTCTGTGCAAATCGGACAGAGACAAGAAATGTCAAACATCGACATCCTGAGGATCAACAAGCTGTACGGATGCACAATCTGAGGCTTATGAAGACGTGATGTTACTGATCATTTAATGTTGATTATGTATTTGGATAAATAAGAAATGAGGTGATGTTCTTTATCTTTGATGGTGTTGGGTTTCTGAAATATGTGATTGCATTGGAAAAATAAAGCAAGTTAAACAACAAAATAAAGCGTGTTTGTAATTCAATGTCTCACTATATAAATGATCAACAAATTAAATGTCAAAACGTTTGTTATTTTGGCATGAGCTCTAATACAGGTTGATGTGAATCAAAATATCTCTGCTGGATGAGAAAGGATGTTGAAATGTTCTTGTAGCCTAATGAAAGACACAAATTAGAAGATCTCAAGGTTTGAACCTGTAAAATAATATTTGCTTAAATTGCTTTAAGGAAACTCTCTGTACTAGGCGGCCATATTTGCAATTCATCCAGGCAGCTATTTCAGTGAAACAAGACCAAGTCTTATGTAATTGATTGGGGGGAAACGGATAACTCTTAAAACACTGGCAAAGGTCACAATAAAACAAACTATTTCCTAAAATAACTAAACACAACATGAACTGAACCATGTCTAATGTTTCTTAAGCCTCGTCCCCCTTAAAGCGTTAGTCTTTCTCGATTAACGATTGGCTCTTTTTCTACTGAAAGGCAGGACTTTTGTCACTAGAGCCGCCATGTTAACTGTTGCTTTCCTCCACTCTTACTTAAAAGATCTGCGACACCTTGTTAATATCTAAAATCTTTGATTTTATGTTGTACGCAAAATAAATCATAACATACTGTAGAGATGAGTAGGAAAATGTAATTATAATGTTCCAACAATAAACCTAATTTAAGATTATTTATATTAAAACGCAATAGAGTATTGGCCGGTATGAGATTAAGATAGTATGATAATCTCAAGTAAAATTATTGCGGTTTCACACTATGACTGTATTGCAATTACTGCTTTAAAATGTGTTCTTTTCAAAGTTTGTGTGAACTACTTTTTGCCTTTTGATAGAATGCTGAGGATACCTGGACAGAGATTAGTTTACGAAGGGCTAGGCCTTTGTTCATTTAGGATATTTAAATTATCTTTAAAAACATACTTAACAAAAAAACATTTCTGATGTGCATCTTGAGACGAAACAATCGCACTGATATATTCTGAGATATGTCAGTGCAACCTGTTTTTGATCAAGAAACCAACATTTAAATTACTCTGGGATTAGATTTAAGACCTGTCTGGGAAACCACCCCAGTAAATTTGATTCTTAAGCAACACAAAATATCTTGAACAGTAGTAAACATGTGCAGTATGTCCGGTTAAATCAGTGGTTCCTAAACTTTTCGAAAGCATGCCACCACTTTCTAGCAATTTGTTTACATCCATCTTGAGTAATTAAACCTACATGCATACATATAATTATAAATAAATGTAATGCAGATGAGCAAAAAACACAATAAGCATAAACAAAATAAAGCACAGAAACTGAAGGATTCCTGCACTTTCTGTCTTTTATGAAACATAAAATCAGCTCCTACCTTGGGAATGGTAACCGTGACTTTTCAAACGGCTGTATACCTTGAAACTGGTAATCTGCCAATGGCTAGTTTAGAGTAAGAAAATCCTCAATAACTATTAAATTGAATCCCATGTATGACAAATGTACAAGTGTGTGAGAAATAGACCATCTGTAAAGTACTGAAGATTCAAGATTAATTCAAGATCTATGGTGATAAGAAGGAAAGCTTTTCACAGTAAGAGGGACAAATAAACATTTGTAGGAGTTATTGTGTGGCAACAACATTAATTTATTATAATTCTTTACAGCTAAATATCCAAATCATGTAAAGTGAAATGACATGATTATAAATGTTAAGCTATTTCTCAATTGTTTTTACAAACAAGCATCTTTATAGATTTGTCTTGATACCAACTTATACAACTGTTTTGGGGCACTTGATAAAATCCCAAAACAACATCATGTCCACTTCAGTGGATTAGTAAAACAATATCAATAAGATTCTGTAAGGTTTGGACTAACAGGCGAGGTCAGAGTTCCTCCCTGTAGTTAAACACATTAGACCCTGGACACCAAAACCTACCCATAATCCCCCTGTAGACACACCTACACAGATGAATATAAAGTCCAGGTCAGACAGCACACAGACACCAAACTTCAGGACCAGAGCATCCAGAACATCTCTACACACTGAGACAACATGAACACAACAGCCTCCTTCTCCCTTCTGCTGCTGTGCGGCTTATCACAGGCGTTATTTCTCAAGGTAAGACCCTAACTAGTCTCTTGGTATCTTTTGCAAAAAAAATTCGATATTCGAGTAATTTCTTGCTTTTGTCTGTCAACAGGCGGAGAACGTTGACGATATGTTAGTAACAGAGCCTGAACATGTGGACATTACTAAAAAGATTTTGGACTCCAACAATGGTCAGAAACTATAAAAATGAATGTTAGAATGAAGAAATTTACATGAAGACATATTGTGTAACTTCATCAATATCACTTTCTTTCCACACAGGATCTACTGAACTCCTGATTGAAGGAGATCTGGTGTTTCCCAAAACCAGAAATGCTCTTTTCTGCTTTAACAACAACTGTTTGTGGAAGAAAAACACCAATAATCTAGTGGAGGTGCCTTACACAGTGAGCAGAGAATTCAGTAAGTAAATCTCCTTCATCACATTTATCATTCATATCGATGTCATTATCAAACCGTCACCCGTCTTCTCTGCAGCATCAAATGAGAGGACGACTATCGAGAACGCCATGATGACCTTTCACAGCAAAACCTGCATCCGCTTTGTGCCCAGATCCTCTCAGATAGACTACATCAGTATTGAGAACAAAGACGGGTGAGGACAATTATATCATATCAACAAAACACATTGAAGCGCTCTTAGACCAAAAGAAGAAGATCTGAACATTGATATGTGCTCTTGTTTTCTCTCTCCTCTCAGGTGTTACTCTTCTCTTGGTAGAACAGGAAGCAAACAAGTGGTTTCTCTTAACAGGTACGGCTGCGTGTACCGTGGCATCGTTCAACATGAGTTCAATCACGCCCTGGGCTTCTACCACGAGCAAACCAGGAGCGACCGCGACCAGTACGTCAAGATCAACTGGGAGTTCATCTCTCCTGATATGGCCTACAACTTCCAGAAACAGAACACCAACAATCAAAACACTCCATACGACTACGGCTCCGTCATGCACTATGGAAGAGATGCCTTCACCAACCAGGCTGGAATGGAAACCATCACCCCCATTCCTAATAAATCTGTGCAAATCGGACAGACACAGGGACTGTCTAACATTGACATCCTGAGGATCAACAAGCTGTACGGATGCTCAATCTGAGGCTTATGAAGACGTGATGTTTCTGATCATTTAATATAGTTTATGTGTCTGTAGGTGAATAAGGAATGAAGTGATGTTCTTAATCTTTGATGGTGTTGGGTTTCTGAAATATGTGATTGCATTGGGAAAATAAAGCAAGTTAAACAACAAATTAAAGTGAGTTTATAATTCATTGTCTCACTTCATAAATGATCAACAAATTAAACTTCAAACCTTTTGTTATTTTGGCATTAGCTCTAATACAGGTTGATGTGAATCATAAGATCTCTGCTGGATGAGAAAGGATGTTGAAATGTTCTTGTAGCCTAACGAAAGACACAAATTAGGTGATCTGATGGTTTGAACCTGTAAAATAATATTTGCTTAAATTGCTTTAAGGAAATTCTCTGTACTAGGCGGCCATATTTGCAATTCATCCAGGCAGCTATTTCAGTCATACAAGACCAAGTCTTTTCTAACTGAATGGAGGGAAACGGATAACTCTCAAAACACTGGCTAAGGTCATGATAAAACATTATATGTCCAAAAAACTATTTAACACGACATAAACTGATCAATGACTAATGTTTCTAAAGCCTAAACTTCTCTCAGCTGCTTCAGGTTCAAAACTCTTTATTCAGAATCTCTTCCCCCTTAAAGCGTTAGTCTTTCTCTATTGACGGTTGGCTCTTTTTTTACTGAAAGGCAGGACTTTTGTCACTAGAGTCGCCATGTTAACTGTTGCTTTCCTCCACTCTCACTAAAAAGATTCTGCGACACCTTGTTAATATCTATAATCTTTGATTTCATGTTGTGCTCGAAATAAATCATAATATAATGGAGATGTGGAGATGAGTAAATCTTATTATAATGTTCCCACAATAAACCTAATTTAAGATTATTTATATTAAATTGCAAAAGAGTATGAGCCGGTATGAGATTTAGATAGTATGATAATCTCAAGTAAAATTATTGCGGTTTCACACTATGACTGTATTGCAATTGCTGCTTTAAAATGTGTTCATTACAAAGTTTGTCTGAACTACTTTTTGTCAATTGAACACAATGCTGCGGTTACCTGGACAGAGATTAGTTTACGAAGGGCTAGGCCTTTGTTCATTTAGAATATTTAAATTATCTTTAAAAACATACTTAATCAAAAAAACATTTCTGTTGTGCATCTTGAGACAAAACAATCGAACAGATATATTCTGAGATACGTCAGTGCAACTTCTTTTTGATCAAGAAACTATTTGAATTAGTTTGGGATTAGATTTAAGACCGGTCTGGGAAACCGCCCCAGTAAATTTGATTTTTAAGCAACACAAAATATCTTGGAACAGTAGTAAACATGTGCAGTATGTCCAGTTAAATTAGTGGTTCCTAAACTATTTGAAAGCATGGGACCACTTTCTAGCAATTTTTTTACATCCATCTTGAGTAATAAAAGCTACATGCATACATTTATAGATATAAATAAATGTAACGCAGATGAGCAAACAACACAGTAAGCATAAACAAAATATAGCACAAAAACTGAAGGATTCCTGCACTTTCTGTCTTTTATGAAACATAAAATCAGCTCATACCTTGGGAATGGTAACCATGACTTTTCAAACGGCTGTATACCTTAAAACTGGTAATCTGCCAATGCCTCGTATAGAGTAAGAAAATCCTCAATAACTATAAAGTCAAACCCCATGAATGACAAATGTACAAGTGTGTGAGAAATAGACCATCTGTAAAGTACTGAAGATTCAAGATTAATTCAAGATCTATGGTGATAAGAAGGAAAGCTTTTCACAGTAAGAGGGACAAATAAACATTTGTAGGAGTTATTGAGTGGCACCAACATTAATTCATCATAGTTCTTGACAGCTAAATATCCAAATCATGTCAAATGAAATTACATGATTATAAATGTTAAGGAATTTCTCAATTGTTTTTACAAACAAGCATCTTTATAGATTTGTCTTAATAAAAACTTATACAACTGTTTTGATGCACTTGATAAAATCCCAAAGCTACATCATATCCACTTCATTGGTTTAGTAAAACAATCTCAAGAAACTTCTGTAAGGTTTTGGACTAACAGGCGAGGTCAGAGTTCCAACCCATAATCCCCTGTAGACACACCTACACAGATGAATATAAAGTCCAGGTCAGACAGCACACAGACACCAAACTTCAGGACCAGAGCATCCAGAACATCTCTACACACTGAGACAACATGAACACAACAGCCTCCGTTTCCATTCTGCTGATGCTGTGTGACTTCTCACAGACATTATTTCTCAAGGTAAGATCCTGACTAGTCTCTTGGTATCTTCAGTAAGAAAAATGCTAGATGTATGAGTAATTTCGTTAATTTGTCTGTCAACAGGAGCCAGAGGTTTTAGATATGTTAGTAACAGAGCCTGAAGATGTGGACATCACTAAAAAGATTTTGGACTCCAACAATGGTCAGACAACAAAAATGAATGTCAGAAAGAAGAAATTCACATCAAGTCATGTTTTGTAACTTCATCAATATTGCTTTCTTTCCACACAGGATCTACTGAACTCCTGATTGAAGGAGATCTGGTGTTTCCCAAAACCAGAAATGCTCTTTACTGCTTTAACAACAACTGTTTGTGGAAGAAAAACACCAAGAATCTAGTGGAGGTGCCTTACACAGTGAGCAGAGAATTCAGTAAGTAAACCTCCTTCATAACATTTATCATTCATATCGATGTCATTATCAAACCGTCACACTTCTTCTGTACAGCATCTACTGAGAGGACGACTATCGAGAACGCCATGACGACTTACCAAAGCAAAACTTGTATCCGCTTTGTGCCCAGATCATCTCAGATAGACTACATCAGTATTGAGAACAAAGATGGGTGAGGACAATCATATCATATCAATAAAACACATTGAAGCGCTCTTAATCCAAAAGAAGAAGATCTGAACATTGATATGTGCTCTTGTTTTCTCTCTCCTCTCAGGTGTTACTCTTCTCTTGGTAGAACAGGAGGCCAACAGGTGGTCTCTCTCAACAGGTACGGCTGCGTGTACCGTGGCATCGTTCAACATGAGTTCAATCACGCCCTGGGCTTCTACCACGAGCAAACCAGGAGCGACCGCGACCAGTACGTCAAGATCAACTGGGAGTTCATCTCTCCTGATATGGCCTACAACTTTCAGAAACAGAACACCAACAATCAAAACACTGCATACGACTACGGCTCCATCATGCACTATGGAAGAGATGCCTTCACCAACCAGGCTGGAATGGAAACCATCACCCCCATTCCTAATAAGTCTGTGCAAATCGGACAGAGACAAGAAATGTCAAACATCGACATCCTGAGGATCAACAAGCTATACGGATGCACTATCTGAGGCTTATGAAGACGTGATGTTACTGATCTTTTAATGTTGATTATGTATTTGGATAAATAAGAAATGAGGTGATGTTCTTTATCTTTGATGGTGTTGGGTTTCTGAAATATGTGATTGCATTGGGAAAATAAAGCAAGTTAAACAACAAAATAAAGTGTGTTTGTAATTCAATGTCTCACTGTATAAATGATCAACAAATTAAATGTCAAAACTTTTGTTATTTTGGCATGAGCTCTAATACAGGTTGATGTGAATCAAAATATCTCTGCTGGATAAGAAAGGATGTTGAAATGTTCTTGTAGCCTAATGAAAGACACAAATTAGGAGATCTGAAGGTTTGAACCTGTAAAATAATATTTGCTTAAATTGCTTTAAGGAAACTCTCTGTACTAGGCGGCCATATTTGCAATTCATCCAGGCAGCTATTTCAGTCATACAAGACCAATTCTTATGAAATTGAATGGGGGGAAACGGATAACTCTTAAAACACTGGCAAAGGTAACAATAAAACAAACTATTTACTACAAATAACTAAACACAACATAAAATGAACCATGTCTAATGTTTCTTAAGCCTAAACTTCTCTGAGATGCTTCAGGTTCAAAACACTTTATTCGGAAACTCTTCCCCCTTAAAGCGTTAGTCTTTCTCCATTGACGATTGGCTCTTTTTCTACTGAAAGGCAGGACTTTTGTCACTAGAGCCGCCATGTTAACTGTTGCTTTCCTCCACTCTTAATTAAAAGATCTGCGACACCATGTTAATATCTATAATTTTAGATTTTGTGTTGTACGCAAAATAAATCATAACATACTGTAGAGATGAGTAGGAAAATGTAATTATAATGTTCCAACAATGAACCTAATTTAAGATTATTTACATGAAATCGCAATAGTGTATCGGCCGGTATGAGATTTAGATGTATGATAATCTCAAGTAAAATTATTGCGGTTTCACACTATGACTATATTGCAATTACTGCTTTAAAATGTGTTCTTTACAAAGTTTGTGTGAACTACTTTTTGCCAATTGAACACAATGCTGCGGTTACCTGGACAGAGATTAGTTTACGAAGGGCTAGGCCTCTGTTCATTTAGAATATTTAAATTATCTTTAAAAACATACTTAATCAAAAAAACATTTCTGATGTGCATCTTGAGACGAAACAATCGCACTGATATATTCTGAGATACGTCAGTGCAACTTGTTTTTGATCAAGAAACCAACATTTGAATTAGTCTGGGATTAGATTTAAGACCTGTCTGTGAAACCACCAGTATATTTGATTCTTAAGCAACACAAAATATCTTGAACAGTAGTAAACATGTGCAGTATGTCCGGTTAAATCAGTGGTTCCTAAACTTTTCGAAAGCATGGCACCACTTTCTAGCAATTTGTTTACATCCATCTTGAGTAATTAAACCTACATGCATATAATACCCTCGGACATATAATAATAAATAAATTAAATGCAGTTAAGGAAAAAACACAATAAGCATAAACAAAATAAAGCACAGAAACTGAAGGATCCCCGCACTTTCTGTCTTTTATGAAACATAAAATCAGCTCATACCTTGGGAATGGTAACTGTGACTTTTCAAACGGCTGTATACCTTAAAACTGGTAATCTTCCAATGGCTAGTTTAGAGTAAGAAAATCCTCAATAACTATAAAGTTGAACCCCATGAATGACAAATGTACAAGTGTGTGAGAAATAGACCATCTGTAAAGTACTGAAGATTCAAGATTAATTCAAGATCTATGGTGATAAGAAGGAAAGCTTTTCACAGTAAGAGGGACAAATAAACATTTGTAGGAGTTATTGTGTGGCAACAACATTAATTTATTATAATTATTTACAGCTAAATATCCAAATCATGTAAAACGAAATGACATGATTATAAATGTTAAGCTATTTCTCAATTGTTTTTACAAACAAGCATCTTTATAAATTTGTCTTGATACAAACTTATACAACTGTTTTGGGGCACTTGATCAAATCCCAAAACAACATCATGTCCACTTCAGTGGATTAGTAAAACATTATCAATAAGATTCTGTAAGGTTTGGACTAACAGGCGAGGTCAGAGTTCCTCCCTGTAGTTAAACACATTAGACCCTGGACACCAAAACCTACCCATAATCCCCCTGTAGACACACCTACACAGATGAATATAAAGTCCAGGTCAGACAGCAAACAGACACCAAACTTCAGGACCAGAGCATCCAGAACATCTCTACACACTGAGACAACATGAACACAACAGCCTCCTTCTCCCTTCTTCTGTTGCTGTGTGGCGTCGCACAGACGTTTTTTCTCAAGGTAAGACCCTGACTAGTCTCTTGGTATTTTATGCCCAAAAAAAATCAATATACAAGTCATTTCTTGCACTTTTCTGTCAACAGGAGCAGACATTTGATGATATGTTAGTAACAGAGCCTGAACATGTGGACATCACTAAAAAGATTTTGGACTCCAACAATGGTCAGACACTAAAAATGAATGTTAGAAAGAAGAAAACCACATCAAGACATATTGTGTAACTTAATCAATATCACTTTCTTTCCACACAGGATCTACTGAACTCCTGATTGAAGGAGATCTGGTGTTTCCCAAAACCAGAAATGCTCTCTTCTGCTTTAGAAACAACTGTTTGTGGAAGAAAAACACCCAAAATCTAGTGGAGGTGCCTTACACAGTGAGCAGAGAATTCAGTAAGTAAATCTCCTTCATCACATTGATCATTCATATCAATGTCATTATCAAACCGTCACCCGTCTTCTCTGCAGCATCTACTGAGAGGACGACTATCGAGAATGCCATGAATACCTTTCACAGCAAAACATGCATCCGCTTTGTGCCCAGATCCTCTCAGATAGACTACATCAGTATTGAAAACAATGATGGGTGAGGACAATCATATCATATCAACAAGACACATTGAAGTGTATTTAATCCAAAAGAAGAAGATCTGAACATTGATATGTGCTCTTGTTTTCTCTCTCCTCTCAGGTGTTACTCTTCTCTTGGTAGAACAGGTGGCCAACAGGTGGTCTCACTTGACAGGTACGGCTGCGTGTACCGTGGTATCGTTCAACATGAGTTCAATCACGCCCTGGGCTTTTACCACGAGCAAACCAGGAGCGACCGCGACCAGTACGTCAAGATCAACTGGGAGGTCATCTCTCCTGATATGGCCTACAACTTCCAGAAGCAGAACACCAACAATCAAAACACTCCATACGACTACGGCTCCATCATGCACTATGGAAGAGATGCCTTCACTAACCAGGCTGGAAAGGAAACCATCACCCCCATTCCTAATGCTTCTGTGCAAATCGGACAGACACAGGGACTGTCTAACATCGACATCCTGAGGATCAACAAGCTGTACGGATGCTCAATCTGAGGCTTATGAAGACGTGATGCTACTGATCATAAAATATTTTTGTGTATGTGGATAAATAAGTAAATGAGGTGATGTTCTTTATCTTTGATGGTGTTGGGTTTCTGAAATATGTGATTGCATTGGGAAAATAAAGCTGGTTAAACAACAAAATAAAGCGTGTTTGTAATTCAATGTCTCACTTCATAAATGATCAACAAAATAAATGTCAAAACTTTTGTTATTTTTGCATGAGCTCTAATACAGGTTGATGTGAATCAAAAGATCTCTGCTGGAGGTGAAAGGATGTCAAAATATTCTTGTAGCCTAGTGAAAGACACACATTAGGTGAAATATAGCTTCAGCGCAAGCTCTGCCAGGAAGACTCAATCCTGCATCACTCACTACCAATCAACACCCAACCAATCACCTTCAAACATGGAACATAAAAGATCGCCACTAACCCCCTTCTACGTCCGCAGTCGAAGCAACAGTGATTTGCCCCCATCCTCCCCAACTCCACCAGGTGGTCCCTGTCAATATAACCCCAGAGGGGTTGGATACGCCCCCGCCTTGCCATCCCAAGGTGGGAAGTGGAGGACTTCTTGGCCCTCTGGATGCGAGCCACGGACAGGGCCTACTCCAAAGAAACCCAATAACCATCTTTACTATAACCATATATTCTGTCTATCAGCTGTCTAATAAATGTCGAATACTCAACATTCGCCTCCCGAGTCTTTCAGGTAGAACTGAAGGTTTGAACATGTAAAATAATATTTGCTTAAATTGCTTTAAGGAAACTCTCTGTACTAGGCGGCCATTTTTGCAATTCATCCAGGCAGCTATTTCAGTCATACAAGACCATGTCTTTTCTAATTGAATGGAGAGTAACATTAACATGTTATTTCTGGGGTATAACAGTTTGATGATCTAGCTATGAACTCGGCTAATTTAAGTGCTCAATCTATTATCGTGTATCTATTATCTACTATCGTCTTACGATGTGTCTTCGTCAGAATCGGGCTCAAACTGGTAAGGTGAAATCCCCGCCATCTCTATCTATACACTGTGTATAATATATAACCTGTAAACCATAATCCAGCAATGATGGTAGGCATTCCCTTTGCGAGACGTGATGAACGCTGCAACAAATTCAAGGAATGGGAAGAAGGAGGCGGGAGCTGTCGAACGTTCAACAACTTTTAATAGAAAATAAACAAACCACAAATTGAAAGTAAATGCCGGCAGCTCCCGCACGGTCGACTGCCGGCCACACAAACATAAAACATAACATCAAATCCAGGCCTGGTCCTCTCTCCCGTTGCTCGTCCTTTTATGCTTCCGATCTCCTCCAAAGAGATGTGATACCGTGTAACGCGCAGCTGACACTCAATATCATCCACCGCTCTCGTCCCCCTTGCTAGCTACAAACGCGTTTGACAAATCACAGCAGACTACACCACTTGACCAATCACATAACACCAGGATAGTGGATAGGAGGGGATTAGACGGATGAAACGCGGAACGAATATTACAGAGTCAGTGAAGAAGTAAGGTAAGAATAATAACCTATTATTACAACATAATCGTGTTTTTTTTCTATGTACATAGACTGATTGTTGGACAATCCATAAACCAAAGTAGGACCCTTAAAAATCATATGCTGCTTATTCTTTAAGCCTAAACTAAGCTTTAAGCTTTCCTGTAGCTCACTGGAAAGAGCATTGCGTTAACAACGCAAGGTTGTGGGTTTGATCCCAGGGGATTGCACATACCTATGTAAAAATGTATAGGATAATGAAATGTAAGTCGCTTTGGATAAAAGGCCAAATGCGTAAATGTCTCTAAACTGCTTCAGGTTCAAAACACTTTATTCGGAATCTCTTCCCCCTTAAAGCGTTAGTCTTTCTCTATTGATGATTTGCTCTTTTTTTACTGAAAGGCATGACCTTTGTCACTAGAGCCACCGTGTTAACTGTTGCTTTCCTCCACTCTTACTTAAAAGATCTGCGACACCTTGTTAATATCTATAATCTTTGATTTTATGTTGTACGCAAAATAAATCATTATATACTGTCGATGAAGAGATGAGTAAATCTTATTATAATGTTCCAACGATAAACCTAATTTGAGATTATTTATATTAAATTACAAAAGAGTATGAGCCGGTATGAGATTTAGAAGGTATGATAATCTCAAGTAAAATTATCGAGGTTTCACGCTATGACTCTTTTGTAATTACTGCTTTAAAATGTCTACTTTTCAGTGTTTGTGTGAACTACTTTTTGCCCATTGAACACAATCGTGCGGTTACCTGGACAGAGATTAGTTTACGAAGGGCAAGGCCTCAGTTCATTTAGGATATTTAAATGATCTTTAAAAGCATACTTAATCAAAAAAACATTTCTGATGTGCATCTTGAGACAAAACAATCGCACTGATATATTCTGAGATACGTCAGTGCAACTTGTTTTTGATCAAGAAACTATTTGAATTAGTTTGGGATTAGATTTAAGACCGGTCTGGGAAACCGCCCCAGTAAATTTGATTTTTAAGCAACACAAAATATCTTGGAACAGTAGTAAACATGTGCAGTATGTCCAGTTAAATTAGTGGTTCCTAAACTATTTGAAAGCATGGGACCACTTTCTAGCAATTTGTTTACATCCATCTTGAGTATTTAAACCTACATGCATACATATAATAATAAATATAGAAAATGTAACTCAGATGAGCGAACCAAATATTAAGCATACACAAAATATAGCACAGAAACTGATGGATTCCTGCACTCTCTGTCTTTAGTGAGACTAAAAATAACAGCTCATACTTTGGGAATGGTATGTCATAATTTTTCAAACCGCTGTATACCTTGAAACTAGTAATCAGCCAATGACCAGGATAGAGTAAGAAAATCCTCAATAACTATTAAGTTGGACCCCATGAATGACTATGACAAACTACAAGTGTGTGAGAAATAGACCATCTGTGAAGTACTGAAGATTTAAGATAAATTCAGGATCTAGGGTGATAAGAAGGAAAGCTTTTCACAACAATAAGGACAATTACAGTATGTAGGAATTAGTGGGTGGCCCCAACATTAATTCATTATAATTCTTGACAGCTAAATATTCAAATCATACAACATGATTCTAAATGTTGAGGACATTCTCAACTGTTTTTCCAAACAATGATTTCCTTTTAAAAATGTATACGACTGCTGCAGGGAACTTGATCAAATCCCAAATCTTCTCCACTTCAGTGGATTAGTAAAACAATCTCAAGAAGCTTTTGTAAGATTTTGGACTAACAGGCGAGGTCAGCGTTCCTCCCTGTAGTTAAACACATTAGACCCTGGACACCAAAACCTGTCCATAATCCCCCTGTAGACCCACCTACACAGATGAATATAAAGTCCAGGTCAGACAGCACACAGACACCAAACTTCAGGACAAGAGCATCCAGAACATCTCTACACACTGAGACAACATGAAAACAACAGCCTCCTTCTCCATTCTGCTGCTGCTTTGCAGCTTATCACAGGCGTTATTTCTCAAGGTAAGACCCTGACTAGTCTCTTGGTATCTTTATTTTGCAAAAAAATGTTCGAAATTTGAGTAATTTCACGCATTTGTCTGTCAACAGGAGCAAAGCTTTGACAATATGTTAGCAACAGAGCCTGAACATGTGGACATCACTAAAATGATTTTGGATTCCAACAATGGTCAGACACTAAAAATGAATGTCAGAATGAAGAAATACACATCAAGACATATTGTGTAACTTCATCAATATCACTTTCTTTCCACACAGGATCTACCGAACTCCTGATTGAAGGAGATCTGGTGTTTCCCAAAACCAGAAATGCTCTTTTCTGCTTTAACAACAACTGTTTGTGGAAGAAAAACACCAAGAATATAGCCGAGGTGCCTTACACAGTGAGCAGAGAATTCAGTAAGTAAATCTCCTTCATCACATTTATCATTCATATCGATGTCATTATCAAACCGTCACCCGTCTTCTCTGCAGCAACTAATGAGAGGACGACTATCGAGAAGGCCATGATGACCTTTCACAGCAAAACCTGCATCCGCTTTGTGCCCAGATCATCTCAGATAGACTACATCAGTATTGAGAACAAAGATGGGTGAGGACAATCATATCATATCAACAAAACACATTGAAGCGCTCTTAGACCAAAAGAAGAAGATCTGAACATTGATATGTGCTCTTGTTTTCTCTCTCCTCTCAGGTGTTACTCTTATCTTGGTAGAACAGGAGGCAAACAAGTGGTCTCTCTTAACAGGTACGGCTGCGTGTACCACGACACCATTCAACATGAGCTCAATCACGCCCTGGGCTTCCAGCACGAGCAAACCAGGAGCGACCGCGACCAGTACGTCAAGATCAACTGGGAGTTCATCTATCCTGATATGGCCTACAACTTCCAGAAACAGAACACCAACAATCAAAACACTCCATACGACTACGGGTCCGTCATGCACTATGGAAGAGATGCCTTCACCAACCAGGATGGAAAGGAAACCATCACTCCCATTCCTGATGCGTCTGTGCTGATCGGACAGACACAGGGACTGTCTAACATCGACATCCTAAAGATCAACAAGCTGTACGGATGCTCAATCTGAGGCAATACGCTTCTATAGCAATAAAGCAATACAGTTCTATAGATGAACAAGGGAATTAAGTGATGTTGTGTCTTTTAAATGTTGGATTTCAGATTTTTGGATTGGGGAAATAAAGTTATTCTAAGCACAAGATGTACACTGTAATGGATTTCATTTTGTTCCTGAGTGCTAATTGTATTACTCATTAAATCGACATTTTTAACTTACATAATCTTAGCATGAGCTCGGGTGCTGGTTACCATGGACACAAAGAGTTCTCCTTTAACCGAGGGGATGTCATCATAATACACAGCTTCTCCTGTAGCCTGTTGAAGGCCGGCCTGGTGCACATTTGGGCGTCCCACTGGGTCACTTAAAGACTGAGCCTCTGGAACAAGCTATAATTTAATTGATAATTAGACAAAACCATTAACTAGAAAAACTTAATATGCAAAAAAATGTTGGTAAATTAGATACACATACCTGAAAAGAATAGTTTCCTTGTGGTACCTCATTTTTAAATGGTTTTAGCGCACTGAGATACTCCAATGACAAATCGATGACATCAACCTTCTGTAGCAACAAAATTACAATATTTAACTTTTTAACTGTTTAATAATTTGTCATTTTTCACAATTTTTTTTTTAATAAATATTACCATACCCTCTCTTGCAGCTCTAGTAGCACCTCCATATAAAACTTAAAAAAGAAGCTGAGAACAAGAGTCTTGCGATACTCCTCCTGTCCACCAGGGGCAGTAGAGGGCACAGGGATCTCCTCTAAAAGTTGAGTTCCCTCTGCAAGAAGTTTGTCGTCCCATTGTCTGCAACAGAGAAAACAATATTCATATGTTTCAAGATCCAAAACACTGTTAATGCAAGATAATCCCACTTGTTTAGTGCATTCCAGATTGTTGGTAGTAAATTGTATCTGATTTCAAATCATTACCTCCCTATCAGCTTTTTACTGGTGTGTCTCGCTCGCACCAGAGTAGGTCCCACACCTCCGTAAAATATGTCCAGATGCTCCACAACGTTTGACTCAGGTCTAAACACAACCTTCATGCCAGCGTTCACAATAGAGAAGGCGAATTCTCTGCGTTGCGCCTGGCGAAACACCGACATGAACTCCCACTGAGAAATACACAGATTAGAGTTCAGCTGTTGTGAATGTCAACCGATTGTGTTGGGCTTTGTAAAAATGTCTCTCAAGCCAGAATTGAACAGAAAGAAGACAGAAAACATTTGGGGTAACTCACGGGTTTTGAGTGAGGAATGTCAATAGCCAGAAGAATCTCATCAGGTCGTAAAGCTGTTTTGGCAAAACCTGTGAAAAACTCCTCACTCAGAGGCATCTCTCTTGCACCATCTGAATTGAAGAAAAATAAGAGAGATAAAAGAAAGAAACTTCAACTGCCATGTCAAAAAACAAAACACGACAACTTTACTTCCAGTTTTTAGTGCAATATAAAATAAATACATGAGATGTTTCATTTAGAAAAATATTTTCAGAAAAATAAAAGTGACTGAGGTTGTCATACCAAACGTTTTTGCACAGAAGAACAAAAATCAGATGAGTTTGAAAAAGTAAGACAAGGGGTGAGTAAATTCCTTTCTTGGTAAACTGTCCCTTTAAGATGTAACATTCAGAGACCTTTAAAGGGATAGTTCACCCAAAAATGTAATTCCTCCTTGAATAGGAAAGTTGCTCAAGATGGCGCAGGTGAGCTTTTGCAACGCCAGGGCTAAGTTCAGCCCTGACAAAACATTGCAAAAGGTTTTTTAAATGGAAACGGGGGGTTCGGTTGAACACCCTGTTGTGATATCTTAAGAGTTGAATTTTCGGAGCCCGAGGGAAAAGGCATAAATACGTGTTGAATAATGCAAAATAAATCTCTACTAATATCTTCAATTGTTGCGTATACCGAGCTGTGGTAGACACATTTAAACGACTTTACTTGGAACCATTGTGGGAGCTATCTCTTTAACACCGCGTGGGTTATTTACATGTTGCTGCTGATTGGGCTGACATTCTTGACACACCCACCAAAAAAGAGAAAGCGCATCTCAAACCCTGTCACAAACTGTTGCAAACCGTTTCAACGAAACATGTCAATCAATACAGAAACCGTAGCAAAACGTTGTGCACCGGTTTGAGCTGAAACATGCCCCAGGTTCCGCAAACTAATTTCTGGTTGCATTACATCATCGCGTTGCTTTTGCAAAGCAATGTAAAGAGGATCTGTCACCTCGCTGATATATTACTCTCTACTTTTTACCTTAAAACACCCATATTTGCTGCACAAAAATCTTCCTTAAAATTATAGCTTTACCTTTTGAAATGATGTGCAGCGTACACTTCGCTGCGGCGAGAATGCTGCTTAGGTCATATTTAGGGTTGGCGCTTAAAATATTTCCACCAATGGTCTAAAATGATCAAAATAAACAAAATTGTAAACTTCAGCTAAATTTCATATATCATTTGTGTGAGTATATTATGGATAAATACTACGTCTCCTTTCATTAAATTCACTGTTTTTACTCACTGCCATGTTGCGAATCTGTTTGCCAGCTAAACACTGCAGCGTTTGAACAAGGGCTTGATAAACTTTGCTCTTTTCCGGGCCGAGATCCTGTATTGCCTGCAGGAAGGTCTCCTTTAAAACAGACAAACTGCATCCTGCCCCCACGGTCACATCTGCGTACAGCACAGCGGGGTTAAATTGAATGTATTTTGGGCTTTCGTGTATAATAAAGAAGTATGTGAAGTTTCAGAAAGTGATAAATTCAAAACTCTTTAAATTTACAATTCTTTGCCCATTTAATAGCTCTCAGCCCAGGAATATCTCCACCGAATATGACCACAGGATGGAGGGTTCCTTTCAAAGTCATCTTTGGTCCTATCAGACAAAAAAAACATTTTAGATGATTGGTTGATCAATGTGTGTGTGTGTTTTATTTAAACAATTGATTCTAAAGACACATCTTATTTTTGTAATACATCTTGTCATACATCTAATATGTCTTGTTTCCAGGAATGGCCAGTGAAATATTTAAAATTCTTCAAACCAACCTAATGTTGTGTTTCCAACCAGAATAGGTGCATCTGGATATTCAGCTTTTAACTCGATTAGGTCTTTTATGTCTACAGGGGAAATCCACTTCACGCTTTCTCCCTGGAAGCAGAGTTGCTCACCACGATGCTGTTTTGCCAAAAGCTGATGTAAGAGGACAGATTACAAATTAGTCAGTGGGGTGAACTTTTAATGCATGATCAAACCAGTGTACATACCAGTAGCTCTGGTGGAAAGATTAGATCCTGAGTTGGGTCAAGGGGTAGGAGATTATCCATGTTGAAAATTTCCCCAGATATCTACCAAGTGTTGAGGGGCAGAGATTAACAGCTATAACTTTTGGTTAATAAGAACTATTACAGCTGTAAATTGATAATGTGATAATCTCACATCAGATTCCTTGTTGTGGCAGTTGCTCTTCTCCATGCAACATTTTCCATTTTTCTCACCATTTTGGCGACAAGTCTGAGCCTGTAAACATTATTGACACTGTGAATTATGTTCTGTAGTTAAATTAAATGTAGATGTTTTATTGACTTTCATCTTGTAGTGACTTTTATTTAGTACTGAACATATTTACCTCACAAAAGGTCTTAAATCCATCGATGATCGGTCGATAGCCGGTACAACGACAAAGGTTTCCTTAGGGGTGAAATCAGAAGGGTATCCAAAAACATTCATGGCATACGAAAAATATTTTCTAAATAACAAATTAAATTAGGATTATTTTCATCGAAGGCTGCCGTTTATGGGGTCGCGTTCAATCAGTATACTCATTCTGTTGTCTGTCAAAATAAATACAATTTGTGTAAACATGTTTTATTTTTTAATTAAACGTTGTGTTAAAACGCAGTATGTGAGTGAAGCCAAACAAATGTGGACGAATAGACTAGCGTAACGTATATACGACGTGGTGACGTCACGGCTATGCTAATAGGCATGTGACGCTAAACACGCGTACTCTACCGTCACGGTAGTTTTTTTTGTATTGCTCTAAACAAAATACATAATACAAATACAATAACATAGTACAAAGAATAATAATTGTGTATTTCACATCACATTCAAGATATAACTGTTCATGGTAAATTTCTATTATCATCGAGACATTTCAGTATAACATAAAACCAAAATAAAAAATAAATAAAGGGAAAAATAATAAACAGAGAAAAAGAAGAAAAAAAAAGAGGAAACGAGGATTGACCGTCACGGTAGTTATCAACACTAGTCGGTTTCGCAAAATGAACCTCGACAGGTATTGGAGGTGTGTTATAATGTCATTTTGTATGTTTATTATGAGTTTTGTAGCAGTAATTGACACATTTATAAAACACGTTACATTTTACTGCAATGTCAAATGTTTATATTACCTCCCAGTGACTCGCGAATGTCTTCCATGGTGGGCTGGGGTTTATTCCTCAGTAAAGTGTACATGGACATCACCATACCAGGGGTACAGAAACCACACTGCGACCCGTGAGCCTTTGCTATTCGCTCCTGATGAAGAAAACGCACCCAGAATGTTTAATTCGTTCTTAAACCAAATTGAAAATAAGTTTCTAATACTATAAATTACTTGGACTGGATGCAGTTTAGTCTTTGTGCTTCCGACACCCTCTACTGTCACCACCGCAGCGCCTTGAAGGGAACAAACCGGCTGAAGACAGGCGTTTACCGCCTCGTGTCTGACAAGCGTGTTAAGAACGGTATTTTAATAACAAACAAAATGGAAATATTATTGTAAGCACAATTAGCAGTTTTAAAACAGCATCTTTATGAGTTTTCGAGTAATTGTGGTGGATACAGAACAGTGTCTTTAATAGGGTCGTATCTGGACAGCATTACAGTACAGGCTCCACAACCTCCACCACCACAACCGTACTTAGTACCCGTCAGACCGGCTAAAACAATAGTAAGATCACAAATAATAAAAAAAATAGATTTTATTGCAAAAAGTTCATATTAAACAGTTTGATATAAGGTTTTGTGTTTAAACTAAGAAATGAGAAAATAAATATTGTGTTTATTGAGAATGTATACTGTACCTTTCCTACGCAGGTAAGCTAATAGCATCTCTCCTGGGTCAGCATTCTTTTCTACAATCTAGCACGTATACAAAATTTGTTTTTAGATTTCTAGTTTATAAGTTTAGAGTTAATGCGTAAAATGTGTAAACAACCCAATGAATTAGTGTAGATCAGTGGTTCTCAAACTGGGGGCCACAGATTTTGTGACATTTTGTGAAATTTAGAAATTTATCATAGATTTTAGGCGATCGAACGTCAAGAGAAATAAGACCACCAACCAAAATAATTGATGTTCTTGCATTGTATAACTGAACATGTTTTTAGTTTAAGTTTAGTATTATAAATCTCTATTTTGGGGGCCGCGAAGGGATGCACTCTACACAAAGGGGGCCTTACAAAAAAAAGTTTGTAAAACCACTGGTTTAGATGAATGACAGTGTGTTTGCGTGAGAGAGAGAGAGAGAGAGAGAGAGAGAGAGAGAGAGAGAGAGAGCTTGTGTGGAGCGTAGAAAATCATTTTCATGGCATCATGCATGAGAGAAAACGGATTTGGTTGGCTGCATGCATGTGCTATCATGTGCCAAGATGCAGAAAGCACTTTTAGTCACGCATTATACATTCCCCCAACTGCATTATGGAAATGAAGCAGAAGAAATGATTGTTTAATAAATATTAAACAATGCATTTACATTTTTTATAGTATAATTTTAAAATAAAGCAGTCATGTATTTATGAAACACTATTAATTGTATTCATTTTGGAGACACTTCTAACGAAACCAAGTACATTAAACGTGTATTCATGTAATCAATAAATGTGTTTCCTTAGAATTGATACTTTCTCTACCATTCAAATTAGAGGAACACAAAACAAAACTGAGATTTTACAAGATATAAGTTTTACGATAAACTACGCATTGATCAAAATGATGGACATTTCTCTATTACGTTTAACATTATTTTTAAATCAGTATTTGTGATGGATACATACCTTCTTGCCATTAATGTAGAAGATCAGCTCATTGTTCACAGATGGACGGGACATGATGATCAGAGTGTTGTGTCACTGAAGCTTCTCCTGAGTTACTGAACACCAACTGAGGTTGAATGAGCGTTTTGACTGAATCACATCACATGATATGACATAATAGGATGAAAGACTTTGACCATGCCTTCCAGTGTTAAAATGCATGAAAATGACATGAATGCAGGGGCTTTGACTTTTCAATTCATTTATTGTTTGAAAAGTAATAAATTCCACCACTAGCACAGCAATTATATTATGTTTCATGATATTAGTAAATAGTATTCTTAATAAGTATAGTTAAAAATATACTTTTATAAACAGAAATGTTGAAACTAAAACACCACTTCAAGTAGTATTCGAACTTTTCTTATGTATAAAACATTTTGTAAGTGGTGTTATCATCAGAACTTCACACGTGTTCTGTATCTCTACCAGATGCACATTTGTCTGTTGTATTAATAAGGTTTATTTGTCTTTATATCTATTGAAGATTTTCAGACTTAATTAAAAAACATATGGTTAAAAACATTTCATGTTAAGACAGAATTTAAGACAGCGCTAAAATATTTCTACTCATTAATCTACAATCTATTGTTGATAATGTATAATTCTGCATACAGAATTTGTTTTAAAATCTGTTTGAAACAATTGACAGCATAACGTCAATTTTTTTTAATAATACAGATCTTTGAAGTTGAGGTTCCTCAAACACTCCATTAAAACACACCAGAAGTAAATCTCCAACAACCTGAACTCATTCCTAACATTCATCCAACGTTGTCCAAAAGTTCGAAAGTTCACACAATGTGCAATAGCGTGTCTTTTTAAGGCTACAAAAAATCTCTCCTGAGATCTTTTGAATCATTTAGTTTCTGATCATTTAATAAATAGACCAATGAATTACAAAAATGCTTCATTTTGTTATTTAACCCATTTTATTTTCCCCAATATAATCAAACACTTTAGAAATCAAACACCATTAATAGACGAAGTACATCACCTCATGCCAATATTCATCTACAGACAAATAAACTACATTAAGTTATCAGTAACATCACATCTTCAAACTGAGCATTCATACAGCTTGTTTATCCTCAGGATGTCGGTGTTTGACATTTACTGTCTCTGTCCAATTTTAATAGACGCATTAGGAATGATATGGGTGATGGTTTCCATCCCATTCTGGTTGGTGAAGGCCATTCTTCCATAGTGCATGATGGAGCCGTAGTCGTATGCAGTGTTTTGATTGTTGGTGTTCTGTTTCTGGAAGTTGTAGGCCATTGCAGGAGAGATGAACTCCCAGTTGATCTTGACGTACTGGTCGCGGTCGCTCCTGGTTTGCTCGTGGTAGAAGCCCAGGGCGTGATTGAACTCATGTTGAATGATGCCGTGGTAAACGCAGCCGTACCTTTGAGAGACACCACCTGTCGGCCTCCTGTTCTACCAAGAGAAGAGTAACACCTGAGAGGAGAGAGAAAACAAGAGCACATATCAATGTTCGGATCTTCTTCTTTTGGTCTAAGGGCGCTTCAATATGTCATATGATTGTCCTCACCCGTCTTTGTTCTCAATACTGATGTAGTCTATCTGAGAGGATCTGGGCACAAAGCGGATGCAGGTTTTGCTGTGAAAGGTCATCATGGAGTTCTCGATAGTCGTTCCCTCATGAAGTGCTTCAGAGAAGACGGGTGACGGTTTGATAATGACATTGATATTAATGATTAATGTGTGACGTGATGAAGGAGATTTACTTACTGAATTCACCGCTCACTGTGTAAGGCACCTCCACTAGATTGTTGGTGTTTTTCTTCCACAAACAGTTGTTGTTAAAGCAGAAAAGAGCATTTCTGGTTTTGGGAAACAACAGATCTCCTTCAATCAGGAGTTCAGTAGATCCTGTGTGGAAAGAAGGTGATATTGATGTAATTGCACAATATGTCTGGATGTGAATTTCTTCCTTCTAACAGTCATTTTTAAGTGTCTGACCATTGTTGGAGTCCAAAATATTTGTAGTAATGTCCACATCTTCAGGCTCTGTTTCTAATAGATCGTCAAGCTTTGACTCCTGTTGACAGACAAATGCATGAAATTACTTTTATAATAAACATTTGTTATATGTGTAACCCAAGAGTCAGGGTCTTACCTTGAGAAATAACGTCTGTGAGAAGTCACACAGCAGCAGCAGAATGGAGAAGGAGGCTGTTGTGTTCATGTTGTCTCAGAGTGTAGAGATGTTCAGGATGCTCTTGTCCTGACTTTTGGTGTCTGTGTGCTGTCTGACCAGGACTTTATATTCATCTGTAGGTGGGTTCATCTTTTAATGGTAGTGAAGATCTCGCCTGTTATTCCAAAATTTTGTAAAATTTGATTCTTTTTAACTAATCTGATTAGTTCAAGACATAATGATTTTCTTGGATTTCAAATGTTTTCAAGCATTGGCATACAGGCTAAGTTATACAAACAATTTTATTGTGCTTTATTGTTCTAGATAGATGGATGGATGGATGGATGGATGGATGGATGGATGGACGAACAGATATAGATGGATAGATAGACAGACAGACAGACAGATACCAGGTTATTGTCATAATAATGTCCACAGATTAATTTAGCTATTTTAAAAGATTTAACTTTTAAAATACTTTAATAGGAAAACCTATAATGTAAAATTAAGTGATTACAAAGTAAAAACGGATGAAATGTGTAAATGTTGACTCTTGAACTGAACGAAAGCGTTTTGTGGTTTTCCATGCTGATGAAGAAACCCCAAGCCACCCGTCCTTTAGATGGTTTGATCCAAAGGATTCATAAAATCAAAACTGATGAAGAGGGGTGGTCATATTTTGTTCACTTGCAAAGATACAGCAGTACGAGTGAAATATCGGCCAAAAATACTTGTATGTTATTTTATTAAATTTAGTTACAACGTCATTTGTTTCTAAAAACGTAACATTCGCGTTTTTGTTGAATAAAGACGCAAACTCTCCCCCGTACTCCCCCTAAAGGCACCGATCCATTATTTTCCCCGTCTTTTTCGGCGCAAGCGCAGTAACTTCAGCCTCTTGCCATCTGGGAGGGTTTTGAGTGTTGGGTTCGGATCTGCTATTGTCTTGCTTTGTTCTTGGGTTTAAAAGACGTTTTTTATCAGCATTAATTTCGGTAAGATCTAAATTGGTTTTACCCACACCTCATTGACGTATACGAATTGCTTTAACGTTTACAAATGTTTGTGTTTTAAATTGATGTCAGGTTTTTTGGCTCCGCTTTGAGATCAGCTGTTTTTAGTCATGGTGGCGGTGCTCGCGACATGTTAATAGCCAAATTATTTATAAAACGAATTCGTCAGTTTTCTTTTATCATATGATATTACGACTAGTTGCTGATAGTCGAGCATTTTAAATGTGACGTAACAAAATAATATTGGTATATTTTTTGCTTTAGTTACTGGCAATAGAGCGGTTAGGCCTCATTTAACGTTAGCCGGTTAGCTTAACGTTAGCTGAAGCGTGAGACAAGCGCGTGAGGTGCTGACTGTTAGTTTGACCATAGAAATAAGAACATTTCGTACAATTGCGTCTTTAAAATATAGACAGACATTTAAAACGATTAATTTTGATATAAATTTTAACTGTCGTGCTATGTGTTTAAGGTAATGGCATTGTGATAATTTGCACGTTGCCTTAATGACTCAGATTTGGCTTGATCGGTCATTAAACAGGCCTTTGTTTACTGTTTTTAGGTCACGCTTAGGTCACACAGACCCACATATACACATCTATATGTTTATCTGTGTTGTATATGAAAAAATGATATTTATAATGTACACAAGATCACTTTTTATCGTAAATTGGCCTAAATCGTGTGGCTTCTTTTATTCTCATATTCTGTCCACTGACTTCTCTTTTTTTCACACAGGTGTCTTTTATGAATAATCAAAAGCAGCAAAAGCCAACGCTTACCGGCCAGCGTTTTAAGACTCGTAAAAGAGGTAATGGCCACCAGAACATGCAATACAGGAGTCCCATTAAAAGTGAATTCATGTTTGGTCCTTTAACTTCTCTTTTTCTTCCCCCACAGATGAAAAGGAGAGATTTGACCCCTCTCTGTTTCAAGAAAGTATCGTTCAAGGCTTGAACCAGACTGGAGCTGATTTGGAAGCGGTTGCGAAGTTCCTTGATGCCTCTGGCGCCAAACTTGACTACCGCCGGTATGCTGAGACACTCTTCGACATCCTGGTGGCTGGGGGAATGCTGGGTAAGCCTTGACTTGGAAATGCATACAACTGTCAGGAAATCAGAAATAATTCTAAATGAAAATAACGATTTTTAGTCTGGGGGATTTGTGAACATTTTTATACTGATTATAGCCCATGTTTCACTTGGTTCTGAGCTTTATTGACAAGTTAATTTTTGAGTTTTAATTTGCTTTTTTCAATTCCCTCTCCTCAGCCCCAGGAGGAACCTTATCTGATGACCTGACCCGTACAGAGTTCTGCCTCTTCACGGCGAGTGAAGACCTGGAGACCATGCAGGCTTACGCTCAGGTATTCATCTCCTGTGCCTGACAATCCTGCATCTAAACACACTCTCTTGTTTCCAATCTTGTTCGCGAATTGCTGTGACTCAAATCCAATCATTTCCCCAAACACAGATGTTTTAACATATTCCTTCTGTTGCGCCTGTAGGTTTTTAACAAGCTGATCAGGCGTTACAAGTACCTGGAGAAAGGTTTTGAAGAAGAGATTAAAAAGGTGAGCGTCAGTTGTTGACTTGGATAGAGTTTCAACTTGTTTGTTAGGCAAATTAAGTGCAATTTGAAATCCTATCTTTTGTAATTTCATTTGAATTCTTGTGTCCCAGCTACTGCTGTTTTTAAAAGGGTTCACAGAGTCTGAAAGGAATAAATTGGCCATGCTTACCGGAATCCTGCTGGCCAATGGCAATATATCGGCCTCCATCCTGAACAGCCTTTACAATGAGAACTTGGTTAAGGAAGGTAATAAGAAACGTCTAGACTGGTTGAATGTGACTTTCGGACTTTTATAGTATAGCAAAGTGTAGGAGTTCTCACCGGCATTTCGTTTCAGGTGTCTCTGCTGCCTTCGCTGTAAAACTGTTCAAATCTTGGATCCACGAGAAAGACATCAACTCCGTTTCTGCTAGTCTTCGTAAAGTTGGCATGGACAATAGGCTGATGGTAGGTTCTTTTGTATAAAAAACAAAATGTTTTGCCCAAGGTGTTTGCCTGGAAATTTCAAAAGGGTGTGGTTTCATGTTTTTGAATGAAAACTGAAGTGAATTGTTCAACTGGAGTTTCCATTGCATTCATTCAACAAGACTCAGATTAGATTATTTTTTGTTCACGGATCAGGAGCTGTTCCCTGCCAACAAGCGTAGCTGCGAACACTTCTCGAAATATTTCACCGATGCTGGGCTGAAGGAGCTCTCGGACTTTGCACGCAACCAGCAGTCCATTGGAGCTCGCAAAGAGCTTCAGAAAGAACTGCAGGAGCAGATGGCTCGTGGCGAGGCCCTCAAAGACGTGAGTGGCCACCAGCGCTGCTGCTTATAGTTCCTCCTTTTGTGTTTGACCTGTATGTGTTATAGTTATTGAACACTACTTAGTCGAGTCAACTAAAATGTTGCCTAAATTTAAGCAAGGAAGATGCTAAGTATGTACCTGTGTTTATTCTTCATCAGTGTTTATTCTTATTCAGATGATTGCCTATTCTCGTGAGGAGATGAAGAAAACGAACATTTCAGAGCAGACGATGATCGGGATCGTGTGGTCCAGTGTAATGAGCTCAGTGGAGTGGAATAAAAAGGAGGAGCTCGTCACAGAGCAAGCCATCAAACTCTTGAAGGTTTGCTGTGGGACAGAGACCTTTGTTTCCAAATCGGTGTGTGATATGTGTTTTGTGATGGTAATCGTTTCTGAAAATTGTTCTTGCAGCAATACAGCCCTCTGCTGAAGGCCTTCACTTCCCAGGGCCTGTCCGAGCTCACGCTCCTGTTGAAGATCCAGGAGTACTGCTACGACAACATCCACTTCATGAAGGCCTTCCAGAAGATCGTGGTGCTTCTTTACAAAGGTGTGCAAACTTAACGATATTGTCGATTGTGTAGCTTATGGTTGAATTGTAGTCTAAAATGGCTTTTTAATTTTAGCTGATGTTTTGAGTGAGGAGGTTATTTTGAAGTGGTACACAGAAGGCCACGTGGCCAAAGGAAAGAGTGTCTTCCTGGAGCAGATGAAGAAGTTTGTGGAGTGGCTGAAAAATGCCGAGGAGGGTAAGTGACTGTTCTTGTTAATGGGGTGTGAGACACTTTAGGATTTGTATGCAGAATGTTACATTTCCCCCCCTTGGTGTCATATTATACCAATGTTTGTTTCAGAGTCCGAATCCGAGGAAGAAGAGGCAGACTAAACATGTCAGCGGAATGTTTTGTTACAGAAGTGCTCGTCTAATTCCCCCCTTTTTATTTTTTCTAGTTCTACCTCCTGTTTTTCGAACCATAACATTTAGATGTCATTTAAGGGCTTTATAACAAATGGTTAATTTTAAAAGGTTTTTCTAATAAGGTTTACACTTAAGATAGCACAAAAGTTGTGGTCAACCTTTGTAATTATTTACTCGCTCAAGGAACTTTTAAGTGGAACATCTTAAATTGTTATGATTCCTTTAAGACTTGACATTCCATTGAATTAGGTCAGGCTGCCTTGTTTGCTTTTAAGAAGCCCTTTTGTATATGGTATTGATGCCTTCATGCCCTGTCATGAGCAGTGTCCGCAAAGGGGAAAACACTTTCACCATCGTGATGTTTTTGCCAAAGGTTCGAGTCTTGCTCTCATAACATCAGCGTTCCGTTCCCTGCCTACGAAACCGTACAGTGCTAAAAAATGACGATCCTGTAAAGACCCTTAAATGACTCCTGACCTCCTCTCAGATGTATCTCCATCTTATTTGTCACCAATTTCTCTAATCTGAATTACTGATTGACTTTTTTTAAGAAATAAAGAATTAGAAGTATGAGCTTTCTGTCTGGGTCTTGGATTTTTTTTGCTTGCTGTTTTAGTGGACATTTTCATGTTTCTACTTGATCAGTTTTTAATTTGGAAAAAAATTACTCTACTTTGTAATGCATTTACTTAATGTTGTTTTTACCTGTAGTACTTGCATTAAAGTATTTCTTATTTTTAATAAGCATCACAGATTAAATGTGTAGTCAAGTATGCATTTGACAATTTGACTTCTCTACGTTATAAAGCGGAGTTACTTGATGTACTCGTGTAAAATCTTCAGTACTAGCCACATTTAGTATCTTTTAAGCAACATTTGTTGTATTTTCAGTATTCCAGGGGGGTGATTCAAGCATGTCCCAGGATGAAGTAATGTATTTTAAAACATTCACAAAGTGCAAGTCTTAAGAAAAATACTTTATTAAATAGCAGCTCTTGGATGTTTGGCATGTGCAAAGAACACTTTTAGAAGGTAGTTTTCAAGTATTGCAATGTTTAGAGGTAGGCCATATTGGTGGTGAAATGCAATTTTAAATATTGGGGTAAGTTATATACAAACGACTGGCAATAAATGTAATATAGTAAACAGTAATTTTACAATTCTTCAATATTTTTTCGTTTTGAGGCAATGCATGACATTCATTGACCACTGAATGCAACTAAAGAAAACATATTCGCAACCTTTCACTGAGTAAAAACTTGTGCAACACATGCCATAAACCTTTCTGTTTAATATAACTACTTGTAGTACTAAAATGATTCTGATTTAAACATGAAATACACATTTTACAATTTTGCATAAAATGCCATGAGGATCAAATAAAAAAAGCTGTTTAAACAAACCATTTTGCTTCTCAAATGATATTTCTAAATAAGGAACAGGGAAGTAAATACGGTCAATTATGATTTTATGAGCTTACATACTTGCATTGTTTTAAGACGAAGCTAAAATAAAATTGAACCGTAACCTATGTTGTAAAACTTTAAGAATTTGTCAATCCCATTTCAGTGCAGAAAAGTTTTGCTAATTTTTTACTCTTGACATATTGAGCAAGTTTAAGTGCATTAACAATCTCTACTTCATGTCTTACCTTTTATGTGAAGAGTTGGTATTATTATTGTCATATTGAGCAAAAAGTTGCAGCAAAGGGACATTACACCCGAAAAGGAAAATTCTGTCAGGAACACAAGATATTTGGAATAATGTTATCAACTGAGATCTCTGGTTATCAAAGGTGCCTCAGAACTATTTGTTTTCCTAAAAAATACAAGTGTATATATATTTCTGAGGCTCCGTTATATAACATCATTTCTACTATGGTGGTCAACGGTGCCTCAGAAATCTCAGTTGCTAAAATTCATCCAAATATTATTTTGCATTCAACAGAACAAAGATCTTCATGCAGATTTGGAAAAATTCCAGGCCGAGTAATTCTTTAATTTTTGTACGGACTATCCCTTTAAATGCATCTTGGAGTGTGTACTTTAGGATCCAAAGGCTAACAAAGAGGGCACATTGCGTTCCTACTAGATCATTAAAGCGCGCGCTACAAGTGCAGTGCCAGTGCGCAATACCACCCAACAGTAATTTGTCATTTTATAAACAAAGTATAAACTCAGATTTGGGTGGCATTTAGGACAGGGTCATGAATAAGGTCATCCGCTGTCCTTTACGCTAAGAGACAACAGGGTCACGAGTGCCATTTCCCAATAAATCTTTTATGCTCAAACTGAGAGGTTAGAATCTTGTTGACTGTCTGTCCAAGTTGGGATGACGGCTCTGTCCTGGGCACGAGGGAGGGGATGAGCTTTGCCCACCGTTGTACTGACAGCGACCGCTGCAAAGCGAAGGGTTTTGATTTCCATCATGTGATGTGCGCAGGCATACACAGGAGTGTTTTTTTAAGGCAAGAGATGGTGTGGCTTACTATATCTGATACTGAAATAGCTTTCGACCAGGTGCAACTTTACACATATTCTCCGGTTACATTAACCAAAACACGCTTGATAAGGAGGCACACGCACGCAGACGGTAAACGCAGGTGAAAAAGTGCAGTATTCCTGGATTCGTCTCTCTGCTCCAAACTTTTTCGTCTGTCCCAAGAAGTTTAGGGAAAAAAACACATACGGCAGAATACTGTGTCTCTGTGCAAGGTTGATGTCTCTTTACATGTAAACATTCAGGAGTTGGGGCTCGTGCATAGCAGCTGTCAGTCAGAGAGCCAATGCTGTCACGCAGTCGTGTGCTTGTCCCCGTCTCTTAACTGCACAAGTAAATAAAGTAGTTAGAAAAGCCGTTCACAAAGATCTTGCTTTGCATGTTTGTTTATGATTCTGAGTAAAAGTATTTTTAATCTCAAGTACACCAATGTGTATAGGAAAGTGCTACATTTTTTTTGGGATGTTTGGATATATAAATTAAAATATTAATGTAGTTAGGCATCAGTGCATTTTGTTTAAAAATCAAGTAGACACAGAAAATGTATTTGAAGAGAAAAAAAGATGCTTCATTGCCGTCAACCTGTTAATTCATAAGTAAAATGCATAAATCATGTTTTGATGGAATCAGCTATAGCCAACCTTTGTAATTCTAATGTCCACAGTGACCTATAATAAAACGTATAATTAATATTTATTATAGACAATTAAAAACATAACAAAAGAAAATACTGTCTCTAAAGCTGCTTGGCAACAATTCAAAACTGTGATTTATTAGGCTACACTTTCCTCATGAAAAATGTACTTGGCACATTTCAGTAAGGTGTAGTCTAGGATGTAAACCAAACTTTGTTGATGTATAAATTATTCTGTAGTAATAAATATAGTGAATAAAGTATAACCATTACTGATGTATTCTATTTATTGTGGAAAGCTTTAAAACAATTTTGTATACAAATATCCTTAAAACGTTAATGGCTTATTCCGGGAGCAATACATTTTTGTTTTTCATGCCATTTACCGTCCAAATTGTGAAGTTAAAGTCTATCGACATATTTTGAAAATCTGTAAAATAGAACAGCAATATGTCTATGGTACCTTTTCCTTAAACCCATTTACAAAATGTATTGTATTACACATTTAACTATAATAGCCTACATAATAAATGATAGGCCCACTACACTATTTCTTTCTGTAAAATTGTGATGGATACATTTCTATTGATTTTACACACAAGAAAAGTTTCAAGCACTTTCTCTGACACAACAGGTGCAACTTTAAAGACTCACCATCTTCCTTTGGTTGCCAAGGCAGAAAGTACAGATTGGTCGCGACGGAGGATTTTTGAGGTTGGTGTTGCTTTGTAAGATGTTGTGATACTTCAGACACGGCTGTCCGTCCCTGCAGTCCTCCCCGAGCAGCAGCACGTTGGCCAGGTGCGAAATGTAGCTGGACGCCAACCTCAGGGTCTCGATTTTCGACAACTTCCTTTCCGCCGGCTCCGTGGGGATGAGGGTGCGCAGAGCCGTGAAGGCCGTGTTGACGCTGTGCGTGCGGTCTCGCTCTCGCGCGTTAGCTGCCTGACGCTGTTTGCTCACGCCCGCGAGTCTGCGTAGCCCACGGCGCCGCGCGCCTTCCCTGTTGCCCCGTGTGGGACTCCCGGCCCCGGTGGATTTCTCGGAGCTGTCGCTCGCGCTGTCGAGCTCGTCGGGGTCGGAGGGCAGACTCTGGGTGTCGTGCGTGGACTTCATGGTACGCGGAGACACGCTGCTCGTCGCGGGTAGCCCATGGTAGAGATGCTGGCTTCCCATGGCGCTTTAAGATGAGTGAAAATAGCAGCCGGGGGGCAGCTGCTTCTGATCCGATGTCCGGAGGTCTTCCGTGGCCCCGTGGCACTTAAGCATGCCATTTCTTGAATGACTGCTCCCTTTCCGGATTTGTCCGCCACCATGTGGACGGGGAAAAGGCTGGACAGGTGGAACCGAGGGGGCCACCTGTCGTGGCCCAAAGAAGGACTATATAAATAAATACACGTACAAGATTATTTTGTATATTGAGTGATGACCTTGGCGTAAACTAAGGTGGAAATGACGTTTTTCTGGAAGTCTCCCCTCGAACCCCATTCTTCTTGATATTTGACCAATGCAGGTTCACTCCGTCTTGTTATATTTTATATATCGTTACCAACCTGGTGCTAAATTTAGCACAGAAAGTTTACAGACAGACGATGCTGCCTTAAAAAATCGAATCACGTGGGATGCGGGTCATCTCAGGTCCACGCGCAGAGAGAGACGCTTGAGATTTTACTGCACGTTCAAATCTGTATGGATGTAATTAAGATACCTGTTATACAAGCCATTATAATAATCTCTAAGAGAACTTGGTATAAAAATGTGGGATAAATCGTGTAGAACTATGTGAGATTACACTTTGCTTATGTATTTCGCATTTACTTTTGTAATATCTCGTAAATCATTCTTGCTCCATTAGATTCTGTGATGCAGTGCATCAATCGCATAGACGTTTTTACTACATACCACTAGATGGCAGTATGAGACCACTTTGGCCATTATTTTGCGCTCTTTAAAGTCAGTCAATGATGCTTTTGGGAGGTATCATTTGCTCAGAGATGAAAATTCTGTCACAATTTACCCTCACGACACCTCAGGTATATAGAACTACTTACTTCAGTTAAACACAAAGCTTTTTCAAGTTGCAAAAGCTTTAAAAACCACACGCAGATTGCCTACCATAAAAGTAAACTGTGTGTGTGAGAGAAAAGCATCAATATTTTGTATTTAGGAAAACTAAAACCGATAAAAAAGCATTAAATTTAAGGTTTAGGATAGGTCTGTGTGACGTGACCCCTGAATTTGCTGTGGTTTACTGTTTGTATTTTATTTGTATGCATTTATTTTTTCATTCAATGTATTTCTGTTTAATACGTATCCAATTGTAAATATTTATTTGTTTATTTAGTTTCACAACAAAATATATTAACAAACAAACAAAAAGGATATTTCGTGTCCAAGTGTAACTAGAGCCAATGAGATTTGAATCAAGCGCTATCTGAGGTTTGTTTAGGATGCAATTCTGCAAGATCAGCACAAAGTTTTCATTATTTCCATTCACAATCCTGTCGTTTTGCTTCAGAAGGCGATGGTTTTCTTTCAGAGTATTTGACAGACAGACAGTTTAATTGTTTTTTTTTCATGTGAAGAAAGTCATATACACATGGGACCCAGTAGGATGAGGATTTCACGATTTTGAGTCAATTGAAATTTACACTACTAAACAAAACAGCAATCTTAAATGAAACCTCAATGAGTCGCTCTCAGCCCAAACATTTGTTCTTATGGGCTTGTTTATCCTAACACAGCATCGTGATCTTTAAAACTCCCTGCCACCGTGCAAAACAAAGACACGACATTGTAATCCTTAGAGAGAGATTGTTTTGCTCTGTGGAGCCAAAAAGCTGTGCAAGTCAAACGGCATTGAATTGAAGCAGGTGTTTCCTGGATAACTATCTTCTTGGAAACAATCGTAGCGTGCAACAATTCATTGCTTGAAATTTTCATTGAACGCTTCCACAGAGCCGAGTTTACATAGACAATATGATACAGCTTACGCCCGGTTCTGCTCGGAGGAAGGTGAGTGCATATTAGCATTTTAAAGGCCCAATTTCCTGTCGAGCGAGATTATAAAGCCCACCTTTTAAGCACTTGAATTAAAACACTGTCGAGAAGAGCGTGAGTGGATTTCTAAATTATACTTCACCCTGTACTGTTCCTGTTTTAAGCGTTTTTTCGCAGTCAGATTTTGGATTGCTCTCAAATATTGGTTACACAAGGAGAGGCCCACCTACAGATCTCAACACTAACTAGACTTTTACATTATTTAAAGCTGCAATATGTAGATTTTTTTGCTTAGTGATAGGTAAAGAAAACACAGTCCAGATGAGACACATCTTCCATTTTTTCTTTTCCATCTCTCTTGCAGAACTTTTATAAGAGAAACTCCAAGTGCCCTTGCTAACCATTAAAGGCACCTAATTGGAGCCCAGAGACCGCCGGCACTGAGGGGAACAGAGACCTCTCAAGAAAAAAGTTTCCATAGAGGACCTCTACAAGGAAGAGAAAAGTAAATAGACTGCAGTTTTGGACCACTCTTCTACCTCTACCTTCATGTTTTGAACCTAAGGGACAGAGTGGAAAGACAGGTGGAAAAAACTGGGGCTATAGATTTCTTGGAGACGTGGTTTGCTCGGAGTCATCACGCTCGAAGAATCTGATCTACGGACAGAAAACTGCTCTCTCTTCAGTAATCTCCAGTGCAGCGGCCTTCAGAGATTGCACTCAGTGTGGATTTTCCATTCTTCCATTTATACCTACATGCATTTGATGATTTATGATACATTTATGATATATCTTTGAGCATTTAAATATTGGTTATAGTTATAATACAAAGTGTCTGAACGTCAAAAATCTGAAAGGAGTAGTTTATCGAATTATACAAATTGTCATTATCATTCATCTCTTGCTTATTGTCTATATGACTTTTTGTTTGAAAGCAAAGCGATTTGGCAATATTTCCAAAACTTTTTTAAAAGATAAAAAAACAGTCCATGTTTTCTTATTTGGAAATTTTTTTACATT
Source organism: Triplophysa tibetana (assembly GCA_008369825.1). Taxonomy (NCBI): domain Eukaryota; kingdom Metazoa; phylum Chordata; class Actinopteri; order Cypriniformes; family Nemacheilidae; genus Triplophysa; species Triplophysa tibetana. The sequence goes on from CM017906.1 coordinate 9,333,768, forward strand.
GTATGTGAAAAAAAGGTATTTTGGTGATAAAGAAAAAGCTGTCAAACTTCCTCACAGTCTCAAGGAATTTGTGACATTGTCACAAACTGTATTATATTAATTTGTGTTCGTAGACTATCAGTAATTATGTAATTTCTTTACTAATTTTTAATAAAAATAGTTTTATTTACAACATTTCCGTACAGTATGTTCCATGCTATTGTAGTACAGGCACAAATGAGTCATCTATATATAATTATAATGAGCATCTGCCAGACTAGTTACTGTAAACGTATTGTCTATGGAAAGTAATACTATTAAAACACAATTGCTCACGTGAGGTTAAAACTGAAGATAAACCACTCAAAACAAGTTGAGCATTATTTATAAATGTATTTCGCTGCATTAACTGGACAATCCCCAGCAGATGTAATTATAACACGTGGGGTGTAAATCACAGCTTGACACAAAGATGTTGGAAAGTTGTCACAGATCTCCTCACTGTAGTTAACACATCTGTACACGTGTTAAATAACAACATTAATGAAGGAAAGGACTCAAATATATGTGCCGTTATATGTGTACGCTAAGAGATATTTCTGATTATTAAAGAGATCATGTGATGTAATGCATGACGTTTACATTTATCCATTTGGCAGGCGCTTTTATCGGAACCAACTTGCAATTTAAGTTACATTTGCTTTATGCTTTTTTGTGTGTTCTCTGGGAATTCAACCCACAACCTTTGCAATACTTTACCCACTGACGGTGGGCTGCCTATAGATTCCAAGTAATGTAGCAAATTCAACTAAGTTTGTTTTATAAGAAGATAAGTTGACAAGCGACAGAAACTGTTGCGCTTAAGACTTGATCAGCTTTCACCATACACATATCTCAGAAATGTAAGCCTCGGTTTTATAAATAAACACACTGCCAGAACCTTTGTAATGGCTGGTCTTATACAAAATGTACGCATTGAGATTATGATGAACTTTATAATGACACGTGTGATTTGATGTATAAAACGGATTAATCACAAATTGGATACATAGCCGAGGGAGAAATAAAAGGTTGAAGACTTGCTGAGGTAAGACTGTAAATTCTGTGCACAAGGTCACATTTTAATTAGACTGTATTATTTCTGTATACAAGATTCAAAGAACAGACTGGGAACAAGCTGTTGTGAGTTTATCGCGAATTCAGATAAAGAAACACTCCACAACAAGATTTACAGACCCAAAAAAAGTCTGTCATCTATTCATCCTCATGTGTTTAAAAACCTGTATAAAACCTGTGTTTGGTGAAACACAGAAGAAGATATTTTGAGAAATGTCTTGTGTCCATACATTGGAAATCAATGGGGTTCAATGGTCTTTGGTTACCAACATTACTCAAATATCTCCTTTTGTCTTCTGCAGAAGAAGGAAAGTCATATAGGTTTGAAATAACATGAGGATGAATAAATAGTATGAATGTCTCGCTCTATAGATGTGTCTAAAAATGTAATACCTCTAGCTCCTATAAGTCAGTAATTGACTGGAGTTGCAGACTCGAGAATTACAATTGAAATCCCGGTGTCCTTCTTACCCATAATCCCAGTGTTCGGATCCTCGCTCTTTGGAGTTTCACACCACCTGTGGTGGAAAGATATATACTGAGTCTGACAGGACGGATGATGAAACTCTTTGCCATACCGTCTTAGCGGGCGGTATGAGACAGGAAACTACGCCTCTTTGTGGAAACACCCGCACTTAACAGGGAGGGATGCGTTTGTGAGAACTTTTTGCGTTATCTGGAAGTGAAGGGATATTTGACGTCTGTAACTTTAATTAAAGAGATCTGCAAAAACCCGTCAGCCTCGAAATCTGAAAGTGGAAGGGTTGGATATTCAGAACTGTTTGAAAACTGTCTATATGATGAATTTCCATAACTAGGCAACCAAACTTTTTTTTAATCGTCACGTGCACACAGAATCATTTTTTTCAACACTAATTTTTTTTAATATATATATTCGCAACATATATATTTTTTAAACACTGGCCACTTTAAATTATAAACGGTTACACGTCAATGATAGAAATTTGTATGCCTATGCATTTAATGGTCATATTGGAAATAGTATTGGTTTTAACGGAAACTGCAGTGGTCTCTGTTGGTATCTACTGGTACCGTGTGTTGGCTTTCTTTTGGAGAATCCAAAAGAAGATATTTTGAAGAATGCTGTTAACCAAACGACGGACGTATCAATTTACTACTGTTGTATGGACTCGAAACCAATGCGAGTACCGCGGTTGTTTGGATACAAACATACTTCAAAATCTCTTCTTTTGTGTTCTGCAGAAGAAAAGTAATTCACGTTTTAAACTATTCAAGGGTGAATAAATGATGACAGAATTTTAATTTTTGGCAGAACTATCCCTTTAGTGTGTAAACGATTTCCCAGGTTATACAAACAAACAAACAAACAAGAAACTCATACAAATAAGCAATGAATGAAGCTCCTTTCAAACGAACCATCAACCAAACGTGAGTTGTTTACTGTCCTCTGCTGTTTAATGTTTACTGTCTCGGTCTCTTTATTTTACCATATCTCAGGTAATCGTATACGAACAGCTGGGTTGTTAGCTATGCATGAACGAGTCTATCCATGGCCGACTCATTAATGGCCGCCGTCAACGTCCGTTAATTAGCAGAGATGCTTGTTTGTGTTGTCACAGAGATGTCGGTTTATGTTTGCCAGCCGATCGGCGACAAAACTGCAGCCGCCACACGCTCCACGAGGTGTGACACAAACAGCATGTTTACGTGCTTATTTCACAACCCAGTCACACAAAAGGGGACGTCCTGCGAGAAATGAAGTCTAGCAGAGTTTCGAATCACGTAGCCGGAAAAAAGGATAGCAGCGGATGGCAAATTGTCCGCGCGTTGGGTTGAATAACAAGGGAGATGTTTCCTCTGCCTTTTCTTTTGTCATTGTGTTTGAGTAAAGAAGGGTGAAGGTTTCAAAAGAGGAAATATGCAATTTCAAAGTCAATGGTGGCACGTTTGTTTCCAAATAGGTTTCATTGAACACTGTCAGTCACGCTCTATGTGTTAAACAAACTGTTTGTCCCGCCTTACATTGACATGATGGGTTGAGATAATGTTGGTTCGTCCAATAGATATTTGGTTGTCTTCGTATAAATGAAGAGCTCTTTTCGAATACGGATTAAACGCCAAATTTACCAAACCTATTCACTGCTCCATCAATGTTTCATGCCAAAAAGCTATATTTCCTTGTTTAATATGTACTGCAAGATGCAGTTTCTTCCCAAAACGCTATAAGTCCGAACCTGTTTTTAGCCTAAATGCGATATGTCCTCTCGACCAATCAGAATTCGCTCGTTAGTGGTATTTGTATGTGTTATTTCTAAACTATTTATTTTTTGGGTTGGAAAATATTGAAACATGGAATTGAAAATATTTATTTTATTTTACTATTTAGTTTGTTACTATTTATTTTATTTGGCTCTTATTTATTTCCATGCATTTTCATTCATTTGATTTATATTAATTTTTAGTATGAGTCCCTGATGTCATGTGTTTCATGATCTCTTGTTTGTTTGTTTTTAAAAATAAATAAACCAACATTTTTCTTTAAAAAAAGGATGGATTTGTAGCGTTTTGAAAAAGAAATTGAATTTATAATCTACAATATTGTTGTTTAATTTAGCAATCATTGTTTAACATGTTCAGACTGAGTCAACAGTCCATTTTATCAGGATAAATTGAATATTAACAAAATGTATGGGTCTAAGTAAAAAAAATGTCATTTTCATGAAAACTATTAAAATGGATTTATAGCGTTTTGGAAAAGAGCTCTTCAAATATATTTTCTAAAAAAAACACAAAATACATTTGAACAGTTTTGGAAAATATGCAACAATTTAATTTGTCCTGAATCGTTTTCACCAATACAACCAAATTAAAAAAACGTAAAACAAATTATATTATACCAAACTGTATACATAAATAATTTTCTTTGTAAATGATATTTACAAATTGTAACAGATATTGTAACCCCGTCAGGTTAAAATGTAGTAAAATACGGGCCCAGTGTCCTGACACATCACGCCCGTTCCTCATCCTCTCTGGACAGGAAGCTGTGATGGAAAATAGGAAAAAGTACATTACTTATCTGCAGATTGTGTTTTTTGGCATCTGTGTTTCTTTCCACAAACAGAAATACCGTAAAGAAATTATTGGAACGTTGTGGGAAAAAATCATGTGTTGAAAAGAGTTTGTGATTTGACGCTTTAGGATGTGCTGCAGTTAATATACAGAAAGAGTTTGGTGTCATATTTATTCATTTATCAAACACAGATATATGACTGTGTTTGCTCTTCTGAATAACGCATTCTAAGTATATGTGAACGTTGATGTAAATTGTGTGGCTTTAACGCAGCAAATTAAAATATAACATGTCACAGCTTCTGTTAGTTTTACAAGGCATTACAGAATCACTTGCAAGACGTTATGTTATGATGCATTAATTAAAATGTTGTTTAGTAGAGATAAAAAAATATCTGGATGGTCTTTTTTTTACCTTTCTGGAGCACAGAGATCCTGTGTACCCTGCCTGGCATGCACATACGTTAGGACGGACACATCGACTTCCGTACAGACACTTCTGCTCGCACATTGCTAGGAAACATATTTAACACAATTTATTGGACAAAACAAAAAGTAACAATTATTCTCAGAATTCATGAGAGCGATTTTTTTAATTTATTTTTTTAATATAATTGAATTTTTTTCTAATTATGTAATTGTGACTTTATTTTCTAAAATTACGTTTCTGCTGGTGTAAGATGGGGGATTTAGAAAATAATAGTACTTACGAATAAGGTTATTAGAGTTTCCTAAAGCTACTAAAACATTTCTGTTAATTGAAAGTAAATAAATATAAGCCTAAATATTATTTAAAATACTAAATGAAAATTAATAACAGAAAAAACTATTAGCAACAAACAGAAATAAGTTCAATTTGAGGAACTGCAATTATCAAATGTAAATATTTAAATAATAATAAAATTAAACAAAGTTATTTAGCAATATAAAAATTTCAAAAGCACGAATGAAAATTGCTCAAAAATTAAACTAAAATTAACATAAGAACTAAGATACAAATTTAATTCAAATTATTAATAAAACTACAAAAAAATTATACATTTGTATTATCAGTGTCAATGATTGCTGTCATTTTCATTTTTGGGTACACTGTTCCCTTAAAAACAAAGGCCCAAGGAAGACCCATTTCAGACTGATCTCAAAGCAGCCTGGGCACTTTACTGTACACAGCAGTAAAGGTGAATGTTTTCTCCCCTGACAGACATGGAACATCTCTGCGGTTTATTATCGAAGCTTATCAGCAACAAGCGCAACAGAGAGATGTAATTTAGATTCTTTCACAGAGAGAGAGAGAGTGAGAGTTCCTCTGAGGTTTGAGGTTAGCCGCAATGTGTTTGCAGTGGAAGCATTACATTTCCGTCATAATCTGGAGGTGAGTGGGGTCACTTACGGATTTGGCAGAGAGTTCCTTTCCAGCCGGGACTGCAGTGGCAGGTGTTCGGCCCGACACATTCACCTCCGTTTAAACACTTCTGCAGACAAACAGCTGCAACGCACACAAAACGAAACTTAACTTTCTCAAGTTTCAAGTTTTATACGCCTGATAAGCAGCCATTCTTCTTTCGTTTCGCATTGTTGGAATGAATGAGCTTAATGCTTACGTTTATCGCATCTCTTTCCCCTCCAGCCTGATGCGCAGTCGCAGACGTCTGGCCCGACGCATCTGCCTCCATTCATGCACACTGGCTCACACACACCTGCAATAAAATGAGGAGAAATAAGTTAAAGAAGTTTAAATTGAAATGACATTAGTTTTTTTCATTACAAAAGTGAAATTGGATTTAATAGTACGTTTTTGAAATAAATTCTTGAATAATGAGTGGATAATGAAGAAAAACAATCTATATTAATATAAGATTACATGTTTATTATAAACTTATCCATTGTTGTTTAGTATTTTTAACAATTAATAATAATTATTAACAATAAAAAAAAATGTAATTTTAATATAACTTAAGTTAACTTTAAATATATAAAATATAAATATGGTATTTTCAATTGATAAATATAAAATGACATTCATATCAGAACATTAATAGGAGGAAACAAATCAGTCATTATGTTGAAAGATTACAAAGTATTCATTAATAATATTGATAAAAAAGAGGAAATTAAATAAATAGACATAACATAAATAAAATAATAATAGAATAATAAATGAGAAGTTGTTAAGGAGCATCTCATGTGTTTAATTAAATTTTTCTTTTTGTTAAAACATGTTTCATTCAGAGAAATATAAATAAACTATAAGATAATTATAAAATAATATACTAATACAAATATAGTAATTATTTAAATAGAGGTTTGTGACACATACTTTTCTCACAGCGAGGGCCTGAATATCCGTCCGCGCATGAGCAGATGTTGTTACGTATACAGTGACCGCCGTTTTTGCAGGGTGGTATGCAAACAGCTGGGAGAGAAAGCGAGAAATCAGATCAGCGTCTGGGCGAAGATCAAACTGATGTTTTCTGAGCTGATAATGGACAGCCCTGAGGGGATATAAACAACAAATCTGAAACGAGTGTGAAAACACCCTCTATACGTCGCACAACCTTAAAGAAACCAAAGCATTAGGAATCAGTCCCTATGATCAAACACATATTTACTAGGCGGCTATTTTTGAGCCATTACGAGATTCATCAGCTCACCACACTGAGCTTCTGTAGAGAAATCAATAAATACCCTTGGGTCGCTCCTCTGGGCTTTGAAAGGCATCAACAGAAACCCAAACTTTTGCTGATTTTATCATTTTAAAGCTAAACGTCTGTAACTATTACAGACACGGTTTGGCTTCAAGCTCTTAAGGAGTGGAGACACGGCTCTCAAGAAACCGTGCATCACGGAGAAACGCTCTTACCGTTTTGACACCGAGACCCATAGAAGCCGTGCTGGCAGACGCAGGAGTTTGGACGAACGCAGGATCCGCCGTTGAGACATACGGGGTCACACGAAGCTGAAGATACATAACATACAGCTTGAATACAAACATTAGAACATGAGCCACGATCAAGTGGTCAACGGAGGCAGACAGTCAAAGATGTTTCAGGATCAAATCTCACAGCTGCTCAAGGCCAGGAGTTTATAACTGTGAGATCACAATCTGTACTTTACTGCGCAGAATTGATTCACTACCAGAGTGATCTTGAAGACACCATCATTTTGACACAAAATCGCAGCTTTTGAATGATTTTATGAATCACTTGAAAGTCATTCACTAAACAACGTTATAAAATGTTTATTTATGCATATCACAAATTAGCCGGTTTCATCAGACATATGCGCCTGGTTATAAATATAACAAGGGATGACAAAAGATAACTTGCGTTTAATCGGATCCAAAATTAAAGTTTGTGTCTACAAAATATAAGTCTGTGTATTGTGCATATTAATTTTGTATTTATAAACACATAAACAGATAGACATCATATTAGTATATATATCATATTTATTTATATATATATCATGTTTGTATATGTATTTATAGATTTAGAAAAGCATGTAAATATTTCCTAAATATGTATAAATGTAAATGCATGTGTTTGTGTTTATGAATACAAAATTACTATTCACAGTACACCGACTTATATTTTGTAGACACAAACTTTAATTTCGGATGCGATTAATCGCAAGTAATCGTTTGACAGCTCTAGTTATATTATAACCAGGCGCGTATGTTGAAACTTGCTAAATTGTGAAATGCATAAATAAACATTATATAACGCTGTTTAGTGAATCACTTTCAATTTATTATGTATGCGATTAATCGCGATTAATCATTTCACAGTCCTAATTATAATATATATTATATCGTATAATTATTGTATTACATTCAATTTTAAAACAGTTTATATTCTTTGCGGAGGTCTACCGGAAGTTAAGTTGGATGTTATTGCCGCTGTCACGTCTATTCAGTACAATTATTTTTCTCAAACATTCAATAATAAATGGTTTACATTTTATTAAACGTATTGTGATGTCTATTTTGAGAAATGAAGTGAATTAAATGCTTTCGAAATAGATGCCACATCTCGACTACATTTTCTGTTCCATTATTATCTTCATGAAAGCAAAACATATTGTTTTCAGAAATAGATTCATTATTAACTGTTGTTATTTTTACATGAACAGTCATAATGAGAGAACGTGGAAATAATTCCAGGAAATATTTCTAATTCTGAAGAAAAGTACAACAGATATGGGTTTTGAAAGACATGAAGGTTAGTAAATTTAATTTCCGGGTCAACTGTTCCCTTAAAGGGACAGTTTACCCCAAAATAAAAATGCATGTCATTTAGATCTGCATATGACTATTTCTTCTGTGAAACACAAAATATATTTTGAGAAATGTCTCAGTGGTTCCGTGTTTTCTTTTTTACAATGGAAGTCAATGGGGTTCAATACCTTTTATGTTACTAACGTTCTCCAAAATATCTTCTATTGTGTTCAGTGAAATAATTTTATTATTCTGAAAGGCTTCCTGTTCAGGGTTTAGTTTTTATAAGCTGCTGGGACGGAATGAAAAATTGACAGAGGTTCTAAATCAGCTAAATGCCACCAGGAAACAGCTCGCACACATACACAGCAGATTTAGTGAGAAGAGATTGGTCCCATTGGGAGCCGACTACACACACACACCCACCAACCTGTCTCACACGACGGTCCCGTCCACCCCGCCAGACACTCGCACTCATCCGGTGACGTGCATTTCCCACCGTTTTGACAGTGACGGTTGCACACCACTGTGTAAAGTTAAAACACATGCAATAACACACATGACCACCGGGGGAGCAAGAGCTTGTTTTAAACATTTACATAAGTACATACGCAACCCAGGAGGGGTGATTTATTGAGACTCACTGGTTTCACATCTGGGCCCGACGAAGCCATAGGGACATGAGCAGGTGTCTCGACCCACGCAGGTGCCTCCATGCAGGCAGGGCGAACTGCAGAGAGCTGCGGGAATATTCACACGAGCAAATGCACACAAAATACAGTTGTATATCATCTCGTCAAGGCTAGATAAAACCTGTATAAAACCTTTCTTTCTTCTGCAAAACGACTGAAGAAGATGATTCGAAGAACGTTGGAAACTATTGACCCCCCTTTGACTTACATTGTATGGACATTTCTCAAAATATCTTCTTATGCGTTTAACCAAAGAAAGAGTCACATACAGGTTTGAAAATGACATGAGGGTGAATAAATGATGACTATTTTAATTCAAAGATTAATCATCCCTGACACTTACCGATTTCGCAGGTTTCTCCATGGTAACCCGATGGGCATTCACACACATCTGGAGCAACACATTTGCCTCTGTTCACACAAGCAGGACTGCAGACAGCTGTGAAGATCCAGAATTACATTTTCCTACAGGTTTTTTTGCCTTCTTTATGTGAGATGAGTGTTATTCAAGCACTTGTAATGTTTTCTGGGTAGACATCGGTGTATGTGTGTAACCTGTGTTGCAGTCGGGTCCGCTATATCCTGTCTTGCATCGGCATGTGCCTGGGGCCGCACATTCCATGTGTCTACCGCAGACATGCTTGCATACAGCTGAGGGCACAAACATCGGAAAAACACCAAAAACACACATGATTCACTCCATTGACACGTAAACATATTTTACCTTTATGTACAGCCTGGAGCACAAAACGTGAAATTCAGAGCTCAAGTCTAAGTTTACTAGTAATTTGTTGCATTACATTTTTAAATGGGCTCATTTAAGGTTTCCGAACTTTGAACATTTGAGCAAATTGAAACATTTGGATTTAAGAAGTCAATACAAAATAACGAGCTGGAGAGAACTTTAAATTTTAACTTGTACACTTGACTTCAAATTGAAGGGATAGTCCATCCAAAAATATAAATTCTTTAGTTATTTATTCACCATCAAGTTGTTCCAAGACTGTATAAATGTCTTCGTTATGTAAAACACTAAAGAAGATATTTTAAAGAATGTGGAAAAGAAAACCGTTTTGGGGCACCATTGACTGTTATACTACTATGGAAGTCAATAGTGCCCCAGAGCGGTTTGGTTACAAACATTCCTCCAAATATATTTTTTTGTGTTCAGACTTGGAACAACTTGAAAATCCCATGAAATTGAGCTCAAGGAATGCATTTACTACTCGTGGCTTAAGCAAGCTCAGGGAGTGATCTTATTATTTACAGCAGTAACTTTCAGTAGGCAGTCTTAAAGAGACAATTCACCCAAAATGGAAAATTCCTTTATTCGTTGATTCACCCTAATTCCATTTCAAACCTTTTTGACTGACTTTCTTCTACACAAAAGAAGATATTTTGAAGAATGTCGGTAACCAAACAACATTGACCCCCATTGACTTCCATTGTATAAACACAAAACCACTGAGACATTTCTCGAAATATCTTATTTTCTGTTGTACAGAAAGAAAGCGTGAAACACAGGTTTTGAAAGACATTATGGATTGGGTGAACTATCCCTTTAAACTAACTTATCACAGGATAACCAAATTTACCTCTGCATGTTCGTCCATCTCCGGTGTACCCCAAAGGACAACGTCCGCATCCAAGTTTTCCATCTCTTCCAAGTTCACAGTGGACTGCTGGGAAGCAAGTAACATCTGCACAGGTGAAACCTCTCTCTTCCAACACTACTACATTTTTACTTTTGCTTTGGAGTCTACCGTCCTGTAAATTTTCTTCGGTGTCCACGATCTGCGTATGGTCTTGTTCCTTCAGGTAGGTGAAGCTCTCCCGGGACAGCGGCTGGGTCTCGTAAGGGTCTCGAATTCCAGTTCCCAGACTTCCATCTGCAGAAAACTCTGCCTCCGAGAGCGAGAAAGAGCGTGAGGTCAGAGCAGCGGTTAGGGGTCGCTGGGCATCAGGAAGAGTCCAAGATTGAGCCCGGGATATTGTGACCTGACTTGATTGTTTCTGAGATGTCCCAGCTTGCCTGGAAGTGTGAAAATTTACTTTAGGTGTCACTTCGGGCGTGATGCCTAAGAATCCACCTGCCGAGACTTTAAATGAGCCATCTTCCTCGAGGGGAACGTTAAGTTGGTTATGAGAGCGAGCGAGGAGTCGTCCCATGCTGTTGGTTAAGGCAGGCATGCGTCCTATCGTTGCTGTCGACTCTCCCTTCACCGTGACAGGTGGAGAGGTTGGCGGGAGGGGGATGCGAGCGGTGGCCTGCTGGTGTCCTGTGGTCCTTGCAGGTGAGGATAGACGTCTCTGAGGTTGCCTGAATCGAAGGACGGAGAGGTGCAGATGGGAAGCGCTGTGGGACGCCAGGGGCGGGATGTTCTTGGGTTGGGTAAAGGGCGGTGGCTGGTAACGGAGCGCTACATGAGAAGAGAAACTTGTGACTCAGGATAGAAAACAAATTGCAACTACTAACTTTAAATCAAACATTTTGATCTTTTAAATCAAAAGACGTTGTTGACAGTATGTGATTCAACATCAGCTCCGAAGACCTTTGAAGGTATAACAAAACAAGACCTTCAAAAGCGCAGATGTTATGCAATACAAACTAACCTGAGTAAAGCGATTCGAGGTATGTTTACTTTCAACCAACTGATTGTGATAAAACAGCTGCAGGGACCCGACGGTATTTATTCTCTGGTGCATGTGTAAGCAAGATGGCATAAAACATGTTTTGATGACAGAAAAGTAGGATTATTTTTGCGTGTGCGCGAATCTGAGGAGTGTAGCAACAATGAGAGAATTAGCTTGCAAAATGAAGCCATTTCTTTTCTGGTTCCCACTGTGGCAGCTTATGGATTCACTTCTGATAACAGCGCTATTAGGAACGATTCCAACAGCGGCCCATTCACGAGAGAAATGCATTAAAAGTCATTACAGCTCTCTGCAGGCTTTTACCCGTCCGTTGCGATGCAACGTTGAAAAATGAATTCGGAGGATTGTTCAGGCAAAGCAACAGATTAAGAAGTCAAACAACAGAAATTTCCATAGAGGAAAATGTAACGCACTGTACTTAAGGGATAATAAGGGATAAGATCCAGTCTGGTAGTTTTTCACTCCTCTTCTTTAAAGTCAAGTTAAATAAGCATTCCTTCACTAATTCCTCACTGTTCTCTATTCCAAAAACCCATAGAGGGTCAGCAGACAGTCCTCTTTAACGCGCACGTGACCGAGCATCAGGTGTTTCCCGGTCTCGCTTATAAAGCGTATCAAAGCACCTGTCTCGTTTGAAAGATTGCAAAAGCTTCCTGTTCGCTACATTTTTGTCTAATTACCAGAGCTGTGTGCTTTTGGAAGATGAAACAAAAGGATTAAGAGAGGATTCGGGAGGAAAACATCGACAGACGAATTTCAAGCAGAGTCGAGATGGAAATTAAGTGGGTGATGATGCAACGTCTTTGGAAAAGTTAAATTGTTTAATTTTGTGGATAACAGGAGCTGCCAGGATTTGGCAACGTTTGAGTCGAAGAGGACAGACGCATCAAGCAAAACTTAAAACCGACGGAACAATTTCGGCGTGAGATTGACAGGAATAAATAAGTACTTACCGGGATGTTTTGATTGTTTGGTGCAGGTACGTCCATTGCCATGGTAACCTGGAGGACATCGCCCGCAGACGTACCCAATGTAAGGAGGCCGCAGGTCGATACACTGAACGCCTGGGAAACAGGGCCTACTTGTGCACTTGGCTGTCGTCTTGGCTGTTGTATGTAGTTTGCTGGGGTCACCTGCATTGTGAAGATACATAATATGAAAACGATTTTATACATCAGATTATTGTCTGTCTATGTTGGATCATCTACAAAAGTGGTCACCAACCCTGCTCCTGGCGATCGACCTTCCTGAAGACTCTAGCTCCAACCCTGCTTCAGCACACCTGTCTGTAATTATCAAGCAAACCTGAACACATTGATTAGATAGTTCAGGTGTGTTTGATTGGGGTTAGAGCTGAAATCTTCAGGACGGTCGATCTCCAGGTGCTGGGTTGGTGACCACTGATCTACAATAATATCCACATTAATACATACAATATTATGTAGCAACCCAAGAATGCATTGAACACACTTTAAATTTCTGTCTTGTGAAACATCATGATTATTAAAGTTATTTTTAGTTATTATTATTAAAGGTATTATTAATAAAAGTATTAACATTTGAATTAGATACAATCGTATTCATTTTAAAATCCACGTCATAAATATTATCAATGACAATATGTTATTGTTATTATTTTGTAGAAAACTACACAAATGTTTACTTATTTGTTTGCACACACACTCTTAAAACCTTCTGTAGCTTATAATGAGAACAAGATCTCTCTCTCTTTCTCTTTAACATAATTTTTTGAATGGAAAGCAAATGGAAACGTTTTTATGTGCATTTCACATATTTCTCGAGAAATTGGGACAAAATAATCTCTATTAGAGTTTCAGAAAAGATCTCAACAATGTAACAAAGTGAGCTCAGATTTGTCAAACTGCAATCAAAAGTCTATATTTTTGAACATCTCGAAAAAACTTTCGAGACTTTCCTCTGAGGGTTAAACACAGAAACCAAATTCATACAATTAAAATGTTTATTACACTTGTTCTTGAGTGGATTAACATTCTGTGCTGTCAGCGTTTTACCCACATTCATTAGCGTCCCGAAGGGTGATTGATAATAGTTTAGGGTGAGAAACCCTATGGGGCCTGATAGCGACCGATCCTCTGACTTCACCTTTACTCCATTCCCACAATTCAGCACTCTCAGCAACCACTGCAAGCCTTGCATCCGCATCCCCCAACGGCAGCCATCCCCAAACAGACCGATGAGGAATTAGCTATGCAGTAAAATCGAGGTCTTGCTCTTACACCAGGGACGGTGGGCTGATGTCAGAGTCTGTGAGGCAATGCCATGAAATGCTTGCCTCACTACCCGACTAAAAGTGTGAACCAAATACTCGACTACACAAACTGACGTCCTATTACTCCAGTATGTAGTGGCAAGAAAATCCAAGATACACACCGGAATTAATTTTCGCAGCAGTTTACTTATTCCCATCATCGTATTTTATTAACCAAGCACGCCCTCATCTCACACACAGACACACACCTGCTCCATCAAGCGTCTTCAATGTGGTGTCAAATAAAAAAATAATCCCGCCCTCCGCCACCGGAGCAGAGAAAGATGAAACAGTTAGCAGCTGTCTTCCATTAAAAATAGATTTACGGGCTCTATGATTACACATATCCAGGATTATTGTCTGAGCTTTTTGTCACGTTTCTCCAAGGTCAGCGCAAATGCCTCAGACAACGGCGGGATTTATCGGCTGAGGGGGCGACAGCTTGCGTTCCCTTTCATCTCCACCTGTAAGTGTGATGGCAGGCGATTTACAAGCCAGTGCGACTGTATTAGTGACAGATGAGGGGCTCTGGAGGATGATAGAAGCACGCTATCCGTCCACCTTTCCCGTTCCGCAAGCCCGCGCCTCGCCCACCCTTCAAAAAAGGTGACTCGCGGGACAGCGAATTCATCTTCGGGGATTTTAAAAATCCCTGGTGCTCCGTGTGAATTATTTTTTTACCCTTTATAATTACAGCGGACAGATGAAACGGAAAGTGGAATTGAGGGTGCGACAAAGCGAAAGGTGACGTACTGCGTCACCTCGACTTTGAATCTCTATGAGGGGCGCCCGAGGCCAAGAGACAGTCGATGGCGCTGTCTAATTTCATTTTCAATTAGTATTTAAAAAAGGACAACAAGGGTACCTGCGACTGCCGAGAATTCATTTAACCTTATGTTTCGTAGCGCGTAGCGAACCTCCGAGCCCCCGCGTCTGTAATAACCTTTAAAATTCAGTCTGTAATTCAAAACAATTACAGGAGGTCTTGCGTCCACAGTGACCCTTTTAATTGTAAAATTAAACTGTCTGAGCATAAAATGAGAATAACATTGGACTCTCACTAAGCGACAATATCTCTCCGACATCCAGTGCGCTGCCTACAGAGCCTTTATTTTGAAGCATTCAACATCATCCTTCTGAATAACTACTTCTATCCAAATTTAAAGGGACAGTTCACGCACACATTAACACATGCACATGAAGATCATGTCATGATTTACTCAACCTCATGTACAAACCAGTATGACTTTTTTCTTCCCCAGAACACAAAAGAAGAAATTTGGAATAACGTTGGTAACCAAACAACACTGGCACCCATTGACTTCCAATGTATGGACAAAAAAACACTTTTCTCAAAATATCTTATTTTGTGCTTATTGAGTCAAATGCAGGTTTGAACCAACCATCATGAGGTCGAATAAATGACAGATTTTTTTGGGAGGTGAACTCTTGCTTTAAGGCAGCATCTCATCTATCCGTCACAAAGAACACATTCCCAGAAATGCAATGCGTTAAATATAGCTAAAATCACTATCAGACTCCAAGTGATATCTAACACAATACAATCATATTACATTCTCTCTGTGGTCTTTCAATGTGGGCACTGCTTGCCTACTGATGCCGAACAGTGTTTAAAGCCAACCGGAGAGCTTTAAAGTAGGATT
This sequence comes from Triplophysa tibetana, assembly GCA_008369825.1. Classification (NCBI taxonomy): domain Eukaryota; kingdom Metazoa; phylum Chordata; class Actinopteri; order Cypriniformes; family Nemacheilidae; genus Triplophysa; species Triplophysa tibetana. The sequence goes on from CM017906.1 coordinate 9,349,434, forward strand.
AGGAGACGAATAATAAAAGACGACATTGTGGCAATAAGGCAAAATGTTAATTTTGCTGCAATGCCAAAAAGCTGCAGAGTGGTTGGAGAACAAATAGGAAAAGAGAGCATAGAGCCAGGAAGCCCATTTACATTTAACATCCTGGGGTCTGAAACGACTGCCCCGGCAAATCAGACTGGACTGCAAATACCTCAGCTATCACCACAAATATGAGCTGTGCTTTTCTATACAGAATACATTTTACTCATCCTCGTTTCATTTCAAACCTGTATGACTTTCTATCTTCTGCAGTATACAAAAGAAGATATTTTGAAGAACGTCTGAAAGCAAACAACACTGACCCCATTGACCTGCATTGTACGGTCACATCATTTCTTAAAAAATCTTCTTTTGTGTTCGACACATAAAATGAGTCATATACAGGTATGACAGGAGGGTGAATAAATGATGACAGAATCAACGCAAGAAATAACGCATCACATCAATTTGGCGATGTGCCTTTATCCTTTACTAAATCAAAATAGGTCCTTTACTCAACCTTGAAACCGAGATAGAGAGCACGACATGGCTTATTAGAATCGCTAATTTCAGGCTTTATACGGAGATGAGAGGCTAAGAGGTGCTAGCATAAAGCCACGCCAGCAGGCCCTGTCTTGCTTTGTGCTCAACAGCTGGAGAAAAGTCATTTCCCGGGAACATCGCGCTCAGAAAACCCAATTCAGGAAATGACTCTAGGGGGACTGGAGAGACATCACGCAGCGTGCGGCAAAGACAAAGAGCGGTTTCGCTGCAATGTCACGACACAAGCGGTGGGCGTTTTTGGCTCGGAACGAAAGCCTCGTGGTCTTATTTCCCAGCCATCTGTGAACGTGGAGAGCCGGAACAATAGATGAAAATACTTGCCAGTTTTTTTACTCCGAGTGGTGTCGGCTTTGTTGACCGGGGTCTTGCTTGGAGCTTCGGTATCCGGTGAGGGGTGAGTGGAGGTCGTTTTGGAAAAAGGGATGGTGGTTTTGCTGATGGGCCACACGGCGGGGTGCGCGGAAGAGGCGACAACATGGGGCTTGATGATGGGAGGAGATGTGACCAACTTTGCCTGAGCTGTGAAAGAGAGAAAGTGAGAAATGGATTTGTTGGGAATTGTTTCTATTTTCTGTTCGTTTGTATTTGATTTAGAGGCTTGATTCCCATGATGCTCGTAAATAAAACATCAATGTTTGTATGGATGCCACATTGCAACCAAATATTATTATATATTCCATTTATTATTTTAGTTTTACATACTTCATTTAAAAAAATGTAACACTTGTGTGGTGTTGGAAAATGTGGGACCATTTACAGTGTTACTAAGGAAAAAAATTAATGATGGAATTAATTGTTTTTCAAACTCAGACATTTATTTATTCAAGATCAACATGTTCTGTTGTTTCCAAAATCAAAGAGAATTTTTCTTGTGTTATAAATGTGATATAACGGTGTTAAATGACACGATATTAAAAAGACCTTACATAATGAAGCGTTATGTTTTTATTATCTCAAATGAGCTATTTCTACATACATCGCGGGTCCCCTTACATGAAATTCTCCTTGTTGTCTCTACAGTAGCCCTAAAAAGACACAGAGCACGTTTCATAACTACATTATCTTTTTCGACAATGAAGCAATCTCTTATTCCTGTGTCAGCCACAGTAGAGTTTCGAAAGGGAGGGGGGGAGGTTGCGTTGTAATGGACTACGTGTCCAGGCACTTTTAAGTTAAATAATACAGATAATTCATAAAAATTACAGGAGTACTGTTTTTGTTACATTCTCCATAGTTTTGTGACAGTCACGCTATTCGTGTTATAAATGCAATATTTATCGTACAGTAACAACGAATGGAGGAACGAGTTATCCAGGTATACATAAAGCCAACAAAGTCAAGCTCCAATGCATTTGGGTCTCAGTTCGATATGTTCTGGAAATGAGCTGAAGATTACAATGAGGTAAGATCAACAGGTAGGAAGTTTGTTTTTAACATATTTCGTTTTCTCGGTTATTAAAATTACTTATGAAATCCATCGTATTTAGATACAACAACCACATTTTTGCATGCTCTCGCTCATAAATGCACTTCAAATATGAGTCGAGAGACCAACGTCTCCTTCCACCTTCCACAAAGATGGAGAGCTATCAACCTGCCATCTGGATTATATTTCTTGCCGCCAGCACTTCTGCCAGTCACAATCAAAGGCCAGCAGTGCATCAAGCTTCTGTTTGTCTGTTTGTGCCATGACATGCCCAAAATCAGACAGATTGTGATTGTAATAGCGTACCCAGGCCAGATCTGGATGAAGAAGTCATTGAATCCCTGGAAACTGTGAACAAGACTTTCTGATGTTGAGTAAAGGTTTATAGCCTGCATATTACTGTCAAGACAGTTGCAGAACATCTTGCCAAGATAAAACGGAAGAAGGATGGAAAACACATCTGTGTGAAGCCGCACTTGAGTAAAAGTGCAGACAAAAACAAACAACATACAGGTTTTATATACAAACATATACAGGTTTTAAATAACTTTTGGGTGAACTCTCCCTTTAAATGCATTCATGCATTAACTGCAATCCATTCTCCTCTCAAGTCAAAATTCATATAGCTTCTTTTTTTTCCTGTGTCAACTCCGTGAGCATATTTCAAAGGGTAGCTCTCAAGCAGAGTCCTTGATAAAATAAAACACCCCGCGTTCCCTGAAGCAGACCCTGAATGGAACGCCAAAACTGTGTTGCTTTGGCCTCCACGTGTGAAGGCGAAACAAAAAGAAAAACTGCTTTGTTCCCGTTCCGGCGTGCAACAAAGCAGAGGTCAAATTATTGTTTGCGACTGGTTTTTAAGCTCTTGGCAAAAGGTTTTTTTTTCTCTCCAGACGTAAACGTGCTCTGAAAGGAAATGTTACTTTCACGCAGTGTTGCCAACTTGGCGACTTTGTCGCTATATTTAGCAACTTTTCATACCCCTTTAGCGACTTATTATTTAGAAAGTAGATTTGTCGCTTTTTGAAAAATAAGCCTTAGCGACTAAGCGAAACATTCTGCTTCAGAATACCTCAGTTTGCATGTACAAACAGTCAGTGCTTCCAAGAACCAATCACTTATTGACCTTGTTTGAGCATTGCAAATTGAAAAAAATGTTGCTGATACGCAAATTAGCGTGTGATGTCATCTGGGGAGAATTAGCAATTTTTCAGGCAGACTTTAGCTACTTTCCATTGAAAAGAGTTGTCAACACTGCTTTCACAGGGATCGTTCTTACCTTTGCAGGAGAACCCATTTCCTTCAAGACCACGAGGGCAGGGGCCGCACCTGAAGGAGCCGAGGATGTTTAGACACGTAACGCTGGGAAAACACGGGGTTTCCTCGCATTCATTCACATCCTCCTGACACGTCAAACCTAAGGTGGGCATAAATCATTATAAAAATCATAAAACATGAAAAATCCTGTAAAGGGACCAGATTTATTTATATTTTTGAATTATATATATATTACATACGTACTAGGTATGTATGTGTTTATTGCAAACAAGTATTTGTTTATTCTTGTTCAGATAACTGAAATTCAAAGTTACGCCTTTCAAGGAAAATCAAACCTTTCCAAATCTACCAAATGTTGCTTGCCAAGCAGACATGCAATTTCAGGCAAACTTAAAAAAATCTTATTTTATTATTCTAATAAAATCTTATTTCATAATTCCCTTTAATTAATTTATCAATGACCTTAGTAAGTGAGCAAAGACTGATTCGCACATCTTTAGCGATGAGATTTCAGCCTTGACACTAAGCCCATAATACCCATAACCACACATTGTGAGAAAAATAAATAAATATATCAAGAGACACCTTGTCTGTGTCTGTGAAACTTCAGTTTAAAAAAAGCTTTCACTCGCTATTTACTTACTGCGATACAAAAGGGATTTTAGAAACATACTGTATGGCATTTAAAGCATTAAAATAGGTTTAGAAATGTAAACGTTACTGTGCCCCCACCAATAAAAAACAAAGCTCCCCATTCACCTTTACACATTTATATGGCACTCTTGCCCTCCCCGATATGGCGGCACTACTGAAACAACTTAGCAACAGGCTGTCATGAATACTCATGGTGAACCCAATTGCAGGCAGAGACGGTGGTGAAGGGGTTAACAGGTTTATTTAAACAAGACTACACAAAAGGCAAAACAAAACCCACAATGGGGAAAACAAGACTGGATAAATAATAGCAAACAAAGATACAGACTAACAGGACTAACTAAGCTAAGAAAACAAACACTGGGAACAAACACCTAACTGACACTTACTAAGACACGGGGAACAGGAAACAGGAACAATGACTTGGCATAGAACAGGTACAGCTTACAACGACCAGGTATCACATACAATGAACGCGCACAAGACAATGAAACGTGAGGACTCTTTATAGGGTGGGTAATTAACACTAACTAGGAAACAGGAGGGTAGGAACGATGACGCGACTCAGGGAGAGTATGGAAGGCCATACGTGTCAAAACCATCTCTCCCCACATGAAACAGAGGATTCTGTATGATTCCACCTCTAAACCAAGAAATACCTGCCAAGGAGAGGTGAAACCATGACAGAACCCCCGCCTTAAGGAGCAGCAACCTGATGCTCCTCAAAGGCACGAACTAGACAAGGCAGACTGGGACAAGGCAAGACCAAACAAAACATGGAAAACAAGACTAGGGGCAGACAGGCAAGAACAATCAATGGGTTGGGATGGGACAGTAAAAATAACAAACAAGGGAGGGGAGGTGGGGGCAAACAAGAGTACATGAGGGGAAGTCCAGAAGGGGCAGGGCTGGGTGGGGAAGTTCCAGCCCCTGGGGACGCGCCAGAGCGCGGAGCCCCAGGGGGCATGACATGGGAAGTCCTTTGGGGAACTGTCTTAGTCCCCTGCAGGACTGTTGGTCTGGACCCTGGCTGGAGTGCCGGGCTGCACCATGGCTGGAGTGCAGGGCTGGACAACGGCTGGAAGGCCGGCTGGAATGCCGGACGGGACACAGGCTGAAAGGCGGGCTGGAATGCCGGACGGGACACAGGCTGAAAGGCCGGCTGGAATGCCGGACGGGACACAGGCTGAAAGGCCGGCTGGAATGCCGGACGGGACACAGGCTGAAAGGCCGGCTGGATTGCCGGACGGGACACAGGCTGAAAGGCCGGCTGGAAGGCCGGCTGGACAGGGCTTGACGCCGGTCGGAAGGCCGGCTGGACAGGGCTTGACGCCGGTCGGAAGGCCGGCTGGACAGGGCTTGACGCCGGTCGGAAGGTTGGCTGGACAGGGCTTGACGCCGGTCGGAAGGCCGGCTGGACAGGGCTTGACGCCGGTCGGAAGGCCGGCTGGACAGGGCTTGACGCCGGTCGGAAGGCCGGCTGGACAGGGCTTGACGCCGGTCGGAAGGCCGGCTGGACAGGGCTTGACGCCGGTCGGAAGGCCGGCTGGACAGGGCTTGACGCCGGTCGGAAGGCCGGCTGCTGGGCCGGGCTGGGTGCCGGCTGGTCGGGGGAATCTACGGCCGTACTGGCCTCTCGGACCGTCCCGCCCTCACGGCGCCCCCCCCAAAAATATTGGGGGCTGGAAAGCTCCGGACTCGGGACCACAGGACTCGGGACCACAGGACTCGGGACCACAGGACTCGGGACCACAGGACTCGGGACCACAGGACTCGGGACCACAGGACTCGGGACCACAGGACTCGGGACCACAGGACTCGAGACCACAGGACTCGGGACCACAGGACCCGGGACCACAGGACTCGGGACCACAGGACTCGGGACCACAGGACTCGGGACCACAGGACTCGGGACCCCCAGGGTTCGAGCCGCCCTCCGGAGTCTCTTTCTCCCCCGCTTGCCAACGGACGGAGTCGCTACAGGAGGTGAGGAGGAAGACGGTCTGGAATTCCCCAAGGTGAGAGCACCCACCACACGGTCCTCCGGAATGGACCCCAACCCCGGACGGGAGGAGATTGGACAACAGCTGGGAGAGACGTCTTGGTAACACTCCTCTCGAAGCTGCAGCCGTTCCACTAACTGTGGGAACGGCTGATAAACCAACTCCTCCCGTTCAGGAAAGGATGGTGGGTTGTCCATCCCGGCCATTAGATAGGCACTCACCAGTACCTCGGGGACAGATGCCCTCCTGGCCTCGACCTCCCGAGCATAGTCCTGCAGAGGCCTATGGCATTGGGCCGGGAACGGACCACCTCCAGCGTGTGACTGGGAGGCAATCGCCTCCCACCACACTGGGTTGGAGGTGCATGACCAACGGTTGGTGTCGTTGGCTGCTGCCTGCTGGGTTCGGTTTGGCGCGTTCATTCTGTCATGAATACTCATAGTGAACCCAATTGCAGGCAGAGACGGTGGTGAAGGGGTTAACAGGTTTATTTAAACAAGACTACACAAAAGGCAAAACAAAACCCACAATGGGGAAAACAAGACTGGATAAATAATAGCAAACAAAGATACAGACTAACAGGACTAACTAAGCTAAGAAAACAAACACTGGGAACAAACACTAAACTGACACTTACTGAGACACGGGGAACAGGAAACAGGAACAATGAATTGGCATAGAACAGGTACAGCTTACAACGACCAGGTATCACATACAATGAACGCGCACAAGACAATGAAACGTGAGGACTCTTTATAGGGTGGGTAATTAACACTAACTAGGAAACAGGAGGGTAGGAACGATGACGCGACTCAGGGAGAGTATGGAAGGCCATAAGTGTCAAAACCATCTCTCCCCACATGAAACAGAGGATTCTGTATGATTCCACCTCTAAACCAAGAAATACCTGCCAAGGAGAGGTGAAACCATGACACAGGCCGAATAACTTAAAGGGATAGTTTAGAGGCAAAACAACATCACATCTACACTACTCCTACACTACTCAACGGTGTAAATGACCTTTCATCTTTTAGACGAACAAAGTTGGAGTTATAATACCATTTATCTTGCCTCTTCCATGCTTAATAATGGTAGTAAATCGATGGCGTTTTTAAGCTTTAAAATGTGCATCTATCGATCAAAAAACTGCTACACACGGTTAGACATTATCGTTAATACCAAGATAAATTGTAAACAAGATCCGACTGTATCCGTCTATGATCCCTATTTTCCACACCATAAGATTTGTCGATGTGCTTGTTCGTGGACAGACATTATATTTATCGGCGAATTTAAACTGAAGGAAAAATACAGAACCATCCATTTTGGTCTTAGGTACGCAACTGGGACGTCCTGACATCCCATCATGTCTGCACTGCACAAATCATCTAAACTGGGCTAATCACCTCTGAGTCCAGGTGGGCATTGGCATTCAAACCCGTCGATCAGATCCACGCACACTCCAGCTCCACACGGGTCAGAACCACATTCGTTCAGGTCCTCCTGGCACAGGTCGCCACGGAAACCCGTAGGGCAAGCACACAGGTACTCTCCGCTGCCCACAGGATGCTTGATGTCGGTCACGCATGTTGCTCCGTTCGCACACCCACACGGCCGCACATCGACCTGTTACCATGGAAACATGATATTAAAACGTAATGCCACAGGAAACAATTATTCCTCTGATTTCGTTTCAGAGCAAAAGTGTAAGAATGTACTTTAGAATATATCAATATTTAATAACAATTTGACTTATGTATAGAAACATGCAGTTTTAGGTTTCTAGCAGAAATAGTGATAGACAACCGATAGCATTGTAAAATGTCTAAATATTTGTGGACATTATACATAAAAAACAATGCATTTTTAAACCATAAAAAAAAATTTCTTTCAACTTTGGACCCAAAACCCGATTCACAAATGCAGCCGGTTGTCGAGGCAGTCTTGATAATTACAGACAGCCTCTCTCGTCCTCAAACGCCTCTCTCAAACACAGACTCTCTTTAATAAGCGCTGTGAGGCAGGAAGCAGATGCTTGTTAGCCGTCTAGAGTCCACAGAGGAGAGGGAGAGAATGTTTGTCTTTTAGTGCTCTGACGCAGGACTCGAGAGAATCTCACCAGCTGAGTTCTGTTGTATTCAGTGATTAAAAATAGTGAGTACTGAAAACTAGGGTGGTCCTATCATGGTATTACTGTGGTAATATTGTGGTACTTTATGTGACCCAGTAAATTCATGCTAGATGATATCACATTCATGGCACTTAATTCATATACCATGTGTTTATGTGGAAAAAATTATTGCAGAATAGTGCAAAATAAAACCATTATGAAGGTAATGTTAAAAAGCATGGTATTACTATAGTACTCTATTCAAAAAGCCTGGTATTACCATGACAATTTTTTTCTGTGTTACAAAAATTCTTCTTTATCAAATCTTTATTTGACCTCTTCAAAAAATATCACCCTTATGGAAATTAACCACAGTTTTACTATAGTAAACGCTTTTATTTTATTTTATTTAACCACAAATTTACTATGGTCTCACCAAAGTAACCATATTTGGTTACCAACGGTGCTAATACAAATGCAAATCAGTCTGCTAAAACACGCGTGCTACACTTTAACCATATTAAAACCATGTCTATTTTTCCTTGTTTAATGATCACTAATATTTAATAGTTTTTTGGCTTAAATTTATATTATTAATCAAATAAACTTATAAGCATAACATGGAAGCAAGAACATGCACAACTGACTGAAAATGACCTAACTACAGTAGTTTCCTATTCTCACGGAAATTCGTTTTTTTTCCTAAACAAAAAAAAGAAGTAAAGTCTTCAAAACCTCTCACCTCCACAGAAAATCTGCTCTGTGCGTCACACTCATCAGACACCGCAAATTGAAAACTCTGTGTTTCTTCCGCGTGCACCCTCCAGATGAGGAGGCCGGCGGGCGAAACGGAGGCCCTCGGAGGCCCCGTCTCCAGTTGGAAGAGAAGGGCCGAGCCCTCTGGGTCTGTGGCTGTGAATTGATACACAAAGTTCTCCCCCGCAAAGGTCTGCAGTCTGGACTGTGGCGCGTGGAAGGTCGGCGGTCGATTAGCTGCGGAAACGAGATGGGAATTGAAAGTGAAAAAAAAACTGCAGCTTACTACTTTTGGTCTTGGACAGATAATCAAATCAAAATATTTTTGTATATAAATCTTTATTAGCCACAGAAAATTTGTTTGATGAATAGAGAAAAATATAATAAGAATTCATTTTTTATTTATTTAACTAAATCTCCCCCTGAATCTGATAGTATTTCAGAGTTGTTGTTTTCGAAAGCAAAATGAGAAAAGTCTCCCTGGGAACAAACTGGAGGGAAGGGTATACCAGCTTTTGTAATATCTAGAACGATGACACATACGGGATAAAATGTGATTTAGAGGATTTGGTGCTTTAGTATTTGACAGTTATTTCCTCCTTATTTCTTGCGAAACTTGACAAACAAAACAGCAACACGGAGCTGGAATCCATCTTAAGTGACATGCAATTATGCACAACAAAAACCTACAAAACTAAACCAGGCCCCGTCTTCGAATGTGAACGCTTTCTGCAAAAAAATGTCACTCATATTCAAAATCTCATTCGCAACCAACACGATGTATAGAGGCATGCGTGTGTCGTGCTGCGAAAGGTGGAATAACAATCAAACGAGTCCATAAATCTGTTCTCCTGTCATGTACGAAAACAAGTGTGGTTCCCACAGTTGAAACACAACAAACAGTAACAATTTGCATTCACAAATTTAAAACAGCATAAAGCGATACGCAGCACACAGAATCTGTTTCTCACACATACAAGAAACAAATAAAGGAATCATTCTACATAACGGGGGCGTTTCTCGTTTAAAAAACATGAACTTCTGAGTCGGTTTCTGAAAGAAGACCAAACATATTTTATTAGATAAAACAAATTATATGTTTGAATGTGATTGGGTGGAATCTGACAAGTTAGTAAATAAATAGTAAATCTAAAACAAGGTATGAATATTAAAACTTTTTTTCCTCAAACTTTTGCCTCAACTATCGCCATCTCTGCTTTAAACATAAATTGCAGGTTACTATACGTATCTCTTTACGTTACCTTCATATGATGTCAAGTTCCCACAAGATCGTTCTTAAAAACTCTATGTTTAAATCAAGGTAAGAAAACAGTCAGATTATTTTAAAGCACTTGCTTTTTTTACTGAAAAAAGTAACGATTTGCTGCTTTAAATGATAGTAGAACTTTCCAGTTTAACAACAAATGAAGTCACTTCCTCCTCAATATGTAACTCAAAGCGACAGCTAACATTTTTTGTGCGTATGTGTGGTACAGACGAAGAATAAACTATTCTCTTTCACATCAATTACAATGAATTAAAGTGTTAAGGAAAACATTTACAATAAAATGTGTTTGTGCACATCCTCAAATACACACTAATACGCACACTGACTAATTGTTTCCGGACGAAGTGACGTCAGTTTTTTAAGATTTCGCTCAATTATGCAACAATTCCGCCGCAGTACAAATGCTAATCTAACATTTAAAGCCCTACATTTTATTCTGAAAATCAACTTTCCCAACTAAATTTAATTTGGCCGCAAGAATGTACGCACATGCTTTCACTTTCTTCTCAAAACAGCGTAAAAGACGTCAGAAAAACACCACCAGGGTAAGGTGGGGAAGATGTGTAGCAACTGAATTGTTGTAATCTTGCTCAAAGCCGTTCCTGCCGGGGTCCACAGAGCCCTCAAATAGCATCAGTCGAGGCCTCATTTGCAGCCCAAGCAAACACAATGATGTTTACTCTCAGATCTCTCTGTACATGGGAGTGTGTAGTCGTGCGTGTGCCGAAGGTGGGGGAGATCGTGCTAAAATACAAACCTGCTGCTCCAAATTGGGTTTCGTAAGAACAGACAGTGTGTAGCTGCTAATTGGCCTGTGTGTACCAAGACGTCGATCCTGAAAGTGTAGTTAAAACTTTTTTGCATGCTCATGTAAAGATTCGTCCTTTAGTTTTAACTGAACATATTTTGAAGGGATAGTTCACACAAACATAAAAATTCAGTCATCATTTATGCCCCTCACGTTGCATGGGACTCTTTCTTCTGTGAAACACAAAAGAAGATATTTTGAGAAATGTCCTTGCGGTTTTGTGTCAAAACAATGGTCAATGGGGTTCGGTGTTGATTGGTTATCAACGTTCTTCAAAGTATCTTCTGCAGAAGAAGAAAGTCATACAGGTTTGGAATGACATGAGGTTAAGTAAAACATGACATATAAGTCACTAAATATACCAAAGCCCTCTTAACCAGACAAAACCTCATTTCAACGTTATTGAGTGCTTTTTCTTCATTTTCAGTAACGCTGTAAAGTCTGAGAACATGGCGTCAGCTGATTAAAATTCACAGCGAGTGAAATCCAGCTGCCTCTTCTCATTCTGCCTCTATTTAGCTGCAGTTATAAAGGCAGATCTAGCACTTTAAGTTGAAAGCATTTAACTTCAAACACACTCAGACTCCTAACTAGACAGCGCGCGTCTTTTCAGTTCCACTTCCTTTTCAGACGTGATAATGAATGACCGAGAAAAGAACATCAGGCATTTTAAGCGCAATATTGTAAGTGTGTCTACTTTTGTCAGTCTCAAATCTTTTTATTGAGTTTTTTGGCGTTTTCTTTGCTTTGGGGTACAGGAGAGGTCTAAGTTGAACCCATGTCTTCCATAATGGCACCTCCACAGTCTGGAGTGTGTGTGGTAACTACTATGCCATGGCTGTATTAAAAAGACAAAACATTCACTGTGCTTGATTTCGTCTGGCTTTAAACTCTGTTAACACTATTGTCCGTTTAAAAAATATACATACAAACATTTAACATCAAAAGAAAGATCGTTTTTAACAAACAAACAAAATATGCTAGCTTCATTTATTTTTTATCAACACTTCAACCCAGGGGAAATTGTGTTCTTGTTTTCAAAAATAAAAATAGTTTAGATTTGCGTAGTATTCACTGGTTGTTGGATCAGTAGATGCTGCATTTCTTTAGAAAAGGTGTAACAGTGCCCCCTATCATGAAACAGTGAACGCATGGAAAGCCACAAAAACATTTTAGGTTTATTTTGGGTGAATTTTGTAGTGATGACATCAACATTTTTTTTTACTTATTTTACTTTTATCCAAAAAACATATGACAAGTCGGCAACCCAAAGCTCCCAAGATATCACTTTTTAAATAGACTTTTACAAAATATGTTATTTCCAATAAGGAGGCTGTACGCTCACACGTTGCACATTTTGTGAAAGTCCATCATTTATAACATTTTTGTTGACTTTTTTTAGTATATTTTCTTCATGGGATTTGTTGTGGTTGAGCACTCATTTCAAGCTGAAGTGCGTGCTTTTGTGGTATTTTGTTATTGATCGTTCATTTTAATAAAATTAGCTTAATAAACTTTGCTAATGTAAATTTGGTTTACCTTCGTTAACAGACCAGGTGTATTTGGAGGCTGATGAGTTGCACAACAGACACGGACTAGAAGGGCTGGAGTCTCCATCAGCAAAACACATGCCATCTATATTACATGTCCTCTCCTGAGAGAGAAAGAGAGAGAGAGAGAGAGAGAGAGAGACAGAGAGTGTTAAGCAATCATTCACATATCCAAAGTCACTTCAAGCATACACTTGAATGTGGTGCAACGCTTGACCAACTGAGCTACAGGATCGAAAGACAGGCTGAAAGTCTCATTGATCGCCCTTTAAATTCTCCTGTTGACTGCACCAGTGATGTTTTGCTACAGTTCAAAGTTACACTGTGGCTAAAGCCCACTTCCTCTGTCAAACCTTTGAGATAAACTCTGGCTGTCTTTGCTACAAATCACCAAAGCAAAAAGCCCGGAGCTGATAAAATCTCAATATTTCAAGTTTCAAATATCCAGAGGGACATGTAAGTCACAGCCCTTGGAGGACATCCACGCGGAGCAAAGCAGAGAAGATAAACAGACACCCAAACGGATCCGCCTAGATAACTCATCTCTCACGCTGAGATAACACGGCATGTGGCGGAAGAAAACCTATGGAATAAAAACTGAGGGAGAGATAGAAATTGAGGAGGGAATGAAAGATTGGAGAGGACGGCAGGTTCCATTCAGAGGAACCGATGCTCATGGGCTTGGTTACAGGGTCAGTTTTGATGTCTTGGATAATATTTTTAGGTCTGCTTTTTACATAAAAAATTTCAGATGGTGTGTTTTTTCAATGAATCGTTCTCATGGCGCGAGTTAACACCTCCCGACAGTCACGTATCGTGGCTTTCCTGGCGCGCTAATAGCAGCTACAAGACAGCTATGACAGATTTTCGCAGTCAGTGAAATTTTCCACTTGAAGATTGCAAATGATGGACTGACGCCCAGTACTGATAGAGGCCCACATGGAAGATGTGTAGAAACAATTACAAATGTATTTTCAAGCAGGGATACAAACATTACAACAAGTCTGCACAATATATCAAAATTGAAATATCGCATGAATATTGCAATATGCTTATGATGAAGTTTTTGATTTATATACAGTACAGTATATGTGGTACCGGGGCCGAACTTGTCGGCGCACAGTAACTAGACCATTGGCGCCAACAGTTTATAAAAGCATTTCAATGTAGTTGAAATTGATTTAACAAACCAAGTTTGTAAACGTGATAATGTTTTACAATCTAAAGCATTATTGTAACGCATGTCATGGATTGAATTATCTAGCAAGTCACGAAATATATTGCATTTGTCGCCAATATCCTGAAGTCCTCATTACAATGCAGAAACTCGAGATATCAATAATCAAAAGGAAGTCGGAGATGAAAGAAGAATCGAGCAATACAATCTCATTGCAATTCGTAAATATTTCACGAGGTGGCTAATTCAAATTTGTACGATATCAATTCTACATTTCAGTACGAACTGCTTTCACACCGGTGACGGTTAATTTAGGGGCGGGGCTTCATTGCTGCGTTTTTAATATTATCGTACGATTTTTTCATGATTCACATCATACTCTTTCTTTTAAATTAACCATATCGTAAAAAAAGTTTTGAATTCCAGTCAAATAAAGTTGAATCGAGATGTGGCACAAGCAGGATTCAAATTCGTAAACTTGTCTCTTTACGGCCAATAAGCATTCTTGCTAACAGTGTAACAGCATAGACCTGTGAAAGTCGATTTATGACTGTATTGCTTTTAAATGTTTAAATATGATTACCTTTAGCTTGCAGAATCCAGAGGGACTTACACACAGCTGGCAAATGCCATCGTAAAGGGTCAAGATCTTCCCCTCACTGTACAGGCGACCATCATTAGTTATCTGAGAAAGAGTGAGAGAGAGAGAGAGAGAGAGAGAGAGAATATAAGACTTTCACATCGCCGTTACATCTCAGAGCTTCTTTAGCTGTGATAGCTTGTGTAAATCCAAAAGTGAGGTTAATTTTTCAACCCTTCAGTGACTGTTAATCCCAAAAGCCTTCAGATTAATGCGGGAAGGGAAGCCGAGGTGGATGCATTACCTCACTGATACGTCTTTGATCTGACCTCCAGAGACACCCCGCGCAGTTCTCCAGGCATTTCAATTTATGTTAATGATTCTCTTCATCTCGAGCTATCCTTAGCAATCATTTTTTATATTCCCAAAACACCGAAGCGCTCATTACCGCACATTCGCATACATCAAGGTCCACTCCGAGAGAGTCTGACGTTCAGTATACGGTACCAAACCGAGGTCAAGGTCGTGAGATATGTACAATCTCACGTAAAACCAAAAGGGGTTTAACTTTTTAACGTTTATGTTCGCCACATACGTAAAGATATGACCGACTCGTCTTTTCAATCGCTGCATCGCCACAACTCATAAAAATGATTAAAATGATTGTGTTGCCTTTATGGATGTCATTCAGTATAGAAAACCTTCTCCTCCATCTCACAGCTCACCGATTTAGCCGTGATATAATGTTTGAAGCACCCTCGCACGCATCATTTAGCTTCGCCTCCAGCGGCGCACGCGGACGGCATCAATTCAGTTGGCTTATGCGTGTTAAAACCCACAACTGTGAAGGACACTTCCTGCATGGGTTACGTGATCACATTTTGCCGTTCTCAATTTGATATCGAGGCAAGGTAGTCAGGAAAGGTGATGTAGCTGTGGTTCACTGTCTCACTTTTTTACAATCAGGTGTCGGCGATCCACGTACCTCTCGCTTTTGACGGTGGAAAATCCATCACATTAATTTGGAATGATCACGTCTCTGAGATTGATGGAAACGTACCTTGATCTCCCATCTTGCGTAGGGCTGATCGTCGGCCATGAAGTCTACGGTGTCTGCACCCATGTTGTTAAGCCGCGGGACGGCACATTCCACCGCTCGGGAACTGAGGAAGGTGGCTCTGGTTCTCCTTTCCTCCTCTGGGATCCAAATTCCATTCATTTGCTATGAAATGTATTGAAGGAAAAGTGTTTTTTAATATGCACACCATACAAAACATCAATATTATGTTCATTTTCAACCCTACCTTGGATCCTTGGATTGAAACAACCTAGGATATTTTTTGTAATGCAGGATGGGAAGATGTACTACAGTTGTATGAGACTACTTAAGATCAAACTTAATTAGAGCAATCATACCCCTGGTTATTTGTTTCTTAAAAGAAAAAAATAGAGAAAGAGGGAGAGAGAGATAGAGAGAGAGAGAAATGCAATAATAAATGTCAAGCTAATTTGCTTAAATCGGATGACTGCATGCTGTAGGCAATATGTCTCGTGACAGCAAGAAGAGAGGGAATTTGGAAATGAAACACAGAACTTGTATTACTGGACAGCATACAGAAAACATATTCACATTGCATACATAGATGCATTTAAAATATTTTTTGGGCTTCATATAAACAAAAAGAAATCAAAAAAAGAAATCAAAAACATTGCATCGCTTTTATAAGGCATTTGAGTTCACACTAACCTCCAAAAATACAGTTAAATATTTGCTCTATATTTTTATGAGAGACCCTGGACAACAAAACCAGTGTTATGGGTCAGTTTTTCAAAATTGAGATTTATGCAATTAATTAATAAGCTTTCCATTGATGTATTGATTGTTAGGATAGGCCAATATTCCAAAATCTGGAATCTGAGTATGTAAAAAATCTAAATATTGAGAAAATCGCCTTTAAATTGTCCAAATGAAGTCCTTATCATAGCATATTACTCACAGAAATGAAGTTTTAAGTTAATCTTTACTTAATATTCAAATGATTTTTGGCATTAAAGAAAAGTCCATAAATCTAGCCCATACAATGTACTTTTGACCATTACTGAAAATGTTCCTGCGCAACTTTAAGACTGTTTTGTCATCCAAGGTCACATATTATAATAGAATAAATATTATTTTTGCAGTATATATTATATTATTTGTAGACATTATTTGTTAGCTCATATATCGGTAGTTGGCAAATAAACAGCAAATGTGTCCTATGGCGTGACAGCAAAAATGTAGAAAAACTAACAATGAAGATAAATCTCTCTTATGCTTATTTTGGGGAAAACTGTTCCTTTAAGGTTTTTATCGATTCCTAAAGGTTTTACTTCGCTTCGGTTTTACTTCGGAAAAAGGTTTTAAACCCTTTTTCCTCGTAAAACGTGTACAGCATACAGCAGTGGTAACCGCGGTATCTCAGAAGACGTCTTCATAGTTATGAAGTCACCAAATCAAGCCTGCCTTTAATAGGTAGCCCCTACAGGTTGGCGATTAGGTGTTATTAAATGAAGTCAACACGGTCTGAGCGATTCAGATGCGTCTAAACAGAATGTTTAATAAGTCGGCCAATTTCAAAATGTTTTCTCTGAGCGTAGCTGATAAGAGTTCCTTGGGTAATTACAGCACATGATGTGCGCGTTTGCTGCTTGTTTTCTTAGCATGTGTTCCGTACTGTTGACTGATTACTGTTTTTATTGCTTCCCTTATCTCATCAGATGTCCCCCCATGTCTTTTGCTCGTTCTTTTAATTAAATATCCAAACAGATGGCTGGCAGGTATTAAAACCACGCTAATACTCATATTCATAAAGCCTTTTTGATGAAATATGAAAGAAGACTGGCTTGCAAGCTGTGTGAACGTGATCAAAACAAACAAACACGCACAGAAAACTTAGTTTTGAAGGAAAGAAAGATAAAAAGAAAGAAAGAAAGAGGCGTCTCACCTTTAATTTGATCACAAGGCATGCGAGGTCAGTCGAGTCGATGAAGCCCAGCCCAAAAACCCTCACCCTATCACAGTCGAGCTCACGAACGTTACATAATCCGCCGTTCTCCAGGTCCGTGACTTCTATTGGCTGACCTTAGAAGAAATTTACACCATTAGCGTATACAAAATGACACCTGGTTTATCTGTGGTTGTGGCCTTCTGAACTCAGATTTAAAGAGAGTTTATTCAAAAATTTAAATTTCGTCAAAATTATTTACTCTCATATCATTCAAAACCTGTGAAAAACAAAAGAAGATATTTTGAGAAATGTCTACGTGGTTTTGCGTCCTTACAATGGAAAGGTCTTTGCTGTGACATTGCTGTTAGCAAGAATGCTTATTGGCGTAAAGAGACAAGTTTACGAATTTTAATCCTGCTTGTGCCACATCTCGATTCAACTTTATTTGACATACAATAGAAATCAATGAGGTCCACTGTTGTTTTGTTACCGACGTTCTTCAAAATATATTTGTTTGGTTCTTAAAGACAACGTTCTACTTTCATACACTCCTCAATATTTAGACCAATTCTGACCTTGTCGGTCTGCTGTGTGTTTGCAACTAAATAGATAATGGACTCCACATTTCACACTCTCAATAACTACATAATGCACAGATGTACAGTCTCCTAGGTCTTATAAAAAACAACATTAAATTCAGTTTCTGTGACAGGTAGAAATGACTGTGCCGTGGAAATATTATGCATCATTAATTCTGTATATTATCACCTCTGTCTCCGCTTGTTTCGAACCTCAACCTTGCGTTGAGGTCTCTTCGGAGTGGAATCTCATTTAAATCATGTATTTTAGATGCTAACCAAAAATAGATGAACTAAGATGTTATTCTAAGTTAAATTTTTTGTTAAAATCTTAATTTCTAATTGAAATCAAATGAGCTTCAGTTTATGGAGAAGTATGCCAGTAGAGAGTCCTGAAAGATTTGAACCTCATCAAGAACCTTTTCCATATGGTTAATTTTGTGTGACTTTTATAAAAAACTCTAATTATAATAAACAAGTTGCACCCTAATGCTGTAAAAGTACACAACCTTCTATTCTGATGCATCAAAATAACAATAAACAGTGGCTTCAAATACAAACACAGCTCCACTACTTTACTTATCAGAGATCTCTCATTTCCAGCTCAACAGGTCACAGAGTTAATTTTCCCATGATGCACTCTATTCCAGAGCTGAAATGCAGATTTGAAGCAGACAAGCCTAAAGCACAATATTAGGACGTGCACACACATACACACCGTCCCTGACCGGCTAGGAAGGTAGCGTGAGAGATATTCAGGGTTTTTTAATCTCTGCCACAAGGGCGAACGCTGGTGCTTTATGTTTGCACAGAAGTGATAAATGACGAGCTATTGGACTCTCTGAACCTGCTCGAAAAATGAGTCAATGCAGAATTGGAAAAGAGTCCTTTCTAGAGAAAATAACCCCTGGTGAATGAAAGCGGTGGTGAGTTCATCCGAATTGTTATGATGTTGAAGGAAACACGGATATGCAGAGGCAATGAATTCAATCGGATTGCTTTATTTCTCTGTACTTTTTTGGGCTTTGCAAGGAATTATTATTGTGGGAAATCACCTCTTGGAGCCTCATTCTTGAGGCTCGCATGTTGGGACTTAAAGATACAGTAACTTTTTTATTTAATAGCCGATGTACTCGGATTTAAAGTGTGTGTGGGCTGACGTTAATTTTTTTCACATTTTAATTTATCTTTTTAAATGTGAAAAATTAAAAAAAATGTTCCACTAAAAACAAAAAAGAAAACAAATTAAGATAAAAAACAAAATAAAATAAAACAAAATGCATTACCTTAATACTTTTCTATTATCTAGATGCCCCAAAAGCGATTTATTCAAGTAAAAATGTTGACTATAAAACAAAACAAAAAAGTTAACTAAATAAAACAAAATCCATAGCCTGAAAATCAGTCTATTATCCAGATGTACCAAGAGCGATTTATTCCAGCAAATAATGTGCCGCTAAAAAAAAATCGCAAAATAAACAAAATGTGTTATTTAGACAAACCAAAAGCATTTTGTTTACTTAAAAATGCTTCACTAAAAATATATATTAAAACAACTAACATCAAAAACTAAACCACACAAAACAAAACACATTATCCGGATGCCCCAAGAGCAATATATTACCGTAAAATGCTCCACATTTTACTCCCCAAGAGTTATTTATTCAAGTAAAAATGTTCTTTTAAAAACAAAATAAATAAATAAAACCCCAAATCCAGACGTCCCAAGACCAATTTATTCAAATAAAAATGCTCTACCAGAAACAAAACAAAAGAACTTAAGAATACTAAACAAAAAATCACGTTTCAAATGAAGCCTTGCAAAAATCCACATTTGATTAAATGAAGTGCAAACAGCTCTCTGAAACCCCTATAGGCGTAAACAGAGTGACGGGTTTCAGAAAAAAAGAGAGAATGGATAAATGGATGGAGCTCCCAGATGGAGAAGAGGCATCAACCGATGATCAGTTGGGCAATTAACTAGATTTATCTAGCCGTCTTTCCCGCACTACCTTGCACGTTGATCCTGACGCGGTTACCATAAATCAGACACCTCGCTCGCGGATAGGTTGCAAAGTGTCACTTGGTGATAAACAACCCCTTTTTTTGCTTCCCTAATCTGCCTGCTAATTTGTGTTAAAACTTCCATTTCGTCACCAAAGCAGCCCGAGGGAACCTGCAAAGAGCCCTGGGCGAGATAGAGGCTTAGACCGGATTGCAAAGCAATGCTAATCGGTGAGCGGGCATGGCTGCCTGGCACCGTGCCAGCTGTTGGCATACCCAGCATAACAATATCTCATCGATATGATGATTTGGGTGGGAACCTAAGGGTTTCTGAGACTTGTCGGCATTGCCAGAAACGGTCGGCAGATAATGTGCTAAATGTCTTTGCCATTCTAAAGTGCATAATCAATAAAAAACACTCGCCCAAATGCACGCCAATACATGATGTTTATTTTTAGGGATAGCAGATCCTTTTCAGGAACATGAAACAACTTTCATTAATGTGTCTTTAGCTCTCTTTAAATTTTCTTTAATTTCTCACTTGTTTCTACTACATGGAAAGAGATCTAAGCATCAGAATAAGCTTCAACAGAATTAAGATCTCAACAGAATCACAAAATTTTCACTGAAAAAGACGAAATTGACACTTAAATCGAAACATATATGAGAACTCAGTAAGGTACCTGGATGATTCTCAATAAATCTTGGTTTTTAGGATGTCAAACCTAATTTTCTTAAAAAAAAAACTTCCCTTTCAATTCATTTAAAACAAGGTATGTTTGACATGTTTTTACAAAAAAGAGCTTCAAATTTCTCATTACCGTAACCATTAAAAACTGCATTTTTTGATAACACAAGCGAATCCATGATGCCTAAGCAAGTTTTTTTAATCAAACATAATACGACTTTAATGAATTATATTTTAATTAAATATTATACATGTAAAATTTCTTTAAATGTGGAAAACTACCTGTATCGGTAATGAGAGGAGAAAACGGTGTGAACACAGCGTGACAAGGGAATATTACGTTTTTTACTATAAAATCTGTTAAAAAAAAATATGGTTAGTCATTTAAAAGGTACTAGTAGAAATATTTTTTCATGTAAAATCAAACTTCATGTAAATCTCTGTGTGTGTTTAAACAGTCTTTTAAAAACGTTACTGAGGATGAGAATATGAGTCCTGCAAACTTCTTTATTCCACTATTTCTTCATTTTTATTTTACACGAAAAGTCTGTAAATCGTTATTGTATTTTTTGGTCATTTGAGAACATCTAGAATCCATTAGTTTCTTTCACAACATTTATATTTTACTCTGTCTATAAACATATAATGCACTCGTGGACGCGTTACGGTATAGCAGAAAAAAGCATAAATTAAATGCATAAATAAGTAACTCCTTTGTCGAAATTATGAGTTTGCGTTTTTTTTTCTCGATTGCTAACAAACAATTCATGAAACAATTGACCATTTTCTGACAACTATAAACACATTCTCAGAACATTACAGTAACTTGTGCAAGCCCCACACACAAACAGGCTCATTTTGCAAAGGTTTAACCATGTTCTCATTCAGAAAACACAAACACACAATATAATGAACTGAAATGTCAAGATGCAAACTCAAATAGCAGCACACATTTATCCATCAGTAAACATTCAGTAGCAAAACTGATGACACAATCGCTATTTTGTTTCTTTTATCTTCACTGTAAGTCTCTTTGGATAAAAGCATCTGCTAAATGCCTGAATGTAAATGTTATTTGTGCAGTTGTGTACTTTATTGTGTTGCATGACCAGTTCATATTGTTCTTTGATTTTTGAACTGTTCTTGTCTTGTAAGATCATGTTCATCTACTTTACAGTAGTGTAATGGTTTATTTTTTCCTAAAGCTCATTCTTGCATTTTGCTCTCTTTTATGTTGTATATACTTGTAAACACCAAGCTGTCAAATTATTCTTGAATCCCAATACAGTAAGATGTATTAGTAACAGTGTTTTGAATTATCTCACCAGTGTCTAAGACTATGTTGTAGTATGGGGGATTTTGAAGGCTTGTGTCTCATATCTGGGGGAAAAGTTAGATTTTTCAGCAAGTTTGAATAGTGAAGAGAGCTAAAAAAAATAGGATGTTTGGGGAATTGGATGAGATGTTATGAATTTGTGTTTACTGTTTTGAGAATACGAGGCATGATTTCATGTGTTTGAGCAATCGAGAAAAACTGTCATGTAAGACTCGAAATAATGGCTCATTAAAGGCAGATATGTCTTTTTGTAGTAAAAATAAATTCAGATTTCCACAGCCAATGTCATACCCAGATGATTCTTTTATTTTATACAGGGTTCTCTTTTATGGCACGGACGTTTAATGATGTTCTCAGTTGTGTTTCATTTAAATATCAACTTTCTTAGTTTCTCATAAAACTGCTTTGGAGAAATAAAAGCAGAAAAAATTTGACCATATTTAAAACACTAGAAGAGTAAGGAGGTGTAAAATGAATGTGGATTGTAGAGGTAAAACAATCTGAATTAAGGTAAATTTGAGAAATGTTTGAGTTCATAATGAGATCTTCAATAATATTCACTGTAAATTGCAGACTTGACAAATCTGAGCTCAGTTTTGTGATCTCTGCTGAAACTCTGGAGACATTCTGTGAGAGGAAACATCCGCTTTATCTTGTGTGATTGATGTCTAGCAGAAATAACTAAGATGTTAGAAAAGCAAAAGACTTATAAATTAACTACTTACTAATAGTGAGACTGCAGTCATGTGAGCTATAGCCTGGCTCACACTGACATCCCCAATCCACGCACCGACCGTTCCTGCTGCAAAAGTTTGGACACCGCAGAGCCGTTGCGACATCCGCCGAAGCTCTCCAATCTCCAATCAAAGAACGTTGATTCCTGCTCTCCAGCCACTTCCGCTCGCATTCGTTCTCCAGGAAGGGCACGAGGGCGCCTTCCCAGGCCAAATCATCCTTCAGCTGAAGATCCAGAACGCAAAGACTCACAGCCTCTTCCAGGCGCCGACCCAGAAGGCCTCGGCACGCCGTGCCCACGGTTGAGTTAGAAAGGGCCAACTGGCAGACCTCCAAAGCTTTGGCAGAAGTAAGACCGCTGGGTGTCGGCCAGGACGGGTGGGCAGCTGGGCGACTAGAAAAGCGGTGATCATCTGGAAAGAAGTAGGCCAAACTTTCCAGGTCGCTCTGGCTTATGGCCCGGAAAGGGTAAATGGGGAGGTGGTCAAGGGTCTGTCTTTTATGCCGATCACTTGAGGTTGGTAAGGGCACCTTGGATTCGTTCAAGCGAGGAGCTTTGATGTTAAATAATGATTCGGTTTGGAGCTCCTCTATGCTAAGAAAAGCATTGTTCAGGGCCGACTTTGGCGCTTCATCTGACGCCCTCGGCTTCCGGTTTGAGCTCCGTTTCATGACGTACTCTGCCGTGGCGTCTTTGGAAGCGAACAGGGACACGTAATCCACATCGTCATGAGATTGGCAGCGGGAAACCTGAGGCGGGTTTACTGTGCCATCTGAAGCCTGAGCTGAATGGAAAGACGGGCTATATCCCTCACGACAAGCACAGAAATTCCACTTTATCTCCTCATCCGCGGCAGGTGGCATGCTGTCAAACAGGCTCTCCCCAGGCGGGATCCTGACACGGGGAAATAAAACAAAAATATGACTGCCTCAAATCAGCCTTCGAATTAAGCCCTCGAGCGCTGCGTCTGGAGAGGATTTAAAGTGTGAAAAAGGTTAGCCCATTAGATTACTGACTTTCCACTCTTTTAATTATCGTTTGACATTAAAGCGAGCAAATCAAGGTTAAACGCTGATACGAACTCTAATCTGGGACTAAACCGCTCATCCAGTCTTACAAATACTTCCTGAAACTACTTTTTGAAGTTTCGAACATGGAAACTTAGAAAACTTATGTTAGTATGTTAACATATATCTCCGTATAAAGACACATTTACATATATGGGACCCTGGATGACAAAACCAGTCTAAATGGGTACATTTTTCTAAATTTTGATTTTCACATCATCTGAAAGCTGAATAATTAAGCTTTGTATTGATATATGGTTTATTAGGATAGGACAATATCTGGTGGAACAACAACTGTTTACAAAGCTGGAATCTGAGGGTGAAAAAAAGCAACATTTTTAGAAAATCACCTTTGAAGTTGTTAATCTGAGGCACTGTAGCAGGACATCCACTCACAAAAATAAAGTTTTTATACATTTACAGTACGAAATTTAAAAGATATCTTCATGGAACATGATCTTTACTTAATATCCTAATGATTTTTGGCATAAAAGAAAAATCTGTAATTTTTACCCATACTCTGTATTTTTGGCGATTACTAAAAATGTTCCCGTGCTACTTAAGACTGGTTTTGTTGTCCAGGGTCACAAATAAATACTGTAACAAAAATATGTATACTATAAATACATATATTTTTAATGGCAATAATCATTATTTTAAAAGTTATCATTAATACTTATTTATTATTGTTAATCATCTTTTTTATATTTTGGGGTTTAAAGTCCGTCCCTGTCCACAATAACATTTAAGAACAACTTAAAATTACAATTTCTAACCAATTAATTATTTATTTATTCATTTATAATTAATTATTATTTATTTATATATTTTTCTTTATATTTATAAATACAATTATTTATTTGTATTATTTTTTATTCATTCTTATAATTATTATTATTGTGTATTTATTTTCAGAAACATGACTTAATATGTTCTTGACTTAATTTTGTTTCTGAAATAAAGGTTTCTCTAATTTAGATATTAGTACTGGAAAACAGGACACACATTCAGTGTATTATAGTGAAACTGTCAAAGGGCTCCATAAAAGACAACCCTACTTCTCTCACAATCTCTAACACGATTTAAGACTTCATAAGATAGCTCCATTGCGTATCATTTCGCATTTCTTGTGAAGATATACAGTATACTTTATGGAGATTTCAAAAGAAAAAATATTACAATATCGCTCTCACCTCCAGCTCTCGATAAATTCTGCATGGTCATTGGCGTGGTGGCTTGTGCTTGCGGGGTGATGGAGGTCATTGTGGCTGTTTCGGTCAAATACCCCGCACAGGCCTCTGGTGGCGTTAAAGTCTCGACTCGGGGCCCTGACGGACAGACTCATTCCCCAATCGCTGACGTCTGCTCGTACAAACGCCCCAGAGCCAAACACGATCTGTAGGGGTCAAACAAACACAGCCTCGGTTCGTTCACACATATCAATACTGCACGTGTATTTCAGCTTAACACTTAATATTAAAATATATTATTAATAAATATAAATACACAACCATAAAAGGTAAAAGTGATTTAATGTGATTGGAAACTATTTCTGGTGTCTAGATGCAGTTGTAGATTTACAGAAGCAAAGAGATGTAGATGTTTTTGAATGGTCTGTAATTGAACAAAGACAGAATTATGCATGTACACCCAGCTATCAATTTTAAACTAAACAATATGATAGATGCTAGAATATTTCGTTTCCATGCATAACCAGGCCCTATCAAGTTTCATAAATCTTGATAAATATAGCCATCACAAAACACTTGCCTATTCAAAGTGTGTCACTATGCAACAATGGCAACATCTGCTGTGCTGACAGATCTAAAGTCTTTGGAGACCAAACGCTTTCATATTCTTGGCAGGGTAAAATCTTCTTTTTCAAACAGATGAGATCTGTGTTTACTTTTCAGACAATTCCACCAAGAACCTGACAATCCGCCTGTCCTAAATATGAACAGTATACAGTTCGCACTAAGTGTGGAAAAGATTTTTAAATACACAGTATAATTTTCTTTAGGCGTATTTCAGTATGTTATGCATTTAGTCTGATTTAATATCTATGAGGCTGAAGCATCTTTTTTATTCTCACTGCAAAGTATTCTACAGTACAGATCATTTAATTTCCTAATCATACATTTCTTATTAAAACCTCTAGACATGTTTACATTGAGCCCTACCGTGATCTTCTTTCCCTGGTGTGTCTCTTGGATCTTTAATTGACCGGTTGTGAACGCTGTCAAGGCCTTGAGAGATAAGTGGGGACGTGTTTCACGCAACTGTCCGTCGCACATGTCAAAGGTCACGACCTCGTTGCCCTCCCGAGCGGCCACTCCGCAAGTACACGCCGTGCTGTAGTGTCGGCTCCCACAATCCCACTGTCTGGTGTGGACCTCGAAATTACGCTTTGTGCTTTTGTAAAGCAAAAACGTTCCCGTCTGCTGGTTCTCGTATCGCCTAGACAGAAAAAGCGATCAGTTTTTGTTTAGTACTTTGCTTTAATCATAGTTTGTGATGTAGGTGACTTTTTTACAAGACTTGATTTGTTTTCCCTTACCAAAGAAACTGATAAAAAGACAGTTAATTCCCGTAAAAAACAGCTGAGAGATCACTTTGATCCGTATTAAAAAAAAGGGTGAACCTGTTTAACCTGAGCTCCAATATTTCTGCAGAGGGAAAACCAGCTTGGCCAAGCTGTTAGATCAGCGAGACCAGCAAAAAACAGCTTAGACCAGAAGTCTGTTCTTTGCCCTGCTGATTACAGCAGGTGAGATTCACAAACTTCAGTACGCATACTTAAAAGATGACCTTTAAAGAAAACACACATGCTCAACGCAACATCTCAATGGACCTCTTGAACTTTATAGCAGTAAGAAAGAAAGAAGACACAGAACGAGAAAGAGTTTATACGAAATGAACGGCGAGACAAAAATAGCAAGAAACCAAAGTACACAAAGATAGTTGTAATTTCCCGTGAGGTATTTCGCAGCACAGATTTCGTTTTATCAAACGCACATCATTTGCTTTGATGGTGACTGCGACACTTATTTCTCGGTGTGCTGTAAACACACATAGGCTTGTCTAAACTCAAATCCCCTCAGTATAGAGCATGTTTAGATCCATATCTACAGTCCACACGGACCTCTCTTCCGAAGAAAACTGTAGCGCGGAGAAGGCATTTGTCAAGAACGTTTGTGCTAATGGGGACAGTTTCCGTATGCTTCTATAAAGATACATCCGCCAGGCCGAGACTCAAAGAGTTCAGAGTCTTCCGACTGATGTATGTGTGGCACGATCCTTAAATCCATAGTGACCTTTACATTCCTGCCTCATTACCTCAAATGTACTATTTGAGTGACTGTCGTGTAAAAAGTCACAGGACTCGAATAATCACAGGCGATAAGGAAACGTTTAAATTTGTCTGGTGTAAATGTCCAGAAAGAAAGATGACGAAAAGAAAAAATATATATAAAAAAACATCAATAGAATTTGGATATGTGAGGAACAAACAATGCAACAACAAAAGAACCAACATTTATGTTAGAAATAATCGTAGGCGATTTGGTTCAATTTTTTCCAGTTTAAATGTGAAGAAAGGAAGGAAGGAAAGAAAGAAATAACAGAAGGAAGATAGCAAGAACGGAAGGTAGGAAGTAAGAAAGAAAAAAGAAAGAAAGAAAGAAAGAAAAAATATGAGAGGAACAAACCATGAAAAATGAAAAACAAACAATAAAAACTAAGTTTGAAACAAAAATACAAAAGAAACAAATAAACAATGACAGAAAAAAGCAAGAAAAAAACAAAGAATGAAAGAAGAAAAGAAGAAAAAAAAAGAAAAAAATTAAAGATACAAACAAATAATGACAGAAACAAATAAACAATGAAAAAACGATACAAGCAATGAAACAAACAATGAAGCATTTAAAGGCCCAGTTTTTAATTTACAGCGTCACTAGCATTGTATTTTAGATTTGAAACAAATTGCTCAGTCCAGACATGACGGTGGCCATCATAGTACAGAAAGATGTCATTCTCATGTTGACGCAGGGAAGAGGTCATGCGGGCATTAGAAAGACTTTAGTAAGAGCTTGGTCTTATTTATCACATAAAATAAAGGTCTGTGGATTTTAAGTATAAAAAGAAGGATAAAAGTAGGAGTTAGGACCTGCTCTAATATTATAAAGTCTTTCCAGCAGAGATGTGTTAGGACCCACGACACTCATAGATATCTATGGAGATACTTTCCAGCAGAGAATCGTTTGAGAGAAAGATCGTCTTAAAATCACCACCGATGAGGTTGCTTTGATTCGGATCAGTATGTGAGTAATAAATATGTTGTTGCTTTTGTTCTAACATCAGCTGTGTGACAGAGCAGTTTTGAGCGTCATTGTTTATCTGAAACCGCTTTAATATTGTACTCATCCAGATACTGGAGACACACACGTATAGCATGTTTTACCTGCCATCAAATGTAATGATGTGTGGATCGGTCAGGGAGTAACAGGTAGCCGTGGGGACATCTTGAACTGTGATCTAAAACAAAAACATGTTTAAAAACTTGAAAATATAAATAAACAAATACATGAATAAAGTTGTCATCGTTGGGAAATCTTTCAGCTGGTAGCTAACAGAGCCATGCTAACCAACATGCACAAAGAGTTAGCCACGCCCCCAACCTCACGCCATCACTTAAGACAATGACAGGCCACACTGCTGAGTGATCCCAGAAAGTATTTTAACTGAAAAACAAAATACACAAAACATACCAGGGGCTCTGCTATCCTCTCATAACACAAAAATCACAGTTTAAACATTATTTAGTGTAGCCGTGACGGCAACAAGCTAATTATAAAGCAGCCAAGTATAGTGTCTTAGCATTATTGAAGGGCACCGAGGGGCTTTTATGTTTACAGATAACACAGATGGTGGTCTGGGGCCCGGAATGACACGTTATTTAAGAGAAATGGCGGTCTTTGTGTGTTTACGTAATTTTTCTTACGAATTCTCGCATTCTTCTGTGTTCATGCAGTGCCCGGCTTATTACAGAGAGTCCTGTTGCTTTCAGCAGGGGGCAATTATAGAAGTTATGAGGATGAGTCACAGTATATATTGTACTTGAGTTCACTTCTACAGTGATGGGGTCTTGGAAAGTAGTTCAATACAACCAGCGGTGCTATATTGCAGATACAATATTGTTCAAATATTTTAGCAACCTTAAATAAACTATTGCTATATGCGTATTGCATATATATATGCAATAAGCATAAACAACTAATACTACTACTAATAATAAAAAAATAGTAAAAGTAAAATTACCAATTTAAATATTGATAATAATAGTCTTATCAAAATAATAGAAACTCATCAAAAAAAGAACAAAATAAAAAAAATTGGGAATTGTGACAAAAAAAGTATAATAAATTAATGAATAGGTAAAAAAATTTAAAACATATTTTATAACCCGCAATCTTTGCATAAAATTAGAAAAACTCTAATTTTATGGTTTCTTGAGGCATCACACTTAAAAAAAAAGATTTTATTTTAAAATTTCCATCTATTTTGGTCTTACTTTCTGCGTTTCAACATTATTAGTCCAAATCATCCATTGCAAAAGCATTTTCAATAACAAAATATTGTTTTGTAACGAAACAAACTGACACATTTGTCCTAATACATCGCTTATGTCCTCTTCTTGTATCTCCATATTCCATGATCCGTATTTTGTGCTGTAAATCACTATTATTAGTCACCCTTTATGTTTGTCGCTGGGTATCAATAAAAAGTATTCGAAAGTGCTTGTCAGCTTCAACAACAAAGTATTTAATCATTTAAAACGTACAAACTTCTCTCCATTTCCTGAAAAACTGCATATTTAAACATCTGGGGTTTGTAAGCACTGCAGCGATATTTAAAAAAAAGGCTATAAGCAGATAAAATGTTTTTTAAGATCATTAGAAACATTCAACTAATGTGATCATTGACTGAACATTATTGTATCAACAAGGACACATGTGCAAAGACATACATACACTACCGTATGCATACAAACTTATGTATTCTGTATATAGATATTTGTTTTTTTATTTACCGTAAACCAATGCCAGTTGCCCTAAAAGACATTTCAAAGGTGCCTTTGTGTTGCATCAAAATTAAGAAATTAGCATTCTCTGTCAAATAAAAAAACGCTCAAGCGACTAATATTATATTTTCGGATACGTGCTAAAGTAGATTGGGTAGTTTGGCTAACCTTCAGTGCAGTGGGGTTGTAACCTCTCCAAAGGCGAGGACTGCCTTGGGCTGGCTGGGCGGAAAGGAGGCTGACCCGATTTCCGTCCTTAGTGAATTCTGTGACGGCGGTGACAGTCACGGTTCCCTGAGCGCAGACGTTGTTACGGCAGGGCTGGGACATGAGCTCCACATGGCAGGATGACAGAGCCACATTCGGGACCTCCGCAACGACATTGTCTGAAATGTTAAAACAAAGCGGTGGTTGTGAAAAAACACAACTGAACTTAGGGGGTAAGAGATGTGATGTGCATACTGTCAATTTTAAAACCTCTATTCTTAAACTTATTTTGTGGAAACAAAAGTGCAGATAAAGAAATACACACCGGAGTCATATATGTTAAGAGCAAGTGACATTTTGCACCGCCGGCTGTGCTCTAACCCGTGGCAGGCAATAGGGACTGTGCTTTGTACAGTCACGTCGTGTTTCTTGGCATCCTCGCGTATGTGCAGAACATCAGGAACAAACTGAAGACAAATTCTAGATCAGTCAGCCAGTCAGCATATCACATATCAACAATCTCACTGCTCCCTTAATGATGTTTGCAATATTGTAATATGCATTTAGGTGCTAATCGTAACTTCGAGCATTGTGTGGGACGCTTGATCTGTCACAATTATGAATAATGCGTTATAATACGGTTTACCTTGACTCCTGCGAAAAACCCGGCGCTCTCTTTTGGGGTCGAGTGGGAGCTGGAGGAGTTTGGGAGGAACGTGGAGACGCTGCAGGAAAACTGTCAATCAAAGCATACTGTTACCAAGGTCATGCTGAGGGAAGCCACAAGGGTCATAATGTTTATGACAATCATCAAATGATTGTTTAAACATCCTCTGTCTGTCACGTGTGTGTATTTTTTGTTTGTCAGTTCTTCTGTGAGATCACCACCAGTACAGTATATATGGGCTTATGTGAGTCCAGCTGTTGCACGCTTAACAGAACTTCACAACCCAAACCAGACCTGTGCCGTTTCATTTTCAATCTGGGGCCTCTGTGAGGGACACATGGAGTTTTAAACACTTGAGCTCCAAAGCACGACTCTTGATCGAGATTCATTATGTTGTGATTCACATCAAAACAAACGAAACAGGAAGCGTCAACCAAGAGTCAAACAAACAACTTCGATACATCTCTTATGTTATTTATGGTTTGATTACATTCGTGACCTAAGTCTAACCTTTCCTCCACCCTGATCCAGTTTAACTTCCGCTGGAACGTATTAGGAACTCACGCTAAAGATCGAAGGTCAACCCTACCGAATGCCTTCTGTCTACACGGTATAAGCAACTCTTTCTCAGGCTGGTGAGAAATGAGTTTAAGAAGTGTCTGGAGTACATTAGATGAAAAAACAGATGAAAAAAACTTTTAAAACCAGGATATTAAACACAGTAGGTGGTTTTTCAAAGGGGTCACGTATTTTGAATTATTTATTATCTGATATAAATTTAAGTCAAACGTGCCTTATTATCAATTATGGCCTTGTTTACAAATGCAAATGCTTGTTTGATGGCAGTTCTCATAGTGCATGTATATCTTATTTTACACATATAGATTTCATTTTAAAATTGTTATATATTTTAAGATTTTTTTAAGCAGAATTCTAGAAATTTATCAAAATAAATAAAAAAATGAAATGTTATTTTAAACTAGATTTAATTTTTCAAGTTTTAAATTAAGTTTATTTAGGGATTATTTTAAGAAGAACTCATGAAATGTATGAAAATAATAGAACAGGAATGTAGAACAGGAATATGAAATATTATATTAACCAAGTTTTAAATTTAAAAAGTTTTAAATTGAGGTTATTTTAAGAAGGACTCTTTTAATGTATCAAAATTATTAAAATATGAATATAGAATAAAAATATGAAATGTTATTTTAAACAAGTTTTAACTTTTCAAGTTTTAAGTTGAGTTTACTTTAGGATTATTTTAAACAGAATTCTTGTTTTTACATTATATAAATACAAACCAAAATATGAATTTAGAATAAAAACATGAAAACAATATGCAAAAAAAATCCTTTTTAAATTTTGGACCAATAAGATTTCTCTATGGACAGGACAACCTATTGAAATTGAAAATATGAAAACATTATTATTTTTATATTCCTATTAAAATTAACGACCAAATAACTAAAAAAGTGTTGCTAATTGATTGTCCCGGTCAAATCTACAATGTAGGTGAACTTCACATCTTCTCTTCATGTTCTTTTACCGTTTCTCCAAGTCTGAAATGAACTCCATCCATCTCTACCATCGAGTACAGTCTGGTGGTTGTGTCTCGTCTGAGCTCCACCTTCATATTGTTGGAAGTGTACCGTCCCCACACCACCAGATACCCCACCGGACGGGTGAACGCCACCCCGACATGGGAACATCGCAGATGAACGCTACTTCCCACAAGTTCAGGGGTCACCACGGGTTTTGAAGGTAGTGAAGGAAGGTTCGCTTCATGGACAATAACAAAACAAAGTCAAAGATAAAATAGAAAACATACAGGGATGCAAGAAATCTAAATATACTGTAATGTAAATGAAAACAAATGAAATGTTAAAAACTGTACCTGTACATACACCATTGACTTCGGTTTCACCAGGTGGGCAGAATTTGGGTGCGTACTGCGAGACAACTAAAAAACAAAACACAGACAGACAGACATTTCAGTTTGGTTACTTCATGTGTAGTCATAGTTACAAGATTTATAATAAGACAAATTTAAGTTTTGTCAAACAATCCCATAATACTGTTCCTGAAAGTCAAGTTATTCTTATCTCGACAGGTTGGGGAACTATCGCATAATTTATTACGTTTGCTTGAGGTTAATATGTCAATTCAAACAATGCACAGTGGTTGCCAAAACTGTGAAACAAAAATGATCTTCTCCTTCCTGTAGCTGCCACGTAAATGTCATAAATCTGTGAAACATTGTTACATAAATCCAGTAATCTGATGTGCTTTGCCTGCAGGTCTTCAGTCACCAAACATCGACCCGAAACTACAAATGAACCAATCGCTTTTGCACATGGTTGATGACAGTCATTTATACGCTTGAGGAAATGTTTGTAGGATTGGGGAAAAAACATGGCAGAAGAAAGTGAAATATTGATCACGGCGAGCTGTTCGGTCCATGTTACAGATGAGACGGCAATGGTTTTCAGTTCATTGGGCTGTTGAACAGGGTACATCAACAGATTTCCTATATTGATGACCCAAAAAGTCACTCTTTAAATACTTTAAATGTGTTAATCACAACTTACCTACAGTTTCAATTTAAAAATAATAATAAAATTTTAAATTAATTTAATATAATGTACTTAGTTCTATAATATAAAAAATATGACATACTATTAAAATATAAAGTATGTCTAAATTGCTGTTCTTATTTTGGGACTTTTTTTGGGAAAAGAGAAAAAAATATTGCATTTTATTGTTTACATAACTTAATTTAATATACATTTATTACAAATCACCATTAACAATAATGGGAATTACAAAAAAATACCAAAAATTAAGAAACATTTTTTACAGAATATATTACAATAATAAAAAGTCACTTAATATGCAAATTTGGTTTTCTGTTGATTTTGGCAGGACTTGGAGAGTAAATGTGAACTGAACACGTTTTCGTGACATTCGCTCAAAAGCAAATACCATTGGCACACAAACAGTTCTTCAGATTTTAGGGTTTGTGTTTGGAATGCAGTAAAAACTACAATCAGCACATGAGATTTGTAATCACACCTTCTGCGCAGTATCCCATGCACCCTTGCGTGGGCTGCAGGTGGTACAGCAGGAATTCCCCACAGTTTCGGACAGAGATCGGTATCCGGAAAAGGCAGCAGTCTTTGGTGCTTCCATGGAAAAACTGCCACGTAGCACAAGCTGAAAGTTTCTTGACCTCTCCGGGCCTGGGAAGAGAACTGTCTTTAAGAGACAACCACACCGGAGCCTGAGTACCACAGCGGTTCATCTGAAAATACACAGAAACAAGAGACAAAGTCATCGATAATTTTTTATTTTCATAGCATGGTGGAATGCCAGCATTACATTTTAGCTAAGAAAAGTGGGAAATTATCAAGAAAAGGATACAAATATTAAAACTATCACAGTATGTTGATTTTACACTTAACAACCTCATTCTGATATCAATAAAATATTCAAATAATTGTAAATTCATTTGAACAAAGATTGTAATGTACAACAATTTAAATACATGTAAATAAATAATAAACATATTTCTCATGCCAATTGTTCACTTTTACATAGCATACTCGGATATAAAAGTCCTCCAGCTGACACATTCTCAATTTTATTCCCTAAAGGGGTCTTGAGGGCAATTTGGAGTCAAAAATTTATGAGACCCCTAAACTGAACCAAGTGTGAAACCGCCCCTTACTGCTTTCAAATGCAGTAGGACCTGAAACTTGTGGTACCTCCCCCTCACCTCAACACAGCGGGTCGGCATTTCCGCAGGTTTACCGTTTATGGTGAAGCGGTACCATCCTGCTGGAAGCGTATGGTCACAGATCAGATCCTGTATTGCTGTGTTCTGAAGTTCTGTCGAGTCAAAGTCAACACTCCGATATGCGTTCCGCAGGGTCCTGTGCCCGCCCGGATAACACTCTGGAGCTGCGAAGAACCAAGGAAATTTTCACATTCATAAAGAATTAAAGAACAACCTTTCGGCAAAGACAAAGATCAGCAATGAAAAGTCAATCGAACCAAAAGCTCAAAACGGGGGCACTACAGCCGCTCAAAAACATCACTCAGGTTTAAGGTTGTTGTGACTTCAAATGTAGCGAAATAAAAATTACACATCTTCTTCAGACACATTTATTGCTCCTAACTTTGCAAGGGTCTGAGAATTCTGTCTGAGATATCAGAGGCCTGTCTGACAACGTGTGGGTCTCAAACAGAGGGACTAAAATAGATGTGTGACTTTCAGGTTAAAATCTTTTTAATCCCCTGCCGTTTCAGACAGCACATCTGCAACCTGTTACCCTTCCCCGTCCTGTATCTCAGCGCTGAAGTGGGTCGGATGTCACGTTTACAGCTAATTACGAGAGGGAGAGAGCAAAAGTCTTGTCTGACCGTTTCTAGATATACCCCTGAGGCTAAAAGTATACGCCGGTAATCCTTTAATACTCTCCCTGAAGATGCTAACAGAAGACTTTTTCATGCCCTCTCTCTGTCAGTGCATGTGAGAAGTTCAGGCAGGACACGTAAGAAACAGCATAGACTAAACAGATAACGTCATTTGAAACTGTCAAATGAGTTTCAGATGGCTAACAGTATTTTGGAATATTTTGACAAGAAACAACCAAGGAAAAGTATAAAACCAACAAACAGAAAACATTATGACTGAGCAAAACAAAATGACTGAACAAATAAAACAAAACAAATGTTTTTAGCAAAACAAATGACTAGCAAAACTCAGCAACTTAACAAATAAAACAAAACAAATGCCTGAAAAAATATGATCGAACATATTACCGCTGTGCTTTTGAAAACTTGTTTCTCCATATTTAATGATTTTTAGTTTTTGCCATAAATCATTAGTATTATTCACCCTATCTGTTTGTCACTGGGTTTTGCTATTATCTAACCAATAAAAAAATATTAAAAAGTGCTTGTCAACTTTGACAACACTGTATTAAACCATTTAAGAAGTACAGTGTTTTTTCACTTTTCCTGAAAAAAAAAAACGAATTTGGACATCCAAGGATAAAAAAGGACATCAATGATAAAAAACAAAACAAAACAAATTAATTAACAAATAAAATAAATAAAAACTAAACAAAAACAAACAGCAAAACAAAAAACTGAGGAAAAACCAAATGACTGAACAAATGAAGCAAAATTAACGACTAACAAATAAAATGAAACTAATGAATAACACATTAAACAAATAGAAATGCTTGAACAAAAAAAACAAAACAAAAAATGTCAAAGCGAAATAAATGACTGAACAAACCAAAATGTCTCAAGCAAAGCAAAGCAAATGACAGAACAAATGTTTAAGCAACACCAATGACTAAAAACAAAATGTCTAAAACAAAATGGCTGAAGAAATAAACCAAAAAACTGAATAAACAACTAAAACAAATGACTAAACAAAACAAAACAGCAAAACAAATGACTCAAAACAACAAAACAGCAAAACAAATGATTAAACAAATGTCTAAGCAAAGCAAATGACTGAACAAAACAAAATTACTGAACAAATACAGTAAAACAAAACAACAGAATAAACCGACTGAAATGATAAACAAATTAATTAACAAAACAAATTCTAAAACCAATAAAAAAACACAATGATTGAAAGTTTTTTCTGCACTACAGGCTTTCAAAATAAACCAAAAGCTCTAGAAAGAGAATATTTGAACCTGCCAGGTGATAAAACTGGTAAAAAAAACATTTCTTTAGATCAAATGACCTGTGCCAAATCTAAAGAATATAAGAAAATCATTCAGATACAAAAATCTAGTTGAATCTCCCAAATGTCCACTCATGGGGTCTCTCAAACGGTGTACAAAAGAGCATGTTTACTGTAATCACTTGAAAGTCGTCTATACCAAAGTCAAGGCAGATGACCTTTGACCTTTCTGGGACTTTGCGGCACATCTCTTCTTTAATCCTATCTGCTTTTAAAACAAAATGATGACAAGGGTGGACTCGCAAGGCTTTCCGCTCCGCTGGAGCTCTGATGAGCTCATGTCTCGACCGGTTCAGAGACCATAATGCCTTGCTCTTTCCCGCCTAATTCGTGGATCATTACTCTGCAATTACGACCATGGCCTATTACTTTTAAGGCGTAATGGGGCGAGATGAAGATAAAGACATTGAAGTAATGATTTAATAAATTCTTAATAGTGTCTCGGTGGGGAGATACAGGGCTAATTCCATCGGACATCTCTTTTGGGAGGTAATGATGTTTCAAGGTGGCCTCCTGTAATAAAGATAAGGTTAAAGTTTGAGGCAAGCACAGGTATTGACATTTTTTATGGAGTTTTCAACTCCTTGCTGGGGGGTTAAATGTTATCATGCACTTGCAGTTTTTTAAAGAGCTTAAAGAGAATGAAGTTAAGTTCAAAGAGAATTTTTGTACAATTCTGGCCTCCAGATATGGCTCAGGTCCCGTGTTGTAAATTTTGTGGGACAAGAACATGCGTTCCGCGTCTGTTAAGTAAATCAAGCATAGATGTTTGCCAAAGGGTCGTATTTTACATTGCGTGTGGTGACAACCTGAGTCAAATTGCTGTCGCACAGGGTCAGATGTTCCACAAACACTTGTGTTTTCAGCCCCCACACAGACGATCGGACAGGGCGGCTGGGAAAACAACGGAGATTGCCCGGCTAATTTGTTGACTCAGGGATGGATTTCAGACACACCGGGGAATTCCAGAGCCCGACTGCTTTGGATTGAAGGTGAAGATTGTTCACTTTCAACAGTTAATCTGTTTAACACGACCCCTGAACAACACAAACACCTTTTTTTTGGTAATCCTGTCATTATTTACTCACCCTCACCTTTTTCTAAACCAGAATGTGTTTTTGTGGTCACAAGTGTTGGTGAACAGAAAAGTCTTTGTGTTCCACAAAAAAACTGCACACATCAGAAATCACACGAGGGTGAGTAATAAACGACTCAATTTTTGTTTTTGGTTAGGCAAACATATCGAAGTAAGTAAACCTGTTGGTTTACCATATGCTGTCAAACTCTTTGAGCAGATGTCCCGATCGTCTGAAGTCGCTTAAGTGACGGGAACCGAACAAAATCTTACAAGTTCATCAAACATCCAATATGTATGTGTGCGTTGAAGAGAGAGGAAGAGCGAGCATGGGGATGGCCAGGGAAGAGGGGGGTTAAGGCTGGTAAATTCTCTGAGTTATCTGTTGTGACAGGCAACTTCTCGGCTGGGTGAGTAGGAGCTGATAACACAGCAGGGGAGGAAACACAAGAGATATTCACGTTTACCTATCCAGCCTGAGAGAGGGAGAGAACGGTGGATTCTCCGCTAATATCTTTTACATCTCTCCTTCGTGTCAAGCGAAGTGACATCATATGATCCAAACCCACAGCTGACAGACATTTCATAAACTGAAAAGTCAACAGATAATACTTAAGATACAATACAGGACCAGGATTAGTTTAGTTGAGTTGAGCGGACACTCAACTCCAGAACTGTGGAGTAGTTTTCATATTTGTCTGATGAAACCGTCTATGATAAATGTCATGACATTTCTGTATACATGTACAATAAATATGGTTCTGCCATGCATTATTTATTAAAAACAACATTACATCACTTAAGATGCCCTGGCCAAGTGTTACATTTTTACATTCCTCTAATGTGTAATGACACTAAGGCATTGGCTGGAGGAAAAGGCACTGAACATATCACAGCTCTAATCAGTTTAACCCCACAATCATGACAATTACAGCCACCCCTGGGGCCAATGCTCACCTATTCACTGCTCCAATGACTGCCGAAACATGTGTATGTACGGGGGAGAGACAGAGAGAAAGAAAGAAAGAGGGGGAGAAAGAGAGAGGGACAGAGAGAGAGAGAGAGAGAGAGAGAGAGAGGGGGGGGAGAGAGAGAAAGAGAGAGGTGGAAGAGAGAGAGAGCGAGAGAGCGAGAGAGAGAGAGAGAGAGAGAGAGAGAGAGAGAGAGAGAGAGAGAGAGAGAGAGAGAGAGAGAGAGAGAGAGAGAGAGAGAGAGAGAGAGAGAGAGAGAGAGAGAGAGAGAGAGAGGACGAACTGCATTTTCTGCATTTGGTGCGCAAATGGATATGTGAATGCGCAAATTACGCAACTTGGCACAGATTTCAAGCAGCTGTTTATATCCCCTTGGGTCCAGCCATACAGAACCAGGATATTGAGCAGTAATGAAAACAATGTCTTTAACATTAAAAGCACGTTTATCGAAAAAGAAAATTCCCCGAAGCAGCTAGATAATACTACGCAGTTTCAAATGTCACCCTTACAACGCTTCATTACTGTTATAAAGTTAAATAAAACACATAATATATCAACAAAACAGTCATTTTATTCAGCATTAGGGCTCTTAAAGTTGTTAAAATTCACATTTCCAGCACGTATACTTGGAAACCCATACAATGAAGTTATAATATTAATACCGCTATAATGGCCTCTTACCACTGCTTTTATATGCGCGTAAAAGTCGCTTCAAAGCTAAAACTGATAAAACGCACGTGTACTTACCAAGTTGCGCGTGTAACTTCACAAGAAATAAACACAGGCACCACACACAG
Source organism: Triplophysa tibetana (assembly GCA_008369825.1). Classification (NCBI taxonomy): domain Eukaryota; kingdom Metazoa; phylum Chordata; class Actinopteri; order Cypriniformes; family Nemacheilidae; genus Triplophysa; species Triplophysa tibetana. The sequence goes on from CM017906.1 coordinate 9,388,608, forward strand.
ATGTGTGACTTTAAAAACACATCCATCTTCAAATCTCACTGCTGCATTGTTCTCCACGGTATTTCCATCTGATAGTTTCGGGCAGTTTAGTTACAAAAAAGTTTAACATGCCTGTTCCACTAAAGTTTACTTGCGCACAACATATTGTCCAAATGCTCGTGCGCAGAGTTTTTCTCTTTATGTGTACAGTGAACTGTCTTGAGGGAAGGGGGCTGACAAAGACCCTCAATTACCCGCAGAGGAGGTGGACACTTACAGTCTCTAAACGCTCGGGTAAAGTGAAACAAAAGCAGTTACCGTGATGAGAAGCGCAGGAAGAGCGACGGAAAAAGGGTAAATGCTAAGATTTTAATTTTTATATAGATTTAAGCATTTATATAGATTTTAAAGCTTAAATATATCCGACAACTGTGGAGTAAAGTATGAAAATAAAAAATAATGCTTTAAAAAATAAATGACTAAATTAGAAGGGGTATTAAATCACAACTCATAGTTGTCTAAACTTTAACGAAATGGTCATCTTGATAAGCTTTTGCATGATGCTTGGCCGTTAATACAGTTAATTTCTGTTAGTTTCTGACGACAGACAGTTTGGTACTGAATAAACAAAACAAAAATCTCATAAATCCAAAGCAAACGACAAGAATAGCGAACTGTATGAACGCTGACATGTTACAAAACAATCAATTAAGAAAGGAAACGAGGAAGACGGAAATAACCTTCAAAATAAAAGTCTGTAAACGCACGAAATAAAGTTCGCCCAGAAATTACTAAAAACATGTATCATGCTATCATTTACTTACTTATGTCATTTCTGCCAAATTTAATAAAAAATGTTTGAAACATAAGTTTCCATTATTTTTATTAAAATTAGTCTGTGAAATGTTCCTATTTTATCATATCATATCATATTATCATTTCACATCATATTATATTATCATATATAATATTATCATCTCATATCACATCAGATCAAATTGTCTTTAAGGCGAAAGCCTGGTTTCACAGACAATTCTTATCTTAAGCTAGAACCACGCCTTAGTCAATTAAGAATATTTAAGGTATCTCTATTAAGGTCTTAGCAGTTATCCTTTTTTCTCGCGCTCTTCCTGAGCTTCTCATGTCAGATGTGACATGCTAGAGGGGACCTGGCCCTCCTGGCTGAGTCTGGTTTCTCCGAAGATTTTTTCTCCATTGATTTATCATTGGAATTTGGGTTCCTCGCTACAAGCCAGTGTTGGCTTGCTTACCGGAAGACTGCATTTATTAGATATTATTTACTAGAACAATCTTGCTTGTTCTATAAACACCATGCACCTTGTTGTGTTTGACCTTTACTGTGTTTTTCTGTTCTTCTCTTTTTCTCATGTAGAGCTGCTTTGGAGCAAAGCAAATTGTGAAAAGCGCTATATAAATAACATTGATTCGAACTGAATTGAAGTTAAAACAGCTCAAACCTTCATTTTAATCTGGGACTAGCCTTAAACCTTGTCTGTGAAACCTGGCAATTTAGTATTTTCAAATTTTTCATAAGTTTTCAAAACACACTTATCATGTGTAATTTTTTAGATGAAAGTGCTTGCCAAATGCATGAATCAAATAAGAAATTAAATAAATGAAACAATTTAAAATAATTAATTTGTCTAAACATATCTTGCACTGTTCTTCCATCCAACCTCCTTTCTCAACTTTTCTGATGTCCCAAAGCACAAAGGGCTCTTGCTCTCTCGGCTTGTTCTCAAACCATATCCTTGGCAGGCCAAATGTGCATAACCCTCTGAAATCCTTGGCAGAGTGATTTGAATGCCACCTGGAAGATGGTGAGAGGGCTGTGTCTGAGGCTGAAATTATAGCTTTTATATCCTCTCCTAATGCCTGTAGTCTGGGCAAAGGCTGCCGTTGAGGTCTCTGTCATGAACTGGCTTTAGTGAAGGTCTTTGGGCCTCGTTCTTTCTCAAGCTGTTGGATTACAGTTCAAATCTTGCGCCAGAGGGAGAGCCTTTGCACTGGACAGAAAAAGAAATCTCATCCCTCCGCAGAAGTGATGTGCATCGCTGAGAACAGATTTTCCTTTAAGCTACATATTTCAATAAAGGGTTCCCAGAAGTTCAGATCAAGGACAACCATATTCCGAAATCCCATTCATAACATGAATATTAAACTTTTCTCTGATTATCTGCCTGGGGTGTCAAATACTTCTAGAGTTTATTGTCAAGTGGAGGTTTCAAAGATCCACTTTAAATACAGTACATATCTTTCAAAAAATCTAAAAACACTAAATAAATACTTTTTAACAAGATTCAGTAAATAATCAACTGGAAACTGAGATTTTTCTGAGTAGAGGAGATGCGCTTACCATAGCAACAGGATATTTTGTAAGCATCAGCATCAGGCGACACTTGAAGACAATTTGACAAATTGATTCCTACAGAATTGGATAAAGAAATCTATCAATCTGAAGCCAACTTGATGTAAAAATAAACTTTCAAAGGCTCTTGTCACATCTGTCAATCTTTGTAATGATATAGGAATTATTAAATGTATGTCGACATGACATAAATTTGATGTACAATTAATTGTTCCTTCACAATGTCGCTGGATCTATACAAGACTTTTTCTGTCAGACATTGTCAAATCAGATCTGATTTTAAAAAAAAGTTGGAGGCGTATTTAACAACAAACTTCTGTAAGGCTATTTTTAGAGGACAACTATACTTATCAACATATTTCAGCTTTTGAATTGTCTGGCATTCTCATAGACACACAAACACGCACACACACACATGTTTCACCCCATCTGATCTTGCTTTTGTCAGTATGTTGTGTTGACAAGCAAGCCGTCTGCTTTCTATGCCCTAGTGCTGATAAACAAACATCACAGGGGTCTGAGTGTCAAATCAGCAGGTAACAAGCGAACCTGTCTCGCCTCTCCATCTCACACTGAGTTTACACTAAGGGAGTATTTGGTGATTTATGAAGCGTTAATGCATGTGTTCCGACCAAACACCACCAGAGAAGTCCTGTATTAATCAGCACACGGTAAAGAGAGAATTTCTACACAATGGAGAGAAATATTCATTTAGCTCTTGCTGTGTTATTCATTCACTGTTATTTCAGAGCCTTTCACAGCGGAAGGTCTAACAAGTTATGATTTGTGTTTAGAGCGAATAGCTTATTTTGATTTAGTTGAATTTAGTTGTTGGTCATTTGGATGACAAGAGTCATTAATGCTTAAAAGATTCACGAGATTGTTTTATTTTTTGTTTCAAAAAGTTTGTAGTGAATGTTTAAGAAATCAAATTTTATCATAATTTACTAAATCCATAGGGGCTTTTTATGTTCAGATTAATTGTATATTTTTCATGATAAGTAAGCTTAAACATACTCAAATAAACTTCATTTTTTTTTAAATATTGCAAAATATTAATGGTAATCATTCCTAAACCTAAAAGTAGTTAATTAATTCAACCCCATCACAGCAAGATTGGAATGTATACAAGGGCTGTTCATTGCTTGACATCCAGAATAAAAGTTTTTGTTTACATAATGTGAACTATGTATATTAATTTTGTATTTAATAACACATACATACATATATATTTAGAAAACATTTAGATGTATTTATCTATGTTTACCAATAATTTAAATTATAAATAAACATTTATAAAAAAATCTTTGTATATTTTTCTTAAATAGATGCATGCATATGTATGTATGTATTCATTCAAAAGTAATATGCACACTACACAGACAAACATTATGTAAACACAAACTTTTATTCTGGAAACGATTAATCGTGATTAATCGTTTGACAGCACTAATTTATACATTTATTATTTTTAATTTGAGTTCATAGCAGTTAGCGTCTCCTTCTGTGTGTCCTAAATCACACATTTTTAAGTGGATAAAATGTTATGGGTCAACCCCATGTTTACATGTTTTGGTGTTGAATTTAACAGGGTTGAATTCTTATTGGGGGCCATATCATTACATCACACCACATTATTTGTGGACTAACAAAAATATTAACACAAGACCTCACAATATCAACAACCTAATTTACCCCATTCGAAAACAACAGGATTATAACACCATATCTCAAAACAAGGAAAATATTTACGATGAGAAGATAAAAAGCTCTGCAAGCCGTGACTGTAAATATTTTCAGGCTGTCTAGAGAACAAAACCGCAGTCATCAGCCTTTATCAAGCAGGGAAAGACTGATAGACTGTCCCCTCCCGGAGCTTATCCCCAGACCTCTCATAGCAACTTCACAAGGCGGAAAACAGCATCCGGATGCTTTGATCCCAACACTCTGTCAGAGAATCAGGCTGTGGGGTCAAAACCTGTTCCAGATGTCACTCACGTTGTTTACGATGAGAAATGTGAAATACAACCACAACAAAAGACTTATTTTATCACTACTGGCTGTCAGTCTGAGTCTGAAAAACTTGTATATTTCTGTAGTACGAATACTTTTTTTTTTAGATATTATTTTTTTATTTCTGAAATGAGTTTTTTTTGATGATGTAGATGGACAATGATATATTAAACAATATAATTGTGATAAATGAAAAATAAATTGTTCATTGCCTATTCAACTAAGACAACATAAAACATAATACAAACCGTAGCTTTAAAGCGTTTTTGCCTGAGCTGTGTTCTCTGGATATAAAATGACGGTCAGCTGACTGAGAGACAACAGTCAATGATTAAAAAATGCTTTTGGGGCCATTATGCACATACGCATCCTGTAAATCACTCTTTTCCTAATGGAAAAGAATGTCAAAGAATGTGTTTGTATAAAGCAAGCACACACTTCAAACATCTGATATCCAGCATCTCTGTTTGTGAAATACTTTAATGAGGATATAAAACGGTTTAACTGGTCTGCGTCATTCAGAGCGAGCAGTTGGAGATGTGTTACTGTAAACCGCAGGAGTTCTTTCACATCATTGTCCACCATATGTGAATTATTTTTAATTGAACATTACATCATTACAGATCAGAGCTTGACTCTTTTAATCTATCGTTTGCATTAATTAATAAAGTAAGCAAAAAGCACAATTTATGCACATAAATGTTAAATAGCGCTTATTATTTACCACATTCATGAACTATTGTATTAACACATTTAGATTTACGTTACACTGCCAGTCGAACTTTACATTGTTTTGACAAATACAATTGTTGTCAACAATATTTGTGTTTAGGAAATAACTAAGTAAGTGGATGCAGATGGAAAACTGAAAGGGTGAGAATAGACGTGTTGCTGGATGTTATGAACTGATGCAGAGAAATGAAATTGGGGGTCAGAGGGGGTCTGTCTGCTGATGTTGGTTTGTTGAAAGCCAATGCAATTTGCACTGCATGTGTTGAAGAGGTTAGTCATTTACATGCATAATTTCTCTTTATTTTTTATGCCAAGAAGACTTTAAAACACCAAAATCATTTCATGCAATATCTTTGCACTTTCAGTAGACAACTTTTTCAGTAAAAACACGTAAATCTCACACGTGTTTCACAAATATTATAACATTATATAAAATATTATCGACATCGTTTTTCTCAATTCAATCCAAGATTTATGAATCATATCTAAATTAAAGAAATTACGGCAACAATAATGGCAACGTGACCATTATTATGATTTATTTATGATCCTGAGTTGAAAAAAAGTTGTTATCAGTTAACAATAAAAAAGAAGATATTTTGAAGAATTGTGGTAACCAAACAACATTGACCCCGCTTGACTTCCATTGTATGGAAGTCACATCACTGTGACATTTCTCAAAATATCTTTGTGTTCTGCAAAAGAAAAAGTCATATCCAGGTTTTGAATGACATGAGGTTAAATAAAATGATCACAGATTTTTTTGGGGGGGGAGGTAAACGGCCCCTTATAAGTACACCGAAAGTGTTCCCAGTTTTCCCACACAACAGTGTTCGTTTAGTTTTGTCCTCTAACAGAAGGTGAAGTGTCCCAGTTCTAATTAAATCAAGGGCTGTTTCCAAACAGTAATTACAGTCATTATGAAAGTTAACTCTTTGAGGGAACAGTAAGAGGTTTCTTCACGGTGAGCTTTACACTCGGCTGATTACAAGTCACTGTGAGGACTGACCGGGAGTCAAATGTTAAATTGTGACTCCTGCGCTATAATTAACATACAGTCAGTTTTAAACCAACAATTTCAGTCTCACATACTGTGGGAATCTGTTACAAGAGTGAACATAATGATTTGTAATAGTGAGACTAACCACAGTGAATTATATAACAGTTTGTCTTGTCGGTACTAGTGGTTCAGGGTGTGGCCAGTTAGACCCTACTGGTAGATACGGATACTACACCATGAAGAGTTCTCAATTGCATTCATTTTAGGGGTGATAACAGTTGCCTCTTTGTTCAAACATTAAAGAGAAAGTTTCCATGGCAACACAGTAAAAAAAGTTGTTTGCATTCATATTATTCCTAATTATGGTACTTTCCATATGCCACCAAAAAAGTTTCTGCATGTCAAACGTTTTGAGGATCTTTGAAGAAATGTCGTTTTTAAGTGCTTGTCTTTTGAGTGGAGTCTTTATGAGTTCCTCAAATGGAATTTAGTAAGAGAGGAGCATTCAGTGCCCCCTGCTGCCTTTAAATACAAACAAAACTTTCTGAAGAACTTCTGGGGTCCTGAGGTGATCAGCTCTTTCAAGGATTAATGCACAGAATTTTTCTCTCAGGTGACAAATGTCTCATGTTTTGTTACCAAAATTCTTTAAGTCTTAAACTTAAACGTTCCCTATACAGTCACATGCATAATTATAGTGGATATGTGGAACAAGCTTGATTTTTTACAATTGACGTTTTATGCTCTTGTTTACATCTGATGTTTTTATTTATATATCATGTCTATATAATTTATTTATAATTGCACAAACAGAAAACATTAAAATGCTTCAATCACCAAGTGAACAGGGAAAATATTGTGTTTGTGTATTCACATTGTTTCGATCGGCAATAAATGCATTCACACATTAAGTAATGGTATACACACTAGACTCTGCAGAAGAATGTGCATAGGCAGTTTCATCATTATTTACCAATGACTTGTTCTCTTCTTTGTCCTCTTTCTTTTGTTCAAAGCAGCTTGATATTTTTCTCCACAGCAATCATAGAAACTCAATCTTGCAGTCTCTACTATAAATTACATTAATTTATTTGGCAAACGCTTTAATCCAAAGCAATTTATAAGTCGGAGAGCAGACAACTATTTGTCAATGCACTAAACTGTACCAATAGTTCTGTCATGAAACTCAAGGGAGATAAGGCAGGAGAACCCAATTGCAGGTACAAGAAGCGACGGTACAGGATTAAACAGATATTTATTTTATAAAAGACACTACAAAAGGACAAAACAAAACCCACGAGGGGGAAACAAGACAAGATGAACTGATAACTAAAACAAGGAGACGGACTAACTAAACTAGAAAACATACACTTAATACAAACACTAAACTGAACTTACAAGACACGGAGTAACTGGAACTGGACAATGAAAACGAGGATGTTTTAAAGGGGAGACAGACAAAGGATAATTAACCAAGAACTGGTCCTGGGGATTAGACACTAATGGGAAGGTAACAAGGAAACGAGATGGCGGGAAACACTGACGAGACACGAGAAAGAGCATGTCAAGCCAAAATATAAACAAAGCCATGTCTTTCTCACACAAAACCTTAAGGCTATGCAATGACTCCGCTCCAAGATCAAGAATAAACATGACATGATAGCGGAATCATGACAAGTTCAAAAGGGGGGCCATGTCACTGGGAGGGTTAAAGCTGAAGTAAGCAAAGGAAAGAATGAACTAAATGAAAAAAAAATTGTATAGTAAAGTAAGCAAATATAAGGTCACATTATTTTTTTTATTGGGTCATCATATATACGGTAAGTAAACCCCTTCTATGGCTTATCATAAAGCTCATCTGTTTTTTAAAGAAACGTTAAATTTGCTCAAATTTAATAAACGTCTCTTTTACATAGAAGATAAAATAAAATAACTACTACATAGTTCATACATGACTTCAGAAAAGAATAAAGGTGAGAGCACAAAAGAGGATTAACATATCTAACCTCAAATCAGCACTAAAACTAAGTAAACGCATTAATAAAAGCAAACAAGTCATATGTATGTAAAACAACATACATTTTTTGCTTTAGTGAGGAGTTAAAGATCACACTAAAGAACTTCCCCATTCGAGCCGAGGACTGGATTTCGTATTACTGAAATAGCTGCCCCCTGGTGTCTTTAAATACTCATGAAACTTTCTAAACATTTCAAACACTGTTGGCTGCTTTTCTTTCTTGATGTCTGTTGTCTGGTCTACAGCATATAGGAAACCTTTCAATAAAGAAGATATTAATTACGATACATGTCAGTTTAATTAATAAATTCCTTTTTCATAGTCTAAGATTAAGTCTTTCTAATGAATTTACGAGGTCTTCAGTAACCCTTTAGTGGGATAACCGGTCAGATTATTTTCTCAGGTAATGCATGTGCTATAGATCAAAAAATACAATAGCAGACTTTATGTTGTATCTCCTAATTTCCCTATGTTTTCCCTACACAGGAATAATGTAACTGTTGCCGTCAGAAATTTTGACAGAGAACCCATGCGCAGACAGCAGTTGCAACTAAACTAATATTTTTACATTGAATCAACTAAATTTTACAAGGCATCTCATTGTTCTATTTCACTGTGTACCTGGTTAAGGAAAGTGCAATTCCCACACATACAGTATATTAAACGAACAACCATTAATTATCAAATTGTTGAAACCAGAAAATAACTTATAGTTAATAGTACACTGCGTATTTTTAACGCAGTTTTCCATGACTAAATCAAGTAAAATTACTTAAATTATTATAGCCTATGTCATATGATTATCTTAGAAAAATCAAGAACAAATACCAATTTCAGCATTTGAGTTAACTGTTTAATCTTTTGTAATTTCAGTTTTAGATTTTTATTGTTTACAACATATATGATGTACAAGTAAGCTGAGAGTTGATCTAAAGAAAAAATAGAAATTTTGTATTTTGGGGATATAACAATACTACAGACAATGTGTGTCATGATCTGCGAGGTAAGACATGACTGGAGAACCCAAGTGCAGGCAGACACAGATTTGATGGGTTGAACACGGATATTTATTATACAATAAACAAGACAAAAGGCAAAACAAAAACCCACGAGGGGGAAAACAAGACAGGATAACTTTAACAGAACTCAAAGACATGGACTCACTAAACTAAGAAAACAAACACTTGAAACGAACACTAAACTGACACTTACTTGACAAAGGGTTGATAAACACGGGCAAGGCACAAGACACGGACAGCGAACAGCATACGGCATACAAGTTATGGTATACAACAGCTTACAATGAACGAGCACAGGACAATGAACACGAGGGTGTTTTAAAAGGAACAAACACAGGATCATTAACGAGAAACAGGTGCTGGGGATTAACACTAAGGAGAGGCTGACGAGGAACGAGATGTAGGGAACAATGCAGGACTGGACTCCCCGGAAGGACTACTGGGCTGGACCCCAGCCGGAGTGCCGGGCTGGACCATGGCTGGAAGGCCGGACCTGACAAGGGCTGGACGGCCGGACCTGACAAGGGCTGGACGGCCGGCTGGAATGCCGGACCTGACAAGGGCTGGATGGCCGGACCTGACAAGGGCTGGATGGCCGGACTTGCCACTGGCTGGATGGCCGAACTTGACGCGGATTCTGACGGCTGGGCAGCGCTCTCTGACGGTGGCTGGGCAGCGCTCTCTGAAGGCTAGGCAGCGCCTGGTGCCGGTTTCTGGACCGAGCTTGGTGCCGGTTTCTTGGAGACATCTGCGGCCGGGCTGGCCACTCGGACCGTCACCTCCCCACGGTGCCCCCCCAAAAAATATTTGGGGTTTGACACCACCGGACTCGGGACCACCGGAACTGGAACCCCCAGGGCACGAGCTGCCCTCCGAAATTTCTTTCTCCCAGATCGGCTCTCAGGGGGTGTGGCCGGCTGCAGAGAACCGGTTGGAACCTCGGGTGACCCCGCACTTGAGTCGGACGGGGAGTCCCACGACCCGCGCCTTCCCACGTCGCTGGTGGAGAGGATGCAGAGAACAAGGAGAGGCCCACGACCCCGATCTGCAGGGCCTGGTCCTCCGGGATGGTGACCAGCCCCGTGGGAGAACTCACCCTGGAGGGATCCCTGGACCACTCTCGGAGCCACTCTCGACCACTCTCATTAACGAGAAACAGGTGCTGGGGATTAGCACTAAGGAGAGGCTGACAAGGAACGAGATGTAGGGAACAATTATGAGACACGAGAAAAAAATCATTCTTTCTCACACAAAACCATCAGGCTATGCCATGGCTCCACTTGAGACAGAAATAAAACATGGCATGATAGTGGAACCATGACAATGTGACAATGCGAACTGGCAGAATCAACACAAATCACAGAAAAGGTTAAAACAGTGTCTAATGCGCAAATCTATCATATGATACCTGTCACGGGTGTTTCTGGCAGAATGTAACGTCCACGCAAAGGATAATCCAAATGAGTAATTTATTATAAGAACAAAAGGAAAAACAGGGAATCAGGAACTCTGGAAACAAACACACGTAGCATTAACAATACTCGACAAAGAACAGAGGGAGACACAGGGCTTAAATACAAAGGAAGACACTCAGGGAAAACAGAATCAGGTGTGGGACTAATTAACAAAGATGAAACACAAGTGGAAACTAATGAACTAATAACGAGATTGGTAACGGGAGATTAACAAAGATGACGGACAGGTGAAAACAATGAAACAAGTGAAAACAGGCAAGGAACAAACGTGACATTACCCCCCCCCTCCACAAGGCGCGACATCGCGCCAAAACAGTACCAAAGGGGGAAGGGGGGGTGGGCGTCCTGGAGGCCGGTGCAGGGAAGACCAGACCTGGTGGGATGGGAGACCTCCAGGGCGATACGTCCAGCTCTGGGACTCTGGAGGGCGGCGGCCATTCTGGAGGCCTTGAGGGCGGCGGCCATTCTGGAGGCCTTGAGGGCGGCGGCCGTTCTGGAGGCCTTGAGGGCGGCGGCCGTTCTGGAGGCCTTGAGGGCGGCGGCCATTCTGGAGGCCTTGAGGGCGTCGGCCATTCTGGAGGCCTTGAGGGCGTCGGCCATTCTAGAGACCTGGAAGGCGTCGGCCGTTCTGGAGGCCTGAAGGGCGCCGGCCGTACCGGATGGCAGACGACCGGTCTAGCCTTGAGGGCTATCCCTGCCATATGGCTCCCCCCCAAAAAATATTTGGGCTTAGTCCGGGAGCTCATGTGGAGGTTGGCCTGGACCGGCTGGGCAGCGGGCTCTGGCGGCGGGGCAGCGGGCTCTGGCGGCGGGGCAGCGGGCTCTGGCGGCGGGGCAGCGGGCTCTGGCGGCGGGGCAGCGGGCTCTGGCGGCGGGGCAGCGGGCTCTGGCGGCGGGGCAGCGGGTTCTAGGAGGCCGGACTGGACCGGCTGGAGAGGCTCTGGAAGGCCGTGCGGGAACGGCTGGAGAGGCTCTGGAAGGCCGTGCGGGAACGGCTGGAGAGGCTCTGGAAGGCCGTGCGGGAACGGCTGGAGAGGCTCTGGAAGGCCGTGCGGGAACGGCTGGAGAGGCTCTGGAAGGCCGTGCGGGAACGGCTGGAGAGGCTCGGGAACGCCGTGCGGGAACGGCTGGAGAGGCTCTGGGAGGCCGTGCGGGAACGGCTGGAGAGGCTCTGGGAGGCCGTGCGGGAACGGCTGGAGAGGCTCTGGGAGGCCGTGCGGGAACGGCTGGAGAGGCTCTAGGCCGGACGGGACCGGCTGGAGAGGCCCTGGAAGGCCGGACGGGACCGGCTGGAGAGGCCCTGGAAGGCCGGACGGGACCGGCTGGAGAGGCCCTGGAAGGCCGGACGGGACCGGCTGGAGAGGCCCTGGAAGGCCGGACGGGACCGGCTGGAGAGGCCCTGGTAGGCCGGACGGGACCGGCTGGAGAGGCCCTGGAAGGCCGGACGGGACCGGCTGGAGAGGCCCTGGAAGGCCGGACGGGACCGGCTGGAGAGGCCCTGGAAGGCCGGACGGGACCGGCTGGAGAGGCCCTGGAAGGCCGGACGGGACCGGCTGGAGAGGCCCTGGAAGGCCGGACGGGACCGGCTGGAGAGGCCCTGGAAGGCCGGACGGGACCGGCTGGAGAGGCTCGGGAACGCCGGACGGGACCGGCTGGAGAGGCTCGGGAACGCCGGACGGGACCGGCTGGAGAGGCTCGGGAACTGAGAAAACCGCACGTTTACAAAGGAGCAGAGAGAACTTTTCCGACGGAGCCGAAACAACCGTACATTTACGAAGGAGCTGTTACGACGGAGCTGAGAGAAACTTACATTTCCAACGAAGATTGTATTCCCAAGAGAGAAATAAGCAAGGTAACGTATTATTGCTACTTTGTTTTAAGCATTTCGTGAAAGACTGCCACCAATATGTATTTCTTTAAGGTTTGCAACCACCATACGGCCATTTAAGAGTACATAACGTTACGGGATGGTAAAAAGTTACTTGTCCTTTTGAGGGATACACAAAATATTTAGAGTTAGGTCGTCCTTAGCCACACACATATCTAGAAAACACTGGCAGTCACTTGTAGCATAGCCACATACAGGACAAGATACTGACGTGATTGATGAAGTTCCAGACATCCAAGTCCATGGTGACAATGTGGGCTCATCTCATATTAGTGGAATTAACCAAGATTTGAGCTCAGATACGTTTGTTAAGGATCTGGCTTTGTTTTATTTAATATAACAGGCAAAACTGCTTTTGCCAGCCACAACGCCACATGTCATCATAGCTGTGTATGTTAGCCAAACAGAGTGTAAGTGATTGTTTACCTAAAAAATGAAAGTTCTGTCATCATTTACCAACCATCTTGTCAGCGCAAACCTGTATGACTTTGTTTCTTCCACAGAACACAAAAGAAGATATTTTGAAGAATGTTGGTTGCTGGTACCCATTCATTGCATTGGTTTTGTGTTCATACAATAGTAGTGAGTGGGTGCCGCTGCTGTACAGTTACCAACATCCTTCAAAATATCTTCTTTTGTGTTCTGTAGAAGAATGAAAGTCATGCAGGTCTGAAATAACAAGAGGGTGAGTAAACATGTGAAACGTATGGATGCTTATTACTGACTTTCCTATTTTTACAATTATTTCCTTGTTAATGTAAGATTTTCATGAGGATAAATCCAGAGGACGGAACAAAGTGCACTGCAAAGACTGGAGTGAGTCCAAAGACTGGCGAAATTGAGAAGAGAAAAACAACAACTATAAACACCAGGGTATGATCCTTCCTTCGCTACCTCACGGAATTTGAGTGAAAGAACTTTGATTAGGTGAGATACTGCTCAATGCTCAACAGGATATGGACAGTAGACATATAGTTTCCAGTTATTGGAGATTTCTAAGTACAACTAATGGAGTCTAACCGACTTGAAACAAATATCACCATCACATAGGTAACAACGTTGTTTGTGTTGAAATAGTACAAAAAAATAAATGTGTAAATAATATTGGAGAATGTTGTTATTTTGGAGAATTTTATAACGATCGTGAACTGCAGTATGTACTGACAGTTTTTTGTGGTGCAATTAATTTATTTCGATGCTCTACAGGAATACCGAAGGATCTTCGTGATCATTTTCCTGTAGGACTCTCACAGGACCAGGAGTCCAAAGGAAGCCTACAGGATTTCGTTAGGAATGTTATTTATCTTTTACTATGGGTTTTTATCCTGCTCTACAGGATTTTTCAATTTATTTTATTAAGTTATTTAAATGAATTTTATTCACATGTTAGTATTGTTTGATGCGGTTGATGGTGAATTCCATTTAAAATAAAGTTTTTTTTGTATTCCAGATATAATTCTATAAAATAATTTATTTACTTTACATTTCTTATTGTAAGTTAATTGTGAATTCCATTTTAAATCAGTTCTATATTTATTCCAGATTTTCTTTTTTTTTTTTACAATATACTGTAAAATATTTTTTTTTATCTTTACATTAGATACAATGGTTTGAATGACAGAAGTGTTAATGCATTCCTGCAAATAACATTAACTGTATAAAATGTATTTTTGTGTTTTTAGCATTTGTAATGTTTAAATTAATTTAATTAAAAAACTCTTTTTTAATATTGCATTGGGAGTTATTGTCAGTAAATGTGTTGAATAAAAATAATTTTAATATAAATAATATAAAATCGGATTTATATTTAGTAAGAACATAAACCAATGAATAGGATTACAGTGATGTACTGTTAATCTAGGTTTTTACAGTACCTGGACTGTATTATATATTTACAGTAGTGTTTAATTACTGTAAAAGGGAAATACAGTTCTGGTACTGTACATCTCAATGACAGTAGCTTACTGGCAACAGTGCTAGCAGTGAGTTACTGTAAAAACCCTTTGAAATGTCTAACAGTGTACTGTAATGCTCTACTTAGTGGTTGTCCTGCATCATCGATAAACAAACTACAGTTAGTTCAGAATGCAGCTGCCAGAGTTCTTACTAGGTCAAGAAAATACGATCACATAACCCCCGTTTCATCATCGCTTCACTGGCTACCCATTAAGTATCGTATTGATTTTAAAATTCTTTTAATTACTTACAAAGCCTTAAACGGTTTAGCCCCTACTTACTTAACCGAGCTTTTATCACGTTACAACCCAACACGCTCTCTAAGATCTCAAAACTTAGGACTTTTGACAACACCTAGAATAACTAAATCCACCAAAGGGGGTCAAGCTTTCTCATACGTAGCACCTACACTCTGGAATAGCCTTTCTGATACTATTCGAGGGTCAGACACACTCTCCCAATTTAAATCTAAATTAAAGACACATCTTTTCAGCCAAGCTTTCAATAACTCTAAAAATGGCTGGGTTAAAAACAACCCAATTGGCAACCCAGCGCTGGGTAAATATTGGACAGAACACATGCTTGGTTAAAGTAACCCAGCACACTGGGCTACACATGATAACCCAGCATGCTGGGTTATTGAAAAAACCCAAAATGTAGTCATTTTAACTATTCATGTGTTTAATACTGGGTTATTCTCGCTGGGTTATTCTTAATTTATTCTGTACTTCATTGTCAATCAAGACAATTGACATTTAAAAAAAATATATATACATATTTGACTGTAAAAATAATTGTTACTAAAAATGTTAACTTTTACACCCAGTAACAGCAATATTTTTAGATTTGCATAATTAAAAGAAAACAGTTTAATTATAATAAATAAAAATGTTTCATATCAAACATTAACAAGCATTATAAATAACATTATAAATTACTAATAAACATACTCCACAATATGTAGCAACAAATGTCAATTAATAAAAACAACTAAAGACATATAAATTATGTATAAAGCATTATGAACTACACCACTTAATACACTAAGAAACCACACGTGCAGCAAATTAAATACAGGCTACCACACTCGTCTTTCTTTAATATATGCACAAACCTTAAAATGTTTGGTTTAAAACAGAGGGAGCAACACCATTGACTGGCCGCTTAATATCCAGAGTGGACACCGATAGAGGGGTTCCTGAACCGGGAATGCTTGACCGCGCTCGTGGGGCACTCGCCGGTTTGACTCAAAGTGTGTTAAATTCTCACTAAAGATCATAAACTTAGCTTACATGTGATGGGGTTCACTAAAATTGTATTAATTCGCATTTCCGCGCATCTTCACAGGACTATGCGAGTCAATTTATGTAATGGTGATCGAGGTAACAGTTGCTGCTCGTCTAAATTACATCACTAATGTTAGTTAAGACACTGCTGCCTTGCAAAACGTAACAAATTATGCTTCTTTCAATAAACATTCACGTAAAACGTAAAAAACTTAGCTTTAAATTGCTCCAGCCAGTGACTTTGCCCCTTTGTTCTTTATAAAAATGAAAGTTGCGAAGTACACTCAACGTCTTCAGGGCGGTAAGCGCGCGAGACTCTTCAAATAACCCAGCGGTGAGCAGAAACAACCCAGCACATAAACCCAGCGGGTTTAACCCAACACCTTGAAAACTAAAACTACCCCAAAAGTGTTTAACATGTGGAAAAATAACCCAACAAAATAACCCAACGGACTCAACCCAGCGGTATGGGTTAAAAAATAACCCAGCCATTTTTAGAGTGCTTAATGCATAGTTAATGAACAGCAGCTACGCTAATTATTCTCTTTATTCTCTTTCCGCCTCGTAGGAAGAACTTCCACCATGTCCAGACGACCGACAGATGCCGATCCCCAATTTGAGATAACGCCAGCTACAGCTGCAGACTGACTGAGCATCCCAGCTCCATCCAAGGCAATTCCACCACCAGCCAAGAGAAATATGACCATCGGACCATCCCAGCTCAGACCAACACACTCCCAACCAAGAACAAAGACGGACTATTTGTCTTATTAATGCTGAAGTTACAATATTTGGTATTAAATGCTAAACTTAAATCACATGTCAGCAGTTTGAGTGCAGCTATGACACGTCAGAGGGGATCTGGCCCTCCCGGTTGAGCCTTGTTTCTCCCGAGTTTTTTTTCTCCATTAATCAATCATTGGAGTTTGGGTTCCTCGCCACAGCAGGGCAGTGTTGGCCTGCTCACCGGGAGACTGCATTATTTATTTATTTAGAAATTATATATTATTTATAAGAATGATCTTACTCGTTGTATAAATACAATGCACTGTGCTGTGTTTTACCTTTTCTGTTTTTCCTGTTTGCCATGTAAAGCTCCTTTGAAACAATACACATTGTTAAAAGCGCTATATAAATAAACTTGAATTGAATTGAATTGAATATCCAATGCTAGAGTGAAATTGGCTGTTTATGCTGAATTGTATTTTGTTTGTTATGCAAAAACAACAATAACATACAAAAAAAAACATCACAACTGGACCTAAAAAAGGTCAGATGAAGTCTGTTTCCTATTTCGACACGTTTTTCATCAGGTAAATATGTGGCACGCAAATTGCAGAAAGACAATCACACCACTCAGGACAGAATCCCAAAGATAGCCAGCAAACTGAAACAAAATGCAGAGATAAATATATAAATCATAAAAACAATTAATAAAAGCTTAAATAAAGCACAGTGCATATCATTTGCATAATTTTTTTGATGACAACAAGAAGTGCATATCGTATATGAAATTTAAGTGAGGATAGAAGATTTTTTCTCTTGGTGGTCAGATACCCTTCGACAAAAATAAATATATTTGCCACATTTCATATCAATAAAATCAATTGTGAGATAGATTTATTTAATTTTCATTTCTGAGAACTGCCGTGAACACTGCATTGAAATGACATGTACAAACTGCTGTTCTTCAGTATGCTCAAAATAAGACAAAAAGCTTTAAAAAGCAGGATTTGTTGATGGTTTCACTTTCAGTTTTGTCTAATTTCTGCAGGCATGTGACATATCATTCTCTAACAGGATGATTATCATAATTTTGCTATTAAAGAGTCCAGTCCAGACCGCCTCACACGTTCCCGGGAAATAAGCAGGTATCCATGAGACAATTTGATTGGCCAAGGTCCGCACGAGACGTCCGTGACTGGCAGATAAAGCAACCAATCATATTTTGTTTTGTCCCGCAAAAGGTAATTAAAGGGATTTGTTCGCCCAAAATGTAAATTCTGTCATTTTTTACTCAATTTCATGTCATTGCACACCTGTTTAAATGACTTTGTTCTAATTATCACAGAAAATGATATCTGGAAGAATGTTAGCAATTTTCACTTTTGGGACAAATTCTTTAAAATATTTTTTTTTATATTCAACAGAATTATTATTTTGCAACAAGGTACTTTGTATACAAGTATCTTTCTTTGTGTTTAACAGAACAAGGATATTTTTACAGGTTTGAAACAACCTGAGGGTAAATGATATTAGGAATTTTTATTTTTTGTGAACTGTCCCTTCAAGCAACATTCATTCAAAAGATATCTTGTGCTCCCCTGAGAAACATTGTGAAAAAAAACATATTTGCAAGAGAACACAAAATATTCTCAGATGACTGCACTTTTTGTGAAGACTGGAAACATATTTTTCTCCTCAATTTTTTTCCACTATCATGTCCCTTACCAGGCTCAGTACTTTGTGACAAATAGAACTTGAAATTGAAAAGGAATCTTTTCTTTATAATGCCACAGATGTGCTGACCATGGAGTAAGGATTAAATGTGGTCATCTGATTGGTCGGTTTTGATTGTCCCAAATCTAGTGAACCCAAAAGTGTTCTTCTATGACATCACTGTGAACTAACAATTGTAGCGCCTTCACTTTTAAGAGTATATTGTACGGTATTGGTTTAACACCCCACATTTTTAAACAAGCTAATCATTGTGTTATTTAGGGGACATGGATTTGATGTTGAGAGCAGGCATTATACTATGTAAGCAGTCAAAACGTTGTGATCTTAGTTTAAACTCCCAAGTTAATATTTCTCATCAATTTTTCCAACATCACTTTCACAAAAATAGTTTTTCTTGATTCAAACCAAAATAGTAATGTTGTCAATACCCAATGAAAAAAATGTGTATTGACAACAAGAGCTATAATTAACAAAAACTAATGTTGTGATTTCTTGCTTACAAGTGAGTAAAAAATGAACAAACTTTAAAAAAAATTTGAGTAATGCCACTAAAACAAATATAAGTAAAACTCATGAGAAACAACTTTTTAAAATGCATTTAAGCAGCTCTTTTAAGCATCGTTTTTGGCACATTATGTTTGAAAGTGATCACAATCTAGAGACGAACACTCTGAAGTAAGCAGGGCGTGACCGTCACATATTTCCCTTCCAAGCTCCAAAATAAGGGTGTGATTCAAAGGTGCGACCTAATTATGTAGTAACCATAACTAACATAGATGCAAAAATAAATATATATTATTGCCTAATATCTAACATAAATATGAAACTAAACAGGCCACGTTTTCCTCATGACACCAGAAACAATTTACCAGGAGATTATTTAATATTTCTATCTGTATTGAATCACTCACAGGTAATATTTTTATTCATTTTATTATTTATTATAAGTGTATTATTAATTTTGCACATCAAAAGAGAACTGGCAGCAAAGTCAAATGAAGTCACACGTTTAAAATTATTTTTCTCTTGAAGTTAACAAAATGTTTATGCATAAAATGTTAGAAAAGACAAAAACAAAGATTATAGAGAAACAGACCTTTACTCAGGTGATCCGGGCGAGACGATTCATTTTTTACTGCACTTGCACTCTTTTCTGTACTGTACTGTACTACAAAGTCTTGTTTTTTTTTGTGATGGTGTCTTATTCTTACCAGTTCCAACATGTTGAGTATATACATAGGGGACCTTGCATTTGACTATATTGTTAACCAAGTTCGGTTTTGTGAATGGTTGCCTTCTTTGTCACACATTCTCATAATTCTTTAATCTATCAAAATATTACTCGAAAACATAAAACAGTTTATATTGTTTCATGAGTCTTCTTCTTTTTGTCCACTCCCTTCTGAAGGGGGCAAGTTGGGAACAGTAACAAGTGGTTTAACCTGCTGTCCTTCTCCCTGCAGTGCCTTCTGTGTCTCTGGATGTCTTCTGACGCAACAGCAGTCATACAGGCCCACTACGATTATTAAAAGACTCAAAAGCGAGATGACTGCATAGCCTAGAGCCTGAAGAAATACATAAGAGACAGACGGATAGAAAAGTTCTTAGGAAATTAAGTTAAAAACTGCACGTTTAAAAACATTCGAATTGAAACGTTGTGATCTCTCTTTTTTACCGTCCTTATCAAATGTGATTTTTACCTTAGATTTGTGGATGAACACATGATACTTCTGTCGCAGATCGCTCTCTTTTCCTGCACGGGCCCGTAGAGCTGGTTTACACCACATTCTGTTTAGTTCCTCATCAAAAACATAATTTCCTTTCCACGTGGTCGAGCCACAAGCCACGTAATCACCATCGAGAAACAAGATGACGATCCATATAAAAGGCGGAATCAGACACTGCAGAAAAGCATCAGGAAAACTGAGCTGATCACCTCCCACTTTATTTAGTCCACAGGATCCAGATCTACAAAATCTTAGCATGAGAAACATTAAGGCACACGTCAAAAGAGAAGGTCCAACAAAGATGGATGTTATTATCCAGTTAATCCCTTCATATCCGCACGGGCATGAAAATTCTTGTTTGATCAACACCTCCAGTAAAAACAACAAAAGACTCATTGGGACGGAGCTGTATACAGCCGATTTGCCCAGAATTGCATGGAAGGTTGTTAGAAATTGTTTTAAAACCATCTTGTGAGGTTGGTTTGAGAATGCCTCTCTTTTCTGAAATGTCTGCAGTTCCGTGCAGTCCACAAGATTTGCAAGTTGAAAGAAATCTGGGTGTGTGCGTTTACATGTCCAACCTGTAAAGTGTGTTTTGAATTAACTTAACCCAGTGCACCCATAGGCCCTCATCATTTAGTCACAACTTTTTGGGGAGCAGATGAGTTATTTTGTATAAATATTCAAACACTATTCTTTTTACAAATATAATACAAAGGCTTGTAATACAGCACTGCAT
This sequence comes from Triplophysa tibetana, assembly GCA_008369825.1. Taxonomy (NCBI): domain Eukaryota; kingdom Metazoa; phylum Chordata; class Actinopteri; order Cypriniformes; family Nemacheilidae; genus Triplophysa; species Triplophysa tibetana. The sequence continues at coordinate 9,409,288 of CM017906.1, forward strand.
AAAGATATAAGTGAAGAGAAAGTGAAGTGAAAGTGACCTATTAGTCAGATATGTTGACCCATAACCGAAATGTGACCTCTGCTTTTATCTAGGGCTGCACAATAAATCGCACGCGATTGTAACCCGCATCTCGTCAGTAAAACCGGTTCCTTGATTAGAAGTATATCGCCATCAGCTGCTTTCAAGTGGAGCGGCATTTACTACACAGAGCCGTAGTTCACTGACAAGCGGGGAAATATCGCATTCATAATCGCAGGCGATTCATCCGCTATTATGAATGCGATATTTCCCCTCTTGTCAGTGAACTATGGCTCTGTGTAGTAAATGCCGCTCCATCTGAAAGCAGCTGATGGCGATATACTACTAATCAAGGAACCGGTTTTACTGATGAGATGCGCGTGACAATCACGTGCAATTTATCGTGCAGGCCTACTTTTAACCAATCCAGAGAGTAGTAAACAGACACACAACAAGTCATACATACCCTCACAGTATGTACCTTAAACAACAAAACATGACCATGAATTACTCTCCCTCAAGCCGTTCGACAAACCCACAGGACATCCGTTCATCCTCAGAAGACACATTAAGATAGTGTTGAAGAGGTTCGGGAGCTCCCAAACGCATCAGAAAGCTCAGTTTCAGTTAAGTAGTACAGAGAGAATGTTTATCCCGAATAAACCAAAACTTCAGATGAACGTTTTATAATTCAAAAACAAATTTACATGTAAATGTACAAGAAAAGACTTTCTTCATCTCATGTAGATTCCATGATTCCTCTGTACCCGATCTATGCCTGCGAATCAACGTACGTAAAAAAAATCCCAGTAAATGTACAGTAAAGTACTGGCAGCAGTGGTTCCAGCCATTTACTGTAATTTTACAGGATTGCAACCGTTTTTTTCACTTTAGAGTTGTGCTGTAATTCCACAGTAAAGTACTGGCAGCTATTTACTGCAATTGTACAATTCATGTACAGTTTTCTGTTTTATGGCTGTACTGTAATTTCACATGAAAGTACTGGCAGCTAGATACCCCAATTGTACAGTTTAAGTACAGTTTTCTGTTTTATGGATGTACTATAATTTGCACAAAGGATGCTTCCGCCGTAGAATTTGAATTACAGACTTCTGTTTTTTCTACTGAGAGGAAGCATTCTGGGAAATGAAGTCCTTTTCATAGGCCGCATTTAACGCTGTATTCGCAGATCGACTACAACTTCTAAGATGTATGGCAAACTTCATTGTGTCTGCGAAGACATCAGGCCTGCTCGATTTCATGAAGCACCGCGAATACTGGATCAGTTATTTAAATACAGGGCGAAGCAGTCGGCTCAATGCTCAAACTATACCGTTCTGTCACAGAAAACACCAATACAAATAATATAAAAAATATATAAATTCGTTTTTAATGATATAAATGTTTATATAACATAACATCATATGAATATTTCCCTTCCTGAAATTAGCTGTTGTATTCCTCATTTGATATTAATTGGTTAAGATGTGTCTGCTAAGGTTTTCATGATATTAATAATAATTTCACATTATTAGATATTATTATTGGCAGTTTTTTGCTTTTAACTTTGTGGCCAACCAAAACCGACCAAAATCGTAACTGAACTACGTGCTTTTTATGGCAAGCCTATAACTCAAACAGGATGTCGTTTTGGCTGACCAGACAAAAACGACCCTCATTCTGTTTCACAAAAATACTGTGAAAAATAAATAAAAAAATGCCATAATTAAGACGGAATTTGTTGCTATCTGGGAAGAGACGAGCGAGTGTTAAAAATCCCCACCACACGTGCTTCTTTCCACAGGGTTAGACTTTTTTTTCAGGCGCCAACGGCTCTACAGTTAAATGCTGCAAATTTACAGAAAGGGATTAATCTAAGGGGGCTAGGTCTGTTAACATACAGGATTAAACTGTCTATTGTAATAACAGTATTTTACTGATGGAACATTCTATTTACAGTGCGGGTTATTAAACGTCGGACGCGAGCTGTGCAGTTTGAACGTCATGCACTTGTTGTTCATATAACACGAGCAGATGCGTCGAGCTGACGCGCGCAGCACACCGGGCCTAAGTGGTAAAAAACAAATACTCTTTGTTTATTTGTGTTATACAAGGCGAGTATATCATGTGACACTTCTTATTCATCTTAGTAACAAATAATGTTAATAATACTTTTTGTTGAACGAAAAGGAAAAATCTAAATGTATAACTTTGAAGATCACAATAACTTTATTTCCTCAACAGCACATCTCTAATGCTCACTGTAACAAGGTTCAAAGAAAGGAGTCTGGAACCGGAAAACATTTAAACATTTAATAAATAATAATAATAGCCGGCGGCCCCTCACGGACGACCGCCGGCGAACAACAACAACAGTAATACATATACAAACACTTCGGGCCCAGTCCTCTCTCTTCGACGGTCCGGTCGCCATTGTTTCTTTATATGCTCCCAATCTCCTACGTGATGCGAGGCCAGTGCGCGCACCACTGGCGCTAATTAACAATTACTTACCGGCCTCGAACCACGGTCTCGCCCCGCCTACTCTACTACACTCACCAACTCAATTGTTACTTATATTTGTTTTTTTTGGTAAAGGTTTTAAATGTCAAAATTCTACATAAATGAAACTCACGTTTTAAAGAATACCAAAATAGCCTTATTAGGGGTTTTATTTAGCTATCATAAGCAAAAGATTAAATAAAAAACTGTTCAGCCTGTTATCCGATTAACAAAAAATTATTAACCTTATAAAAATTACCGTTCGTTTCAGCCCTAATTTATTGTGTATGTCTGAACATAAACTTAATGTACTTTTACAACTTATTGCTCTGTTGTCGCATTAGTTTTCATATTGTTATTTATCTTTTCAGAATTGTGTATCTATGAAGCAGTTGGAAAGTGTTTATGCAAGAGGAAACCTTTATGCTTCTGTTATTCATTCAAATCCTTTTGTCACCTTCTGATGTAAAATATAGAATGACTCCAAAGGTAATATGAAACTTGTTAGCAGATTATTTATTTGTGTGAGTTTTAAATATTGCCATGGTCGATTGGTGGGCGCCAATAATGATCTCACATACCCCTCTGAAAATGTGCAGTTGCGCCCCTGCATGCATGCGTAACTTAAAAACACACCAAAGACATAGAAAAACAAGTATTGGCGCCATATGAATTTAATAAAATTAAATGTGCTTCATGATGCCATATATGAAAGTATTTGCCTTATATGTATGGTTTATATTTTTTGTTTGTTAATTTATAAACAAAAATGTAATTTTTCAGAATTTTACTGATATTTTTGTAAAATACGGTCAAAAACTGTCAAGTTACTGAAAAGATTATAAGAGAAACGTGTAATTCTACTGGAAGAACATGTTATTTTACGTAATGTTTTTGGTCCCCCAGAAACTTTAATTAATTTAAGTTTAAGTAATTGATAATTCAATAAGCCTAAAGATTTTCCCTTTTTTCATTCTGGTTACTCCCTCTACCTACAAGTCGGAAATCCAGATACAATTTTAGATATAAAACAATCCAGTAACAAATGAAATAAGCAACTACACAGTGAGTAGGACAGGATACATTCAGCACATTATGGGGAGATTAATGTCTAGGAAGCTAAGAAACATCCAGTCAAAAACACATTAAAAATAACTTTTAAGTGTACAACCCCAGCGACAGAAAAAACACTGGTTTAAACCTTTTTTCTGACAGTGTATGTATATAAAATAGGTTTTAAACAAGATATATTTAATCTAAAATATAATAGCTAGAAAGCACCACTCCAGCAATAGGATCTTTCACTTTGGTTGTATAGACATGATTACAATTCGGACTCCAGCACTGCTAAATTAGATATTGTGAAGCAGTCTAACCCTCCTGTTTATCGCCATACTCATCATTCCGTTCCTCAACCTGTTCCTCTTCCTCCATCGGTTCCTCTGGACCTTTGTCAATTACACAGTCGTAAGTACCCACGAAGACAAGGATCACAATACCGAAGAAAGTTAGCCCAATATAACCATATATCTGGAAAAATAACACAAGAAAGAGAGAAAATGAAAGAGTGATAAGATATTACACAAAAAGAAAAAACAATAAAAAACTTCTCAAGGAAGCTCCGTAGTTATGACGTTTGCTTATGTAAATATTTTTTTAAGAGAACATGGAAAGTTCTTACCATATGTGATATTTACCTGAGAATCACAGATAAACTCCTGATACATTTGTTGTAAAAGGCGAGTGTTTAATGCAAGGGCTGGTTCGGGTTTACACCACATTCTATTAATCTCTTCATCAAAAACATAATTTCCTTTCCATGATACTGAACCGCAAGCCCAATAATCCCCATCATGAAACACTACGATGATCCAAATAACAGGAAGAATCAGACAATTTCCCAAAGCTTTCCAAAATTTAAACCGATCCTTTGGTTCTTCAGAGGAGCAGAAGCTGTATTTGCAAGGTCTTAACATGATGAACATTAACCCAAATGTTAAAAAAAAGGTCCAAAGAAGATGAGAGTTATAAACCAGACAGTCCGTTCATAACTACATGCGCATGAAAATTGGTATTCAATCAACACCTCAAACAGAACTACTAAAAGACTTACAGGGAAAGAGCCATAAACACCGGATGTGGTCAGAAATTTATGGATGGTGGTTAAGATTTTTTTAGAATGCATCTTCTCAAGTTGGTCACGATTTGCAAAGCAATTGGCGCTTTGCAAAGCAAAATACATTAGGTAAATCCATGTGTGTTGTAACACTGTTGTACCTGAAGTTTTTATTCATTGAGCTTATAAATCTATCAGATTGTATTTAAATACTACAAGCATTCACCACTCTGCAATTTATTTGTGCATTGTAAAAAAAGGACGTGATTATCATTAAAAATAGTGCACAAAATATTTTTAAGTACTTTCAAAGCTTATTTTTAATGCAATATTCCATGTATACATCAAGTAAAATTACCTATATTATTTAAGCACATGTCACATGATAACCTTCTTTTTAACATTTATTATTGTTAACATGTATGATGAAGCAGGGTCTCAGCACTGACATCAGCACCATTACTGTTCACTGAGTGAAGAAACACACAACATTTTATTCTAAAGCACATTAATGTAAGGTTTAATGTATATTTAGTAAATATAAGTAAAAATTCACACTTCATCACTCATAAAGATTCTGAAACCCCTTAAAAAAACAATAATTTACTTATCAGTTAGCCTAGATAGCCTGATCTCACATTAATCTGAAACTATTGTACAGGTGCCAAATAAAATTCAACAACTGGTAGAATCTTGTTGTTATTCTTCCTCAGAATTTGAATTGCCAATCTTTTGTTGGTAGAAATGACATTCATGTGAAGTTTCACTTTCAACTTGTACTCTTTATTACATAATGACTGACACTGTCGAGGAATGTTGCTTAAAAGTGGTTATATTCTGGCCTAATACATTTTATTACTATAAAGTGTAAATAATAGCTTTTGTATTGAAGGGTATCTGACCACCATAGAAATACCAGGATTTCTGGCATTTCACAAGATGCCGTCACTGCATAATTTTGTCATGAATGATGTCATCATTTTCATGTTTGGGTGAACTATCACTTCAAAGTACCGGGCTTCATGTCATAGAGTTTTATTAGACCAGATGGACCTGTTATTGAACCCTCCCCTAATACAAATCTATTACATTGTATATTTAATAAACATAATATAACATACGTATACTTAGGCTGACCAAGCCACTCCGAGTTATACAGTGTCTGATTCACCATGAACCACAATATAGCTTGGGAATGGAGTTTTTTCAACTTTAATATAAGAGGACTGAGTATCGGAAGACAGATCACAACGAACTTAAAACACTTTTTATATAATAGAAACATGAATGATATGGTAACAGAGGCTTTAAATATAAAAGCTTACTCATCTGTAAAATGTATTCAACAAACAAAAAAAGCAGTACAATATAAGAACAAACTAGATTAAAAAAATATCTGACTATCACAATACTTGCAGTCCCAACCAAGCAGGTAAAATCAACATTCAAGTTTACTCTTTTGTATTTTGTTTGGTGTCCATGTTTATCTTTAAAGTGTATCTTTTATCTTCGATGCCTTGCTCCGTGTATCACTCTCTGTCCTAGTCTGTGTGCCATCATTCGCCCCACCAGTAGTTTTACTTGTAAACAACAAGGCCAATGATGCAAACACTAAGGAGAAAGATCAGTATGTAACGTGAGAGCTGAAAAAAGAACAACAGATTAAGATGAAGAAATTAATCAACACAAAAAAGAAAGAAACATATTGTGGATATAACTTCACAATGTGCATATATTCATATTTTATTTATTAACTTTTTATTTTTTACATATAGTTCAAAGACAGTTTTATAATGTTCACCTGAGACTCCCATATTATCTTCTGATACTTGAGTTATAAATCAGTCTTTTTGCTCACCTGTTCAGTAGGTTGACACCACTTTATGTGGCCTCTTCATCAAAAACATAGTTTTCTTTCCATGTTGTCAAACTACAAGCCACGTAATCACCATCAAGTGACAAGAAGAAGATCCATTTCACCAGAGGAATCAGACAATATAATAAAATGTTCCACAAATTCTTCGACTGAGCGTCATCAGCATCATTCATTCCTGCAGAGGTTGGACATCATCCGACTCTATAGCACATGGACTATCATCAGCCTTATTTTTTCTTGCAGACTGACGTCTTAACAGGGCAAACATTAACATGAATGTAAAACAAGCAGGTCCAACAATGATGAACGTTATTTGCGACACATTACACTCATGTGTGCCTGGGCATAAGAGCTTTGGTTCGATCAACAATACCAGACCGATTAATAAAAGACTCAATGGAGCAGAGCTATAAACACCTGGTTTGGATAGAAATGCATGGAGGTAGTGTAGAAAATGTTGCGGTGAAGGCATCTTTTGAAACATCTGAAGTCGCGTCAGTTTACAATGTGCTAATTTGTTATACAATTCCCACGGATATTGTGGGATTAAGCTTTAGTCACAAGTACAAATGTACATTTAGTACATTTAAAAACTGAATTATCATATTGTTAAAAGAATGTTACTAAAAAAAAAATACATATATTCAACATCCTCTCTAACTTTTCAAACAATTTTAAATTCATGTTAGATTTACGTGAGGTTTTCTCTTTCTTCTTGTTAATGTGCTGCCTTAAAGTTTAAACAACGTCCCGTCATAGCAAAGGAATTGCATTCGCTTGTAAAGAAAGACAGGAAATTCTCCAAGGAACAACCATGTGGTCTCGAAGCAGATTTACAGTAAATCAATGTTTTCAATAGGCATTTATTGTTTAAATTTATATGAACATCAAACAGTTGCAGAATAAAAAAATGGAAAAAAAAGTTTGCAGATACAAAAGCTGATCTCTTTTAAATCTCATTTTGTTCTCTAACAGAGCAAACGTTTGAAAGTATTGCAAAACAATAACTGCATGTTGTTGAATGTATATGTATGTATAGTCTGCATGGTACACATGCACTGGTACCTAATGTGGTGGACCACCCACTTCCTGTTATATACATTCAATTCTCTTCTAAAGCACAAAGATAATAAAACAGCAGTCGGCAAATTAAATGCAGTCCAACCCATATCTTTATTTGGGTAAAGTCTAAACTCAGTCTGGTATACACAATTTCATCTGCTATCTGTCAGTAATTCTATGTCGAGAATACAACTTTGTTACAAGTGTAAATCAAAAGACTAAAAATATGTTGCAGCTTAAATATGTAGAAATTGGGTTGTGTTGCTACAATTCACATTTACAAGCTATAGTTAAGCTATACTTATAATAGTATTATCATACAAAATACTAATGCAAAAATAGTAGTATTAGTTGGAGTCAGGAAACAAATTGAAGACATAAGAAAGCATTACTCCTAAATAAAGATTCGCTTTCAGTCACAAAAACCCAAAATGACAAATCTGATACCAGTGATCATGACCTCTGGAAAAAATATGCATCACATAGAGAAAACAAAAGAAAGAACATAATAAAAAAATATTAAAATATACATCATATTGAAAAACGTTTTACTATACCCACCTTTCACTGTATAACTTATATTACATTTTAGGAGAAGTAGAGAAATTTTACCATGTACAGTTGCTTGCAAAACTACTTCAGTTTATTCATTTTTTGTTATGTTGCTGCCTTATGTCAAACCCCCACGAGTTACTTTGTTCATTTTCACACCAATCTACACTCCATGCAACATAACGACAAAGCAAAAACTGATTTGTGAGTAACTTGATGGATAAGTATTCTAACCCTTTTCTGGAACACTTGAAATTTAGCTCAGTTGCATTGTAGTTGTGCTTGTTAATGTCAATACACTTTTTCCTATTATCCTGTGGGCTGTGGAATGAGTATGATTTGGAAAGGCACAAACCTGAAAATGCATATCAATACACAGATCTTGGGAAGAAACAAAAGTTCTAGTGTATTGAAGGTTCACAGAACCATGTATCCCAGTTGAGCTGACCTCCTAGCCAAACTGAGCAATCGATGGAGAATGTCCTTGATTAATGATGACCAAGAATCTCATGATCACTCTGGCTCCATGATTATCTATTGAGATGGGAGAATATTACAGAAGGACAAACATCACTGTAACACCAATCTGGACTTCATGGCAGAATGGCCAGACTCCGGCATCTCCTCAGTGAAAACACATGAAAAAAATCACTTTAAAGCCTATTTTAGCCTCTCAAAAGTACTTTTGTACATCAAGAACCATCAAAATGACAAGCCCCAGTGTCATTATTTACAAACCAAACTATCAAAATGTTTAGTCATATTGTCAATATAACAACAGTAAACAGTAAAAGGTTACACATACTCCAGTCAATGCTTTTGAAATGCTTTAATAATCACAACTGGCAGAATCAACACAGTTCACAGCAAAGGTTACAACAGTTTGTATATAGGATAGGAGCTAAATAATACATTTACCATAATACGACACCATATATTTAATACATATACTGTAGATGCATGACATATGCAGTATATTCCATAATACAATTGGTTCTACATGTATATATGCATGTAAGCAATCCCTTCCTCTGTTACTTGGCAAAAGGCAAGGCAAGTTTATTTATAGCACATTTCATACACAAGGGTAATTCAAAGTGCTTTACATAAAATAATTGACAGAGAGAAATAAGACGTATCTTTAAAATGCAAATTATTTAAGATCACAAATACAACTTTAGATTTTAAGAAACAATAAAACATCAATACAATTGATTAATGTGAGTGTATGTATAAAAAGAATAAGAACAAAAGAAAAATAGAAATAGAAGTGTAGTTGATGTAAACCACATCAGTGCTCATGTTGTAAATGCACAGCTAAACAAGTGTGTGTTGGTGAACATCTGATGTCTTACAGAAGCAGATTCCAGGTACAGGTGGCGTAATGGCTAAACGCTGACTTGCCTTGTATTGAGTGAACCCTTGTTATCTCTAACTGACTTGATCCTAATGATCGGAGAAGTCTGTTAGCAGAGATCAAATGTTATACATTGTTGCTTGATGCTAAAGTTTTTAGGATTAAATCAAACAAGATGATCCAACCATCTGGTAGCTGTTCCCCCCATCAGCATACATTGTTTCAACAAACATTTCCTTTGTATTGCCATTAAGTGGGGCATGGGATTTTAAAGCGCTCATATCTGTTATTAATGTGTCAAAGAAAACAAATAATATTAATAATTTATTTAGTAATGGTTATGTCATGTCTAAATGTATGTTGATAATGAATCTTGTTGGTATTTGCATGTCTCATGACTATGTGTGTTTCATTAGAAGACATTTATTAACACACCAGAGCAGGGGTCCGCAGGTTTGGACCCAGAGAACATATGGATGTGCTTTTTAATGCTTTTAAAACACAGACCCTAGGAAGACCCAGGGTATTAGTGACTCAGATTAAGTTCAACTCAAGGAAGAAAGTCATATAGATACTGTGCAGAATGACAGAAGAGTGAGTAAATTATAAGATTATTTTTATTTTCAGGCGAACATCTAACAGACTGACATTACGGTTAACTTCTATTTCCTGAGGAAAATTTACACTGACGCACACACAAGCGTTTTTATGAGTTTGTTGGGATGTTGGATTGATGTCAATGAGAATTTAGACTACTTTTGTTGCTGTGCGTTGGATGGTATTTGTTTGTGTTGGTGTTATTAGTTCCTGGACATTGGTGTCAATGGAACATCAGGATCCCTTCCATTCTGCATATACCAATCTTTAAAACATTTTATTAAAATCAACAAACTGATGGCAATAACTGCAACATAAGCAAAAACCTGAAAAAAAACAATAATAACAACACGTTAAGAAAAAAAGAAGGAAAGAAATTGAAAAAATATATACAGTATGTCATGAAACACTAGGCAAGAACCCAATTGCAGGCAGACACAGACGGTAGGAGTAACAAGGGTGTTTAATTCACAAAAAACAAGCAAAACAAAACCCACGAGGGGGTAAACAGGACAAGATAATATATAACTAAACAAGGACAATGACAAACTAAACTACAAAACAAAGCACTTACTATATACGGGGAACAGGAACAAGCATACGACTACGACTTCAACTACACACAGGTACAGGTCCACATACATCGACAGGTTGAACAGGTACAGGTAATGAACAGCTTACAATGAACGAGCACAGGACAATGAACACAAGGGTGTTTTAAAGGGAACAAACACAGGATCATAACGAGGCACAGGTGCTGGGGATTAGCACTAAGGAGAGGCTGACAAGCAACGAGATGTAGGGAACAATGACGAGACACGAGAAACAATCATTCTTTCTCACACAAAACCATCAGGCTATGCCATGAATCCACTCAAAGAACAAGAATAAACATGACATGATAGTGGAATCATGACACAGTATTTATATTAATTCATGGAAGCATCTGAATGAAGCAGTGTATATTATTCGTGCAATATTATTTTTTGCAGATAACAAGAAAGTGCATGTATAACATTTACCTGAGAATAAAATATATATTTAACATACTGTTGTTGTAGTTTGACCTCAGATGTTGTAGAATTATTGGGTTCACACCACTTTCTCTTCAGCGTATTATTAAAAAGATACGTTCCTTCTGTCATGATTCCACCTCTTCTTGTCAGGTAATTCTTGGTCTTGAGGTGGAATCATACCGGATCCTTTGTTTCATGTGAGAGAGAGAGACGATTTGTCACCATACACTCTCTCTCTGGTCTGCGTCATCGTCCCTACCCTCCTGTTTCCTAGTTTGTGCCTTTGAGGAGCATCAGGTAGCTGCTCCTTAAGGCGGGGGTCCTGTCATGATTCCACCTCTTCTTGTTAGGTAATTCTTGGTCTTGAGGTGGAATCATACAGGATCCTTCGATTCCACCACTGAGCCACAGGTGAGTTATGAACCCAAATGCAGGCAGACCAGAGAGAGAGTGTATGGTGACAAATCGTCTCTCTCTCTCACATGAAACAAAGGATCCTGTATGATTCCACCTCAAGACCAAGAATTACCTAACAAGAAGAGGTGGAATCATGACACCTTCCCAGTCAGTTAGGAGGCAAGCCCAATATTTACCATCAAATGACAGGATGAAGAACCATACAGCACAACCAATGAAGAAACCCTTAACTTTATCCCAATGTGTCATATTATGCTTGACTTCAGTATTCATATAATAGAAGCACATTATTGCACCTAGAAACAGAAGAGGTCCAAATAAGACCACTAATGTCATAACTATATTCCACTTCCAGGAGCACGGGCATGAAAAATCTTGTTCGATCAAGGCCTCCAGCCCAATTAACAAAAGACTCAGTCGAAAAGGGCTTGAGACAAAATTGCTTGCAAGGTTGCTAAAGTGTTTGGATCAGACATCTTGAGATCAGTTTGAAGATGCTTTTGGCTGGTTCTCTCTCTTGGTGGTCAGATGCCCTTCAACAACATCAACAAAAATATTTGTTACTTTATATAAAAAACGAATTATTACCTTAGTTCAGCTTTCATTTCTTGCTGCAGTGAACAGTGAATGTGGTGAATCTACTTTTTTGTGTGGTGAAACGCTTTTTTTTTAACTGCTGTTCTTCAGTATGCTCAAAATGAAGACTACTTTTATGTTGAATATGCTTATAAAATCTCTCAGATGATGCTTCTACTGATACTACAGATGATCTTTAGATGATTTAACAAACAGAGGTTATTGGGAAGAAAGTATTGTAATATAGAACTGTGCATACTCAATAAAATGACATGATAAGCACAGTCATTAATAGTATCTTGTATCTTGTGTACATTGTATCTTGTGTACAATATGTTTGTATAATAGGTATGAGGTTTATACATAAGAGAATATACAAATAATTAAGCCAGTACAAAGTCAATAATACTTATCTCTACTACTACACAGTTAAAGAACTGAAAACACCATGAATGTGTTTCAATCTGCTTCTACCTCACTAAGTCATGAATCAGTATACACGGGTTCGGGCACTGGTAAGGCTCACTACAAACTGACACTGAAGACACTAACGCTTGACTCCCTGGTAGGTGTCCTGACCACTGTAAGCTGAATGAGACACACTCCATTCGCTTTGTCTTTAACAGCAAATAGTCATAATACAAAATACAATCGTTTTAAATAAAAGACAAAATATTTAAAAACCAACACAAAACCCTTATACACCCTTAAACACTTTTAGTCTGATTAACAGTAACTCGGTCCTAGATCCCACAAACTTTATCAATTTAAGCATTGCTCCTTTAGTCACAGCTAAATGAATGTAGAGGATGCTGGTGTGCAGGTTTTGTGGGACCAGAACCGACAATTTTTAAAGAAAGTGCTTGAACCACCCTTGGTCAAATAAGTCGTTACAAAGCTAAAAGAAATTTGCGTGTATTTAAAGTTCACAGAGAAAAAAAAGATATTCTTGATAAAAACATTTTCCTACCTGAAAGGTTTTTATTCATAAAGTCCACAATGTTCCTTACAGAGATGTGGCGTTTCTTCTGTGAGCTCAAAGGAAATGGGAGAGTTCCATACTGTTGATATCCCCGCCTCTGGTCAGAATGATGGGAACACAGGAAGCAACATAGTGTCAGCCCAGATATACCATCCACATGGAATCCACATACACTTAGCTACGGGTTCAGATCTTGGCCAAACTACATTCATGTCTGAAAACACTAACCCAGTGTTACGGCCTTCCCTGGTCTACCCTTCAGTACATCGCTTTTATACTTACTAGAAAGTTTCTAATGTCAACATATTGTTTTGTGCTGGTTACATGCAACATTTTATGCTTTATTGACCATTAAACTAAAAACAACCAGTCGTTTAACAAAATACTCATCATTCCTCACCGGGCTATTAACTTGTAAATTAGGATGAAGAGTACATTTGACATTATCTGTAACTTTCAGTTAAACAGTTCATTTATCTGTTTTAAAAGGGTAATTATATATGTATATGTATCCCAAGTCACAGGGAAAAAATGTTGCCTATTTCCTTTCCGAAAGGGGATTTTGCAGTAAAAATCAAAAGTAAACTAAACTTTGCTAAAGCAAAGCCAGGGAAAGACCTTAGCCACATTTGTCATTACATCTAACTTTTATTTATTTATTTTTTAGCTCATGTTCTCATTCCTCCTGTTTTAAAATGCTCCCTTAGAGTAATACATTAATGTTTTCTTTCCTTATGACTAATATGAAATGAATGCCAACCATTTGCTGCTGGTTTCACTTGAAATTTTGACAGTCTGCATACCCTACTGAAAACAAAACTATTCATAAATCATTCATATTAATAAGGTACATATTTCATAAACTTACAGTCTGAATTGTTTTATGAAATGTGTTAAAAATGTAATAAAAGGCTTTACCACCGAAACCAAATCCTATTAAAGGGATAGTTCACCCAAAAGTGTAACAGAACAAATTTCTTTTTTCTGCTGAACACAAAGGAAGATATTTGGAAGAATGTCAGTTACCAAACAGATCTTGTCCCCCATTGACTCCCATGTACAAAATTCAAAGTAATTATTATGTTTTTTTTAATTCTCACAATGTGCATAATGAATCACCTTGCTGTACACTGTAACGAATTGCTGTAAAAACTACAGCGTTATTTTACAGAAGCTGACTGTTTCTTAAATAATACGGAATATTGCTGTAAAGTGCAATGCATTCTGGGGTCACGTGACGGATTAGCTCAATGTACAGAATATTGCTGTAAATTTCAAATCTACAAAGGCGGGATGATCTTCAACAGTCGAGATTGGGGTAGTGCGCAAAATGAGTGATTCACACCTGTGGTAAGTGACTTATTACGTTTTTTTTTCACATTTGGTAACTATCATACTGGTAACTTTATATAGAGGTATCTACATTCGCGTTTCATATTGGTAACCCCGGATTCAACCTCCATCCGCGGGGGCCGAATAAGTCTTGCGCGGGGTTTCAGCAGTGCCGTCGCGGTAAGATTTCAAACATTCTCCGTCGCTATAGCACCTGAGGACAGAAGTTGTTCATATTATTTAGAGTTTGTGTACACACCAGGGGCGAAGGCGGTATGTGACGAGCTACAGTTCATTGTATTAGTAAGTTGACGGTTGTTTTTTTAATGTTGAACATCGCGCCCGCCGTAGACACGGTAGAAGTTACATGCTTCGGCTGTTGGGATTCGCGGGAATTTAGTGTTGAATACCACACTCGGTCGGATTATTTGTGTGGTGTAATTCAAATTTGCATATGCAGTTATCCGTTAAATCGAGCGCCCAAAGACCTTTAAAACAATATTTCTCAACGAGAGATGGATTTTTTTAGTGCAAATTATTTAGAAGTCTCCCCTATTTAACACTAGCAAGCTGATCATTTAATTCATGTGTTTTAATATAATATATTTTGTATATTTAATATATAACATTTTGTTTTTCCTGACTCTTTGTAGACATTAATCCAGAGAGTGGAACAAGAAGAAGCGTCATCTAAAATGCCAGGATACAGAAGAAACAGGTTGCAGTGAACTCACATGTTGCCGCTCTTCTAAACACAATGATGAATTTTCAGTGAAATCGATGAAAAGTAAGAAGCACGCACGAACGCACGCACGCACACACACACAAACACACACACACACACACACACAGATCTCATCATTGAATTACATCATTGTATTATTCTCTGTGTCTGACTGTATATGTTGTCCTCTGTTTTTCCTCTGACTATAAATATCTAAAATTATTCTCTTTTTTCTTTTCCATAGTTCTAGCTACTTGTTGTGCTCTGATGGATCAAGATGTGGACCGTTTTACAGACTCACTTGGGCTTTGTTATGCGATGTTGTTACATGAGGGTTATGTTGGTTAACGTATTGTTTAAACATGAATGTTTAAACATTCCATGTTTAAAGAGCCATGTTGGCTACTATGAAGTTGTAACTGAATAAAAATATTTAATGTACAACAAGGTACAAAATTTGTCTGTAATTTATTTTTGTATCAATTAAAACATAAATAAACAGTGTATATCAAGTATGCAAAACATACTGGATACACACTGATTATGTATTTCTTCTAAATACAGTATATTTAAATCACGCAATTGGCTGTAAAAAATACAGCATTATACTGTTGCTATTCAAAATTACAGTTTTTTTCCTGTATTATGCAATTACAGAAAATGGCTGTAAATTAAATTACAGAACTGTGGCTGTAAAATTTACAGTATCTGGCTGGCAACCCTGCTGCCAGTAATTTACTGTAAATTTTACAGGATTTTTTTTACAGTGTACACTGTAAAAACGGTTATATTTCGTCAGCAGGGGCCGCAGAAGAACTCTAAATAACGTTTTTGTACAGTAATTTGCGTTTTATTTTATTTTATACCTGACTTGTAAATGTCTGGTTCTGTAATTTGACCTCATAACACACTCAAAAATGTAAATTATGTACAACACTACATACATTTTTTTTGTCTTATTATAGCTTCCTCTTATGAGGACCAATATGTTTATTTACAAACTACATACTTTGGAAAAATCTTTGGTACTTTGGTATCTGGCCGGGTTGTCCTGTTAGTTACCCCTTGATGAACACCTGGAGGTTTCTTTAATATCTTAACTGTTAGAGAGCACTGATAAAAAATGGAGAGCAGATTGAGATGTTTGCTTACTGTACGGGTATGTAGATAAACCATGTCTACAAATAAAAATCAGAATATCACTGCTGTTACAGATGTTTCAAGATTTTTAATACAGGCAAAAATATTTGAAAATTTATAAAATGTCTGTTATTATAATTGAAAACAATGCAGGTCATCAGATAAATAGGCAAGTACCTTAAAATTGTTATTGTTATATACTGTTGGACATACTATTTACTATGTTATTTAACCTTACTTTGGTAAATATAATACAGTGTTTACTACAGTTTACAATTTCATCCAAGAATACTACAATTACAGTAAAAGCACTCATGTCAACATTTGATGGTTCAAATACACATGTGAGGTTTCTTTTCAAGTGTACAGTATAGTTTTAGCGCAGGATTTTATATTCTGGTATGTGCCATTTTCAGTATTGTCAGATTATACATTTGCAAGCAGATTAGACATTGTCTTTTTCAATGTTATTCTAATAGACTATGTAGTCAAATATTTACTTGCTACAGTTTTTTCTAATTTTCTAATTTTTTTCAGCATCCCACCAGATCAAATGGCAAACAATGAAAATAAATCTCTTTCCACAAAAGAGACATGGAAATAATTGAAAGCAGTAACTCTATAGTTACTAAATTTACCACACAAGTGGACCATATTCCAGTTTACTAGATAAAAAAGTGCACATTTAAATACCCCTGCATTACAGGCTGATATAGAGATCTACATTTAAAAGAAACTTTAAGAGCTAACGTTTCGTACATTTGTACTCAGAACAAGTGAAATGTCGTTCACTGAACATTGAATATGAATGATTTGAGGTTATATGTCATTTCTTGTTGGATTCATCTCCTCTTCTTCACTGTTCTTTTTTTCATTTCCATAATTTTTGCAGCAGTCATAGACACCCACAAGAACAAATATCACAGCGCATAAGACAACAAGCACAATATAACTTGCATACTGGAAAAAGAAAAGAAAATGCATTTGTTTTATTACTAAATATTTCATTTGAATTATGACGTTTAAGTTTAAACATTTATTTGTTTCAATGTATTTTTTACTTCATTATAACTTACCTGTGACCAGTCAACAAAAGTTTGAATTTTATTTCGTAGTTGGAGTTCTCTACTTATGTTCCCATCAGTGGGTTTACACCATTTCTTTTCCATCTCCTCATCATAAACATACACTCCAACCCAGTCTGTTTGACTACAAGCGTAATAGTTTCCATCATATAGCACAAGAAAGAACCACACCACAGGTGGAATCAGACAGTTAAAGAACCCTATAACACTACTTTGGGTAGTTTTGTCACACAGACACTGGACTTTACAACCACAGGGTCTTAACCATAAGAACATTAAAACAAAGGCAAAGCAAGCAGGAGCGATTATGATCAGGTTAGAAAGATCACGATTCCACTTGATTCTGCATGGACATGAAAACTCCAAATCCATCAAAGCCTCCAGTCCGATTAACAAACAGCTCACAGGAACAGATCCGAAAACTCCAGTTGAGGACAGCTGTGCCACTAACTCCATGAACAATTCTTTAGTCGACTTTTGCGTCATGGTTCAAGGATGATTACAAATCAACAGACAGATTTACAAGATACGGGTGAACTTGTGGGTCAAATGAAGACAGACTCCTGTCAAATACAGTTTTATTCATGATTATTTAAATCAGCAGCTGGAGTATAAATTAATTAAAATGAATTGAACAACAGATTTTCAGGGCAAAAAAAGATATTATTATACCATTTTGACTTACCTGTACAGTATTTGCTCTCGATTCTTGTGACGGGTTGTTAAACAATGTGACACTGGACAACACAAAGGGCTTCAGACTTTTTTCTTTCTTTCTGGTATGATATGCTGTCTTACAGTATATAATTCACTCCTCCTGCTGCTGCAACAACATTTGAAGATCACAGTGTGCACTGTGCAATGTTTTACACCAACTCACAGGAAGTTCTGCCTCTTCAAACATCAACCATGTGGTCTCAGGGAAGCAGATGCTTTTTGAATGACACATTTTTATACTATATTAGTTGACGTTAACATGTTTGCTTATAATAATATCATTAACATTAGCAATTAGAAAATTAAAAAAATATCCCACAAAAATATTCAGGTGAGATCTCTTTAATATTCTCAACTGTTTATCAACATAGAAATGAGAATACATATAGAGCACAAATTGAGACTTTTGCTTTGTATAAGTCTCCTGCTTACGTTTCGTAAAAAAGATAAAGGCATCATATACTGTATATATTGTTTCACCCAAATGTCATATCACAACAAAGTAAACATAAGTATGCAACATTCTTTAATAGCCCCTTTAGCGCTGTATTTGTATATCATATCCAAAGGAGATATTGAGCAAGTCATTGAATGCAACAGGTTGCTTTCACTTTCGGTTTAGGTGTGACTGCATATTTAAAGTATCTTTAAACATGAGCAAAGATCGTATTCTTACAAATACGAACAGTTCTCTTTGGATTCATGCAAAATCGTGTATTCATAATATAAGTAATAACAAGTCATGTGTAGTTAAATATTAGCAGGATAAACATAGTGTCTCTGGTCTTGTGCGTGTGCTGCGTGTGCTGCGTGCGCTACGTGTGTCATGTGCTAAATGCGAACTGTATAGTTATGTGTTATTTAAAAAGCATCTTCTTCACAGACCACAAGGTTATTTTTTGCCTAGAGGAAACTTTCTGTTGGTTGTCAGCTGCAACTGAAATGTAAGTCTGTCTTGTGTTAAAAGTTAATCTGAAAATGTAATTATGATGTCAAATGGTTTCTTAAATTCCATCAAATTGGTTATTCTAACAGCCTTTAAACAACATGATCATAATATTAAATTACTATGTTTTTTTAAAGGTGATCAAAGTACAACAAATCAACTGTTTGTAATTTCCGGAAAGGTAAAACATTTCAGATTTCAGATATAAGGCAGCAAATTTAAAATGGGAAGAAAAAACATCAGGCAAATTCAATCCAATCCAAATCAATTCAATTTTATTCATTTAGCTCTTTTCACAATGTGCATTGTTCCGAAATAGCTTTACAGAAGCAAATAAGAAAAACATAGAAAGGTAAAACACAGCACAGTGCATGGTGTTTATAGACCAAGCAAGATCATTCTAGTAAATAATATCTAATAAATAAATGCAGTCTCCCGGTGAGAAAACCAACACTGCCCTGCTGTAGCGAGGAACCAAAACTCAAATGATGAATAAATGGAGAATTTTTTTGATAAACCAGGCTTGGCCGGGAGGGCCAAATCTCCTCTGCCGTATCACAGCTGCACTCAGTGACTTTGAAACTGTGAAATCTCTGTAGGTGTAAT
Organism: Triplophysa tibetana; assembly: GCA_008369825.1. Lineage (NCBI taxonomy): Eukaryota > Metazoa > Chordata > Actinopteri > Cypriniformes > Nemacheilidae > Triplophysa > Triplophysa tibetana. The sequence continues at coordinate 9,428,909 of CM017906.1, forward strand.
TCTTTATTATTTTGTGATAGATCATACAACAGAGGAATAACCAGGAAAATTGTAATGGCACAATGTAACTGAGTGCAGTATTGTAAATTTAGCATTAATGTGGCAAATGGTCCGTCTTTGCTTTTGGTTGGGGATGGAATTGTCTAAGCTGGGATGGTCAGATGGTCACTTTGCTCTTGAGTGGTGATGGAATTGCCTGAGATGGAACTGGGATGGGCAGTCAGTCCGCAAGCTCTCACAGGAGGATGGCGAGGGATTTTCAGATGTAGCTGGCGTAGTAAATAAAAAATGATTAATTGTTTTGTTCATAATGGTTTTCTTTGGGAAGGCAATGCGAAACATGCAATTAAACGTGTTGCGTTCATGGGCTCGTTTGCTTGCCTGTTTAGATGCTTTATTAATAAGGCATACAATGAACATGATGTTTTATCATCACTGTCTCGATGAATAAACCCCTATACAGCAAGTTCCAGTGTGCCTCTGTCCTTTTATAATTGCACTTCAAAGAATCGTAAACTCAGAGAAACAACACAAAATAAATGATAATGTTTCCGTGTGATATACATTGTCACTCCCAACGGTTGGTTAAACCAAATATTTACCATTGTAGTTTTCAATAATGTTTTTTATGCCCTCCCGATACATTGTTTCTAACCTGCTTGCTAAATCTCGCACATTTAAAGGAAGTAGGTCATATAATTTTCTTCCACGTAAATATGTTTGCACGCACAAATGAATTTATAATATGATATATATTAAAAATATTATATTTATATACTAATATGAGTTTTAAAAATATATTTAGTTTTAAGGGTATCTGGTCACCAAGCGAGAGAACCCAATAAACATTGGTCCGACCGCAACGTCGTGTCCCTGGCCGAAAATAGTCGCGGTAGCACGACATTAACCGGTAAAAATATGTGTCATATAACATTTCCTAAAAATGCATTCAGATAGATGTGTACATGTCATCAGATCTCTAGGGTAGCATATATGATTGTTACTTTGACTTTAGCTACGTTGAATTATATAAATATTGAAGCGGTTGAAAGGGCGTCCTCTTGTGACGTCCTCTACACGTGCATTTTTAGTCCATCGTGACCCATTCTTATGAAATAAGCAAAATGAATTGTGCTTACCTTGAATAATACTGCAATGATTCATTTGAGTGCCCAATTAGTTTTAAAAATGTTGTGAATAGACGTTCACTGTCGTTACACGTCATGAACCCTTTCACCATTTAAAGTGGATGATTGCCAAAACTGTGCGGTCAAAATCCGTTATCCATACTCCAGTCCAGTTGGTGGCGGTAATGCATCTTCAGTTGATTTACCATCCGCAAAAAACTCTAAAGAAGAGGACTCGGGAATGTCGGTTTGGTTTATTTCGAAAAGTGACGGAGTATTACAAATACTTCTGTTGGGTAAGTACATTTGTATAGTTTTATTAATGTGGTTGAGTCTTACTTGTTGGACACGAAGGAACTGAAAGAAATGATGCGCACATTGTCAGCTGCCATGTAGTTTGTGTTTGGCTAAAATTAGCTAGCAGGCTAAAAGGTAGTTTAAAGTTACGCTAGTTTCTACACTTGAGCTGTGCTGTGTAACGTAATGCTTCTTGCTAGGATATTGATAGCAAAATCATTAATCCCCAAACTGCTAACTCGTTCCCTGCCACAGTTATCTTGTCATTTAAAAATCAACCGTTCACTGCCAAAGACGAGTTATTATTCATTACAGAAAATGTATTGTGAGCCATCAAAGTTTAGAGAAAATGTTAAAAAACCCTGAAGCTGGCTCAGAACTTTTTTTGTAAAGGCTGGCGGGTAAAGAGTTAGCGTTGGCTGTGTTTTGTGTCGGTTACAATTAACATTAAGTTGAGTAATTTCATGCAACTACAGGAACAATGTGTAAATAAATCAGGGTTTCCAAACCCTCTACCTTTGGGACATCCGGCCTAATTGTTTGTATTAAACAAAAAATGTGACAGCAAGTGTCACATTCTGTTTAGAAGTAGTCATGTGTCCAGGTGTGTGTACATATTAATGTACAGATTTTTTTTCAGGATTCCAATAATATTTTCCATGCTTTTCGGTTTTAAAGATGAACTTCAGTGAATAGCTGGCATTCAGGAACATGGCAAGTCTACATCTTCTATTAAGAGATTGCATTGTGACAAAGAATGTGTGTGTTTGTGCGGATGTTAGTTTGTGTTTGTTTGTTTTTCTCCATCTCTTTCTCTGTGTATAAACAAATATTTGGGTAGTTAACAAAAGAACCATGGTGATGGTAAAAAATCTGAAAACAAACTGTAATTTTTCTGAGGTGAAGTAATCCTGAGTCATTTATTTCACAGAATCACGTTAAATGCATTTATGGTGAAATTCATTATGAGGGGTGGTGGTCAACTTAAAAAGAAGCCATTCAAAGCTATATTATGTAATTCAAGGTAATTTTGGCCTTTTGACATTGCAAAAATCTCTTGTTCCTTGTCTATTTTTTCATTTATGTAATTTTTATTTTCTCTATTTAGTGGACTTCTCTGTAAGAACATCGGGTTTTACCAGAAATACCACTTTTACAAAGTTTACAGGGTCTTTCTCAAGGGCACCGCTAATCTAACATATGTTCTTTGTCACAATCTAGACTCTTCATAGAAGATGAAGACTTGCCATGATCAAGAATACTAGCTATTTGCTGAAGTTCATCTTTCAAAACAAACAGCATGGACTACACTACTCATCAGGTGCTTTTGCTACCCTTAAATACGTTTATTCTAGTGTTATTAGTAACTTTTATTGACATTCGGTTATTCTAGAGAAGAATAAAGTGTGTTACATGTTAATTACAATCTTGTATGTATTTTAAATTTAGTTGTGGGATAATCTGACTTTTTCTGCTGTGAACAGGTGTAGCCCAAATGCAACACATTCAGACTTTTATGCAGCAATGCCGGAACACATGAAGCACACTGGGGTTGATAGATACCTGTTTTATGGCTGTTTTAACAGTAATACAAGACTGTTAGGAAATAATTTGGTAGTGCCATAGCTCTGACTCTCATCCATCAATGGTGGAACACATGAATCACACTCCCGGAAGAGCTGGTGGCCGGGGACCAAGAAAATGAGAGTAAACATTTTGAAAAAAATGGACTAAAGTAGTTTCATATGTGTTTCTGTAATACTGTACTTTTGTCACTTTCATGTTTGATTAATGGCTGCTAAACATAAACTCCTTTGCTATCGAGATTCTACTATTTTTTTTTTTTTTAATAGTGGCTGTCAAACAAATGGAAGACAATAAAAAAATGTGATGGTCACTAAATTGAAATTAAAACACTTATTTTTGCCTAAGTCCACATATAAAGTGTTATTGTTTGTGATGTACACGTGATTGAAACTTTTTATAGACGTTCAGGTCAGATCGGACCGATTTTGGACCTTTTTAAAACTTTTGTCAATTTAAGACACGTAAACCTTAAGACATAATTGCTTGCCTTGCACGATGTTACACAACGCGAGTATGATTATATTAAACGCATTCTTATGTATACGCTAACATTAAGCAGCTACACATCTAGTAATAAACGTCCGGAAGAGGACACATTTGGACGTCCAGGGACGGGCAGAAAAGACGTGGAAATCACATTCAGATGACGTCAAAGACGTCGGTTCAACTTTCATTTTGGAACTATTTTTCAACCGTGACGGGACGTGTCGGAATGACGTTTTTAAACGTAGGACGGTCATTAAACGTCCAAATGTTTGTTGGGCAGCAGCCAACATCACACCAAAAGATGTCTTTACAAGCCTTACAAGCATTTTTGTCCCAAACTGCCCTTTCTAGCTCTTTTCCAATCTGTCTTCTGTTAATTGCACTGGAGGCTTTGATTGACCATGAATTTTCATGCCCCTGCAGTGGATACTCTTGGAATATTGGTGCAACATTTTTGTCTTTGTGACACCTCCTATTTTTGCATGTGCATTAATGTTTTTCTATGAAAGGTTCTTCAAAAACAGCAACAATAACAACAACAACAACAGAAAAGAGAATAGGTTTGCATGTATAACAAAGTACATTGTTCCTGTTTGTGCATGGCTCTTCATCATTTTGGTTGACGGTCAATATGTAGCTGGTTGCAATGCAAGATGGCAAGGGAAATATGTTTCCAATGAAAAGTTAAAAAGAAAGTGGTGTCAATCCAGTGATCAGACAGCAAATGTACCCGAACTTCAAGAAAAAAATGTCTACCGGTCTCAGGTGAATATATTATATTAAATACTAATGTTTTTAATGGTATTTAATATGTGAGTAATATGCTCCTTTCAGAAGTGTTAATATATTTAATTTCTAATTTATTTTAATAATATTTCTTGTTCTTTTGTATTGTTCGTCATGTATCTGTATTGGTGTCTGTTTTTACCGAAGATGTCTGGTTATTTGTTGGTCCTTCTCATTTCTTTGGTGCTTTCTATTGTAAGTTGCTGTTGCCACAGAAATAATCAAAGTATTTTGCAAGTCCAACAGGAGCTTGTAGTGGTTTTCCCTAACACTATCTCCACTGAAGGACACAGAAATACTATACCTGTGGACATACAACTGAGAAATGTCACAACTGCAGAAAATAGAAATGAAGTTCATGAAGAAATGAGACTTATAAATCGTTCAGAAAACATAAATGAAACTGCTCAGAATTGAACTAACGTCATATGACATGTTTTATGTAAGCTACATGTACGCAAGCCGGTTGTTATCGCAGAACAAACCCTGACAGTGTGATAACACTGAACATTAACAGTGTATCATACCATACCTTTAACTTACCATACTAACCTTACTTAACACAAAAGTAAATTATTAGATATTAAATATTGATTTGGAATGTTGTATTAGCTCACTTTGGTGCAGACCTTCAGGGAGAAAACCGTTTACTTTTGGTTTGAAGAGAAGATACGAATTCAAACATTCAATTTGATTTCATCATTTGTAAATATAATCTAATTTACAGTTTGTTATTAATAACACATTCTGAAGTTTAATTTCTGTGTAATACTAAACTGTACAATTAAAGATGACTGGATGATGGGTGTTATTAGTTTGAGGAGTTGTTATCAGTGAATAACAGACCAAAGAATGTTGCAGATGGCCAATCAGAATCAAGAGCCAGGTCATTCTAGAGCGCTATCTAATAGCCTTTTTATTATTATTTTATTTCAAGACATACACATATAATAAAATGTTGCATTATCACAACTGTATTAAAGAAAAATAATCATATCATGGTATCTTTGTTCTTGTAAGTTGTATCTATCCTGTATTGTTGTAATCTTTTTCTCTGCTGAGTTCTTTTGTGAATTGAACGGGATACTTCTGGCTATAAATAAAGCATTTCAAATGCACTCAATGTTTAAAAATCTAATGAAATTAGCTAAAATAACATCTCAGTAATTACTAAAGAGTAAAGTCATCAGGTTAACTGGGAGTTAAAGGTGCAGCAGAACCCAGTGATTTTTTAATGGAGGTATAAAACAGCAGAAATGTACAAAAATGCACCACCCATCTGTTAAAGGTCTCATGAACTGGCCTCGTTCATTGTTTTATACTTTTATATAGTGTGATGAGTGGGTCAATACGTGGTCAGCATCGCCATGGCAACGGAGCAATCCGGCTCACACACCTGCAGATCGTCAGCACCTGGTCCCAATCAAGCTCACCCTTTATAAACCCAGGAAGAAGAGGAAAGGGTGAGCTTGCTCTCAGTACATTGTCTGTTTGACTAACGTGTTGTTGTGCTTTGTTAACAGAGACCAGTAACTGACGACCTGAGGATCGTTACACGGGATACTAAAGTGTTTGGACACATTACACCACGAGGCACTAGCACCACCCCACAGCTACCACGGAGCACCCTGGAGTTATATTCCCCCATTGTATACCTCACCGTGTGGCACTGTGTTGTGTGCTCATTAAATCACCCTCCGGGGCTTAATTTTTGGAATAACTGTGTCTGTGTCTTGTTCAGCCTGTCACAATAGTTTTATAGTTTGCATAGCCTATAGTTGTTTGATGTTTAATGATGTATGACTGTACCTGTCAGCATTTGAGACCAGAACCGGGATCACTTCAGTTCTGTCATGCGAAACCAGTGGAAGGTCTAGAGAAGTAGTCCTTGATATTTTTCTGTGGAGACGGTGATCATCCTATCAATGTAAAGGTGCATTCCAGAATCTGGCGTTCGCTGGGCCTGGTGTCAATAACAGATGTCATCTAAGTTACAAGGGCGTTTTCAGGTCTGACACTTACATGATGTTCGCGTGATACAATTCCCTCTTATATAGCAAAAGCTCGGGTTAAGATTTTGATATGTAATGAAAAATAAAACTAAAAGTGAACCAAAGATTTAAAATGTCAATTGTTGCAACAAAAGCACCACTTTCAAGGTTTGCTTGTCAGAAAAGAAGTTAAACGTAAACATGACCTTGTAGTTTTCATTAAAATCAATCTTATTGTAACTTTAATCATTAAATCTAATATAATTTATTTATAACCGGTTATGATTTCTGTTTTTTTAAGCAGTGTATATTAGTGACGAGATGAGCCATTTCACCAGGATCCTAGCCAGGATTTGGGTGCGTCTTCGCATTTTTAACCGCATACGTCATCGAGGTTCTCACACTTCAGAATAAAAAGCATTATAACATCAACATTTAACATCGCTTAAGACGTGTAATCATTGTAGTTCATTGTAGTCATTCTTACCTTGAAATATAACTGCTGCCTTTATATAATAAAACCTGAAATAATAAACCTCGATGACGTTCACAACGCTTTGCCTGCTGCAGCGACACGGGTATCCTCCCAGGTTCCTCAGCCCAAAAGGTGAATGAATGGGCGCGTCATCTTCCTTTTATGCCCATATGTACGGGTCGGAGACTGGCACGTCATACCATTCACCAATTTCATTGGCCGTGAAAAAAGTACAATCAGCGTTGACAGGTTCTCAAGATCAAACCACATATGTTGGAGCAACACAACGTCTCATTGCCTCCATCAGGGAACTGATGTTACATCCGTAACCACAATGTTTTCATGTGTCTTCACTGAGGAAATGGTGGAGTCTGGCCATTCTGCCATGAAGCTCTGATTGGTGAAGTGTTGCACTGATGTTTGTCCTTTTGTAAGTCTTTCCCATCTCCATATATGATCACCGAGAAAGTGTGGTCATTAGATTCTTAGTCATCACTCTTCTCGAGGCCTTTCTTCATCGATTGCTCAGTTTGGCCAGAAGGTCAGCTCAAGAACAAGATTTTTTTAAACTTCTTATATTAAAGATGAATGGAGGCCACATGCTTATGTGAACCTTCGATACACCAGAACTTTTGTTTAGTTTTCCCAAGATCTGTGTGTTGATAGGCATTTTTTGGTGAATACCTTTCCAAATCATACTCATTCAATTGAATTTGCCCACAGGATAACGTTCAAACACGGCCACATAACACACTGGATGAAATGTAATTTTCAGGATCTAGTGCTACTTACTCTTTACGCTGCTTTTTTTGTCTTTTTATTCACAATGGGAACAAAGTTGTTTTCTAGATGTAGAATAAATGACAGGTAGCAGATTAAATGGTGTAAACCAGACTGAGTTTAGACTGTCATGTGGACCTGTATTTCATTTTCTGCTGGCGACTGCAGTTATCTTATCTTTGTGCTTTGTTAAGAGGGTCGTATGTATATAACAGGATGTGTGGTCTACCACACTGTACATACATATACATTCGACAAGATGCAGTAATTGTTTTGCAATAATTTCAAACTTTGCTCTGTTAGAGAACAAAAGGAGATTTTAACGACATAAGCTTTTGTTTCTGCAAACGTGTTTTAACTGTTTGATGTAAAAAAGGGAAAAACATGTTTGCAGAAACAAAAGCGAATATGTTGTGTTGCTCCAACAGGTATAGTATTTCTGTGTCCTTCAGTGGAGATAGTGTTAGGGAAAACCACTACAAGCTCCTGTTGGACTTGCAAATTACTTTGATTATTTCTGCGGCAACAGCAACTTACAAAAGGAAAGCACCACAGAAAGGACAAGCACCAAGAAACAATCAGACATCTGCGGAAAAAACAGACACCAATACAGATACATTAAGAACAACACAAAAGAACAAGAAATATTATTAAAATAAATTAGAAATTAAATATATTAACACTTCTGAAAGGAGCATATTACTCACATATTAAATAACATTAAAAACCTTAGTATTTAATATAATATATTCACCTGAGACCGGTAGATAACTTTTTCATTTTTTTTCTAGAAGTTCGGGTACATTTGCTGTCTGATCACTGGGTTGACACCACTTTCTTTTTAACTTTTCATCGGAAACATATTTCCCTTGCCCTCCTGCATTGCAACAAGCTACATATTGACCGTCAAGCAAAATGATGAAGAGCCATACACAAACAGGAATAATGTAATTTGTTATACATGCAATATCATTCTCTTTTCTGTTGTTTATGTTGTTTTTATTAGTATATAAATATCATATTTTTATTACATATCACATTATAAATTCATTTGTTATTCATTATGCTCATGTTGTTTAAAGGCTGTTAGAATTTAACAAATTTGATGGAATTTAAGAAAACATTTGACATCATAATTACATTTTCAGATTAACTTTTAACACAAGACAGATTTATTTGAGATGTTTCTTGATGTCTTTCATCCTGTTTAAATGCACTGATCTCACATTGAATACATCTTACATTTTAGTTGCAGCGACAACCAACAGGAAGTTTCCTCTCTGCAAAAAATAGCCTTGTGGTCTGTGAAGAAGATGCTTTTTTTTTCACGCAACGCACGCAACGCACGCAACGCACGCAACGCACGCACGCACGCACGCACGCAACGCACGCAACGCACGCAACGCACGCACGCACGCACACAAAGCACGCACGCACGCGCGCGCGCAGAAGACCAGAGACACAAGGTCAATATAAAGGGTAACAAATCAAGAGGGGACAGGTACAGGGGATAAACTAATTAACACTAACTAGGAAACAGGAGGCCACGAACAATGATAAGACCAGAGAGAGAGTATGGCAACCAATAGGTGCCAAAATACTTTCTCTCCAACCTAAAACAAGGGATCCTGTCTAATTCCGCCTCAAGACCAAGAAATACCTGACATGGTGAGGCGGAATCATGACAAGTAAGGTTTTGTGAAATAGTGTGAATTTTTCTTATGCTGTTGACCATTTTGTAAGACTGGTCCAGAAAGCCCTCTTTTTTTTATTTTACATAAATGGTCCGTTTAACATTTTTATTTGATTCTATATGAGATCCTGCATATGTTTTTGATAAGAGGAGGGCGTGGCTTTTGAAAGCTAATATTTAACTACACATGGGTTGTTATTACTTATATTATGAATACACGGTTTTGCATAAATTCAAAGAGAACTGTTCATATTAGTAAGAATACGATCTTTGATCATGTTTAAAGATCCTTTAAATATGCAGTCACACCTAAACCGAAAGTGAAAGCAATCTATTGCATTTAATGACTTGATCAATACCTCCTTTGGATATGATATACAAATACAGCGCTAAAGTGGCTGTTAAAGAATTTTATGTCGTGCAGACTTATGTTTACTCTGTTGTGATATGACATTTGGGTGAAACAATATATACAGTATATAATGCCTTTATCTTTTCAACGAAACGTAAGCAGGAGACTTACACAAAGCAATAGTCTCAATTTGTGCTCTATATGTATTCTCAGACTTACAAAAGGACAAACATCAGTGCAACACTTCACCAATCAGAGCTTCATGGCAGAATGGCCAGACTCCACCATTTCCTCAGTGAAGACACATGAAAACATTGTGATTACGGATGTAACATCAGTTCCTTGATGGAGGGAATGAGACGTTGCTCCAACATATGGTGTTTTATTTATTTATTTTATAAAGGCAGCAGTTATATTTCTGTTGGGTTCCGGGGTTAATCTCTACCTTGTTTGTTTTGTTTCGTTTGTGAGTGGTCGAACACTTTGAGTTCGTGTCATGGCGCCACGTGTTCGCTGTCTGCGTCTAATTGTTTTCACCTGCCGCTCCCATTACCCCATCATTTACATCACGACCTACACCTGGTTTCTATCTCACTTACCCCCTTATAACCACCATCACTTCTTATTGTCCCTTGTGCTATCGTTGACTAAGGTCACAGTACCGTCTCGTATTTCTCCAGTCAAGTCTTGTCGTGTGGATTATCCCTGTTTAAACCTGCCTTGCTGTTCGTAGTCTTATCGACTGAGTGGCTGTCCTGTTGACTGTATCCTTGGATTCCCTTTTTCTCCCTAGGACATTTTCGTCCTCAGCTCAGGCTCTGAAAACACTGCTGTCTTTATTTTGTCCCCTATTATGGTCATTCTTTTGACCGTCTCACCAGATAGACCTTCACCACCCTCGGCCAGTCCTACGAGGAAGAGCCGCCTACCAAGACCCTGATTTCCACCCTGGGGCTCTCACTCCGGCTGTCCAGATTCCGGGACTGTCCGTCACACCAGCTCATCCGCGTCTCGTGCCTCTGTGGGTTTGGCCACTGTTCCAGTGGACTCCTCCGGTGGGTCTTCACCTCTCCACTGCGGACGGGTTCTTCGCTTCTTCGACGTGTTCGACGTTGCCGTACACTGGGGCTTCCCCCAGTTGACCTTGCAGTCAACCGACTTCAGCTGAAACCCCGCCTGCTTCCCTGGCTACTACTATCACCCTGTCTGTATTGTGTTTAAGCTCAATAAACATTATTGTAGCGCAATTGATTCCTCGTCTTCTGACCGATCCTGACAATTGGAAAAGCTGGAAAAGCCTGAACAGAAATGGCAGAACCATGACAATGACCTTCTATCCGGAAAAAAAATTGCATTACATAGAGAAAACAAAAGAAAGAACATAATACAATTTTTATTAAAATATATATCATATTGAAAAACGTTTTACTATACCCACCTTTCACTGTATAACTTATATTTCATTTTAGGAGACTTAGAGAAATGTTGCCATGTACAGTCGCTTTCAAAACTCCTTCAGTTTATTCATTTTTTGTTATGTTGCTGCCTTCTGTTAAACCACCTCGAGTTACTTTGTTCATTTTCACACCAAACTTCACTCCAAGCAACATAAATACAAAGCGAAAACTGATTTTAGAGTTTTCAATATTTCAATATTTGTTCCCCCTGTCAACATACGTTGTTTTCAACAAACGAACATTTACTGTTTCATCTTTTCCTTTGTAATGCCATTAAGTATTTGCATGTCTCATGACTATGTCTGTTTCATTAGAAGACATTTATTAACACACCAGAGCATGGGTCCGCAGGTTCGGACCCAGAGAACATACAGAGGGTGCTTTGTAATGCTTTTAAATCACAGACCCTAGGAAGACGAAGGGCATTAATAACTCCGATTAAGTTTAAGTCAAGAAAGAAAGAAAGTCAAATACATACTGTGCAGAATGACAGAAGAGTGAGTAAATTATACGATTTCTTTTTTCAGGTGAACATCTAACAGACTGAGATTAATTTAACTTCTGTTTCCTAAGGCCAATTTACACTGATGCCCACACAAGCGTTTTTATGAGTTTGTTGGGATGTTGGATTGATGTCAATGAGAATTTGGACTACTTGCTGTTATTAATTGCTGGACATTGTTGTCAATGGAATATCTGGATTCCTTCCATTCTGCAAACACCTATCTATTATACATATTATGAAATCACAAATGCAGAAATCACAAATGCAGGTCATCACGTAAATAGGCAAGTACCTGACAAAAATTGTTATTGTTATATACTGTTGGACATACTATTTACCATGTTATTTAACCTTACTTTGGTAAATATAATACAGTGTTTACTACAGTTTCATACTGTACATACATTTCATACAAGAATACTACAATTACAGTAAAAGCACTTATGTCAACATTTGATGGTTCAAATACACATGTGAGGGTTCTCTTCAACAGTACAGTAAATTTTTAGTGCAGGATTTTCTAAAGTCTGGTATTTGCCATTTTCAATATTGTCAGATTATACATTTGCAAGCAGATTAGACATTGTCTTTTTTAATATTATTTTAATAGACTTTATAGTCAAATATGTACTTGCTACAGTTTTTTCTAATTTTTTTTCAGCATCCCACCTGACCAAATGGCAAACAATGAAAATAAATCTCTTTCCACAAAAAGAGACGTGGATATATTTGAAAGCAGTAACTCTATAGTTACTAAATTTACCACACAAGTGGACCATATTCCAGTTTACTACATAAAAAAGGGCACATTGAAATACCCCTGCATTACAGGCTTATATAGAGATCTACATTTAAAAGAAACTTTAAGAGCTAACGTTTTGTGCATTTGTAGTCAGAACAAGTGAAATTTCATTCACTGAACAGTTAACGTGAGTGATTTGAGGTTGTATGTCTTTTCTTTTCATCTCCTTTTCATCACTGTTATGATGTTCATTTCCAAAACATTTCCAGCAGTCATAGATGCACACAGGAAGAATTGTAACAGAGCATAGGACCATGAGCAGAATATAACTTGCATACTAGAAAAAGAAAAGAATATGCATTTGTAATATTACTAAATATTTTTTATTTGAGTTATGACGTTTAAGTAAACATTTATTTGTATGAATGTATTTTATACTTCATAATAATTTACCTGTGACTGATCAACAAAACTTTGTGTTTGATTTCCTAGTTGGTGTTCTCTACTTGCGTTCCCATCAGTGGGTTTACACCATTTCTTTTCCAGCAGCTTATTCTGAACATACACTCCATCCCAGTCTGTTTGACTACAAGCGTAATATTTTCCATCATATAGCACAAGAAAGAACCACACCACAGGTGGAATCAGACAGCGCAGGAACCCTATAACACTACTTTTGGTAGTTTCATCAAACGGACCCGAACTACCACATTTCCAAGACTTGACTTTACAACCACAGGGTCTTAACCATAAGTACATTAAAACAAAGGAAAAGCAAGCAGGAGCGATTATGACCAGAATAGAAAGAACACGATTCCACTCCATACTGCATGGACATGAAAACTCCACAGCCATCAAAGCGTCCAGTCCGATTAACAAACAGCTCAGTGGAACAGATCCTAAAACTGTAGTTGAGGACAGCGTGGTCACTAACTCCATGAACAATTCGTTTGTCGACTTTTGCGTCATGGTTCAATGATGATTACAAATCAACAGACAGATTAACAAGATACGGGTGAACTTGTGGGTCGAATGAAGATAGATTCCTGTCAAATACAGTTTTATTCATAATTATTTCAAATAAGCAGCAGGAGTATAAATGAATTGAAATAAATGAAACAACAGATTTTCAGGGCAAAAAAAGATATTATTATACCATTTTGACTTACCTGTACAGTATTTGCTCTCGATTCTTGTGACGGGTTATTAAACAATGTGACACTGGACAACACAAAGGGCTTTGGACTTTTTTATTTCTTTCTGGTATAATACGCTGTCTAACAGTATATAATTCACACCTCCTGCTGCTGCATCAACATTTGAAGATCACAGTGTGCACTGTGCAATGTTTGACAACAACTCACAGGAAGTTCTGCCTCTTCAAACATCAACCATGTGGTCTCAGGGAAGCAGATGCTTTTTGAATGACACATTTTTATACTACATTAGTTGACGTTAACATGTTTGCTTATAATGATATCATTAACAAAGTAAACATAACTACATAACATAAGTCTGCATGACATACAATTCTTTAATAGCCCCTTTAGTGCTGTATTTGTATATCATATCCAACGGAGATATTGAGCAAGTCATTAAATGCAATAGGTTGCTTTCACTTTCGGTTTAGGTGCGTCTGAATATTTAAAGGATCTTTAAACACGAGCAAAGATCGTATTCTTACAAATACGAACAGTTCTCTTTGAATTTATGAAAAACCATGTATTCGTAATATAAGTAATAACAACCCATGTGTAGTTAAATATTAGCAGGATAAACATATGCAGGATAAACATAGTGTCTCTGGTCTTGTGCGTGTGCGTGTGCTGCGTGCGCTACGTGTGCTGCGTGTGTTGCGTGGGTTAAATCCGAACTGTATAGTTATGTGTTATTTAAAAAGCATCTTCTTCACAGACCACAAGGTTATTTTTTGCAGAAAGGAAACTTTCTGTTAGTTGTCCCTGCAACTGAAATGTAAGATGTATTCAATGTGAGATCAGTGCATTTCAACAGGATGAAAGACATCAAGTAACATCTCATGTAAGTCTGTCATGTGTTAAAAGTTAATCTGAAAATGTAATTATGATGTCAAATGTTTTCTTAAATTCCATCAAATTGGTTATTCTTACAGCCTTTAAACAACATGATCATAATGTTAAATTATTATGTTCGTTTTAAATGTGATCAAAGTACAACAAATCAACTGTTTGTCATTTCCGGAAAGGTAAAACATTTCAGATTTCAGATATAAGGCAGCAAATTTAAAATGGGAAGAAAAAACATCAGGCAAATTCAATCCAAATCAATTCATTTTATTTATTTAGCGCTTTTCACAATGTGCATTGTTCCAAAACAGCTGTACATGAGCAAATAAGAAAAACATAGAAAGGTAAAACACAGCACAGTGCATGGTGTTTATAGACCAAGCAAGATCATTCTAGTAAATAATATCTAATAAATAAACGCAGCCTCCCGGTGAGAAAGCCAGTACTGCCCTGCTGTGGCGAGGAACCAAAACTCAAATGATGAATAAATGGAAAAAAAAAAGTGTGATAAACCAGGCTTGGCCGGGAGGGCCAAATCTCCTCTGACGTATCACAGCTGCACTCAGTGACTTTGAAACTGTGAAAACTCTGTAGGTGTAATTCTTTCTCATTTTGTGATAGATCATACAACAGGGGAATGACCAGGAAAATTGTAATGGCACAACGTAACTGAGTCCAGTATTGTAAATTTAGCATTAATGTGGCAAATGGTCCGTCTTTGCTCTTGGTTGGGATGGAATTGTCTAAGCTGGGATGGTAAGATGGTCACTTTGCTCTTGAGTGGTGATGGAATTGCCTGAGATGGAACTGGGATGCGCAGTCAGTCCGCAGGCTCTCACAGGATGATGGCACGGGATTTTCAGATGTAGATGGCGTAGTAAACAAAAAATGATTAATTGTTTTGTTCATAATGGTTTTCTTTGGGAAGGCAATGCGAAACATGCAATTAAACGTGTTGTGTTCATGAGCTCGTTTTCTTGCCTGTTTAGATGCTTTATTAATAAGGCATACAATGAACATGATGTTTTATCATCACTGTCTCGATGAATAAACCCCTTTCAGCAAGTTCCAATATACCTCTGTCCTTTTATAATTGCACTTCAAAGAATCGTAAATTCACAGAAACAACACGAAATAAATGATAATGTTTCCGTGTGATATGTAATGCCACTCCCAACAGTTGGTTAAGCCAAATATTTACCATTGTAGTTTTTAATTATGTTTTGAATGGCCTCCAGATACATTGTTTCTAACCTGCCTGCTAAATCTCACACATTTAAAGGAAGTAGGTCATATCATTTTCTTCCACGTAACTATGTTTGCACGCACAAATGAATTTATAATATGATATTTATTAAAATTCACAGAAGGGAAGGAAGGAGTCGGGAACCGGAAGACATTTTAAAACATTTAATTAAGTAATACAACAGCCGGCGGCCCCTCACGGACGACCGCCGGCTAACAAACAAACCAAAACATAAATGGCCGGCGGCCCCTCACGGACGACCGCCGGCAAACAACAACACAGTAAAACATAAATACATATACAAACACTTCGGGCCCGGACCTCTCTTTCGACGGTCTGGTCGCTCGTTCTCTTATATGCTCCCGTCTCCTCCGTGATTCGAGCCCGGTGTGCACACAGCTGGCGCTCATTCACAATTACTCATCGGACTCGAACCACGGTCTCGCCCTGCCTACTCTACTACAATGATATTTATATACTAATATGAGTTTTAAAAATTTATTTTGTTTTTAAGGGTATCTGGTCAAAAAGCGAGAGAAGCAGCCAAAGCAAAAAAGAAAACTATCACACCAAAAAGATGTCTTGACAAACCTTTCAAGCATTTCTGTCCCAAACTGCCCTTTCCAGCTCTTTTCCAATCTGTCTTCTGTTAATTGCACTGGAATCTTTGATTGACCATGAATTTTCATGCCCCTGCAGTGGATACTCTTGGAATATTGGTGCAACATTTTTTGTCTTTGTGACACCTCCTATTTTTTCATGTGCATTAATGATTTCTATGAAAGTTTCTTCAAAGACAGCAACAACAACGGAAAGAAGAATAAGATTGCATGTACAACAAATTCCATTATTCCTGTTTGTGTATGGCTCTTCATCATTTTGCTTGATGGTCAATATGTAGCTTGTTGCAATGCAGGATGGCAAGGGAAATATGAATCCAATGAAAAGTTACACAGAAAGTGGTGTCTTAAATCAGTCAATTAGTCAGGTACAGTCATAAATCATTAAACACCAAACAATTATAGGCTATGCAAACTATAAAACTATATAAAAGTAAAAAACAATGAACCAGGCCAGTTCATGAGACCTTTAACAGATGCGTGGTGCATTTTTGTACAATTCTGCTGTTTTATACCTCCATTAAAAAACCACTGAGTTCTGCTGCCCCTTTAACTCCCAGTTAACCTGATGACTTTACTCTTTAGTAATTACTGAGATGTTATTTTAGCTAATTTATTAGATGACACATAATTTAGGTATGTGAGGAGTGTAAAAAATATGCTATGTTAAAACGAACATAATAATTTTACATTATAATCATGTTGTTATAAAGCTGTTAAAATTTAACCAATTTGATGGAATTTAAGAAAACATTTGACATCGTAATTACATTTTCAGAAAAACTTTTAACACTAGACAGACTTACATGAGATGTTACTTGATGTGTTACGTTCCGTTGAAATGCACTGATCTCACATTGAATACATCTTACGTCTCACACTTTGCAGTGACAAGTAACAGGAAATGTCCTGTCCGCAAAGAACAACCTTGTGGTCTGTGAAGCAGATGCATTTTTAATAACATTACTGTCACGGGGTGACTACCGGCGTGGCCGGTGGACAGATTTATACCTGGAAGTGAAGGACTGTCTATGTGTTTTTTCTTGGTCTTTGTACTACCATGAGGCACTTCGACGCCAGGAGACGGGTCTCGGTCAAGGCGGCGGAGTATAAGCCTCTTTAGGAGAGTTCCTCCCCCCCCTCTAGCCTACGGGTCGCTACGTACCTGCCAAGGAAAGTCCACACCAGATACTTACTGCTGCTGACCTGTAAGAGAAGTTCCCTCAGCATATCTGTACTTCTACACATGCCAAGGGAAGTTGTCCTGGACACTCATCGTTGCTGATCCGTGGATTAAGGTCTGTTTCGTAGACCCACCGTTGACGACCTGTAAAAAGGAAACCCCCTTCTGTTCCCCCTGGTATACTTACC
Source organism: Triplophysa tibetana (assembly GCA_008369825.1). NCBI lineage: Eukaryota > Metazoa > Chordata > Actinopteri > Cypriniformes > Nemacheilidae > Triplophysa > Triplophysa tibetana. The sequence continues at coordinate 9,446,469 of CM017906.1, forward strand.
GTGGTGTTGGGCCGGCCTGAGGAGAAGTCGGACAGGAAGAGAGAAGTCGGACAGCAGGATTGTTTTTAGAGTGCTCTGTTTTAAATTAATAAAATCCTATTTGTTCACTTTTAACCTTGTCGTCTGTCTGCTTTTTGGGAACTCCGGGGTCTCCTCGAGGTGGTACTGGTGTCTGGGGCTAGCGTAGCGGTGGCCTGCCCCCACCTGTGACAAACATTAATGCCCACAGAAAATAAAGCAGGTGCAATAAAGATGAGTGTTATAAGGCCTTCATTCCAACCATTGCATGGGCATGATAGATTCAGCTCCGCCAACTTCAGTCCAATTAACACAACACCCATTGGGGAGAGAGCTGTAACTTTTCAGAAATGTGTGGGTGGTCTTTAAAAGATTTTGCACTGCACACATCTTCTAAGGTTGTATGAAGATTCTTTTAGTTGCTAAATCCCATGCAAAAGGATGTCAGATACCGTTTAATACAAAATATATTAACTACCGTATTCATAAAATATAATTTACACTGTAGGCAAACCTTTATAAAACAATATTGAATGTAGTGAATCTATATGTCTGCACTTAAATGACACATTCTGTTGTACCCTCCATTTTATACTTTGCATCATTTTTGTAAGCAGTATATGCAAACTTAAAAAAAAGATATTGTGGGATCTGCTGTAGAATCTATTTGTTAATACATTTCAGAAAAGTTTTAGAAGAAATAAAGATAAACAATTACAACTGTACCATTAAACAATCATCCCATCAACAAAACTACTAAGTTAGGTCAATTTGAAAAACTTTTCTGTGAACAAAACATTTTACATAATTTGTAAAACATTGTATTGTTAATAAACAAAGATCTTAAAAAAGGGCTACCTCAGGTAGTGCGGTGATTTCAGACTTACCTTTATTTGCTCCTCTTGTGACAAGCTCTGGATGGTTCCTCGTCTTGTGTGATCCCTGTTCGGTTATTTGCATAGGTACACACTGATACAACATCAAATTTAAACTAGAAACCGACATCTAGGAGCTCATGTTTGTAGCTATTTTTGTGTGATCAGTGTATCAAGATGAAAAAAAAAAATTCTTGCCACCTCTCCATATGCTCAAAAGCCCCAAATATCTTCAATTAAACAAAACAATCTGTGACAGACTTTGGACAAGATGTATCATGTGATTAAATGCAAATGTTCACTGGTCCTATGGAAATAAAATACCTGGTCTCTTGGGTAAGACGTACCTCTGCACACTTATTGCAGCGCCACTAAATACGTTCTAGCAGGTACATATTTCTACAGTTTTACGACGCGAAAGTCCACTGGGGGCGCTAAAGGGAAGACCTCTGTGTGACACATCGAAGACGGTGGACTCGACATACAACACGATTGACAGTCAGAGGTATGTACAGTACATCACATTATCCTAATGCTATCTTCGCTAGTTTAGTGAAATTGTAAAGTGTCACGTTGTTTTACTGAACCATGTTTGCTCTAATGGTAACTTTACTGTAACGATAGAATCATGTGACTGCTCGTGAAGCCAGTAGGACAGTTAAGTTAAGCTAATGCCTGAGTAATTGAGACCGTAATTAGCTAGCGTTAGCCACCGCCGAAAATTAAAGTTTTTTTTACAATTAACGTTACATGTTCTGCGGTAGATTTAGTAGCTAGGTGGCTTGTTATCCGGTTAGCTAAATAAAGCTGTTGGTGACCTTTGAAAATATAAATAGATCGCTTTATAATTCAGTTTATTATTCGCTGTGGTGGACAGTATTGACGTTTTTATCTTTTTACTCCGCTATATTACATAAAGCATATCGTTACTCCTTATTTTGAAATGAAGAAATCACGATGTGCCCCTCATAAAAGTGATGATTATTTTTAATGAACCGGGTAAATCGGTTCGCAAATCACACCGAATGATTCATTTACGATTGTATGAACCACTCAATGATTCAAATGAGCCGTTCAGAGCGAGTCTTCAGTGAACTGAATTCGCGAGCGTGACACGCAGTCCTGTGAGCGCTTGCGCGCGATAAGTAAGTTACTAATGTCCAGTTTAAGGATAATCTTTTCATATTTTCATTTGTTTTGATGTGTACCGGTACTTTTTTTGTGCCCCTCAGGTGTTAAAAAATAAATGACTGAGAAAGGGTCGTCTGATCAGCCTACACCAGTGTAAAATATGGAGGAGAAATTACAACCTGATCTCGATGAAATAATGGCTGATTTGGAGGAGATACAGGTATTTTTTATAAAATTATCTACCAGCATTCTGCATCAACCAGTATTTCACTGTATGTGTGTGTACCTGTGTATTCCACTGTTTGTATTTTTTGCAACTTTCATGAAAATTGATATTCAGAAACGCGTTCAACACATTCTTAAATATGTATATTTTGAAGTCATTGTTCTACCTATTATGTTTTAGTAATACAGATAGAGGAAGCAGTAAAAGAAACACCAAAAAAACGAAAAAGAAAGAAGATAAAACTCAGGTGGAAACAAAGAGACCAAAAAGGATTCTTGGTCTATGAGAAGCATAAACGAAGTTTTTTATCAATTCAATTTGTTTCCATTTTTTTAGACCGATCTGAAAGACCTGCTGCCTCAACCAGTCCCTCTTCAAGTAACCCTCAAGAAGTTGAGCTTGGTAAGCAATTTTTGTTTTTGTTGATTCGATTTACAATCATATGTTCAACCAAATACTGTTTATCTTTGACATTTATACCCTGAAGTCTGTGTATACTAACAGACAGGTAATTTGATAAAACACATTTCCATATGAGCTGCTGAACAGTGGAAAAAAAGTTCCCATTGCATCTGTTCTGTTCTTTGTATGCATGCTACTGCATTCAAATTCTACAAACACATCTGAAGCCTCAACTACCAAACATTTTGGAGAAGTAGATGCACATCGGATTATTGGTATGCTTACTTTAAATTTGTTTTAAGTAGTACGTTTTTACCCATCAGAACTGTCTCTGAATTAGTGGTGGGCATAGATTAATTTTTTTAATCTAGATTAATCTAGATTAATCTTGGAATTAATCTAGATTAATCTAGATTAAAATGGCTCATTTGAATTCTGCCGAAGGCATTCAGAATATGTGTGTTACCCAAATAATGACTAAAAGTAAGTCTTTGAGAACGGGTTTCTCAAGCCAGGTGGCGCATTAGAGAAGGGGCTCATCTCCTGTTTCCAAAATGCATCACAAACTACTTGAGAAAGCTGTTCTACTATGATAATTTGTGATGAAAATTAAATTATGTTCAATAAGATGTACTTGTGTTTACTTCCGCATTAGCTAAGGGATGCTTTGTGTTTAGGTGGTACTTGAGACTGGAAGAGCTCCTACAGTACATTTACATTTAAATTCAGTCATTTAGCAGACGCTTTTATCCAAAGCGACTTACAAAGAGTTAGGGAGCAACAATCGATATGTCATACAGGAGCCATAATACATTAGGTGCCAATACAAAGTTATTGGTTTCAACTAAAGCTAGACCACTACCTGTTGAGAGAAAGTTTTTTTTTTTTAAACTAACTGTATGTAAACCAATTTCGTACAGTAAACCAATTCCACATTGCACAAGGTGCAAACAAGCTTAGTCTTGTCGAGGTTTCCATTGGGAAGCGTCTTAAAAATAAATGTTCCCTGAAGCAAACCCGGCGGCTTCATAGCTGCATCCATGTTAGCACGTCACGTTTGATCTGGTCATTTCACAGTAACGTTATGTTGTGTTCAGAACAAACACGAGTGATTTACATGTTAAGTCAATGCAAAGAGGCGATAGACCTACTTGCTGCGCAAATCGCGCGAATGAAGCCCTGGTTATGAGATGATGAGGCGGCGAGAATGACGCGAATGACGCGAATCACGCGAGTTGAAAAATCTCGTTCTCTTCCCCTACAGTGACATTAATCTATGTATACATCCGCGCTAAAATATCAAAGTGAAAGTCATCATAGCTTGTGTAGTATAGACCCAGCTCCCAACCCGACTTTGAGAATAGATTAACGGCGACATTTTTTTTATCGCGCGATAAGAGTCTCCCTGCGTTAACGCCGTTAACGCCGTTAACGGCCCACCACTACTCTGAATTAATAAAAGTGCCAGCATTTTATGAAAATTTACAGATTTGCTTAAGAATATTTAGGTGTGGAACTCAAGAGATTGTTTTTTTAAACAACATAAATTGTTTACATGCTTGTTCATGGTAAGGAATTGTAATGTAAATTAATTTATTGCAAGATTTACAAGTACATCTACTCCAAGATGCAATAGACTGTGATGAACCCAGATCAACAGCATCTAATGATTGGGCACTGAGGCAATCCTTGTCTGAAGAACGCTGGCAGGAAGCAAGACCAAAACTCCTTGACAGTTTGCTTACTTCAGACTGTGTGCATCTTGGTCGTTGTGATCACTGCAGCTTGAAAGAAGCAGTCATCAGGTGCAAGGACTGTTTGCCGAAACCCCGTTACTGTGGGAAGTGTGATGTTTCTACGCATCAACATCTAGTTTTTCACAACAGAGAGACTCTTATAGATGGGTTCTATATACCTATCCCTCCATCAACTGCTGTGCAAGACTTCAGTGGCCAAAATATCATATATGAGCAAGGTAGGAATTACTTGAAAGCTTAAAATCATGTTATTTTTTTGTTAATATATTTTTCCTTTCATCTAGTGTGCTTGCTGCCGATCACACAACCTGAAAAGTGTGTGATTGTGACCCTCAAAACTAGGGATGCACCGAATATTCGGCCACCGAAAATTTTCGGCCGAATATGGCCCAAAAGTGCATTTTCGGTTTTCGTCCGAAAGACTTTTTACACCGAAACAATACGGCCGAAATGTTGTGATGACACAAACAGATACACATTGACAGATTATTTTTTACCAGTGGCGGAAAAATCTGATGGCCGCCCGTCATTCTGCCAGATTACAATGAGGGCAAATTGTAAACCCCCGTTTCCCTTCAGCGTGATATGCTCGTGTAGCGACCTACGTGTCGTTGTCATTTTTACTGACTAGACATGTGATGCGATTTGGGAAAACCCGTCGGATGTCGCGCTAGGACGCGGAAAAAATAGTTCACCTATCAAAGTAAACCACATAAAATGAAGAATGAAGAAATATTAATGCACATTTCCCGCCAGTCTTTTGTTAACTATTGCATGCAAAATTTTCATACAATGTTTTCGTGAGTTGGAAGAGCTCCCCGTCTGCAGCACCAGGAGTTATCGCCCCTCCGCTGCTCACGCGAGCCGGACCGCGATCGCAAATCATACAAGTGTTGATCAAAAGTCCAGACACTATTCACATGATAAACAATGTAAAACTTGCTTTACTCTTTATTAGTTGTTGTCCGTGATGTTTCTTTGTGTAGTGATAACGGCAGAGCTCTCGTTCTTTAAGTGTGCGCTGCACCATTTTCCTTACTTTCGTTTTATTCCAACGGTTTTGTACAATAGTATGGGATTCCTTTTGTGCCAATACATTCGAACGCGAAATAAAAAAAACGAACAAAAATAAACAACACGAAAGAAGAAATACACTTTGAAAACGAAAACAATGAACTCCAATTGCAAACTTTTAACATACTTTCAAACAAACTGCTTTGTTTATGAATACGATGCCCGAGATTTCGTTTGCGCTTCATTATTTTTCGTTTACACTGCAAAAAGTTACGTTCGGACTTCTGGCACAAACCTCTCGCGTGGGCGGGAGCTAACAGTGCTTTACTCTCATTGGCTAGTCAGATTTTGATCGACAGGTCCGTGACCTGGAAGTGGAAGAAGTGTCAGTGGCGGCGCACAACTTTAGAAAGCGATCTGGAGGTGGACGGTGAAGTTACTTCTGATTAGTTACCTTTGTTATTAAACGTGTTATTTTTTTGCTACAGTTTGGATTGAAATGTACGGAGCCCGGCTAGTCACCCGTCGGAGAAATAAAACAAGACCTGCTAATCCGTGGCCACAGTTTTGTAATTCGTTTCCTCGGTTTAATAATCCGTACGCACAGATTCTTAAACGGCTCCCACAGTTTACAATCTGTGCTCTCGGATTAATAAACTGTACGCACGAGTTTACAATCAAATAATACAATCAAATTTTGCAAACTGTACCCACGGATTTGTGGCCCCTCCCTCATTTCGGAAATTTACTTAACCAACACAAGACAACAAGCTACCAGGGGCCTGTACCATGATGGTAGTTGAACAAACTCTGGGTTACAGGATTAGTTTTGGGTTGTCAAAACCAAACCAACGTGATCAAGCTTTGTTGGTACCATGAAGCAGCTCCAGGAGTTTCTTTGTCAACTCAAGCTTTGATCCTGAAGCTAAGATTAGTTTGTGCGCGCGTGCACACGAACGAGTGACGTTGGGATCGCTAAACCAATCGCGTTCAACATGGATAGAGGGAGTTACGTAGGTTTCTTAGGAAATAATTATGCGCAAATGTTAGTAACACAAAAATGTATTTCAGCCACGGAGTAATACTGTTTCTGCTGTTTACACAAGAGAGAACGGTTTCAGAAACACTGCTGATTGAGTTAATGCACAAGTTGAACGACTATATAGTACACACATTTACTGTAGTATACTGTAGTAAGGTAAATATTACAGTAATGTAATATGATGTGTTTTATGTGTGTATGTGCCCCCACAGTGGATGAACATATCCTGCTAACATTGGTTATCATTTAGTTTACCTTTATTAATGAGGATGAAGCACATGATGAAGTGAAACGATCTGTGTGCTGACAAAGTTAAAGAGATAAATGTACTATACTATTCATTATGGCACAAGTGAGAATGTGAGGATTTATATTTTATGTTACTGGTGTCTCTTTTATTGTAGGACATTTCACAATTCCTTCCCCAGAGACTCCAAAGGTTACAGAAGTAACACATGTATTTTGTGAACAAAATACACTAGAGAAGCTTACTCTTAATAAAGAAGGTTAAATAAAAAAATACCAGTATGTGAACTTAGTTGTCAGTTGAAGTGTTCATTTAAAAATCCGATGGTCATCTCAATCCTGACTCTGGTTTGATTGAGGGCCATGTTGAAGTGGTTCTGCGGTCAGGATAGCAAAAACCTCTGGCATACATAGGGACCCCCGTCTCCCACCAACATGCTATTAAACAGCCCTGTTATACTTTACCTTCCTTAAAGCACTGACAAAAACACAGACGCACAGGGAATGGCATTACAAGTATTAAAAACGTTTTAAACATTTAAAAATGTAGGCCTACTTTATGATACATTATTTAGGTTCTTTGTTAGTGTAACTTGATAACAAAAAGATTAAAATAGCAGTGTTAAAAATATGTGATGTCACCTGTCAATTTATGGTTTTGTCTGTATCTTACTGTAGCTGTATAATAGAAGGTTTCTTCAGTGGACAAAGAAGATAAATGTTTCACCCAACACAGTGAAACTGGAAGTGTTCCTAAATGTTCTGCACCACAGACAAGAATGTAAAAAATGCAATGCAAAGAAATACATATTGTATGCAGTACAATAACAGTATAAATACATTTAATTTCATGTGTAAGGGAAAGCCAGCAAATGTCATCTCTAAAATCAGATTTTACCTACATAGTCACCATTTTTTGATTTTGTATTTGTAATATATATTTACATCATTTTATGTTAGTATTTTTATTCTATTAAACATTATTAAAAATAACTAACCATTGTAACACGCATTGTGAGTTAGTTGCCTCACTTATATGTAAATTTGCTCGCCGTTGATTGGTTAATTTTCGGTGTGAGATCTCTTATCTAGATCATAGCCTGTTCCGGAGCAGGTTAGCCGTGCAGCTTAAGTTACCATGGCGATGAACACCGATTAAAGCTGAGTTACTTTCATGGTACCTAAAACCCAGGGTTGGCGCAAAGTAATCCTAAACTTACCTGGCTAGCCACCTAAACCGGCTTCATGGTACAGGCCCCAGGTTTGATTAACGAATCTTATTCTTTATTTGTTTATTTTATGAATGTAAAAAATTCAAATATTTTAAACTACTTAAAGTGCTAGTAGGCTCTATTAAAGCGATTCTCACTCACCAGTGAATAGAATAAGACAATGATTTAAGAACGAAATGCGTCATAATCCAAATGTGCCAATGTATATTTTTTTATATGTGAAAATTGATGTAAATACAACAATAAGAAATGGTATCTAATGCCATACATAAATACCACATGAATCCATCGGTTTACCTGATAAAATATTAAAATTTCCCACAGCCCAAATTTTTTTGCATAACCTTACATTTTTTTTAAATATGTACTATTTATTTACATTCTTAACAAGTAGTGTTGTCATTTTCTTCAAATGCGGTCAATTATGTAAATGGATAAAAGGAACCACATGTGTTTAAATACATGTACAGAATACTGTCCAGTAACTCTCTCTTTCTCTCTCCCTGTTTACCCTTAGGTGTTAAAACTGTTGAGTGCAGATCGTTTATTCCTTATCATATGGGTTGGACTGATTTGATTTAATTCAATATTACTTTGACTTGAGGCTACCTTATAAAGAGATCCTTTATATTTTAAGTGTCAAACACAGGATAACTATTAGTCTAAAGACACTCAAAAAGATCCTGAGTAGAAATGGACAATTTCGAAGAAAATGTATTGACAACTTATTCAGTGTTATTCAGTTTGTTAGAGAAGAACTTCAGGGCTCAGGAGCTCTGCATGGATATAGATGGATGTGTAGTAAATGCAAGGAGAAGGGAGTTCATGTGAGCATGGAAGACATCCGCCTCATTTTGTCTACTCTTGATCCACTGGGCACTAAAAGGCGAAGAAAAAGAAGATGCCAAAGAAGAGCTGATTTTTCAAAAGGCCCCAACTTTGTATGGCATGTTGACTCTTGTGACAAATTAAAGCCATTTGGCATTTGTATGAATGGTACGATTGATGGATTCTCAGGCAAAATTCTGTGGTGTAACGCATAGTTAACAAGCAGTGACCCTAAAGTCATAAGGTTACTTTCTTGAAACAGTAAGAGCTCTTGGTGCCTCTCCTCAAATCCTGAGAGCAGATATGGAAACAGAAAACAGCACAATTAGGGATATCCAGTGATACTTACTACGTGGAGATGCTGACCCACTTGCTGGAGAGAGGAGCTTCATCTATGGCAAAAGCACAGCCACCAGAGAATTGAGGGCTTGTGAGGTTAACCGTGCGTTATAATTAATTTTGCGTATATGGAAAGTTACTTCTCCTCTGCAGTTTTGTCTTATTGCTATCCAGTCTCCAAATTTAGGGATATATGACAGAAGCCATTCATCTGATGTTTTATATGTCCCAAAATAATCTGCCTGGAAAAGTTTTCTGTAGAACAGGAATACAGACCCTCATGACATTTAATTTCTGTTGAACAAAAAATGATATATTTTGAGAAATGTCTGGTGTCCATTACATGGAAGGCTCCTATTACAACTAAAACTTATAATAATCATATTAATAATACTAATTATTATTATACAATAAGGGCAATGTAATCTGGTTATCAATATTCTTCAAAATGTATTTTGTGTTCTGCAGAAGGAGGTCACATAAATTTGAAACGATCTACATGTTTGTTTTGATTTTATGACCAACAAAATTTCACTTCGATTCATGCTGTCCTTCGTTAGGGATATTTTCATGTTAAACATATTTTCTGGCACTAAAGTATTTTTTTTTTTATAAGATTTCCTGTGCCTCAGTGGTAAGAACATGGCGATTGGTTCGATCCAGTATATTGCACATGGTCATAAACAAATGTATAATATAATGCAATGTTAGTCGCTTTCAAAGCATCTAAAATACTTAAATTATGTAAATGTTCCGTTCCGTGAACTCTCTTATGTATCGAGACAAAAACATGATATTTCTGTATGTTTCCTCACTGGTTACTCCCTTGCAAAGCATATAGTTTTTTGTAATAAAAGTAATCATGTTTTTTGGGTATTGATTATTGGCAAACCCATTGATTTTACTACGGTAACCATGTTTTAAACTGTAGTGAGATAAGGGCTGTATGCTTCATGCAACTTTTTAATAAATCCATGATTCTAAATGTTTTAAGACATAACCTGGTACATTGCTCGTATTTAACTGGGTTTTGCCTTCTCCCCTCGAAAAGCTGACAGTCATGTCATCCAACTCTCTATCATTTTTAAGAAAATTAAGTTAATTTTGTAAAATATTGTTAAACACACAATGTTGCGTGTTCTGTTCCTTGCCTTAAGGCGCCATGTTTCCATAATGAGGGAGGGGCCGCAAATCCGTGGGTACAGTTTGCAAAACAGTGCGCCCGGATTGCGAAAGCCGTGGGTACAGATTATGAATTTGTGGGTACAGATTTAAAAAACGGAGGGGACGGATTGTAAACTCGTGCGTACAGTTTATTAATCCGAGAGCACAGATTGTAAACTGTGGGAGCCGTTTAAGAATCTGTGCGTACGGATTATTAAACCGAGGAAACGAATTACAAAACTGTGGCCACGGATTAGCAGGTCTTGTTTTATTTCTCCGACGGGTGACTAGCCGGGCTCCGTACATTTCAATCCAAACTGTAGCAAAAAAATAACACGTTTAATAACAAAGGTAACTAATCAGAAGAAACTTCACCGTCCACCTCCAGATCGCTTTCTAAAGTTGTGCGCCGCCACTGACACTTCTTCCACTTCCAGGTCACGGACCTGTCGATCAAAATCTGACTAGCCAATGAGAGTAAAGCACTTTTAACTCCCGCCCACGCGAGAGGTTTGTGCCAGAAGTCCGAACGTAACTTTTTGAAGCGTAAACGAAAAATAATGAAGCGCAAACGAAATCTCGGGCATCGTATTCATAAACAAAGCAGTTTGTTTGAAAGTATGTTAAAAGTTTGCAATTGGAGTTCATTGTTTTCGTTTTCAAAGTGTATTTCTTCTTTCGTGTTGTTTATTTTTGTTCGGTTTTTTTTATTTCGAGTTCGAATTTATTGGCACAAAAGGAATCCCATACAATAGTTTTATAGACTTATACGAGTAAGTCTCGTACCACTGTAAAGTGTTTTTTACTTGTGATACTGGACTGTTGTGCTTTTATTTTCATAACTGAATTTTAAACACGTTTTTTCCAAATTCCGTTGCTGAACATCAGAGCGCTTCAGACGACCTCAGACATAATTTTAGTTACATACAAATTATATAAATTTGAACCATGTGTTGGGTTTTCCCAGATCCAATCACATATTAACATAAACATTAAAAGATTAAATATAATAATGAAAATAAATAACAACGGCTTTATTGGGCATTCGGTTGTATTAAAATACAACAAGTTCTGAGACGCAAGTACAGCGTGATGAAGTCCGAATATACTTATTACCAAATAACGCCACCTTGTACCATAGCGACGGGTAATAATAGATTATGACGGATTTTTACGAGCCTGTCAGTCAAAATGACGGACAGTAAAATAGTGTATCCAGATTGTTAGTTAATCATTCACAAGTAATTTTTGCCTCTATGGACATTTAAAACAAAGTGAACTGGTAAAACCGTTAAATTCGATGCGGTCAAAAATTTGGGTGCACCTAACTTTTGTGCTGGTGCACCTAAGAAAAAAAGTTAGGCACACCAGTCTAACCAGTGCAAAAAGTTAGTCTAGAGCCCTGACCCTCGTTGTCTGATATGTTCAGTGAAATCCTGCAAGAAAGTGCCTCAAACAATAAGTAGGTTATTCTATTCTTAGGCTACTATATATGTGACTATAATATCAAAATATAGTGTTTAAATATTTATTATCCACTTTGCACATCTGCAATTCTTTTTGCATTTGTTGTTGTTAAAGTTCTACAGTTAACATATGGGCTATGGGAGTCTTTGTTTTGATACACTACTATATTGAAGGCCTACAGAGAAATTTTGTTGTATCTTTAAGCAGTGGAACTTGTTCTGAATGCACTTTCTTGTAGTAGTCCTACAGAGAAAAAATTAAAATGCACTTTGTTTTCATGAGAGAACATTTAATTGTACAACTTTTCAGCAGGCCAGTAGTCCTGTACATTATTATTTAATATGCAGATGAATGGGGTCAAGTTAAATATTTTAGTTGAATTTAATTTTTTACTGTGCATTGTTGCAATGTGCTAAATAAATATTTGCATAATCTGTAATTGATTTAAAATATTTGTGCAATTGCAATGCCTTGATTTTAGTAAAGTTAGTACACAGTCATAGCCAAAAATGCAAGGGTACTAATAATTGGCATAATTTCTTCCGGTGTTTCGGTTTTCGGCCTTGGTTTCCTCTTTTTCGGTTTCGGCCAAGAATTTTCCTTTCGGTGCATCCCTACTCAAAACCTGTCTGTTGTCGCCGTTCGATCAGTTGCACTCATTTGCATAAATGGTACTGTATGACACGCAATATTTTGTCTATTGGCATAGTTGTAATTAGGCTAAATTACATTTTAAAATACTTTTAATCAGACTACAGTTAATTAAATTCAATTTCATTTATACCCCAGAGACTTAAATTTTTTTGGGAAAAATTATTACATTTGCATGTTCATTGGTTCTCTGTCATTGGTTATGGTAAAATCGCATGCGTGTTGTTAGTAACAACAAATGTAATAATCTTACTCTTTGTATTTTTATAATGATATGGTATAATATTATCCCATTTAAACAATTTAGGTCAAAAGTTATTTAAAAGTTGTCTTATTATTACCTAAAATGTGTAATTTAATGGATTCCAACTACTGTGATGGTTTCCAACTACAATTTTGTCATGTAATAGGAATCAGGAATGAATACAATTTTTTAAGTAATCTACACTTTTTTCAGGTCGCTATGACATGTACCTGCCAGTTATGAATTGCAGAACATGTCTTGCATTGTCCATGAAGGACACTTGAAGTGGGGGACCTGCTGTGTAGTGGTTACTGGCCGGGCACTGTGGGATTTCAAACCATATACCAGCTAGAGGTTTTCACCTCTTTTGAGGACCTGAAGATCAACGCACCTGGTCTTTCAAGACAAACATTTGTCAAAATGTTAGAACAGCGCTCACAACAATTTGGAAGGCCATTTCTTTTCTTCATTTGTGCAAGTCTAACTGGCATGTCACTGTATTCAAATTTTTGTAATTCCAGAGAGGTTACATTTGTGGCGACATCTTCCAAAAAACTTTCCTTGAATTGACATATTGTCGTCATGAAAGAGAAAAACTCTGCGGCATTGACCACTTCTCTTGCCCAGCTTGCACCCCAGATACAGTTGCTGTGTCTGCAGATGGAAACAGAAAATGATATATATATTATTATTGATAACATTACACAGTCAAAATGTCTTGTGAATCATTTTTGCTATTAACATATTTTCTTTATGTAGGGTAGAGGAACAACCATTTTTTGAAGGCCTAGAGGTGGCAGTTTGCAGACACTGCATATGTTTAGGTCTGAACATGTTTAGGGGGGAGATATGTGCATACCCTCTGTTTTTGCAAAATGATCAATTCCTAACCCTTTCTATGCCCTCATGTACTTGTGGGGTTAATTTTAAAATGTGATATGTATTGATATTATTAAGTTATTTAAATGTTATCACATCTGAACACTGAAGTCCCACATCTACAGTACACTGTGCACATAGAACCATCATTAACCTTTATACTGTGAGTGAACATTGAGTGAACTGTCCTAACTCTGCCTATATGTCCAATGTTACCAGCACCCAACTCCCTGGATAACTTGAAAATTGGTCACATTAAAGGTTATCTATTATGGTTTTATGACCACAGTTGTATTATTGTAGTTGAAATATTCTACAATTGCATTTTTAATCTCTGATGTTCTGTGAGCTCTCTACCGTAGTTTGTAAGGCGCCATTAGCACAATGACCTTCATGCGTATCCTCCTGAAACCTCTTTTCGTGTTTTTTTGCTGCAGACCGTAACAAACAGCGACACAAGATCTGAAGACGGATTGGAGAGGATAAGAAAAAGCTGTTTAATGCCATATCCCAATACACTGGTCTTCCAACCACAACAGAATTTGTAGGTTGCCTTCTGGCAACAGAAAGTCCTATCTGGCCTTGGGATTCTGGTATGTAAAGTTTGACATGAATCATTTTGGTGAATCCTCTTCAAACACTAACTTCATTAAACTCTGGCTTTCAAAGGAAAGGCCCATTTGCTTATCATTTGTTTCAGACCATAGAATTCCACAGACATCATTGCATTCTTTAAACTTTTTTTAGCTCACTCAAACTACACTCCAGAGGAAGTTACTACAGGTCACTCCTCAGAGTAATGTGTCAAGTCGGTTTGTCCTTTTGTTTTCCCACACTGTAGATCCAACACCAGTCACTTGTTGCCTGTAGGGAGAGATAACTGTACCACTAACATCAGATATTACTAACAAAAGGCATTAAGATTAGTAGTATTATGTTAATTTAATTTGGTCATTTGTCTTTGAAGAACCTGCCACTTCCTTAGGCATGAAGAAGAAAGTTTTTGACAAGGTGATGCAGCTGGATAGACTGATTGAGGAAGAGGCTGTACTTGTTGAGGAAATGAAACAACATTGGACACAGCTTAAAAGTACCTACAGGGCCTTGAAGGACCAGGCTAGTGCACTATCAGATGACCTGGCCACACAGAGTGAGTACAAATTTCTAAATGCTGTTTACTTAGTATAGCCTAGTTATAATAACCTGCTTTAAAGATGATAATACCTGGAAAGTCCTAAATTAATGTATTGGTGCATACTTCTAAACACTTTCTTATTTTCTATCCGAAATTTTAGGCTACCCTTCAGGACTTTCTGGTGAAGCTTACCGTGGCCTATACAATGCTGTCCTACAAAAACGTGAGGAGATCAAGAGAGACATGGTGACTGTGAAAGAAATGTACTCCCGAATAGTTTTAGGTGGCAATGATGGACCTGTTGTTGAAGAAGAAGATGAAGACCCATTTGAGCATGGCTCCACAGATGCCTCTACCGATGACGAATTATAGATTTGACTAGAGTTTGGACTGGACATCTTACTCTGGGTGGCTCA